>OY482667.1:25310307-25910307 GCA_960531205.1 Andrena bicolor
AAAAATTTTAATAAAATTCCGTGCACTTCTCGAACTACTGCAGAACCTGCTCGATTCGAATGATCGCGAGATGCCTCGCGTCAGGAGGAGCCAAGAAAGAAAGCGTTTCTTTTCATGCGCTCGGAAGCAAGAATCTGTCGTTCCAATCTGGTGCGTTTATCGCCGTGCTTTTAATAACAAGTTGATGAAAAGCCTGCCTTCTCGATCGAGGACGCGCTTTCCGTCGCTCGATGAAAGAGCGCGCTATCGTTCGAAGCGAATAGAGCGCGCCTGTTCAGCAAACAGCTCGCGATTACTCGAACG
Organism: Andrena bicolor; assembly: GCA_960531205.1. Lineage (NCBI taxonomy): Eukaryota > Metazoa > Arthropoda > Insecta > Hymenoptera > Andrenidae > Andrena > Andrena bicolor. Next base: position 25,310,611 of record OY482667.1, read on the forward strand.
ATTCCTCGTACGCCGGATAGCGGCAAGTAGGTCAGCCTAGACGTAATAATTTTTTAGCCGACTCAGAAATGAATGGCGGTCCCGCGACCTTAAATCAAACCGCGGCGGGGACGGATAAAACGAGCGTGGAGGGAAATTATTTATCGCGTCGCGCGGCTGTTCGCGATGCGTCCGCGGTGTTTCCAAGAGGCCACGCGCATTACAACGAACGTTTCCTCTTTCAGCATTCACCGCGGGGGATGTATTGGAACCTTTCAAATTTCGCGTCGAGATCGCGCCATTGTTCCCCCTCCCGGGGAAAATAAGAAGAATAGGTTGATTATTTATCGACTCGGGAAAACCAGCTCCACCGCTTTCACTGTAGCGTGGCTGCTTTTTCCCCTTCGTAAACAAATATCCCGTCTCTCAGGAAATGGCACTTCGGGATCATGTTTTTGAGCCCCATTGAAAGTTTCTGGTTCCTTTATTCGCAGAGATTTATGAATAGCCTGTAAAGAAACTACAATTGGTTAGTTTGCGGAAAGTGACAAGTGCCTCGAGTATTGGTTCCCCGTGTATTTTCAAAATAGATGATTTTCTCTGAAATTCATCGCCGGTGTATCCATTTTCAAGCTGCCCTCACCCCGATTCGTTCCCAGTTCGATTATATTGGCATTCCCACGCGGCGTGTCCCATCACAGTCGACCTGTGAATGTTTAACGCGGTTATCAAAGGGTCGTGCATTATTCTCGAAATAATCCTGTCGGGGCCGTGTATTATTTACACGAAAGTTTGTTCGGCTTGGGATTATAGCTGCTCGCGGCTCAGCCCCGGCTCCCAATTCGCGCGTGCAACACCGCGCATCTAGACAGGCTAGACTCACGTACGTGAACGCACGCCTACACGCGAATCGATTCGCACCTCCGGGCACTGTTCGAAACACGGGATCGCGGCGAAGTTCGGCGCGCAACCTCTATCCCGCCGCCCCTCTTCCTGGGCCCGTAGCGTCGGGACTGCTCCACCGCAAACAATTGGAAACGTCGTCAAAGTTCTCGGTACAGTTGACAGCGAAACCGCAGTTCACAACACGAGGAACGTGCTATCTCTAACCGTAGTCGATACCGCCATAGCGGAAACAGCCAGCCAAGACACCACCGGCTGTACACGCACCCCCCGTTGCACACGAGTAAGAAAACCGCTCCGCCATCGATCTCCGCCGATCAGGGCCGTTGAATTTCGCGTTTCAGTCTGCTTCCTCGTCACGGAGCTCTCGTTACGGATGAGGAATTTCGTATTGCTTGGGAGATTTCAGTTTCAATCCTTCTTGGAGATCAATGGGGATGGTGGTGGGAAAAGTGGAGTGGTGTTGGGCGTGATAATTAGAATGTGTTCAATTTTGTAATGAACTTCGAGGGGGTGTTGGATTGGATATGCATCTTCTTGAGTATTCAAGGGGTGGGTGAAAGTTTCTGTAAACAGAGAGGTTCCTGAAGACCAAATAAATCATGTGTACTTTTCAAAATTGTTTCTTGTAAGTTGTGTATTTTATTATTAGTGTGGGGGTTTGAAAATACGTAGATACAAGAATTTATAATTGTACTTTTATACGTGAAAAGTTCGTGTTTGAGGATTCTCTGTTGTTTGAAGGGTATCAAGTAGAATTCCCCAGCCATAGTCAGACACTCCAAGCTAATGAAATATGAATCTAATCCTCTGCACGAAACAGTCATTTTAAATGTTTATAATTATCTTAGAGAACATCAGTTTCATCCTGACTCGAAATAAAATAATTGAGGCATTGAGAGCGGAAACGATCTAACCCACATTTATTGCGAAATTGAGTTAGTAGTAATAATATATTCCAGTAGGCTCTACTAATGATATAAAATAAGAAACATTCATTTTTTCATTGGGAGTTGCTCCGTTTCTGTTCTCAGTGCCTCAATTCAAACTATAGTGGCTCTTTATCGCCCACGAGACGTACACAGTAGAACATCTCAATCATATCAGACGCGGCAGGCTTAAGACGAACTTTATCCCCGTACGAGCCATTCCACGTCAAAACGGATAGAGGGAAAATTTAGTTTCACCGATTCTCTTCAAAATTACAGCACTTGTCAATAACCTTGCAAAAACAAAGTATACTGAATTTTAAAGGCCTATGTCAAATAGTTTTCGAAATATTTAAAGTTAAAGTCTTAAAAATTGGAACAAAATCAGCTGTCGCGTCATCACTTAAACTCTAATATCTCGGTTATTTTTAAAGATAATGTCTCCGTCATGGTCTCATTTTAAAGCTGAAGGAATGCTTTCTCAACCCGTATTTAGAATATTTTGTTTATTGTTAATAAACTTGACGGCAATCGATGTCAAAGTTTCAAATCGCGATTGTACGTCGTTCCCCTCCACGGTCCAGCTTGAAAAAAATACCGTTCGATTCGTTGAACCCTCAGCTAATAAATGGGTTTTCAAAAAAGTGGAGAAATTTTGGGAACAGTGAACAAAAAAATAAAACTTACGATAGTGCACATCGCTTGGAACTGCACGGATCCCATGGTCAGGCCGCACGCACGCGTTTTCAAAACAATCGCCTGGCGTAGGAAAGTATTTATATGCGATGCGACAAAACAAACTTTTCGTTCAGTAATAACATGTAAAAAAGAAAAGGAAGAATCACTAAAAGCTACCTACTATTGCTAATCTTTTATATGGCAAGCAGATATTTCTATTAGTTTTCTCGAGAATACCGAAACACTGAACGAAAAGTTTGTTTTGTCGCATCGCATATAAATACTTTCCTACGCCAGGCGATTGTTTTGAAAACGCGTGCGTGCGGCCTGACCATGGGATCCGTGCAGTTCCAAGCGATGTGCACTATCGTAAGTTTTATTTTTTTGTTCACTGTTCCCAAAATTTCTCCACTTTTTTGAAAACCCATTTATTAGCTGAGGGTTCAACGAATCGAACGGTATTTTTTTCAAGCTGGACCGTGGAGGGGAACGACGTACAATCGCGATTTGAAACTTTGACATCGATTGCCGTCAAGTTTATTAACAATAAACAAAATATTCTAAATACGGGTTGAGAAAGCATTCCTTCAGCTTTAAAATGAGACCATGACGGAGACATTATCTTTAAAAATAACCGAGATATTAGAGTTTAAGTGATGACGCGACAGCTGATTTTGTTCCAATTTTTAAGACTTTAACTTTAAATATTTCGAAAACTATTTGACATAGGCCTTTAAAATTCAGTATACTTTGTTTTTGCAAGGTTATTGACAAGTGCTGTAATTTTGAAGAGAATCGGTGAAACTAAATTTTCCCTCTATCCGTTTTGACGTGGAATAGCTCGTACTCCTCACTACACCTCTCAGTTTTCACCATTCACTATTCAGATCTCTTTCAAAAGGTATAGATTACCATCTCAAACACCGTGCTTCTAATAAAATTATGAAATCAGTCTCTTTCTGCTATTGATAATGCGAGGAAAATCCACTGGAGACTTACAAACAGAAATTTCCAGCGTATCTCTGATGAAAAGCGGGTAATCCTCTGAAGACGTAGCGAACTTCTTGCGAGTCAAACGGGGAGATTTCCTCGTTTCCTTTTCTGCCAACACAAATACACACACACACATGAGTATACTATGCGTTCTGTTTCTAAAAGCGGACCGTTTTATTCCCAAGGAAACGCTGCAGCTTTTCAAGTGAACGCCGTGACCTTCTCTGAAACAAACATTTCGTACGGTTTTCCGAGGAGACGATACTTCTTTACAGGAAATCCCTTTTCATTTTTCATTTCTATCGTACATCTTGCTATTTTAGCACATGGCAAGTGCATGTCCCGCCTCGCCCCCGATCCCACACAATTTTATCCCCCTGGAAAGTAGTTGCGAATCGGACCCAGCAAAATTTTCCGCCACCCACCCCTATCGTGGCTTGGAGTTTGACAGCGTCGTTTCTCAAGCAGAACGATGGAAAAAAATATAAAATGCCGTATCTGTTCTGGCCGAGGGTAAGTCGGGCAGTCGTATTCCAGGAATACTTCGTTCCATGGGAAACGTAAATTCGGCAATGGTTGGAACGATCCATCGCGTGCAGTTACAAAATGCACCCTCGCAATTTCGGTTACGATCACGTGCATGGGCTGCCTCGTTTGCGATAGTCCTGGACTTTTTTTTTTACTGAATTCTCGATCTACGCTTCTGTTTAAGCCGCGCACACCGAGGACCATTGAAAACTTTTTTCCATTTCTGAGAATCTCTGCCTTAGGTCTCTCGAGTTTCTTTAAACGTCCCAATTATCTGAAAATGTAAAGACTGCTTCTTGTATGTCAGTGCGAGAAAATTGCATTTCTTTTCTTTGCTTGTTATATTTGAAAGTCGTTCTTTTGTAGCGTTTACGCTACAGTCTTGTCCAATCTCTTTCTCCCTTTAGCGCGTAATCAGCGTTAAAGTTCTTTGAATTTTTGTCACGAACGATTTAAACGGAAGTGAAATTTAACAGGAAATTCCCGGGCCCGTGTAATTCTCGCGATTTTTCCAAGCATTAATTTAACGGGGGAATAAAATGTTCCTAACGGAGGGTGTGCGCGTAGCTGTAGAAAATCATGTCTCGCTTTGTAGAACGTGCAATTCTTTTGCAAGAGAAAACCATTACCGCTTTATAGTCAACGATATTTCTGCAAAGAGAATCAAGAAAGTCCAGAAAATCCCTTTAGCTCGTTCGAAAAAACCTTAACTTCCGGGAATCGCGAGAGTGGACCGGTTGGAATATTTTTTTAAACGAGATTACTGGCTTCTGCTTCGTTGGAAAATTCGAATTCTTTGGCCGTCCATGTAAACTACCTTTCCCCAAATTTTTTCAATGTTTGCACGCGAAGAGGAAAATGTTCGATTAATCAATTTCCTCTCAAAGTGCTTGACAGTTTTTCTTTTTCTCCAACGAATAACGAAAATCGTATTTTAAAATGCTCCGTTGTTCGATGGTGCTTCGGATTCGTGTAAATAAAATTTTTCGTTCCCCTCGATGGGCAACGACTTCCTCGGAAGCTTCGTTTCGAAAAAGTTCCCCTAGTCGTCGCGAATGCCCCTTTTATTCGACGCTTTCTGTCGACGTGGCAGCCGAAGAAAACGTCGTTTCACTTTCTGCAAAACGTGACGTAAAGTCTTTCCGCGGCAATGGCATTTCGCGTTTCCGCTTTCTCGCCGTGTGCGCAGTTCCGCCGTCCAAAGGGGCACGACAAAATGCCGGTTTGAACTCGCGAGCCAGAGAAACTGGAGCTCACACTTCGCTGAAGTAGAAATACTCGACTTTCCTCGTTTAGCAAAAATTCTAAACCAAAAATTTATATATTCCGTTCTTATTATTCCAAGTAAACTCACCTCCTAAAGTGTCCTCATATAAGTGAGAAAATGCGCTCTGATATAACTCAAACGGGTGGTACCTAATTTCTTCCCCACAAACAAACAAAAGCCTAAAAATTGGAAATTAAAAATTGTGTATTTAAACATTTAAACTCTTTCACTGCTGTTACGTATTCATATTTTTTAAACACCCACTATTTACAAGACATCCCACGCGTACCTTAAAAAGGAAGGGCTTCAACCCTCGCAGGGAAATAGATATAAAGTTCCTCCCAGATATCGGAGGATCCGGTTCCCCTTTATCAAGGGACATAGCTGGATCTCTCGAATATTTGCCCGAATATCTCTGTTGGCCAGCCAGGATCTCGTCCCGTTGAGACTGTAAAAAATTTTACTCCGCTAGTTGGCGAGTCCTCGTCGAGGATCTTTCGTCCCGCGAGAAGCTTCCTACGCCCCCCGCCCTCGGAGCGATCTGTCACGCAGGATCTGCGGAACGCCCTTCGGTATTAGGACAGCGTTTCTCGCCGAAACGTTTCTCGCGAGGAACGCCTTCGGATGTAAAAGACGAGAGAGCCCCGCGAGGGCGAAGGGGGATGGGGTCGGACGGAATCCTCGGCCATAAATTCCGGTTGTCCTATCCCCGGGCGACATGACGGAAGGTAGCCTATACATCGTCGCTGGTGCGGCGGACTTAATAAAATGCAAAGACGACGAACACACATTGCCGGGACGGGCTGACATATCGACGCAATACCGACCCACTCAGACCTCTCGAGGAACGTCAGATGGAAGGAAGGACGTGGAAAAATCGTTCCCCCGTCCGAGCAACTGAACCGTCCTCGAGGGCTACGTGAGAGCAGCCGTTCCTCGCTCTCCTACGCGCGACTGTCCTCACCGCCTTCGTCTTCGTCTTCGCCTGCGTCGCAGTTCCTATCGTCCAACACCTTCCACGGCGCTATGAAGTATTAAGCCGGGAATCCACCGGGAAGCTAAGCTAAGCTATGCTATGCGATGCTGTGTTTTAACTCAGCTTTTGGTGGAAACCAAATTGAAGTTAATTTTTTTAAAACCCAGCATGGCACAGCATAGCATCGCGTAGCGGGTGAATTCTCGGTTTTAAGGCCATCGCGCATTTTGGCGAAGCACGCGGATACGAAGGGAAAAGTTTATAAACAATTGATCACCGAAGCGAAGCGATAATTAATTAATTATTATTAATTTCTTCGCCACTTTACATAGGTTTTCGATGCAAGAGAAGGTATCTGTTACTAAAAATATCGCGTGTATTCAATTAGGAAAGGGTGAGCACGAGATTCTTCGTAGTGTTTAGTTCTCCTTCTCCTTCCGTTGTTCTGATTGAAAATATCGCTTCTAATTCACGGGGTGCAGGCATAAATATAGATTCAGTGCCTGTGACCAGGCAGACGTTAGTACCGAAGCGTTCCAGACTACCGAACGCCAACGATTCCCCCTCGTGGAAGGAAAAAAGCACCCCTTTCTCGGAACTGTGCACGCATCCGCGCCCTTCCCACGCGATCACAGCAACGACGGACGTAAATAGACCGATGTTCATATGAAACGAAGTCGGAGGCTCGCAGAGGGGTTTGGCGTATCGCGTCGTTTAGCAACGTTCGTTACGGGGGATGGGGGAGGTAGGTTAACACTTTAAGCCCTCCTGTTTAATATGGCTTTATTACGTAGGTGGTAACGAACCGTCGCTAAGCCATTATGCTGCGATAAAATGCGCGATTCACCCACGCCACGACGTTCCAACCCCCGTCCACCTGCCACTTGTCCCACTGTGACACGCACACGCGTGGTCAGCCGCGTGCGCGCTTATCCGCTCGCTCCACGCGCGCAGAGCTGTGGTCGTTCGTCGCGTTACGCAGTCACCATGGTTACTCGAAATTCAATTCGCCTTTTCGATGGTATCTAGGGGGCGAAGGGAGAGACCGATGCGTCGAGTGGAATTTTCCCCCGTTTTTTTTTTTTAATTGCACGCGTAATGGTTCAGCAGATTTTCCTGTAATTCCGCTGGCGCTGGCGGATTTTTTGGCCGAGCATTTTAGCCAGCTTTTTGAAGGAATATGCGCTGCCGACGCTGGCTAGCGATTTGCAGGTCCTATTCCCAGAGAGCAGGAATCTGTGGAGCACTAAATCAGCTTTACTTAAAATCCTTAGTAGCGTTTGCAAGAGGCCTATAGAGTAACCTGGTTTCTAGAGGCATTTCATGCAGCGGTGTACCTTACAATTTCCAACAAATAGCAGGTTATTGTTCCGTGCCAACTAAACCGTAGGCCCATAACGCAACGAGACGGGGAGATTTACAGGAATTGAGGTGAAGAGTGTTCCCCGACTGTGAACAAAAAGCACGCATTCAAGTGCAGTTTCGCTAACATATTCAGAACTATAGGAACTACCCACTGTATCATCCGAAAAAATAGAGGACAAGCCCACCTACCCGGAAGCGCGGCTACGTTCCCTGAATGACAATGGATACTCTCGAAACACGATGCACGTCGTGGTACCCGCGGAGCTGTTCGTGGATCTCCATGTGGAAGCTTCACCCACGATGCTCCCTGCACTCAACAACAATCTCTCTTTCCGCCAGTCGAGCCCCGTCGCGAATATATCCGCGTCCTTCGACCTTCCCTCGCGCGAGCACGTTTCATCCCTATCGTTCCAGGAATTTCCATTCGGCGCTGGTGACTAGCGGCAATTCCCTGCCATCCAAGTAGCAGGTGACGCACGCCCCGTCCCGCCATTTCTCCGGCTGATGTCTGCGAGCGCGGGAACGGGGGTTGTCGAGCCACCCCCTGGAATGCGGCGGGGGTGGGCGCGAGGTGTCGCGTACGTGTGCGTCGTATTTTCCGGAAAAGTCGCGGGAGCCGCGACGTGTGTCGGGTTCCTTCGTCGAAGGAGCCGCTATACGCCCGCGAGAGGTGGTGGGTGGCCGGGGGATGAATGGCGCGAGGGATTGGATTTGGTTATGCGTCGCCACGTCCGGACTGGATTTGTCGCCGTCACCTAGCGCGAAGGGGACCCGTTGAAAAAGACGGGATCCAGGGTTTCCTGGAGCAACTTCGGGGGTAGAACGAGCCGCAGTATAAATTTTTCCAACCCCCACTCTGAACGTCAGCCCGTAACTCCTGCCGCCTTATCGCGAGAGCGAAGGACAGGGAAGCTTCTACTCGTGAATTCGTTAGGAGGAATTGATCCCGGGCACCCCGAAGGGCTGGAATATTAACGAATGCCGGTGATTGCCCTTAGAAATTGATGCGCGGACGTGGGAAAGTTCTGCGAGGGTTGGTTATAGTGTGTTTTTGAAATATGTAGTTAGCAAGTGAAGAGTTATTACGCATTTATACCTGCTATATACTTTGGGTATACTGGTTAAAAACAGGTGTCCATTTTGTACTGGAACAAAACAATTTTTTTGATAAAGCTGTTTTGTGATATTCTCTGTTTTCTCCGTTAGGGTAAAGGACCCAATTACTGAACCTGACCAATTACTGTCACCTTAAGCTATTTTACTTAAAATAACGAATAAATAAACTATAGTATATAATTTATAGCATAGATTATAGGTTGAACTACATAATTCTTTTTGTGTATGACTTTACAACGTTTATTTATTTGTTATTTTAAGTAAAATAGCTTAAGGGGACAGTAATTGGTCAGGTGTCAGTAATTGGGTCCTTTACCCTACCCTTTACTTAAGTCCACTTCCTCGCTATTTCGACATGAGCAAGTGACCATAAAAGTACTTACGACTGGAATGCGAGTCACGAGAAGTTCTCCCTGTCCCTTTTCCACTCCATTCTCTTCTCAATTCATTAAATATAAATCAGAGCGATGGAGATATAAAACATTTTACACCACATTTATATCGCTCCATGTTTCTTATTGTATTCACTGCAGTTTCTTTTCATTTCTGTTTCTATAAAAGAAACCCACAGATCCACTCCGATTAGAGTACCAGATACCTTCAAACGAGGGGTTCCTCGGTTTCCAGCAAAACATTTCCAACTCCTTTTTCCCTCCCGGGTCCTCCGACGAACCGTCGATGGAGGTTCAAAGCTACAGCGATAATCACTGAAGTCTCTCAGCTCCCCCAGTCCCTCGAGGTGTCATTCAAAGCCTCCTTTTGTCATCGAGTTCCCCGAAGACAACGTCTCGAAGTTTTTTCAAGGCTCAATAGGTCTAAAGTCTCGAAGACTTTTCGTAGTCCACAGACCTCGAGGCTTCCTCTGTTTTCAACCAGCTGTTTTATTTAGCGAAAATCGTATCGCGGGCTGAAGGCACTTCACCCCGGCGTTTCCTCCGGCGCGATTCAAGCTGTCCACCCTTCCGACATCCTCTTCCTCCACCCCCTTTTTCCGTCGCGTAAAGTCTCCCGGTTAGTTAAGCGCCACAGGTGGCGAGCCAGTATTTTCCGCTGCGCGTCGCGGCCTCATCAAAGTCAGTTACTTTTCATATTACCGAATAGATTATTTACGGGTTAATAATGCGTCGACTCTCCCCCACCCCCGATCATCCCCCGCAGACTACGGTCGTCGTACACGCGGCACACGTGCCGCCTTCAACCCTCCACGGTTTATCGTCGTTCCGCCATCCCGTAGCCGGCAGGATTTTATATGCATCCCCTTGGTTTTAGTAATTTTAAGGGTGGGCCCCGTGCTCGGCACGATAAAACCCCTTTCTCTGCGCAAGGCGACAGCCGCGCGCATTGTGTCGCGAAGTATCGGGAGGTTATGACGTTGGCATTCATAAAGTTCATTAAATCGCCGACGGTGGCAACGTTGGGCAACACCCCCGACTGGTTTCTGTCGTGTTAATTAACGTTGGACGTCGTTGCTTGGTAATTTACTTTGGGGAAATGTTTCCTTAAGCAATTTTCGGCTCTGGGTACAAACACAGAAGGTATTCAGTTGAATCAGAAGTCAGTTAGGATTATGAGTTCTCACCGACATAGAACCGCAAGCAAACAACGCCTATTTTTACAAAAATAATGAAGTTTCCCTGTTAGCTTGAATAATCCTCAATTTGGTTACAGTAAACAAAAGACACTTTCCTCGAGTCTCCCTCTGAAGAATTTACTGATTAGCCTTAATGAAACGTTTCCAGGAACCGACCAGCCACGGCCGTCTCTAATACAGGCCTCCACCCTTAGAGCTAGTATATGCTCTAAGCCTCCACCTTACCAAAATGGCAACGCTGTTCAGAAGGCCGATGTGAAGTTGTCTGAAGCCTTTCTTTCGCGCGTTCTGTCACTGCCAGTCACTGCCGTCGTGGTTATGTAGTTATAGAAGTGTAGAACTGTGTTATTAAAGAACATTGTGGCTGTGGAATGCTAACTGCAAAAACACTAAAACATATTTTGCAGCATTCCTCTAATATATTAATTAATAATTATGTGAAATTAAAGAGTAATATTCATTTTAGTTCCTCGAAGCAAAGAAAACTTCAGACGTTAAAAAATGAATTATATAGATTGTTTAAATATATGTATTCCTATATCAAATTTATGAAACTGTTATATTTTAAACTATTAAATACAATGCATAATTACAAAATATGTCTACTCAATGCAGATACATATGCAGTATGTCTCATGCAGTAGTTTAATCGGACCACGGCACAGCCACGGCAGTTTATGTACGGCCGTCTAGTACCGGTCTGAACATAGTCATCGGCCTCATGGTTGTTCGAAGTAGGCCTGTATTAGGGACGGCCGTGGACCAGCAGTTGGAGCGGCGAAGTAAAAGCAACCGGTTGAACATTCTTTTTCCGTTTTGTTTCAGGCGAGAAGCCGTACAAGTGCAGCTGGGAGGGTTGCGAGTGGCGGTTCGCGCGATCCGACGAGCTGACGCGCCACTACCGCAAGCACACCGGCGCGAAACCGTTCAAGTGCAGGCACTGCGACCGATGCTTCTCTCGCAGCGATCACCTAGCCCTCCACATGAAGAGACACGTGTAATCGATCGCCTCTGTGATCGGTCCTCCGCGCACGGGGCGGTCCCCCCAGGACCGACGGGAACGAGGCTCCTTTCTCCCCGAGGATCCCCAACGGCCGCGAGTGACGCAGTGTCCTCGTGATCGCGTTTCTTCCACGGATCCCCGACGATCTCCAGCGAGCCCCGCCACTCGATGATCCGACTAATCGGTGCGATCGCCCGAACACCAATACACTTCGACGTCTCCACCGACCAGATCGATGATCAGCGGGGGTCGTTCTCCTCGAAGCACCAGACCCGACAGAACGTTGCACCTTGTCGTCGGGTAAACAGAACCTGCGACCACGTCGTCCAGAAGACGTTGCGATGGGAAGTCGCAACCGGGTAGCCCGCGCTCTTTTCCGTTCCCCTTCGTGGCAGGGTCGTCCGCCCGTCGTACAGACAACGGGAGAAGAGGGGACTTGGCGACGAAGCTGGAGAAGCTGCTCGACGGTATCTTCCGCGCGGAGTGGCCAAGGGGACAGCAGGCGGGTCGACGGTCGGCAACGATCGCGCGGAGGCGATGCAGCGGATCGCGTTCAGGCGAAGCCATCGGGGACGATCGGCTTGGGAGCCACGCTGCACGCCCGCGGCAACCTTCGTCCCGGGACCTTTAATCACTGCCAACTCATTAAATTCTAAGAACACGCTGTATACCGTCGCGGCGAGGCAACCTCTCCGAGGACGGGAAGAGAGCAGCAGACTACCGACGAGACGGAAATCGTTCTCACGGCAACGGTGCTCGCGCGACCACGCAAGCCGTCCGCCCCCCGTGAAACGGTCGAATCCCCGGCAAACCGATACCCGATGCCTGTACGGTGAAGGGGAAGCGAAAATTCGAAAGACCACTCGATACGTCGACGTATCGAAGCGCTAGGCGGCGAGTTCCAACGAAATGTCGAGGAATCCCCGGTTCGCGAGGACAATAATGCTGTCTGTCGGTGCCAAACGTTATTTCCATTCTCCATTTCATACCCCCCCACCCTCTTCTCCCATGAATATACGCACACACATACGTATACACGTTCCCACCCCCGTTTCTTCTCCCGGTCGAGCAGAGGCTTCGAGGAAAGCTGCGCGCGGGTTGGAAGCGCGCGAACGGCCGCTCTCGGGCTTCGATACTTCGACAGGGTGCAATAATCGAAATTGTATTCGCGAAGTGTTGGAACAGAAGGGTTGGAGGGGGCGGGGGTGTCGGGGGTTACGGAGGAGCAGGACGAGCCGTACGTAATTGAATACGTGATTTCGGCCAGTTTCGACGGAAGCAAAGTTTGCCCGCACGCTAATCCCGAATGTACAGTGCGAATTGTATCGCGAGGGTCTGCTCCCCAGCCCACCGCGCCCTCCTCCCCCGCCTACCCTCTCGATCCTTGTTCCCATCGCTTCGTATGCGACACGAGCGCGAAAGGACACCGTGGATTCGACCGTTTTACCCTCGCGACCTGTTTAACAGCGACCTTTGAGGATGAAAGGTCCGCGATCCGTTCGGTTCGATCGATTCGCGACGCAGAGGCCTTTCCTCCTTAAAAGCTCGACGAAACGTGGCCCCTTTCGTAGCGGCGCGTGCGAATCCAATGGTTTTTAAACTAGAACGAAAAGAAACGAAAAAGAAAAAAAAGAGACGAAACGGAATCTGACTTTGTACTTTTGTACGATTGCTTTGTAGGCGAACGTTCTCCCCACTCCTCTTCGTTTCATGCTTCCGGGGCAAGGCTGAGCGCGCGGGCGCGCGCGCGCGTGCGGGCAGAGGGGGGCGACGCGCAGCGCTCGGAGCGGGCGGGCCAAGATTCTTGTCGGAGGCTCAACTCAGAAATAAATAAAGTATAAATATATAATATATTTTTTAATATTCTCGTCTTACTCACCGAAACAATATATTATACATAAGGGACAAAATAAAACGGGCAACATTCCGCACAAAGCTCTAGAACCGTTTCCACGCGTCGGACTCGCCCCTCTTGCCGCGCGTCCTCCCTTTTCTCGTGCGCGCGAGCGCGGCGCGCGAACCCCCGCGACCCGGAGGACAGACGGCTCGCGTGTCGCCAGCTTCCGCGTTCACCGCGGCGCACCGTTGCCTCGCTAATCATCGATTCTCCACCGACAACAAGCGGACCCGGAGTCGCGTCCGGCGCGAGACAGTGAGACGAACCCCGCAGGGGAAGAAGAGCGTCTTAGTTTTTCAGCGAGGCAGGGAAGCGACGAACGGCGGAGGCGATGGAAATCGATCCGTAGATCGCTCGTCGAACGAGAGGAGAGGAGGATAGAGTAGCGGCGTAGCGTAATAACGATAAACGATAAAGGAAAAAAAAAATACAGAAATGATTCACCGAGAGATCCAGAACGGTCGAGGGAAAGGGGAGTTGACCCGCTGAAGAGGATTTAAATGAAATCTTTACCTGACGGCGGCGCGGAGAGAGGCGCCGCTGTGGCGTGCTCTCGGCGAGGATAAACTAAAATTTTAAATATTCAGTGGCCAAATAAATTAACTGATAATGCACGTAGAACGTAACGAATACCGTACCTACTGTAAGTAAGCCTGACTGAACGAGAGCGTCGAACGCGTGTGTGTATGCGGGTATGAATGCTGGCAGGCGTGGACGCGCGCGTAAATTCGATGTCATGTGCACGTGATGATCGCGCGTCAGTTGCGTGAGTGTGCGTTTCCTTTTTGCTCGCGACAGAATGTGTTCCAAAAATCGATTCCGTGTCGGCGGGGGTGGTTGGGGTGGTTTTCGAGGGGGAGGGAGGTGCAACGGACACAGACAGAAATTCAAGGGGGTAAAGGGGTGAAAAGGACAGGGGAGGTAGAGAGAGAGAGAGAGCGAGAGAGAGAAAGAGAGAGAGAGAGTGAGAGAGCAAGAGGACGCTAAGTTTGTATATTGTGCAATTTTTGTCAATGTTTCATTATTTGTTACCATGTTCACGGATGATAATTATAAATAAAGTAAAATCTATATACGCAGCATTTACAAGATTTAGGCGTAAACGAGGATCACGAGAGCCGGATGTCTTTTTGATAGCCATATATATGTATATATATATGAATATATACATATAGATATATATATATTCGCGAGGTGTCGGCGCGGCGATACTCGAGGACGCTCCGCGACCACCCTCTTTTTTCTCTATACAGATTTCTTTCTTTTCATTTGTCTCTGGTAGGCGAGTCGAAACGAGGCGGCGGTAGGGCGACGCTCGTAGGTGCGATCGCGACGGTCAGTCGCCAGAAATTCCGTCCCCCGTTCCTTGGTTCGTCGAAGGGGGATGGCGAGTTTCGGCTCCGTGCCCCCGAAATTTCTAAGGAATTGTCGAAGAAACAGAGGGGACGGGCGATCCTCTCGGCGATCGTCCGCCGCGATCGCGACGAGCGTCCCGCGCGTTTCCATCCCTGCGACCAACGAAACCCTGTAGGTTACGTAATATAACGAACGTTCGGACGAAAGGGACGCGAGTGCATTGTTCTTAGGGCGAGTAGAGGGATGCGCGTGTAATTAAGGAACGGAGAGTGTGCGGCAGGTAACGAGAGCGTGAACGGACACCTTAAGAAACTAATAAACGGTAGTTAGAAGTTTAGATAGATAGATGGATAGCTAGACGGTTAGATAGACACGTTAGATAGGCCAGATAAATAGAATGAGAGGAAATGGCACGGGCGAAGGGGGGAGGGCAGTGAAATTGATTGCGACAAGGGGGGGTTGGGGGGGAGATGGTGTTAAAAAAAGAGAGTTATTATATATAAATTGAAGAAAAAGTCTATAAATATAGATAGGTGGATATACATAGATAGAGATGTAAGTACCTAAGAGAAACTCTGAGGAACCTTTTAGAAAATGATGCTGTATCGTTGTACGAGGTACGATAAGTGGACATAAGTGTTTTATGATACTCGCGTACAATAAGGTCGGGAGGGAGGTCTGGAGATGTAAGGGAATATTAGGAGCATAAGAGAGGGAAGACGGATGGAGGCGTGTAAGCGTATAGATAAGAGGAAAGGGAAAGGGTGGAGGGTCGAGCGGCGACGGAGGGCGGAAGGGGGTGGAGGGCGAAGCGAAACACACACGGACGCAGGCACGATTGTAATTGTATTATTGTGGTCTAAGCTATTTTCAGTCGTGTTGTATAGTAATTGTACATTACGAGACTTTAAGCGAAAGCGAGGGGAGCAGTGCGCGAAAGAGTGAGCGAGGTGCGAATGGCCGAGCGAATGAGAGGGACGAGTAATCGAACGAGAGGCTGAAGGAAGAGCGAAGGAAGCGAGATGCAACCAGACGCTTCGTGTACAAAACGGGGGAGCCGGGAGACGCGAGATAGAGGGGGATGAAAGATACGACGGGGCTACTATCTCTGCTCGAATTGCCGCGAAATTGTACAGAATTCTGGCGAGACGCGGGACGGTTATGTAAAAGTCGTGAAGGAGGGAGAGAGGGTGTCCTTGTATCGCGAGGGAAAGTCTCGCGGCGTTTAGTAGCCGGTTGGGGTCGTGTTCGCGTGAGTTCATAGAGGCGTCTAGCTCCTCGTTGCTGATGTATCGTCGGGGTAACGGTGCGCGGCGGTGGTAATTGAATTAATGATAGAAGCAACGCGAGGCACTCGTCAACGGCGTGGCTCGTTCGTTTTAGAAAAATTGTCGAGGGGGCGCCATTTCCTTTCAAAGGTTCCCTATTTTTTCCGTGATAGAGGAACGCTTCGACGGTGATGTATCGGTGAACTAATTCGGGGAAACTCGAAACCACTCGTTCCGCGGAAGGATCCACTTTCTTTCTCGCTGTAATCTAGCAACTGTCCACTGACTCCTTGATTAAAGTTGACTTCTGCCCGCTCGCGTCGACGATGAGAACGCCTCGCGTTGCTAGAAAGGAGAGAGGGGGGCAAAGGAGCGATTCGATGCACTACGAAACTGAACTGATTAAGTAACTACTGTTATCTTTAGGGAATTAGGGGGGAATTTAAATGATTAACGGGGGACTGATTCGAGTGAGAATGCGAGCGAAAGAGAGGGAGAGAAAGGGCGAGAAGCGGGGGGTTGGGTACGCGTGAGGGGATGGAGGAGGTGAAAGCGCGTGCTGAGGGAAAGTGGGGGAGAGAGAAGTGTACGAGAGTCTGAGCGAGAGGGGGCGAGAGAATACAAAGTCGAGAGATACCTATATTTTTAAAAAGTGACCTTTGGCATTTAAAGACTTGTAAAAATCGTGCAACGAGTTAAGTAAAGCAAAGAACAAAACAGAAAATCACTTGGGGGTGGGCGCAACGCGTTAAAAGGCGTACGTCCTTCTCCGTGTCTCTATCTCATTCTTACACGATGCACGCACACCGACACGCGTACACACATAGACACACCATGCACGCAGCGGAGGGAACACTCGGAGCAACGAGCTGGAATGTCCGTCGCGAGCTGTGCGTCGGACGAACGTCCGTCTCGGCCGCGACCAGGGGGTGTGAGAGGACGCGTTACACATCGACTCGAAATCTATCGATACACTGACCCGCGCCGCAAACGGCGGGGAAACCGTGAGTTCACGGCCACGCACGAAGAAGCACACACGTCCGACAACTCGGGAAAGGATCACTGGCATCCGTACGCAACTGCATACAGTACATTCACGCGCGTCTTGGGGAGAAGGGGATGAAACGGGAGGACAAGATGTAGCACGAGGCAGAGAGGGATCCGATAACGGAGAAATATGAGAAGAGAAACAGTGAGATGGCAGGCGATGGGGTGGGAAATTGGGGTGAGTAGAGAGAGAGAGGCAAACAATGCATTCCGTTAGAAATTCGCTTTTCACGAGGTGCAGGAGAGCCGACGCTTGGGGTTCGACCAACCCCTACGTCGTCGGTCTACCTCGAGGCCTAACAAAATGGAACCGAACGATTTCGGCCGTCACTCGATCGTCGAGGTGGTCGCCGCGAGGGCGAGCGAGTTTGCGTTTCCTCGCTGATCATGGGGGGCTCCCTTAAACCCTCGGTTTAATTTCACGGGGACTGGTCGCTCACGGATTGGAAAAGGAAACGCGCCTCGCGGCGCGATCCGCGGGATCGATTTCGAAAAAGGAAAAAAAAAAATGAAAAACGAGCCAACAGTCACCGCATAGTCACTATCGTCATCCGACACGATTCATGGTAGGGTATAGAGTATTTTTAGGGATTTTATACAGGCATGCGACAACGCTCTATGTTTTAGCCACGATTAACTGTCGATTATTGACGTTTCTTCTTGTACGTAAAACAAAAAAAAAACGAACGGTGTGTTCTAGGTATATAACAAATTACATTATACGCAGTGAGGAGCGAGAGGGGTGTAAGAGTGGGGCAAGAGCGAGCGTGAATGGGGTCCATTTTTGTGCGATTTGAATGGAGAGAATGAAGGTTTGTGCGTGATTGGTGGTAGTTGATCCGAGAGAATTTAGTGGCGTGAGAGAAAGTTAGCGAGAGCTAGTGTGTTTGTCATTTTTCTGGAATTCTGTACCTCGTTGTGTATACATCTCTATTTGTATAATTGTGAATATTAACATATTATGATAATGTGATTTATTACGTGTGATCCAGCGCGCAAACAGACGTGGAGAAACTTTAATGCGAGTATTTTGTATTACAATTAAGCGGAAACGAAACACTTGATATGCGTGTGCTAGAGAGGCAGGGAGAGCGAGATTTGAGAGAGAATCGGTGGGGGGGGGGGGAGAGAAAGAGAGAGGACGAGATTGAAGGAGAAAAGCGTCTTGTAGTCGCAGCTTTTCCGCCACCGGGGAATATAAGTAATTGTAATGAACGAAGAATACGCTTGCGCAGCCGTCGCACCTTTCTCTCGGCGCAATTTTCTTCTTCTTCTTCTTCTTCTTCTTCTGTTGACGCTGTGTCTGCTACTTCTTCGATTTCTCACCGAGGTGATTGATAAACTTCGAGTATTTCAACTCCACCCGTAAAATATAAGGCGGTTCGAAGTATTGCGTAGAAATTTCACGGGATTACAGACTTCGTAAAAAGAAACAAGATGTTTTAGTACTTATTGATCAACAAACTCAATTCCCCATGTAATAAAAACCATTTTTAAAACTATGTGACATAATGTAAGCATAAAGTCTTTTTAAATCAGAAATGGATTTTTTATCACTAAAAAAACTCCGAGATTCTTCGACTTCATAATTCGTCCGAAATGTTACTAACAATTTCAACAATATTCACGCGAGTCGATCGAAACGGGGAAACCGTGTGCCCCGGGAGCTATCGATCACCTCGTTGAGAAGACATCCCTCGACACCGCTCTTCTTCGGGCTTGTCCAGCAAAAGTTGATGCAGGGATCGTGTCAGGCCCGTGTCCCCTGACCCCCTGGCTGAAAATGTGTCCGCCCTTCTATTCTGTAGTCCGCTGTATAACCATACGCCTCGCGCCACGAGTCGTTCGAGTATCGAGTACAGAACGCGCACGGTGGATCCGCGTGGGAGCTGGAAAAAAGGCGTCTGTAGTAAAAAGCCGTCGGGAGCGCGTATCGAGACTAGCGCGATTAAGCCAGTACACGTTTTTTAAATTTAGAACGAAATCTACGGAGCAGCGCGACCAAAAAAAAAAAGAAATGAAGAAACGGCTAGAAAGAAAAGAGAAAACGGTAAAACGGAAAGGAGATTTCGTCGTTGCAAACGGTCTCGACGGTCGTTGGTGGATCAAAGGCGAAGCGAATTGTACTGTATACGATTACTAGGGAAACCTGTCCTTCGATGGCTCGTTTGAAAAGAAGAACAAGGGAGAACGAAAGAATGCCAGAAAGAAAAAGAGAGAGAAAGGGAAAGGAAAATTTACACGAACGGAGCAGACTAACAAAGACATCCTTCCAAAAAGTATCGGGACTAATATTTACACACGCACCCGCGCGACTTTCGATAGTCGAGACCTTCGCGCTGGTTCCAAATTCTCCGAAGACTCGACGTTTTGTACAATGGAGTGTAGCGAGCTCGTTTAACGAGTCTAGTAGGTGATCACATGTGATATTTGTATCGGCTATTATTATATAAATATATATATATAAATATATATATATTATATATAAATGTAAATGTAAATGTATATTAGAGTATTCCGTTAGGATTACCGATAGTAGTTAGGTGGAAGGAAAAAGCCACGAAAGACGAGTAAATCGTGAAAGAGAGGGAAAGAACGAGCGTATGCAACGGTAAAGGAAAGAGAAAAGAGACACGGACCCGAAAATCGAGCCCGATTCTTCGAAACTCACGCGACCGAAAATAAAGAATAGAAATTTGTCGAACGTCTCGTGGACGTTGAAAGGGACGGGTGGTCTGCCCCCGGTTGAGGGAAGAAAAATGCTCGCTCTCGCTCTGGAATCAACGCCTAATTGCTCTTTACACGTACGCAGGCCTACGATCCCGAATGGAAACACGCGAGATCCGACGAGAAAAGACGAACAGACCGGCGGCACGGAACGGCGCGGAATTACGGGCAGAGGTTCGCCTCGAAACCCTTCAGCACGAGATCCTATAATTTTCTGCTACAACGACTCGGCAGCGAGGAACGGAATGGCTGTTGCTCCTCCAACAATTTACGCCCCGAAAAAAAGGGATCGAGCCCCGAATTATTTTACAAGGGCATGGGCGAGGGGCACGCCTGTTACGTGCCCCCTACAATCCACTGTCGCCCTTTCGCGTTTCCCTGCAGTCTCAAATCTTCTCCTCTATGAGTTATTCCTGCTGTCGATCCATCTTGACAATAGGGCTGGGACTATTCGAATAATTTAATATTCGAATATATTACAAGTATTCGAATGCTACGAATAAACTTCGAATATTTCAGTATTCGAATGCTACGAATAAACTTCGAATATTTCAGTATTCGAATACTACAAATAAACTTCGAATATTTCAAAATTAGCTTACAAGATTTCACCCTGACAAATGAACCTAAAGAACTTGATTTATAATTCACACCATACTATTCGAATAGTATTCGAATACTTTAATACTCGAATAGTATTCGAATACTTTAATACTCGAATAGTATTCGAATACTTTAATATTCGAATAGTATTCGAATACTTTAATATTCGAATAGTATTCGAATACTTTAATATTCGAATAGTATTCGAATACTTAGATATTCGAATAGTATTCGAATATCTAGATATTCGAATAGTATTCGAATACCTAGATATTCGAATTATATTCGCCAAATAATTGAGTAACTGAAGTATTCGAATATTCGAACACCGAAAAATTCGACAAATAGTCCCAGCCCTACTTGACATTCGTGGACGTTCGGCTTTCCGCACTCGAAAGTGTGGGGCTTGGATCGCGAGTTTTAGGAACTTTTCCGAGGGAAAAGGAAATTTGGCTATTTAGGTAAAAGCAAATTCAGTTTGGTAGAAGATTCTGAGAATTTTAGAGAAGGATAGACTTAAAGACTGGTACCTTTGGAGTCCTCCAGGCTCCAAATTGAAAGTTCTCGTAGTATATAAGTCTAATACAGAGGTGTTTAGATATTCTCAGCGATCCAAGGCCATCAATCATTTCAACGAATAAAGGATCAAGTCGAACCTCCATGGATACTGAAACCCTTGTCGAGGCTCACCAGCCCCATAAAAATTGTCACTGTATACAAAAGCAACCCTCAAAAGAGCTGTTGTGGTATTCAATGATCTGGTACATCTTTCCTTTCTTCTTCTCCTCCTCTCTTCTTCTCGATCCTTCGGTTCGTTTCCCGAAGGAACACCGTCAGGGAACGATCATTACTTTTCGATCGAAACGAACTGGAGCCACGAAAATTCCTTGTGTGAGAGAAAGACCGCGACTGCGTGCACGTGCGTGAGGAAGGAACATGTACAAAAGCAGCTGAATTGTACCGGATGCGTGAGTGAGTATCGAGGTGTATCTCGCGTGTCGAGAATCGAATGGGGGCGGCTGCGCGAAAGTAGAGGACGAGAGAAATTAGGCGAATAGAAAGCGGAGGACAAAGGACGAGCGTGTACGGTCGATTCTTCTTAGGAGCACTACGTACTCGACGGGAAAATTTTTACGTAAATTATTTGCTCCACGCCAGAGCCTTGATTAATCAGCCCTTGTATCATTGATATCGTTGCTATGGTTAATATCGTAAGCACTACTTACCCGCCAGCCTTCTTTACATTCAACGTCACAGCGCCGTATTTGTTCGTCGGAGAGAGGAGAGGTCGCGAGAGGGGACGCTGTGTAAAAGGCTTTTTAAAACCGTTTAAATTAACTCGCGAATATTGGAGTACAAGCGAGTGTGCTTGTAAACTCGGATCGGTCGATCGAGAGTAACCGAATGCGGAGGTTAGCTCGACGGTGACGAGAGAAAGAGAACGTTCTTCCGGCGTACCTTTGCGATTCAAGCGTTTTAATTCGATGTGTGCACGAAATCGCTGAATGATCGATGGGAGGCGCGACGGAAGGCCGCGGGACGTCGATCGAACGAGCCGTTGCCCTATCAGGCGGGGGTTTTGGGTGGTTGGGTTTAGGGGATGGGGCGAGATAATATTTCGGGAGCAGTCTTACGCGAGTGTCTCGCAGGTTCGGCACGGGATCGGGGACTTTATTTTTATTATTTTCGATAAGCGTCCTCGGCCGAGTGCTGGCGAATTCACGGACGATGTTTGGCTCGTCGATCGAGAGGACGCCTCCCGCTGTCCCAGCGCGCCTCCCATCGATCCTGATTGTTGTCTGCCTAGAGATTTTTTGCGTTTTACGAACGGCGCACGCTTCTTTATTCGGCTGACGGAGCGACCGGGCCGGTTGCGCTTTGTAAATAATTCATTAATAAACAAATTTCTCATCGTGCTTGAGTGAGCTTGCTTTCAACACAGAACAACGTCCTCCTTCTATGTGGCGGCCACGGCATTTCAAGACCGCGACGTCTTCAACGGGAAACGATCAACTATAGTCGGGGTGAAGTCAAAAGACACTTGGTTAGGTATCCCCACCAGTAATACAGAAATGCAGACGGAGGTGGTTTGGAAATGGTAGTCGAATGTGCGGCGGTAGAAATGGCATTGAATGGTCAGTTGATTTCCTCCGAAATGTAAGTAACACTTTGAGTCAGACTTAATCTTCTGATTGTGGCATTCATTTACTAGAAAAGTTCCTCTGAGTATTTGAAAATGTTTGCGACAAATTAACTGGCCTTAATTAATGCAGAAGTATTTTTGAATCATTTGTCTACTCGTTTAACCGGCTAAGTTGCTAAGTAATCTATATATACAAAAAATTTTCTGAACATTCAAGGAGTGAAGAATGCCGCCTTTACGCCATTTTTTAGAAGAACAGCTGAATAAAAATTTGAATTGATAATGGAGTTCGATGATTAATTAAATTAAATTTCAAATTAAATAGAATTTACACTGTTTCTGTTTTATTTCATTGATAACATGTCGCTATTGTATTTAACGTTTAAATATGACAAAACATATGAAAAAGACACTACTATCAACATACTCAAAGTGTTAATTACCTTCCACTGGCGCAGACGTGATTTCACGGCTAGGCCATTCCAACAGTTGCCCAGTATTACTCACATTTCCGCAACAAACTCCCTTTACCTCAATAACCAAAAATGCGATTCTAAAATCTTGATCTTTACAGATCAATCATCGTGCATCGACCGAAATCTAAAAAATCCCCTAGGCTATAGATGGAATGAGCCCTCCGTGATCGTTTGCCCGCGCCAAGCGAAAGTACGATCGTAAGTGTCGTCGTTCTGCGAAAGAAACATGGGCGCTAGGAAAGGATCTAGGGGACGGAGAATCGTGGTAGTCGAATTTGTTGATGTTTTGCCGATCCCAACTTTCGTCGGGGTCGTTGCGTTTCGAATCGATTCGGGATCACTCGCTCGTGATCGACCGGAGACCGACTCGATTCGTCGTTTAGTAGGATCGCGATTAGGTGCGAATTAGCGGCTGAGCTGGCCCGTCCGCTCTGAGCCGCGGGCGCTTCTTTTCGTAATCAACGGAATATTGTAGCTTATGCGATGGCCACTTGCCGACGGGACACGATTGCTTCGTTTTTATGCGAGCGTTCGCCGCCGCGCCGAGGTTGGCCGTGGAAAATGCTGAGCGCTTCAGCTTCCTCGGCGCAATTTCTGGGCAGAGTGGCGAGGGAAATGGGGTACTTCGGGGGCAGTCCGGAATTCTCTCTCGTAAGAATGTTACCGTCGTCGTTTTTTTTGCGCCGAGCTTATGAATTGTGGCGGGATTGGCTTGTTCTACGGCATGACGTCCTATTAGGCTAGTAATATTCGTTACAGGAGAGAGTGTTAAAGTCTCAGTGTTATCGCGAAGCGTATCTCGTTGGAGTGTAATCAAAATTCGCTTGAACGTCGGTTAACCCCTTGACGACGGCCGCGGGGTCGATGCAACTGCATTACGGGCGCTTGGAATTATACAGCTGTGTTCGAGGAATGCCTTAAGTTTCTGTATGATGTGGAAAAATCATGTATACGGGGTGTTTTGGAATTCGCGGTAAGGGTGGAGAGAGTGTGGTTCGTCGCCTGAACAAATAATACTGAATAATACCGAACATTGGAAACCGTTTTCGTTTCTTGGTAAAAGAAGTCTCGTATAACACAAATACAATTTACATTTTCAAGTCACTTTTGTACGAGGATTCACCAGCTCTTCCATTGTAGTAAGAATCACAGAACACCTCGTACGAAATAACTTAATTTGTCACAGATGAGAACCACAATATTCAAAACAGAAAAATAGCACAAGATTACGTTATTAAAATTTCCCTGTTTCGACTGCTCGCGATAACGAGACTGTTCGAAGGTGTCGCCAGTTTTCGTTCAGCGAACCCGCGACGCGAAATTATCGTCATCCCGTGTACCGGGTGTAGGGGTTGAAGGTCGTTGGCCACCTCAGAATCGCGTAAAAATTGCTGGGAGAACGATCGAGCGGAACGAGGGGTCGTAGTGGGAGCGCATGAGAGAAGGGATGAAAGAAAGCTGTAGGGTGAGAGAGACGTGGGGAGAAGCGAGAGCGTAAGAGAGCGAGAGTGAATGGAGGGAAATTGAATGGGCGAAAAGTATGCAAAAAGGAAGAAAAAGAAAGTTTTCGAGTGGCCGCGTGTGTGTGCGCGCGCGCGCGCGCGCTCGTCGCGTGTTTCTCCGTGTCCCTTGCGTATATGTACGTGTAACCGTTGAGGTGTATACTGTGTGCTTGTGTGTGTCTACGAGAGAAAGGGAGAGAGAGAGAAAGAAGCGAAATCGAGCGGCTCGAACCCGCCTCGCAGCACTTTATTCCTCTTCATTCTTTTCTTTCCTCTCTTGGTGGCTCTTATTAACACCGTAGCGTACACTAAATATCGTTATTTTTTAAGGAGAATTACACGAAAGATTAAAACGAACGATATTGAAAAATATATATATATATACATAAAAATATATATATATTTATTTTCTAAGATATAATATATAATATATCATCTGTATGTATATTAAATTATGATAATGCACAAAAATGTAATTATATGTACATGTATAATTATTAATCTTGCTCTACGATACGGGCGCCGGTGGTGAAGTAAAGTAAAAAGAGAGAAAAAAAAATGCGAACGCGAAGGGCACACTCGAGAAGGGTTGGGGAGGGATAAGAGGGGGAACAGGTGACGTGAGAAACGGGGAGAGAGAGGGAGAGAGAGGTGGGAGTGAGAGAAACAGAGAGAAAGAGAGAGAGAGAGCGAGAGAGAGAGAGAGAGAGAGTATGTGAGGAAGAGGTTGCTTGCGTGTAACGAACGGGGATACGTGTAAAAGTGACTCCTTTGTGTATAAAACGAAAGGGAGGCGGGTGCGGAGAGGAATATGGGGCGGGGGGCTTGCGGCCGCTGTAACCTCATCTTTCATGAATAGCTTGTATTTCTGCTCAGTGCAAAATAAACGTACGTTCCTGTTGAAAAAAATGAGAAAAAAAAAGAGCAAGATCACTTGTCTCGTCTTCTTTCTTTCCGACCCCTCGCCGTTCGACTGAAACAGCCACGCTCGGATTCGACGACCTTCCTGTTCGGTTGGAGTTACCGCATTTCGCGGCGACCCAACGAGGTGAGTATTGCCGGGCACGGGAGACCGATAGCCAATTTCAGTTACCTCCATGACCGTCGATCCAATTTGATTTCTGGCTTTCCACGAAATTCAAATTCGAGGGACGAAGTGCTCTCGGCTGGGTGGCCTTTACAACCGTAGATTTCACGGAGCTTGCAAC
This sequence comes from Andrena bicolor, assembly GCA_960531205.1. Classification (NCBI taxonomy): domain Eukaryota; kingdom Metazoa; phylum Arthropoda; class Insecta; order Hymenoptera; family Andrenidae; genus Andrena; species Andrena bicolor. Next base: position 25,336,166 of record OY482667.1, read on the forward strand.
AAATGTAATTCTATGACCTACTGTCCCACACCTCTTTTATATAGCGCGGCCCCCCTTTACCTTAAATAAAACTACCCACGATTCATCGAATATAAAGCACAGCGGTGTTGCGCGTGACAGCGGGCCACCGGAAGGACGCCGAAGAATCGCCGAGAACATCGCGCCGCTGCCTCTAAATATCATTTATATCGAAGGCAGCGTCACCGCTAAAACGTCGATCTTTTATTCAAGGGACACCGGAACGCGCTAGGAGAATGCTTTTATCCCCGCCCATAAAGGAGCAGAAATACGACTGCGCTTTTTCGTCCCCGACACTGCCAGCCGCTTTGCTCCCGGATCTGATACGTCCGATACATCTCAGTCGCGATATTCATGGCTTTACAAATAAGTGTTGCGACGCCGGACGGGGGAAGGACAAAGGGCAATGATCAGCCGTTTCGCGCGTTTACACCGCGTAGGGGTTCGCGCACGTTGTACGGTTTTACTGCTCGATCGTCCCTAAAACTATAACCTCCGCCCGATGGCCGTCGCGAGAAGACGTTCACGGACGTTTTGTCATCATAAAACGTTTTATGGGGAATTATAATGCGCCCTATCCCCGCGGGGGTAGGGCCGCAGCCTGTGTCCAGATACGAAGCCATTCCGAGCGAAATATAAAGGGGGCGTTCGCTGGCGCTTTTCATCCGATCGGCCTATAAACGACATTTTACTGTCCCTACACTTCCTTATTCTCTATTTTTTACCTCCCCCGCCCTCCCCCTCACGGCCCGCTCCTCTTGGCCATGTTCCACGGCCCTGTAGATGGGGGCGAAATCGGGCTCCGCGACCGATACCATCGTTTCTACCAGCACGAACGAACGACGTCGCTTGGCATGCCCGACGCGAGTGCGCTTTTTCGTCGTTGATTTAATTACAGTCGAATTAATTAGCTCTCTGGGTAGGCTGCCCGTGAATTATTAAATTTCTTCCGCTGGTGAATCTGCGCTACTAAGAACCTGCAGGCTAATGGGGTTTGTCAGCTGTCAAAGGAGCACGTTTCCTTTCCTCGGATTCTTCTTACGAGGGACTTTTCAGCTGTTACACGCCTATTTTCAAGAGGTATAGGTAGATTACAGATTTCGAAACAATATTTCTATTTTTTTTATCTAGTGAAAAACACTTTTGCCCCAACATCTCGGAAAGTGTTCACTATAGAGAAAAATCTTTTAGACGAAATTGATGTGTTTTTTTATAACAAATTTAGCCACGTATGGAGATTCGTAATATGCCAGTTTGCTTAGAGAATATATTGAAGAGTAGTCAGTTTTCACTCGTTTCTCTCCTACAGACTTTTTAATAAAAACTAGATGATACACTATATTGAACTAAATATTGTTAAATAATAACCTACGATTCTCTCAATGACTGTTCCTTGAATGTTCGACTTGAAAGGAAGAACGATAATGATTCTCGTCTCTAATGTACAAGATGTCTTGTTTTTGTGACAATAAATCCCCCGGTGTATCAGTTAGTATTTTGTAAAAAATTGTACTCTTAGAACCATCGACAGCCATCATGTGTTCTTGCAGCAGGGTGGCTGCCTAAGAAAAATCTAAGACACTATACGTTATTTAAATTCGTTAAAAATCCTTCAGGAAATGTTGCTCCCACTCAGCGTCATCCTCCGTTCACCGCAACACGGCGCTTACCATAAAGCTTCTCCTGAAAGAGCAACGCAAGGAACAGCAGTAAAAGACTTCATTGTCTCAGTGCACACGGGGATAAAGGCTAACCGTCAGAAAAACCCAGCGCGTTCGAGGAAGCGGGCTAAATCCAAGCCCGTCCCGTTTCTCTCGAAAATGTGGCCGCTGGCTATGAAAGAAACGCCGAGTGTGAACCTTAACAAAATTGCTACCCGCGAAGGAACAATTTACAGACTGCGCGAACGTTTCCCCGGCTCGGATACCGTGGCCCTGCAGGCCGTCCACCCTGTTTCCTACCCGAGACCCACCAATTAACCAATTGCGCCTCCACTTAATTGCTTCCGCCCTAATAACCTCTCATTTACGCGGCACACGGAAAAGTGTTTCCGTCTGGCAATCTACTTTCGAATGGAACGTACGCGCGACTAACGGGCAAGTTTTGCATTCGGTATCCGGGCTTTGTAACGCTCCCAGAATTTCCACGAACCCCGTGGCTCCTGTTCGCTCCTCGCTCCGGGGCAGAATGGAGTTTGCCGCGACGGCGATACGCGCGACAGCCCTGGCAAGATAAAGAGCGGTGGGAAGTTTGGTGGATGCTGGCTCGCTGCTTTGTAATGCGCAACCTGTGATACTGTAATTCAAGGTGTTCCAGTTGGGCATTTCCAGCGCTCCTTAATCAACGCGAAACCCGTGATGCTCTCGAGACACGGTACAGTGAATTTTTCCGTGATGCTTCTTTTTTCTTGCCGGGGAGAGGAGGAGATACGTCGATGCACTCGAAGAGGAACCGCGAAAGGGAGGATGGCCAATTAATCTGTCACGGGCATGGCAGAGTTGCGATCGCGGCTAATGCGGGATCGCCTGAAAATTTTCGAGGTGTATCCACCGTTCGGGATCGTGGATGCCGGACGGAGCAGCCAGCTGGAAGAAAAATATAGCCCGCTGGAGAGGTAAAACCTTTAAACGTCTTTCCTTCTCGCGGCGAAGGAGGAAGAGCGGTCCCGCGTCTGGCGAGCCGGATTCGCTTAATCCGAGCCACTCCGACCAATCCGGATACTCTGAAACTAAAGAACCACTGCTCCAGAGGATTCGACGAATCACCGTGGAGTATATACGCGAAGGGATAACGGGGGATGCGTTTCACTGTTGGACCTCGAGGAAGCTTGGCGATTTTAATGGGACCTTCGCGGGTTCGTCGAGGACGCAGTGTTTTTTAATTTTAAATTTTCAGAAATACATATTTTTCTTCGCGATAGTAAAACTGATAGAGTTTCGCTTGTGCGTTCAGCGTTGCTGCAGTGTTGGTTCAAGTATTGGAAACTGGATTAAAGGATCTTATTTCCTTGTTCTTCTAACGTCTAGGAAATGATTTCTTCTTTCGCCATCGGTGAATATCTTTCCGTTGTTGGCGAGCAGAGCTTCGTTGCTTAAAGCTTTCTTTTGATCTTGAGCAACGGCATCCCCCTGGGACCCGACCCGCGTCGAGTTCCTTTGCAGACTGGCGTTTTCAGACGAAATTTAATTTGTTAAATCCTCGGGTTACATGTATTTGAATTGAAAGCAACCAGGAGTTATTTCGTATGGTTCCATGGGAATTTGGAATATTATATTTTCCAGTTCTATCTGTTTCTAATATAATCTATTTAGAAGGAAGGTTTGCTAAATATTCGATACTAATTTCCTTCAAGTTATGCAAATTTGTAGAGCAGCTAAAAGTCAAGGATTATTTATTTCTTTAGCTATGGTAAGTCAGGATTAATGTACATAATTGTCTTTCAATAATCCACAGGCCTCGACGACAACTAAATCACAATTCTCGACTTGTCGCGCATTTATTTCCCCGAGAGTGGATAAACAAATTCGTTAACCGTTATTTTGGTAATATATTCGGAAGGGTTTGACTTCGATTACAGCTACGCAGGGTTCTAGACGCCGAGGACGAGTCGAATGGGCAGGGATATGGGATCCTGAACATCTCAATGGGATGGGTGCGTTGGATGCCACAAACTCGCAGACGGCCGAACCCCCGAGAACGCTCTCGAGCCCTCCGTTCCTGGCGGAATGAAATCGCAGAGCCACCCCTTGCGAGCGACCCCTCCACGGGAAGTCAGCGCGCTCTCAAGTGTCTCGACGGAATTTAATTCTGTCCTGGGGCACCGGCTCACCTAGTATGCAGTTATTTGATACCCGATATTTTCTTTTCTCGCTGTGACCGAGGCCCGCTGCCGTTCCTTGAATTACGAGCCGGCTTTCTTTGCCGATCCGACGCGTTCCGGGTCCACTTCGTTCGGCGAGCCAAGAAATTTGAATTCTCGGCAATATCTCAGCTCACTGACCTCGAACGGGCACTCTTAGAATACTTCAATTGTTTTCGTCTGTGATGGAACGGGAGAATCGGTAGTTTAGTTTTGGACGTACAAATGCGATGCAGGTAGAGGTTAGTATTGTTATAATGATAGGGACATCTGGCTGGTTTAAACTGAGGGTGAAAGAAGAGTATTAGTCCGTCTATCATTTTTGTACATTCCTTTTCAAGATTCTAGTATCGCTGGAGTCCTCTTAATTACAATTTGAGCATTCTGAGTGACTGCATAGTTGAAATGCTTGGGATGTAAAGGGAGGTATTTTCGAGCAAAGGATGCTTTATCTAACGCCTCAGAACCTACGTGACTGTGTGTGAGAAGCCCCGTCTAGTGTTCGATTGTATTTACATAGAACCATAATTAGCAGATCTCCTGACACTCTATCTTTTCACTACAACATAGCTTTTAAACTTTAAACATCGTCAGACTTGCAGCCAATGAAACTTTATCAATATTCCAATCTAAATTGTTCCTAAAATTATTTCCTTCCGCTTCCAGATAATATTTTTCTTCGCGAAATACATCGAAAACTTTATCAGGACTAATAAACGGACTTTTCAAACCGTCGCGTTAAACTGCTGCAACGCGGAACAGTTTCCAATCGCGCTTCCCCCCTTTCCAGATGTGCTCGACGAGGGAAGAGGTCGGCAACAGAGAATAAGAGCGCCAAATTGTTAACCCAGTTACACGGCGCAAGATACGGCTGGCGAAACTAATGGACCTCTTCCCTTTCGTCCGCAATCTTGTTGTTCGACCACCCATAATCTAATAGCGTACCCTCGTGTTTCCGCCCCTCGTTCCCGGCTTCGAGGCTCGTATTTTATCTCGAACGCCGTGTCCACTTATTCCTAACGATTGTCCGTGCCTGGACTCGTTCCTCTCCGCTCTGCGGTTCCCGCCGCTGGTATACGCGTGTGCTCTTTCGTTCCTGAAGCTGTGCCAGTTACTAGCGAATTTACGTCTGCTTAAACCAGAATTACCGAACAGTCCAACGTAAATTCGCTGTAACTCGTGGTCCAAAGTGAGCTGAATTTATCGTTTAGCTCTTCAAAATGCTATTATTTTGGATTACAACTTCCGCCAATTTTTCACTTTAATACGTCCGTCTGAACCGAAGTCGGTTGAGTGAAGTTATATTAGGGAGCAGGTTTTTTCGATAGGGGAATGCGTTGTTGCACGTAGGAGTAGAAGAAGGGAAATACAGTAATGCCTCGTTAGAATCACGACGATCGGGGCTGGCAGCGTGATACTAACGCGATGCGGATACTATTTCGTGCCGACGACAACTTCGCGTCGTCTCTTTTGTTCTGTCTCGCATATATCGGATTCTCTCACTCTCGACTGAAGGATGCCATGAAATGGTGGGGATAGTGAGCGTGATTATAACGCACGGTAAAAACGTGACACTAACGACGAATTACTGTAGTCGTCTACTCTCGGGAATAGTGAGCCAGCAAGTAGATACGCACCGCTCATGGTCAGACGCGGCTGGCGCCTGAATGCTACTTTTCTCTGTGCGCACGAGTTTGACGCGAAACTGTGATCAGGCGCTCGACTCTTCTACTGGTACGTACACGCCGATCATAAGTCACTGAACACTTGTTGAGTAGAAGATAAAATCCTGATCAGTCGTTATGAAAGTACTAAATGTTTTTGTAAGTCTCGGAACTGTTGTAAGTTCTGTCGATTGCTTTGAAAAGTTTCTTAGTGCCAACCGTACAGTGATGGTTTAAAGACACTTTATCAATAACAGTATCTCTTAACAATTCGATTAGACAATACATAGATATGATAAATAAGAAAAGTCGATCTCTTCCCGAGACTCAAAACTACAAACACCAGCAGAAACTTTGGCTTACCGACTGACTTAGAATCTCAAAATTGACAATCCGACACACGCGTACGTGTGATAGTTTGAAGCCCAATTACTAGATTGCGGATGTTTATGCACGTATAATATTTTGTAATATGCAACATATATGCAAAATACAAAGTGAGTCATCCAAAGTTGAAAGCTGAAATATTTCTTTGAAACTGCTAATTGTAGCTAAAAATGTTTCATACAGAAGTATCTATTATTTTATTTAGGTATTATAGTTCAAATTGCAGTACATATATTACAATAGTTTTTCCTATGGTGTGGGATACATATATACAAAATTATTGACTCCGCCATCAACGTTTGTCAATTTTTTTGTGCCTATATTCAGTGCGTAATGCAAAGTCAGCCGCGTATCCACAAAACATATGAGAAATATGCACGAAATATTCAAGAAATGTGCAAATAATATACAAAGAATATGCAAAATGCACAAAATATGCATTATGCAAAACATATGCAATATGCATAATATGCAAAATAAAAAGTATAATTTTGGATTTCTCTATAATGACAAAACAAATTTCTGTCTAGGTGCCATTACTTTATCTTTTGCCTATAAAAATATGCATTTTGCACGAACATCCGCAGTCTACCAATTACCCCGAAAACGAAAGCTCAAATGCGAAAAGTTGTACCCTACACTAGTGAGTTTTTCTTCTTCCTCTGGATTATACCACTACCTTCAAGACGTCTCAAATGAAGAACAGTAAAAGTAGCTCACCACAGCTACATCTCCCTGCAAATCTACCCGCCCGCAAAAATCAGTGTCCATCTTGCTGCAACATCCGAAAGTATCAATATTCGGGGCGGCTCTTCCCCCCACTAAAATCTCCGTTCGCAGGGTCTCGCGTCCCCAGCTGAACGGGTCACGTTTCCTCGCAATAAAAGCCACGCTAGGCCCTGTCCCCCTTCCCCATACGGCACATCCCTTGATCGTTCTAGAGGGATGAGACACGCCGACTGGCCAACCGGCTCCATCACCCGTATTAACGCCCACCGCAAATAGAGTCGGCGCTGGTAGAGGTTGCGGTGTCTGTGCAGGCCACGAATCACAATAGGGGCTGATCAGTCCCTGGCTCGCGGAGAGGGGGCCAGGGGGGCACCAGGGGGGAGAATATGGCGCGAGAAGTTGCCGGGGTTCGATGTATCAAGCCGAAGTTTGATAGCCCCGAAGGCTTTGCCAGCCAACTTACTTCCATGGAACGTGACCCCGCCTCGGTATCCGCCGAAAACCACGCTCCTCCGTCCACTCTGTTCACCCCAACCCCCGCCTTCACCATCTGGGAGCACCCACGGGCAACCTTCACCCCCAGGAGCCTACGTGATCGACTCCGTTTCGCTTCTCCGCTGCTACTATTTGCGGGGAACCTCTGCGATGCGTTTGTGAATTGCGACGCGACCGTGGCCTCGTCATGGCTCTTGACGTGGGTCTTTATTATTTAGACATTGCAATTTCTGCTGCGTAATTTGCATCTTGAATGCATCATGATGAATAGCGGTTTCTTGGAAGCAGTTGTAAGCAGAGATTTTTTCGTGGAACTATTTGCAAGGAGCAGGTGAATTTGTGTGATACTCTTAGTAATGTCTGAACTAAATAGTAAATGAGGGATGATACTTGAAAAAGTACATTTGTTACGAGGAATACAGAAGAATTTGTCACGCGAAAACGGAGCTTCGTAAGACGGAATTTTCATTCATCATTCTGATTTGGTATGAAATGTGGAGTCGCTCCTTTCTGAATTGTAATATACTACGTATTTCAGTATCTTCCATCTTCCAGTTAAGGTAGAATTTTTACCTACGATCTTTGTCCATCTTAATCTAATCCAGCCACACCGCAACTCAAGTTTCATTCCGTTACCAAACTGCTGTTTTTCATTCTCGTCACTTCCGCCAAATACTCAAAATTTGTCGTTAAAAACCCGACGTGTACATCGTAAACCAGCGACGCAACCGGCAAGAGATCATTTCAAACCCAAGGCGCACGTCACACCGACACTCACGGAAGCGTGACTGTGTGCTCTGTCACATCGTCGCCCTGGAAAATATTATCACCATCCGTTCCAGGATACGAAATCCGACGTTCGCAGAGAGCTGTCGCTTTCCTGCTTGGCTCGTCCGTGCTTCCTGCTCGTGATGTTTCGCGTGTGTCTTCGGGGCCTGGGGTTTCTGCGTCGCTTCCTCTTCTGCAAGCTCCGTTGGAGGTCTGCCGTGGCCTCAGTAGGTCGCCGCCAGCATGGAGAAGCTTGCTGATATACGGTCTCGCTATCGTTGCTCGAAGAGGGAACCGGAATACTTGTTTTATGGATTGGAAAGATTTTTGGAGAGGATTTCGAATTCCCTGGCTCTGAATTTTATCCGATTGAATTTCGGGAGCAATGCAAATTCAGATGTAAAGTTACTGAGGTGCTGAAACGTGGTCTTCGTCTCAGGAATCTTCAAAACATACTATTACACTTTGTAGAACAATAGATTCACTTTGAAACAATACTGAATACTTGATCAGCCCCCTAGATATTTCTTATACCTATTTCTTTACCATTTATAGTAATAAATCAATATATATTGAATATAATTACCCTTATAATATTATTACTTTTCTAATTACCTTTAAAAACCACTCGTTATTAGATATACTAATGTATATATTGAATATAATTACCTTTATAAGAATATAATTACCCTTATAATATTATTACTTTTATAATTACCTTTAAAAACCACTCGTTATTAGATACACTAATGAATGCATTAATTAATTTCTCGTCCAATATGCGTGCGAGAGTAATTTTCATCAGCATCTTTGTCAGGGGTGTGAGCTTCAAATGAGAAAAGTTCCACGTTTCCAGGAAGTCTGTCGTCTCGCAACGTTACGAAGCCTCCCTAAGGGCAGCATCTGCCGTCTTTCCCTTAATACAATTCCCAGGGCAGTGGCCCTAGCCTGTCCATAATGCAGCCACTGGCGGTTGGGTCGTATAAAAAATCCAAGAAAGTGCTCCCACGGCACGGTGAACACTTCACTATTCCAAAGCAACGGAACACGTACCAACGAACGGTACTGTTGCGTCACCTTCGAGCATGCGATACTGTTGCGATCGTTTTTCGAAGAAAATCCGCATGGCTGATTTTACGTATTTGCACCGGGAATTCGAAAATAGGAAAGGATTTCTGTTTGATTTTTGGAAGGTTATTTTCCGTCAGATTTCAAAGTCAATCTTTGTCTATTACTACTAGCACAATATAAGTGACGCGTATTTAATTATTAGAAGACTGAAAATAGCGGTGAAGTCGAGGAATAATTAAACAAGTCGAATAATTTAAAGCACGAGTCGACTTAGAGAACCCGAGCGTTTCAACAAATTTAAACGCAATTACTTCTGAGAAAGGTTTCTCAACAAAACGTCAGGTGCCCCTCGACAAACATAAATCATAAGCCAATTAACGTCTACCACGCTCCTAATGCGGTTTCTTGCCTCCGAGTTGCAACACCTTCGTCCCACGATTGAACACAGCACTCCAGCAATTTACTGCCACCTGGTAGCAAGGAATTTTTGAATTTTTAAAACCCCTCTCAGGGAACGTGTGCAGCGTGTCCTGCAAACTTCACCTCCCAACGAAAGAACGACCCCTTGCACTTTAACCCTCAGGATAATCGCCTCTGGGAAGAGAAACAATGGCGTTCCGAGCAAGATGAACACCTGAACGCACTGAAAACTCGTTGGACGCTACGGCAGCATTGAATTTCAACAGGCAGCCGCATGATACCGTGTTTCTGTGGCACGTGAGCGCCACAGGACTTTGTCGAACAAACTTTCAGTCGGTCAGACCACGACGTCTGTTTGTCTCTGTGTAATTACAGGGGATGTGGTAAAAATCGTGGCGAAAGGGGAAACATGGCGATACCTTGGTCGGAAATGAGACGAATTTCGTGTGCACTCGTCAGAAGACGATTTTACAGTAATGTCTGCTTCTGAAAAGCATTTTTATTCATTTTATACAGTCACATACATTATCTGAATTTAGAGACAGAATTTCTCAAAATCGAAAGCTCTTGGAGCATTTGAATAACATACAAAAAGCGTTCTTCTAATAACCAAGTAGGGGAAAGCTGGGATAGTTGATCAGCGGGGATACATGATCACATCAGTTTATATCACAACTCAAATAATTAAATACGAACAAAGCAAACCATTATTATTATTTTAATAAAAAAGAAAAACTGTGATCAACTATCCCACCTTTCCTCTACTCTATTCATTTCTCACATTCGGTTCACCAAAGAGAGCCTCAAAATTAAACACAGCATGTCTTCAACCCAAGAATCACTGCTAACAGAACTCCCTTAAGCTCTCAGCTCAACATAAATCCACTGTACCCAATTATTCACCGCGCAGACTCACTCGCTCGCTTATCCCTCGTATAAGATGATATTAAGTATTCCATTTCATCTAGCCGTGGAAAAGATTAACCCGAATTGCGTCCTGGTCGTAAATCAACCGTTCCCCAGGCAAGCTTTTGGCGGGCAGCCGACACGATGAGAATTCGATCGCGGGTTGCTGTGGGCCACGGAGCCGTAAGACGTTGTAAAACGCGAAACGATAGTCAGTAGAAGCGGCGTCCCGGTGGTAACGGAAGCTGGGATCGATCAGGAAGGAAGCGTGGACGACGCTGCTGGCAAATTTATGTACCCCAGCCAGGGGAATGCGGTCGCGAGCCGTAAAATGCAATTTTGCTAATCCGAATACCGCGGCTGACTCACAAATCCGCGGTTTAATGTATCGGAAGTATCAGGCAAACGAACTTTCGCGCCGTTTTAAGAGGTCGTTACCATCCCTTGTGGGGTGGTTCATCTTTCGTTTTTATAGAATCTCTCACGGTTTTATATTTCTTAAAATAAATACTTGTTCCTTGTAGTTTTCTGTGTGAAATTTGCGGAATATTCGTTGAAGGCGTTTAGGTAGGTCTGTGAGGTTTTGATTTATGCAGCGGGGTGTTTAGAACGTTTCCTAAGTCACGAAGATAACGCAGACGGAGCGGGAAAGCCTATTTTAGTCTGGAATAAACAGTGGACATTGCTTATGCGCGATCTCGAGCGGATTGCCTCGAGAGAGTTTAGACTCTCCCTTGAATTTCCTTTAAATATGGATGCGTCGTCGTGGAAATGGGATTATTCGACCGACCGTTTAAATTATCCTCGCGAAATTTCTTCTGGGGAACAAACTACGCTTAGCGTAATTACCAGAAATTAGATCATTTGATTACATTACTCAATGAATCTTCAACACCTGGAAACTTGCAGCCTGCAAGCTGTGTAGTTCCGAACGAAAAATTGTAGGAGACTCATCGTATTTTTCCAAAGAACAAATTATTCCACATATACAAAAAATCTTTTAACCTTCCTAAACTCACATTACTAAAAACCAAGATTCAATTTGATATGACTCAGTACTCGAAAATATATTCACATCTCTTTCATTTACTTTAACAAATACTTCCCAGCTACCTTCAACCACGAATTTCCCAGCAACCCCTACACCCCTTTAAATCTGCAGCCCCTAAATCCTCAGTTGCGTCTAAACAGGAGTCTCTCTAATCTACTCACTAATTACGAACGACGCCACTGAATAAATTTATCGAAAGTCGATCTGCGAGCCTGGGGGTACGAAAATAATGGACATCGTGGGGGGGAGCCGCGATTCGGTAGCATTCGGGAGGCCGCAGCCACGAATGGAACGCGATTTAATGGGGAGGAAGGCGGGCATCGATCCATCACGACACTGATCTTCGTTATCCAAGACGTTAGGCCACGACGGAAGGTATGCTCACGGAAAGGCTGAGGGAATTGGAAGCGTGGGAGGGACGGCGGATCGGGGGCTTAGATTGGCTTTGCATAGTTTCGCGTGTCGGGAGTTGAGTTATAATTACCTTAGCGCCTGTAACAGGAGCGCGCTGGTATAGCGATGGCTAACGCGACTACAGGATAATAAATTAATGCGGCACGTCGCGTAAATGTAATACGAGCCTAACTACCTCTACTCCGCCTAAGAGCGTGTCGTTGTGAACGATGATCCTGCGAAAGTGCAATCGCATCGACGCGTCATAGTCGCACGATTTTCATCCCCTTTCCGCCAACCCTCCCCGCCCCCCCTCCCGCTTCTTGAATGTCGTCTCTGTTTACTTCCTTGCCGCCTAATTGACACGGAACGCGTAGGCGCTTGAAATTCTCCGAGCCCGGTAACGTTACCTCGGTTTCTTTGAGAGAAATGAAAATTTCTTGCTTATTGGTACTGCTGATCAGTCATTTGTGTATGTGTGTGGCTTCTTTTCAGAGTTTCTGTGATTCGGGTTGATTAGTTTCTCGGATATTGGGAATTTTCCAGACGTAGGTAGGATATAGCTTCGGGAATATTATATTGGTCGGTTGGAATATTTATCTGTTTTTTTTATCCGACATCCCGAGATTCCTCGAGCCAAAGGCTTCTTCTGTACGGCTCGCTTCAAAGTGGAGCGTCGAGGAGGATAATTAATGATTTACAGTGTCTCAAGGAACGTCAGTTTGAAGATAAACCCTCTGCGACACGGCAGCCCTCATTATTCCCTGTCTATTTGACCCCTTAATCATTCAGGCGCGCGCTCACCGTTTCAACGAGTCTTTTTCAAACTCCTCCCCGTATCGCCGAGTACTTAAGAGCTTTTAATCGTCACACTGCTCCACTTCTTTCCGAGAACACCGGGGACAAAACACTCCTGTTTCAAAACTACGCGTTCGGTATTACAGAGAGAACATTGAAAACGTAAGTGTTTCAAGTAGGATGACTCCGCCGAAGTACAAAACCTTGAAATTTCAGATTAGAAAAATTTCTGAACCTTTCTAGACGCTGAGTAACTCATCAATTCAGTTTAAAGTTCCCTCAAGCTTCATTCAGGAACAGAAGAAGCATCAACAAATTTTACTTCCTTTCTCCTTCCATTTTAACCGGTCCCGCTCGCAAGTTCTCCCTCAACTACCGATTCGTATTCCTACTCCTGAGGCAGTGTCTGTTAGGCAAGCCTTATCGATAAATCCACCAGCAGGCTCAGGACGAAACGAACACGTCCTTTCTATTCTCCTTTGTAGTCCTACTTTTACCCTAGCTTCTCACTTCACTCCTACAACGCTAACACTTGATCCTTCTTCCTCATCATCACAACCCCGCACACGTATTCTGACACTCCACCCTTTGCCCTTCTACAAGCCTGTACCTCTATATGCGCCCCACAGCAAAGAATCCCCCGCCCCTCGCCAGTCCCGGCTGCAAAGCCTCACCCTCGCCCATAAAGAAACTTGGATTGCGCGAAGTTGGCCAACTCCCCGGCCACGCGGCTGCCGTCGCGGTTTGCCCCGCGCCTTTGCAGCAGATGCCGCGCGAGAATCGTAGGTGTTAACGTGCCTGCTGCCTCTAAATACAGCAGCAGGCCGCGGGTTACACCTGTATCATGGCGTCGCACCGCTGCCCGCCTCGTGTTTAGAGTCCGCCGCGTATGCAAAAGGGCTGGCCACCCTCGCCCCTCTAAGCTCGCATGCAAATGCGCCCGTGGTAGCGTATAATTCGCGTGATACGCGGAGGAGCGCGGACCCGCTGTAAATTATACGCGCGTTTACAATTCAGTTTCCTGGCCGAGGCTCGAACTCTCGAAAGCGAATCGAAAACGTTCGCTCGGCTACGCGGGGCGGCGTTTTACGCCCGCTCGCCCCTTTCTTCTCGCCCCGGCGCTATTATGTTTATGAGCGACTGTACCGATGTAAATGCAAATACGGCAAGGGTGCTGCGATGGTCGTTAGCGAAAGATTTCCGGCCTCTTCGACCCACGGCGATATCCAATTTGTTATTCGCCTGGGCGATCGCGCGCGTCCCTCGGACCGCGCCGCCTTCACCCTCGCCTGGACCAACGCGGAAGTTAATGCCCCTGAACATCAGCGTCATCATTCTCACGTTTATGCGTGTCCCCCGCAGATTCGCCCCTCGTAAATTATGGCTCCGCCGTGATACCGTGATCTTCATGCAGACCAGCCTTCACGGCGAGGAGGATGAGCCAAGGGGGTGTCGGAGACGTGACCGAAAATCCTGATTTTTTCTGCTGCATGTCGACTCGGTTCTCATCTATCCAAGGTGTTTGTGGATGTCTGGTTGGGAGAAAGATGGAGGAGGGAAGAAGGTGCGAAGCTATCATCGTTACCATCGACTCCAAAGTGTGTACCTAATTATTTTGTAGGAGTACCTACTTCATTAATATGAGCAATAGTGAACAGTGATAAATATTTAGAAGACATCTTCTAAGGGAGCCGAGTTGAAGGGATAAAAATATTTTTAAAGCAAATTCGACAAAATTCATTACGTGATTATAAAAATTGATTTAAAGAATAAAATGCAGTTTGCTTTTCTTTTGCTCTTGAATTACTCCAGACATGGTTAAATTAATCTTCTTTTTCCTTTTTCTTGGGGGGATGCCCAGGGCCTCTTGGCCTCTCCTCTGGGTTCGCTACTGGCCCTAGTTATTTGTGAAGTAGTTTTTTAACCTGTCCTCGCCAGGCATTACTATCCTATATGTATAATAGGAAACCTAAGGTGGCCACAATTACCTACATATACAATTGCGGTAGTGGCTTCTACATTGTACATAATACCTGTTCTAGGCCACAGGTATTACCCATTATCGAATTTCCCAGGTTTTGCATTTTTTACGGCATATTTGGGTGCCGATGAAACTTCATGCTGAATGTGAACCTTGCAGGCGATCGGAAATTACGAAAAAAACCTCTGGATAAATTTTGCTAACAAACTAACATCCACTTTAAGCGTCTTATTATATAGGATTCTATTTGTAACACAAATTCGATTGGATCAGGAAGAGGAGGGTTTAATCTACCTCGCAGTTATCAATCACAATAAGCCACAATAACTGTGTAGCCTTTTTCTATTTGTATCTTTAAACGAGGTAAACTCCGAACGATACCTCCGCCGTAAATAAAAATCCATTACGACGACTCGCGTTCTCTTTTCTCCACAGATATATTTGTTTCGTGAGCTACAGACGCGCAGTTTCGGATAATTCCGAGCATTCTACCAACGGCTAGGTGCGACGTAATAAACGAACGGTGTCGTACGTTTGCCTCTAAACAGGACACGGGCGAGTTTCGCGGTAATGGGCCGCCGTTTTTAACCCCTGGCGGCGTTCAGGAATGCAAGCAACGGGCCAACGTTAAATGAAGTTTATTGCGCCACCGGTATCCCCAGCTTACTTTTCCCTCCTTATCTCCGAGGGAGGGTGGGTAGCGTCCCTTCCGATACAGGAGGAACCGCTTTCCCTTGAAACGTTTCGGGTCGAGTGTCCTCGTACCGCGAACACCAATATGGCGAGCCACGCCACGGATTACGCCTTTGCACCGAGTCACCGGAAGATATATGAATCTATGCACGTTCAGCAAGCAATTTCGTTAAGCTCCCGCGAGCGAAGCACTCGACAATGCTAATATTAATCTCGTCTTTGCGAGGATGCTCGCTCCTTACGTCGATTGCGTTTTAAGGGTTTTTGTTGCGCTACCTCCGGGGGCGGCATCAAAGAAACAATAACGGGAGGATATTAAAATATCCGCTGAGTTACTGAATATACAGCCTGACTCTTGCTATAAGCTTATTCCAAAAACAGGATGAATAGGAAAATCGGTAACGTGGAAAGTGTGTTCAAAAGAACTCGTCGTAATTTAATTGTAAATTTTATTACATTTAACGAGAGCTGACATTTGATTAAAGAGATTCTTAAGTCAATTTTATTTTTTTTGTAATTGAAATCCATGTTTTTCTTCTTTAATATGGATAGAAAGTCATTAACGAGATGACTGCAGTTATTATACGTTCTTATTCGTATATTGCCTGAGCTCGTGGAAGAAATTGACAATTATGAAAGTGATAAGTTTGAAGGGACACAAGTGGTTGTCTGAAGTACCCTGGTGGCTTCCTTTGTTGTGCATTGAATGGAAAACACGATAACTATGGAAGAACGAAGTGAACGAGAAACTGATATCAGAGAATGATAGATCGGCGATAAGCTAGCTCCTTCTTGTAGCGTTAAGAAGAAAACGGTGGCACAAACACCAGCGTGTACCTCGAGTCCTGCATCTAACGTTACTAAAAGGGAAGTTCTTCGGTGTTCCGCCGGGCTTATCAGTCTCGTGTAAACATTTTGCAGAGATAATTATCACGGTACGTTCCATTTATCCGAGGCAAGTTTTAATCGCATTAAACATCATCCGCGGAATTAACGCTGCACGCTGTAATTACAGTTTTATCGACCCCGGATGATAGAGCGCCTCCATGGTAATCAATTAGCGTTCTCAAGACGTGCTCTGGCGAACACGTAAAGTAAAATAGAAAAACACCGATGGTTCACTTTTGACAATTACACCCCGCTGGCTCACATTTTCATTACACTTCGGCTATTGGGGGACTCGAAACTTCAACTTTCCATCCTAAATTAAATTTCGTGCGCCGCCTACGAAGCCGCTTTTCAAGGGAGCTTCCTGTACTAACGATTTCTAATTATCCAATTTTTCCTCGCGAGATTTTCTGCCTCGAAATGCGCGATAGCTAGTATTCGTTTGATAGAGGAAGTAAATGTATTATTTTACTATCCATGAATATCATCCTTCCAGCTGTAATCTGCTCTTTCCAGGACACTGTACACGCCACTCTTCTTTTTATCTTCTGAATCCTCGTGTTCATGCTTGCTGCATGGGATGCTCGCGAAGTGTGCTCGATAGATAGTGAAAATCGAGAAAGAAGGAAGAGGACTAGTAGAAATATCTGTAGGGGATGGAGTTGCACAATGACAATCGCTATGAATTGATAAAAGGACAAAGATCTGCTTGTAGAACAGAAAAGGAAGAAGAGTGAAACGCGTGGGTCGATCACTGGAAGCTAAAGGAAATTATTATGCTCCTGGGTTCTCGAAAGTATTATTAGCTATCTGCTTATCGAATTCCGAATAGTTTAAATTCGTGACAATTAGTTGGAACGATAATCGACAAAATCTAGTCAATTTAATCAAGGAATCAAGACTGTGTACCTACGTGTATACTTTGTATTACATAACTTCCTATCAACCCACTTGGCAGTTTGAACGTACTGATAGACTGATACGAATTTTTTCAAGGTAAACGTTTGTGAAGAGGCGGTAGATAAGACTTTAAAGATCATGGCATTGATTCCGAGGTTATCACTAGCAATTTTTTAGAATTGGAGCCATACCGACTCAGCAGTTTATCAATAGCATTATGGATCATAGAAATTAACGAAGAGGCTTTGAAAATAGTCGCGGAACTTCAACACCTGGTGCTCGTGTAATTATAACTACTAATTCTATATGAATACCATTAACGTAACTCAATAGTAAGAGACATTTAACCAGTTTGTAGTGAACAATATTTAAATATCATATTACCCAATGAAAATTCCTAGAATCGCGTTTTAACCCCCAAACGAAACCCCTTTTTCTGGAAGACAAACTGTTCGCCACGACGATAACGAGCGAAATTCTTAATTAATCGAGGTGGAAGCCAGGGAAAATCGCGGTCCTGCCAACAATCTTGTTTATTTAACATACGTCGCCCGTTTTTCTCAAATTTTTCTTACTACCCCCGTTCGAAAGGTTCGCGTAAATCGGATGGGAGGTTTCTTGTCGGACCCAGCCGAAGACTAATTATTTCCAGCCACGGAATACTAATGATTTCTTCCTTTTCGCCGGGCATTAGCGAAGTATCATTAATATTACGCCCGGCGCTGTTTATCGTTAATTACGCGGGGCTGGTTTGCGCAAGAACCGGGGAGAGGGTGAATATTTGCATGTTTACGAAGTCCGCCGCGATACAGTTTGAAATTAATTCTTTTTTTAATCGAGATTATTTATGGTTGCGGATGCTTTATTAAAGCAGAATTTTTAATCGAAGGTAGCACTTGAATTGTAAACTTTGGGAGCCCGGGCAGCTCGACAGCCGAGTTATTCAAACGACCTTAACGATGAAATGCAAATATTTGGGCTCCATTGTGTAACATTCATTTGCATTTACAGATTGATCCGAGTTCAGCTGCATGCATGTGCGACGCGATTCGATGGGAGCGCCGACGGGGCTCTCTGCTTAACGGGAAAACGACCTTCGCCGAATATATTAAACAATCCGCGCCGCCATATTTCGCGGCGGTGCTCGTTTAAGGAGTTTAAATGGAACGGCGTTCCTGAATTTGCAAACGCTGCGCTCTGCCCTCGCTCGTCGGTTCAACGGGGCCCTCTAACATTCCCGAAAATCCATTCTCGCGATTTGACTTGCAAAGCCCGGATTACTGGCCACAAGATGGCGGTTCCTCGACGTCGATGTAAGTCCTCTCGCAGTCGAGATTATTTGGCGAAGAAACTTCCTGATATCGTTAAGCGCTGCATCTTGCGACACGCGACTCGCTGTCAATTTCCCAACAGCGACATTGTAACCGAAACTTCGCCAGATTGTTGTTTATGGGCGTTGATCCAGCGGAAACATTGGAACAATCGGGTAATGTGCGAATTTTGTAGGAGCACTTTGAAGGAAATAGGAACGGAGGTCGGTAAGTAGAAATAGTCAGTGTGTGGTCAGACAGAGATCAATAATTGAAGAGTCTTTGTAGAATATGTACAATGTAAATGCCAAAAATCAAATTCTATACTATAGTATGACCATTGACACGTAGAACATTTTTGGATAATTTTTTCTTATCATTTTGGCACTTACAGTGTTTGATACAAGGAGTCTTCAATTTAGTCATGGGCTCACGTGATGCTCTGTTTCAAAATGAACTGCGAATATATAAACTGAGTTTTAGTTTTTAGTTTAGTTTCACTTTAGTTATTTTTTCTCTATCTTCTGTTTTCTAAAGTTATGCTCTGACATTTATATTTTCGCAGAGGTTAGGCCTAATAGCATTTTTACCTAACCTTTTCACCGCTCTATGTACTAAAATTGGTGAAATAAATACGAAAAATAAATACCACTAGCAAATACACTATTCCAACATTAAAATATAATATTGTATATTTTTTGTTTCAAAAGTCGATCTTTTTTTATAATAAAGAATTGCAATTTCTTGATTAGGTGTGGTCATTCTTCTCGTTAAAAACTTAAATATTACATTCAAAAATTGATATGACTGGTACGTTTAATTTATTCATAAACAAAAATTTCACATTTCACTTTGTTTTAATCCTATTACTCTACACCACACCTACTTTCCTCACGCACATACGACCAGTTCGAACAAAAACTCTGTAGTTCTGTAAAAATAAACAGGGGACACCGACTGCTCAAAAGGGGAAAGTAGTAAAAGCCGATTGCGATCAGACACATTAAGCGTCTGCGAGCGTGGCGGGTACCGCGGCGATCGCGATGGAGTACATTCGGGGAGACAGTAAAACGTGAAGAGATTGCGATCGACCTTGGATCCACGGGCTCGTAAAACCTCGAGAGCCGCGAATTTACGTACAGACACGGTTACTCGAGTTATCTCGAATCGTCGTACGCGAACTTTATCGCCCTGGAGAACGCGGGAACAAACAGCGAGGGCCACTGGATCATGCCACTATCGTGTTAAGAATTAATTACTAGCCTGGCGAGCCACTCGTGGTTCGTTAACACACCCACGAACAATGGGCCCGGCGAGAAAGAACGGTCGAGAGGATCGAGTACGGCTTTGAGAAGAAAACAAACAACAATAGAGGCACGCTCTTCGCTTTGTCGCCGCGACGCGCAACAACTATTCCCAGCGCCCGTTGCTTCTACAATCGTACCTTTCTAAAACGCATGCAAAACTGTTTTCATCTCATTCCCCCTTACGAATTATCATCACGAAAGTTGGAGATGCCGCGGATGCCTGCTCACTTACCAGCAGGAATTTGTTTATGGCACTCTATCACAGAGCCGAGTTCCGACTGTCTGGCCTGACAATAGGTAATCGCGTGCTTGGCCGGTAGTTTCCAGCGGGCAGAAATTATCGCTAATCGATATTCAGAGGAGAGGGTGGGCACTTCATCTAGCCGGGTCCCGCGGAACTTGCGAATTTCATCAACGCGATCGAACGACGGAATCGACTCGTCTTCATTTCCCAATTAACTCTCTGCAACTTCGATCAATCTTGTCCTCTGTGTATTTCCGTGACAACCGCGTCGGTTGATCGTTGGATATCGGGGACGGTATTGTAATTGCTACCGAATTTCCACGGATACGGATCGGAGGGAGGCAATAAAGCTTGGAGACGAAATTTTCAAGGTAACCGGTCTGCAACTTCTATCGTGATAGGAAGTTTAAAGCGATATCGCGTGTGTTCTGTTTTTACAATGATTTTCGAACGATACAGTGGTCGGTGGACGCTATTACAAGGGGTATTCTGCGACGCGCAGCTTCCTAGGTCGGTGCGTAAATCAAGACCGGTTAAGTGGTAATTTATACCCGGCCACTTACCGAAGTTAGAACTTACGAGCTATAGTTTTGGCAGTTATAACCGCCACGGACGGGATGGGAGGGCCTTTGGGTCGTTCGAACAGATTGCCAAGGAACTTCGTGCGTGCGGATATCTTTCAAGTTTTAACTGCCGCTTCGTAATTCTGCTGGAGTAATTCGGGTGTATATGTAACGCAGTCGAATGGGAAACATGTGGCTTCAGAAACTTCTCGTGGTCTATCTTTGTCGATAGGAACTGGTTATTCATCTTGAGCTGTTCTAGCGTGTCATTTCTCCTATTTTAAATATTTATTAGCGATTTAATCGTGCACAGAGACAAACCTCCTTTTAACGTCCCCTAAAAAATTAATTATTCCTTTAATCTTGGTTCGGTTTACCTGAGGGATCGTTACTTGAAGGGAAATATTTATTATTTCACATTTGTAGCTCCATCTAACAAGTAGCGAAATAATTAATTACGCGTTATTACACCTATTCCCCATAAATTGTGTGTTTAGGAAGAGGATTTCGAGGATATGTGATTTATTGAAAGGGAAGCATATGCTGGCGAGATCGCAGGCTTCGTACCAGACGAAAGTAAACCTGAACTTATTATTGGCTGCGTCCAGGTAGATCACGGGACGACACGTATAATGTCGTTAAAATACACACGCACTCAATCAGCGTGGAACGTGCAAATCGGTGATTTCGCACTCACGGATTATCAGGAACCAATGAGCTTCAGGATATTGCGGCGGAAACACGGAAGCGCGTAAACGTATCGACGTTATCCCTCACTTCGATTCGCCTCGTTCGCCACCGAATAAACGGCGTGCCAAATTCCCATCAACTCCCTCTATTCGCACAGTACGTTCGTTCATGTGTGTTGTTTCGTCTGCTGTGCACGGACCGAGCAAGCCACGGTATCGATCGTCTCGTAGAAGGATCTGAATTTTTTCTGCCTACTTTCCGCTGAAAGAGAGTGTCCTTGTTCATCGCGATAATGCATCACGAATTTTTGCAAACTGACAGCAATGAAGTTTCATTATACTTCTTCTGGATAAAGTACTTCAGAATTTAAAATCACCGTCAATTTTAGTCTTGGTGTCTTGGCGACTTTTCTCAAGAAGAAACTTCTTACATGGGGTTCACTGCATCCCAGGGGAATTTTTCAGTTACTATTTTCGTATGTTTGAATTTTTTAACTTCTGAGTGATAATTGTACATTCGTAATAGGTACTCAAACGTCTTTTCTAGAAATTACTTGTAGTTGAAAAATAGTTGTGGAAAGCAACGATTTTTTGGGGTTAAATTTACCAAATTTTTAAATTTTAATATGAGCTCGAAAAATTTAGAGAAATATTGGCAATAATAAAAAATAGCTGGGTGTGCGATACTCCCCGCTTGGCCACGAAGGGTTAATTTATTTATTACTTGGTAACAAATAATCTAACTCGGAAAACTAGTTCTCGGAAGGAGAATCATCGAAACTGAAATCATCCAGTTTCCAGGAAATTAGACACAATTCCTCTATTTTGTATGACTTCGTAGTGCGACTCACTGCGAGATGGCCACGTTTCCTCGCGCCGGTTCTTGAGGGTCGGGACACGAGCTGAAGGGAATGCTCGCAGAAGCGTCAGCGTCTTGCGGAATCACAGCCTGTGTCGTGAAAGCCCGATAAATAGCTCTGGACCTTTCGTTTCGTTCCCGCTGGCTGACAGTTGTTTTCCCAAAAGCATCGACGTCCGGCGCGGACGGGAAATTGAATTTCTACCACCACATGACGCGTGCCTGCTGCTTTCATCCGGTACAGCGGCGCGCTACGTTCCCCCGCGCCGGAAGCAGGAGGGAAAAAGCAAACGAAGAAGTCGAAGGAATACGCGAGAGACTGCCTCCCCGAAGAGGACAACACGGGATTGAGGGTGGAGGGTGCACGTGCAATTTCCTCTGTTTGTTATGTTACTGTTAATACGTAAACGTCACGCTCGTTATCGGAATTATTTCAATTCGATGCTGCTGTAGTGACCACTATTACACATTCACCCTGTAACACTGGCTACTCACAAATTTATATTGAAAGCAATGCAGCTTTTTCAATTCTATGAATAGGTGTTTAAAAAGCTCTAATTTCCAGGTAAATAGCGCATCGAGTTATAGTAGAGCGTCAATTATCTGAACTACTTGGGACCGAGGTGATTCAGAAAATCGAATACTAATGCAAAAAATAGAAGATTTGATGATCCATTTGGGTTATTATATACTTAAGCATATTTAGTAATCAAAACAAATGCAATTTTGTAAATAATTTGAAGTCAGCGAGTTTTTATCTCTCTCCTGAAAAATTTGATTTTAGGCATTTAAATTATTTTCTACCAGCACTCTTCAATTGACCGTTTACTGTAGATAACCGCAGTTTGGAATTGCATTCCTTTCAGCTAAATTTCTTAGATAAAAAATCCTTAGATTCTATCTCTTTCAAAAATTAATATATACCAAAGATATAATCCGTAAAATTTCAAGGCAAAGGAGGCCTTGGGAGAAAACACAGATTAAACGTTTCAGAAACAAATGTCGAATATTCCAGCTTCGTACGCTCCTTTCATCTCTCCCTTTGTTTTCGTACCCATCGAAAACGAGAAACAAGCAGCGTTCAGCATCGATTATCGACACGAAGCCACACGGGCAACGATTTCATCCCCGTTTATTCGACATCCCGCATGAACGGACACATTATGTTTGCGTTTCTATATTAATCGACCGGCAATGTTTGATGTAAAACGTGTGCAAATACGTTTCTTGGCGCGTGTGTCTGTTGCGTTCTTTATTAAACGGCCGCGGCGATGTTACACGAGAGTAAACAGACAGGGCGAGCGGATATTAATGAACATGGATCGATGGAAGCCGGGAGAAAATCCTGTTAATTTCAAACGAGTCATCGAAACAGACTTACGCGAACCGTTGTTCTATTAATTAATCATCGATGTCTATCTCGATAATAATCACCGCATATACACAATCTACATGACTGTACTTGTAACTTCAACCAGTCTACGAATATTATTAAAGTTTCGGTGGATCGTGAACCGCGGAGCTGTCTGATTATATTCGCAAACCATCGTCCCGTTGTATCACGAGCGACCTAATGCTCTGGGAGAGCGAAAAGTGGGTTAACAACATCTAAACGAACGATCACAGCCGTCGCATCTCTCCCTGGAGTTGTTCTAAACCAATTACACGTTTCGCTGCAACGTGGCTGCTGAATACGAATGAAACGAATTACCCGAGCTTCCCAGAGAATAAACTGACTTGCAGACTCATGAATCTCTGCTCAACACATGTCCCAATCGGCCTCGGCCCCTTTCATCCCGAAATCCAGGTATCGAGGGGGTCGCGATTCTCCAAGAACAATGGATTTAATGTTTCAAGCGGAGGTCCGTCGCTTGATGGAATAAATCTGACAATTATGGCTGCAGACGGTTATTGCTTTACGAAACATACACCGGTTTCCGTTTCCCCTGATGGCCACGCAACTTCCACGTGGCGCGACCTTATCGCGCGCTGGATGCGACTGGTGTAATAAGTTTGCATGGTAGACGAGCTACCTCGGCAATTCCTGTTCCTCTGGTTCCACGTTCAGCGCACTGGAACGCAACTGGTGGCGACGCGGTGGAGAACGAGCAAGCAAATAGGTCGCGGGAAAAAGCCGAAATGGCGTGCAAATTTAGATGAAATTCAGTAACCTTCGTGTTGAATGCCACGTGTTCTCGTTAGGATAATAAATCGGGAAGTTTAAACCCTTTCACTTTTGATTTTCTACTTCAAATCGAGCGAAGCCAGTACCGCGTTAACGGAAACTGAACGTCGAGCGATACTAGCGACATCCTTGTGCCCCTGGGACGTCCACTTCTGGGACAGGAAAGTTGGATCCTCCTGTCACGCTCTGGTGGAATTGAATTACACGGAGGTTTAAGTAGAGTATTGGCGACACTCGCTAATAACTTGAAAAAAGGTAATTACAGTGCTGTCTCTCAAATTGCACGCGTTTTCGGATTCTCTATACGCGCGAAGCTATGCCCACTACTTCGTTTGTAGTCGCCGCGCCGCCGAGGGGAGGCCGGTTCATTCAGCAGTCGAACATTAAGAGTGAGAGGGAATATCACATTCTATCCTTCCAAAAATCGGTTCCGCCGAGCGACGAGCAAAAAATCCAGTTCTCGCTGCCGAGCGCTCGAGCGTGAAATCAAAGGAAGCCGAATAGGCTACTCGTCTCTCAAATTGCGTGCGCCCGGTCCCGACACACGCGGCTATAGAGAGACAGAACTGTATATTAACAAATAAAACACCACGACAATGCTCTCGCAATCCACGGTATGAAGGAGAGTGCATCGATGCAAGTATTGTGATTCGGAGGGAGGGGGGGCGGGGGGCAAAGAAGAGCAGTTGCTCCCCCGGATTTGAGAAAAATCGCTTATTTTTAAAAATTGATCTTTATCAAAATTACACTAAAGAAGTAGTAAGTATTTTTAAATTGCGGTATTAAATTTTTAATTACATTTGCATTACAAAATGGGTTAAAAAAAGCAGTAATCATCGCCCGGGTGATTTTTTAATTATTTTTTCATTAGCAGTTGCTCCCCCGGGTTTTGAGAAAAAATCGCTTATTTTTAAAAATTGATCTTTATCAAAATTACCCTAAAGAAGTAAATATTTTTAAATTGCGGTATTAAATTTTTTATTAAATTGGCACTACAAAATGGGTTAAAAAAAGCAGTAATCATCGCCCGGTGGTTTTTTCATTATTATATTTTTCTTTACCGTCATAAAAAATTTGCCCTCCCAGCTTGGAAGAAAGTCTGCGGGCGCCCTTGATATAAGGCACTCCTATTATAGCATCGATCGCCAGCATCTTTTGCGAATAGGTACATAGTTCTATTTGCGTCCAGAATTATCGCGACTAGCCTAGAACCCTCGCCACGTGCTTGGCCATGAATATTCCAGACGATTCGTTCTGGACACACGTCACCCACACTTCCGAATCGTCCAATAGTCGCCCGCGAGTTGATCCAGCGCGCTCGTTCCGCGGGCAAATTGAAACGTAATTAGCCTCTCCTGCGGCGAGAGTTTGGCGCGCATAGCACGCGACACATATTGAATTAACCCCGGAGCGGAATTTTTCGGTGTACGCACGGTAGTCGAGTTAGCTGTTGTTCGCGGGGCGCGTCTTCGAGTTTACGCAAGTGCAACGCCGGCGCCGGAAAGTTTGGTCGTTTACATCGAGTACCATGCACGGGGTGCAACTAGTGGTGATGGACGAGAGAGGGAGAGAGAGGGAGAGAGAGAGAAACGACGCCGAGGGCCTATTGTCCCGCGTAGGCTACGCCGCTGGCTTTCTTGGAGTTCCCGCGAAGATAGAAATGGCGTCTCAAGGTTCGCACGGCAGGCATCGATTTTTCCGGGAGTTACAGCTCACAGAGGGCAGTAAAAACGTAGCATCGAGGGGAGCTGTATAAAGTAGGGAACGTAAATTGAGTTTTAATGACGCCCGTCTGACCAGTGAACGCCTGTACCCACTGAAACGTTTCACTGTAGCGTAGTTATCGAGTTGTTCGTACGGCGGTACTCAATTATGCACTGCGGGAAAGTTACGAATCGTGAAGCAATTTACATTTGTAAACACCGGGGCTCCGTTTTACGATCTATTGGCGGTACTTTTGTGGGAGGTAGTTTTTGTGATTTGTAGCTTTTGCTACGTTCGCGGAAAGTACGAACTTTGCAGAGCGGATTCTTTTTCTCGGAATTTAATCCTTTGTCGTGTGCTGATAAGCGGTAAGTAAGGAGCGCTGGTGTACTGAGTTGACTGGTAGCAAGCAGTTGCAAGTAGGCTCAAAGAAATGCTAATTTTTTCTCGTATTCGATGTCTGCTGAAAAGTATCTTCAGTTTAGTTCCTTATATTCACTAATTTTAGGAGTTGCAATAATAGTTTCTGTTTCTTATAATTCGATTTGGCAGATTATCTTGCTCCTTTATTCCATCTAACAGTGGTCTTTAATATCCTCTTGTCTCAGAAGTCGGCGCTGTGAGTTCAACAATTGATGAGTTGAAAAATGATAAATGATATAAGTGCCAGAAGTGAAGATTTTTAAGATTTTCTTTTCCACCACAGCGACGCTGGTATTTATAATTTCAGCTCTGTCTATATACAGCTCTAGAAACTAAAATAAATTATTCTAGCACTTACAGCGTTTACCACCGCATTCAGTATGACATTTATATCCTTCTCCATTAAAAAAATTTTTCATTTCTTTGACACTTACACATATCGTTTACCACTTCAACTCCTCAATAAATCAAGAGACACAGAGTGTATCTATTACGCCACGATTCACTATCAAGAACCCTGAGATTATCGAATCTCAATATCCGATTAGATTTTGAATGGCCTCAATGGATAGCTTGGGTTTGATTTACATAAGAAAAGTGTCTTCGTTTTGGTCCTACGTGCCTTATGAGCTGAGACATTTCAATGCAGAGTTTCTATTTAGCGAATTTTATGTTCTGAAGAATTAAGAATCGTCATCGTCAAGTGTGGGCAAGAAGGGAACATGAAAGGGAGAGGAAATCTCTCCAATATCTACGATGTTGATTCGATGAAAGTTTCGGCACTTTCGGCCAATCGCGTAACAAATCGTTGTCACGTGACAGCTAGCAAAGAGCAGATCTGTCGAGGGAAACGTAACCTAGCTAGTGTCAAACAATTATATCCTGTCAAATGTGAAATAAGGAAACTAGGATAAACCAACCAGTAATTGACCGCATACCAGTGAATGACCATTAGGCAAAGAAATGTCAATTATAAATTTAAAAATTACTATTTGTTTATAAATAGAGTGTAGTTGCACTTTTATTATCCCATATTTTTAGTTTTGAGTATTAAACAAACATTAATAAGTACAATTCTTAATAAAAGTATGCGGTCATTTACTGGGCTTCTCATTCAACAATTCGGTCATTTACTGGTTTGTTTCCCCTAGTTAAAATTTTTTAAATGACACGAGTTTTTACACCATAAAGGACACTGAATTATTGTCACAATTAACAAGGTAAGTCACCCAAATTTTTTAATAGACTATTTATGTAGAGCTTATAGAAACGAAGGGGACGCACAGACTTGGAAGTTGTCCGGAGAAGATTCGACAGAGAAGCATCATCTTCAGCACAATAAACTTTACACTTACCTACAAAGCTGCTCCCCATTCTACCCTGAATAAACACTTGAACAATCCCTCCATACGAATGCCAAGCTACAGATTCTTCGTTCGTCGTTGGTTGAAATAGACGTGACACAGCCAACAGGCGGCAGCGAGAATAACATCGATCAGTTACATAAAAGCAAGCGGTAACTCCGAAACCGGGCACGAATCTACCGCATTTCATTAAGAGGATCCGACGGGGCCCATCGATCCGCTTGCCATTTACAAATTAATTATCCTCCCTCGGTAACCGCCGAAATTGCGGAGCGTGTACGCGCGGCTAATGGTGATCGAAGTATCGCGCATTAGCGGCTGGAAATGCGAGTGCACGCGATCGCATATTCACCGAGCGTTCCGCTGGCTTCCTCCTAGGCATAGATTACAGGCTCTGGGGGGCATAACTGCGGGAGGAACGACGGACCGGTCGACGCGAGCCTGGCCCGTCCAGTTTATGCTTCCGGTTCCGTTTCCACGGGCCGACGTTGCGGCAGACGCAACTTTCCCTCTATCCCTTCTCGCCCTTCGACACGGCGGATTGCCATTTCTCCGAGGCGACATAGTTTTAATTGGTTTAGCAGTGTTCACTGTCGACCGGCTGAGCGTCGCGACGCTGACGATGACAAATAGCCCCCGTGCCTCGCGCTCAATCCTCGAGATCCTTGGAGAGGAAGCTGGGAACCGAGGAGAACCCGCGTGGCTTGGTAACCCTGCAACGTACTTACCTTTCCCCATCTTTATTCCGCTCGCAGTCTACCCGCCGCTGCAGGTGTCCAAGTAAATAATTTTTAAATTTCTTTCCTGCGAGTGCTTTCCTCGAGTTCCTTCCTCGAGTTAGAGCGATGCTTGAGCGTCGTATTTTCAGAGAGAGGGATAAAATTGTGTCTTTTGTCTCCCGTCGCGAAGAGAGAAGGGATTCTTTTGAAGACACCAGTGGCAGCGAGATAGCAAATAAAGTAGAATTTACAGATGCCTATGCACAGCTATGGAGATAAGAAATAAGATAGAAAAGGGGAGGTACAGTGGTCTATAGGATCGCTGTGGTTTTAATTACCGCGACTCGCGTGTCGACTCGAGTATTCGATATATTCAATCCGGCTGTATTTCGAACCGCAAAAAAGAGATCGGTGATGGGTGTCGCTTCTCAAAAACCCTCCTGTCTGCGTATGTCCGAGCAGAAAAGAGAATAACGGTGGAATCGCGTGACACAACTGGGAGGAGGAAAAAAAAGTCTTGTCCGTATTTGGAAAAAGTTTCGATTGTACTCGCCCACAGCGTCATCGACCACTGAAGCAACTGTCAATAACAGGACATCGAAATATCGATGGAACCATTCGACGCTGTGATTTCGTGCTCTCCTCTATTTTTAACGGGAAACTAATAAACGAATACCCCACTTGTACAATCGACGTGGCCCGGAGGATGTTATTCAAGTTTCCCGCATGACTATCCAATCTTGCGTTAGATTTTACGAGATTTCTACTGGAAAAAAACTCCAGTTCGATCTTGTTATCCTCTGATTGATTAGACACAGAAGTAATGCAGAAAGTGGTAACATAATATTGAGCTGATTTTAGTTGCCGTGCACAGGCAACGATCGAATATAAGAAAATTGCATTCTCTTTTGATCGGAATGCACGTGGCTAAGCACTGCTCGAAGGAGATGCAACTTTTTATTTGATTAACGACGCTTGCGAGGGCAAACGGTCGGACCGTAGATCAAGGGCCCTTTGATCTCGTCTGTTTGTGATCCCCGTTCATGCAAATGTTCCACCCTATTGGATACGACAGAAAGCCCTCTCTTTTCGATTTCTTCCGACGAATTTTACGTATTTGCGTAATCCGTCGCGGCACGGAGGAAAACTCGAGTGTCCGAAAACGAGTTCGTGATCCACTCATCGTGCGAGTGCTTGATAATCGATTCGGAACCTCCATCTTCATAAAATCGATACTTTACACTGATTATTCAACAGCTAGAGATATACATATTGCGAATTCTTTGAGGCATAGAAAATGCGCAGAATATTTATCATGCTTAGCATCATAAAATGGAAGAAAGACAAGCAATATTGTGTCAGCAAAGATTCAAATAACTAATAAATAAAGCGTCACCTTGTGATATTTCGGGTTCGTTCAATTTCTTTGGTGGACTTTTTTTACATGTTCCGTGATTTTTGTATAAAATGTATCCGCTTATGGTATTTTCGACATTTTATAACATTTTAACTAAATATAATTTGTTGTTCTTAAAAATAGCCATGGCGTGGCATCCTCGTCATCCGCCATACGATAGGGGTTTACTTAAATTTGGCCAACCCGTATTTCGTTTTGATTTCGGCGCGCCTGTTTATATGTGGCTATAAATTATAATTTTGGTAAACCTTTCGGCAAGAACAATTAAAAAAAATTATATTAAAATGTATATTTTACTAAATATTGTACACATTAAAAATTTCACAATGTCTCTACCACAAAAATGTATAGTGCATAATATTTAATGAGGAAATTGAATAAAAGTATTGATAAGAAGTAGAATAGGACATAAAAAATACAACTTACTTTGCTCACCTTGAAATTCGTACCGACTGCAGAAACAGATAAAAACGTTCGTACTGAATGCCTATACAAAAAGAAAACACAGTACCTGTAAATCCCTTATTCCCCTTCGACATTTCTTGGAAGAGGGCCCATGCCGCGAACTACACGTCACCCGTCGTAGGATAGGACTTCCCCATGACGCGACGGTAACGTCGCCACCATGGAACGTGTTAAAGTAGATCTATACGTAACCAAGCCAATAAAAAATAATGTACACAATAGTACTGCAATTATATATGAGCTATTCCACGTCAAAACGGATAGAGAGAAAATTTGGTTTCATCGATTCTCTTCAAAATTACAGCATTTGCCGATTCCCAAAATTTCTCCACTTTTTTCAAAATCCCATTTATTAGCTGAGGGTTCAACGAATCGAATGGTATTTTTTTCAAGCCAGACCGTGAGTGGGAACGACGTAAAATCGCGATTTGAATCTTTAATATCGATTGCCGTCAAGTTTATTAATAATAAACAAAATATTATAAATATGGGATTGAGAAAGCATTCCTTCAGCTTTAAAATGAGCCCATGACGGAGACATTATCTTTAAAAGTAACCGAGATATTAGAGTTTAAGTGATGACGCGGCAGCGGATTCTGTTCCAATTTTTAAGACTTTAACATTAAATATTTAAATATTAAAATTCAGTATACTTTGTTTTTGCAAGGTTATCGACAAATGCTGTAATTTTGAAGAGAATCGGTGAAACTAAATTTTCCCTCTCTCCGTTTTGACGTGGAATAGCTCTTCGTTCCTTGACCATACTTTCCCTTCACAAATTGAAGTAATTTTGTAACGTCGAACGAAAGCCTCCACAAATTTCTCTGTCGGTCCTGCCTGAAATCACTAGACAGCATCTGCAATCTACGGTGGCCACACATTCCTAACATAACAGTCCGTACTTGCTCCCCCGTTTCCAGTCCAGCAGCGTCACGTAGCCCCGTATCCGCGACTTTCTCGGAAGCGGCGCTTCCTATCTTCCAGAGTGTCCGACCTTTAACGAGGGTAACGATCAAATCGAGGCGTGAAAAATTAGAGGGGTCGGTGTGTACGGTGCTCCGCGCATCGCAGACCAATCCCCCTTGTTAGACCCCGAAGAGATACACGCGACGGCTGCGGGTCTCGCAGGGAAGGGCGGACGGGGCAAAAAGATATTCGATTGTATCCGAGGGCGAAATAAAACGAGCCGTGGCTTGTTTGGCCCGCCTTTCTTCCCGACGGGGCCGCGTTTCCCTTTAACGAACTTTTCCTCGACGGTTCTCTCTGTTTGCGGGGCCGAAATTTAATTTCTCCGGCGCTTGTCCAATCGCGACGCCGGGGAGGGGGGCCGCGCAGGAATTGAAACCAGAAAAGAAGAGAAAGGCGGAGCTGGGGCCTCTCCCGATCTGACGGTAATTCGATTTCATTCAACGTCGAACAAAATACATTGTCCTCGGACGGTTACCTTGTCGGCTGTACACAGGTATTATATGTGTTTCAATGTTTGTCCCCCAAACTACCCCAGCTTTATTCCCGTTCCCACTGCTGTATCAGTTACTACGGCGTACAGGGCACTTGCCTTCCACGGCGGATCAGTCGAAGAAAGTGACCCCACGAGAGGAAAGGTCGAAGGGTACGATCGCGGATGATTTCCAGCGAAATCACGGAATCCTTGAAACCTGTGTTCTCGAGGCGGTGGAAAATGTTACAAAATAAAGATTCTCGGTGCAGGTATGATATGTGATTTAAGATTGGAACTGCTGGGTAGAGACTTGCCGATTAATGTGATTATTGGATGCGTTAAGGAGGGAGTCTCGTGTAACTGATATTTATGAATTTTTTATGAAAAAATTATTGTTAATATTGGATTAAACTCTTTTGGGATATAAGGAGGCATCTTTAAACGTCCATCAAAACTTTCTTTATGTCGATCCTTTGTATTTTTTATTAATTATTGTGGATTCTTGTTAACCTCTCCGGTGATGTAACTCTTATTGACATGGCATGTAGCACTTGTAAAATAAAGAAAATTTTCTTGAAGATAGATAGTTTGAGTTTTAGGCGATTTAAGAACATTTTATATGCAAGTTTAAAGATGCCTCCTTATATCCCAAAAGAGATTAATCCAATATTAACAATGGTTTTTTAAAAAAAATCATAAATATCAATTACTCTTGGGGATGTCACAGGAGAATCCCCCTTAAGTTTTGTAAAATGATGGAAATATCGGTTTCGGAATTAATGTTTAATTAATTAAGTAGGCTGCAGCTCAGGGCGGTAAATTTTGGGAGAAAGAAATTGGAAAAAGTTTAAACACAGATGCTTGAGACAACTTTAAGAAGAATTCACTTTTCTTTCATGTGGCAAATTAGCAATAGCTCATACTGAATTAATTTGAAAATTGTCGCAACTCTTTCAATTAAAAATATTTTATTATATTTCGATGAATGGGTGGCAGACGCTTGTTAGCCTCAGGGCGCCAAATCTCCAAATCCGTCACTGATAGGTACAAAGATTACCGTGATTATTCGAGGTATTATTGTATAATACTTTGCTCCTTTGTATTATTAATAAGCAGCATTCTACTGTCTGCCAGTGAAACTGAAACCAGCCTCTCTCGAGGGATCAGCGTAGCATCGATCCTTGCTTTTGTTTCGGTTCAAATCGCAAAAACAATGGGTCGTACGGAATACCTTGTCCTTTTTCACGTGCAATGGAAATCGATGCTGTCGGACGACGTTTTCTTTCACTGTAAAAGAAAAAAGGGATTCTCGCTAAGCCAGCTTTAGCGAATTTCGTAGTCTCGCTCAGAGGAAGTACCGATAATGTTCCATTGTCCATCCATTGGTAACAAGTCGTCGAAATGCGATATTATTCCACGTACAATCTGTCTAATAAATAAAATCATAAAGTATGCAATAGGATAGTATAAAGAGTATTCGAAATAAAGAATTCAGTAATACCTTGTAACAAGTTAGATCAGTAGCATCATTCTATTAAATACTAATGATTTTTGCTCATATATTTGAGACATTGAGAGCAAAAACGAACTAACCCACATTGAAAAAAAATTAATTTTTCATATTTTATATGATTAGCACAGCCTAAAGTCGCTAGCGGTTCGGTAGCTATTAAGACACTGAGGTCCTTTTCGATACGAAATGACGTTTGTCGTTGAAGGACATATTGGTGGGTGAAAAGACATTCTACGAGACCAAAAGAAATTACCTTTAACCTTCCCCTTTCGAGATCACAGGTTTAAGATTCTCTTTTCACTCGGCAAGCTGCCCAATATTTTGAAAGCTTCAAGCTACACCGGTGCATCACTCAGAAATTAAAGATTCTTCTCGTGAATTAGTACCACCGCCGGCAAGCGTATCATCCGAGGCGCATTCGAGTTCCTTGAAAGACGTCGGAGTTGTACTGAAAATCCTTTGGAGATCCCTCGGCCTTCGAGTCAAAGTAGAACGTCTCTAAATGCCTTTTCATACGGGCTGCCATGAATTTCTTATCTCCACGCTGCCGCCATCGGGCTGGTACTTAGCGAGCGATATCCGGCAGCTAGTAAGTCTCCTTCAGCGGACAATTAACGCGATATTAGCAACTCTTTAATCCTGCTGCCCGGTCTCAGAGACCCGCGCCACTCGTCCTCGGCGAGACGCGCCGATTAATAATGCAACCAAGAGTCGCTTCCGCCGCATGCCCTCCTCGCCTTCGAAACTTCCCCCCCGGTGATTTACCCGGCCGGGCATTAATTATGCTCCGACGACTTCCGTTTATTGCTTTATCGCTGAAAAAAGGAACAGCCCGGAGGGGATGGACTGGCAGCCCGGCTAAGATTCTGCATCGAGTAAAAACTCTTCTTGCCGAGTCTGGTGCAAAGTGAGGAACTTTGCTTGGAGAACGTCCGCGTTCGGCGAGCTAATTGTTTCACCTGTATTGTTACGCGCCGCGGCCTTTAGTGTTCGAGCGGCACGTTTTATACATGTAAATTTAGATTAGGGATATCCCACAGTCGTTGGACTATCAGAAATTGTGTTGGGTTATGATATTAATTAATTAATTAATAATGCGACAAAACTGTGGGAAGGCGCGGTTCTCCGCACCGGATGTAGAGTATACAATTCCGTCAGTCTTCTAAGAAGTGATCCAGTCTGCGCATTCCCGCTGTAGCCGTTACTGATTATGTTACAAAGTTTAACGCGACGGTCAGAGGTGTTCTCAACGAGGGTTCTCCCACAATGCTGCAAGGCATTGTTGAAACGCACCCCTGTCGCTTACACAGAACGGATTCGGGACAACGTCTTTTCGAACGCGACTCTCTGGTGAGAACGCCGCACAGTGGGGCAAAGTGACGAAGTTTGTGTCAAAATCAAAGAACTTTTGATAGAAATGAGATTGAGCGAATGATTTTTTTTTTAAATTAAAGCTGAAAGATTGCAGAATAAGGGAAAATTAAAGAAATTATGGTACGAACGTTTGTTAACTTTGAAAATCTGTGATAAACTTGAAATATTACAACAAAATTGTGATTTATCCAATACCATGTACGG
The DNA here is from genome assembly GCA_960531205.1 of Andrena bicolor. Classification (NCBI taxonomy): domain Eukaryota; kingdom Metazoa; phylum Arthropoda; class Insecta; order Hymenoptera; family Andrenidae; genus Andrena; species Andrena bicolor. The sequence continues at coordinate 25,370,968 of OY482667.1, forward strand.
TTAGATTTTTTTCTTGACATGTTGTACATCATTTCCTATAGATTTTGTCACGCTGATTTCAAATCCGTTCGCAAAATTTGGCTACTACCTCAGGATTTTGGAAAAAATCGATTTCAAGTTTAATACAGATTTTCAAAGTTAACAAACGTTCGTACCATAATTTCTTTAATTTTCCCTTATTCTGCAATCTTTCAGCTTTAATTTAAAATAAAAAATCATCGCTCTATCTCATTTCTATCAAAAGTTCTTTGATTTTGACACAAACTTCGTCACTTTGCCCCACTGCGGGACGGCAATTCGTCGAGGCGACGGCGTTCCAAGAAAGGGATTTTTGTTCTATCAAAAATATTATTAATTAATGGGCAGGAGTATGATCACCGAGGGATTTCCCATAACGCTAGGCGTTGTTGATGCATACCCTGAGCAGAAAGAAAAATTTTACGTTCCGGACGTAACAGTATCATCGATCGGAACGGTTGCGTTCGATAAGATACACGTTATCGCTATCAGGAACGGTGAAGCTGAATTCTCATCAACAAATGTCGGGCGAAGTTCACGTAACGATTGCGTGATGATGGAAGAACAGCTGGTATCGTTGGATAAGGATGGATTGTCTTTGGAGTGCTTGTGGACTCGCAGGCGAAGATCCTGTGAATGAAAGGGATTGGATGACGGTGACTCAACTTCGTTTGTTTTCGTAGTTACTTTAGGTGGTTGGTTAGCTGGGGGCATCGGGAACGCGCACGTACGTGCGCCCGGGTTCAGCGCGACACGGAGAGGGTTCATTGAAAAACAGAGTGGCAATTCCGCAGAGTAGAAGGCGCGAAGTGAAAAGAGCATTTCATGGACTGGCGCGCTTTTCGCAGCAGCGCCTCGTTCTGAATTCTTCAGCGTCTCATTACGGCGGGCTTCCGCGTGAAAGAACATTACACGAAGTGCCACGGAGCGGCAGCAGCCTTTAAAATATGGCGGTTCGAAGGCCGTTGGCCGCGCCTCGGACGGGGCTTAATTCGACTGGCTGAAAAAGCTGACTGTATGTCGTTTCGCAATTGATAAAAATTTAGATCACGGAACATACACTTTTCTTCTTGCCTCCGTGGGAGAATTACATTCAGAGCCGTCGTTTTGAAATCCTGGGATTGGGATATGTGTACAACTCGAGCACTGTAATGAATAATAATTATCAGAAATGTGTTGAATACAAGAATATTCAAATTTGCAAGTTTGAAAGATGAATAAACCTTAGTTTAGAACCTATAGGTATACATAGGAAGTCTGATTGATCTATTAAAAATTATTATTCTGCAAAATTCACAATTATTTCTCAGACAACATAATTTTTCATATCAATAATTATCTTGGAAAAAGACTAGAAAATAATAAAATGAATTGGTTCCGTAGAAGACTTTCGTAAAAGTCGTCCTCTCGTGCGCAGTGTTAAGGAAAGTTTCCTTCGTATAATACGATCGAACGAGGAATTACCCGACTGGCTAGAGCCGCCTCGAATCATTCGGAATTAAAGGTAAATAGAGTGAGTAAGTGTATTGAGAGGTGGGGAGAAAAGTCTTATTTACGATTCAGCCTGAGCACCGTAAGAAGTCTTAACTTCTTTTCGCATCGGCCGGCCCGCGAAAGAAAGCAAAAGGCTCTCTGAAGCGAGATTTGTCCCACGGGCCGGCCAACCCACAAAGACGTCTAAACTCGAGGCTTTTGCATCCTAATTGGATGATCCGAGTTCAAAAGTTTGCCCCGCGCCGCCCGGGAACGGAAAAAGTAACGGTTTGTTGTGTCTTCCTCCGCATCTTCCTGATGGGCTTCGACGTTCGACCAAAGAACTTTTCGCCTCACTTCGGAACGAATAAACCGGCTTACTCCAAACGTCTCGTTACTTTCTTCTTCTTCGAATCACCTTAGTTACAGTCGAGGTATTGAGAACAGCAATGGACTAACCCTAGTACTCGGTAAACTAATCGTTCTAAAATATATCGTTTCGACAGTACTTTCTTTTGCAGGCATTGTTGCCAGTGCAGTTAGAATTTTTAGCTCCTGATACTAATCGCAATGCTTTATAATGAATACAGAATTAATTTACCAATTATTTTAATAACTGTTCCACACAGACGCCACCACAAATGTTCAACGCAACAAGTGATTTTGTTACGGCATATGGTTTTAAATTGAAAAGAATTCTACTTTTACATTACTGCTACTAACTCTGGTAAGTCACCGACGACTCTTTTCCTGATATTTTTCCACTACTCTGACCAATCTTTTCTCTTCATAACTTATTAATCAGCTAAACCCACACGCGAGAGGAAGCTCATATGAAAACCCACTCAATTAAAATTCAAAGTTGAATGGCAATAATTCATCTGTGGGTATTGGGAAACCAAGTGGAGGCGTGGCTTAGATTTCAGCGCTGCGGTGGTAAGTTGGCAAACTATTGCAAGTACACCCGGATCCCATCAAACATTCCAAATAAGTATTTATTAATCGAAGAAGTAAAAATTTAGTGTTGAAAAAATTTAAAAACACTTGTTTTTCACAAAATGTCTATATAAACACTGATAACCGTATGGACTTCGACGAATTTCGGTCTACTCACAGTAGTTTAATTTTCTGCCACTAGTTGGCGTATCGAAATTCTTGGTTTCCCAATACATCCCGAGAGCAAAATTGGAGGGGCAGAAAAAGAAAGTAAAATTTCATTTGTTCATCATTCGAGTGGACCTCAGGCGTTTAATTACATCTTCTCTGCCAGCAGCCCATTGAATGGCAGCACATCTGCTCCACGAATTACACGTGAGAAGCGGAGATTTTAAATCCCGCCTCGGGGTGGTCGAAAGTGAGGAGGAAGGTGAGGGCGGAGCAGGAAGGAGGACAAGGGGTAGCGTGGGCCCTGTTCATCAACAGTGTGCATCGTGTCGCGTGTTTCACCTTCCAGCCGGAACATCCGCGCGTGTCACCGTGATGGCACAGCCGTGTCACCTGCTCGCAGCCTCTACTTTACATGCTTATTCCGGGTTCGGCTTATAGCGCCGCGTCGGCTTGCATCCGTACACGTGTACACCCTGCACTGTGGATTCTCTCTCTGTGCGCCGGTGTCTCTGATTTGCATAACACGCCGGTATTTACAGATTCACCAGCGCGTGGACCCGCGTCTCTTTCGTTATCGAATCGTAGGAGTCGCCGGCGCGTGGACACGCCGTAGCTAAACGGATTACATAATTATTAATAACGGGATCCCACGGGCGTATCCCAGGTGGATTAGGGACGCCCGTGGTCGTGACCCTCTTCCATGGACACTGCTGACAGGGAATTTTCAATAACTCCGTGCTGCTCTTGGGTTGCTGGTGTAAGAGTTTGAAAGAGCTTCTCAGCTGGTGTAAGATGGAGTAAGTTCATGTGGTATTAAGGTTTCTTTATTGTACGAAGTGGTTCGGATACAATTCAGTAATTACGAGGCGTTCCGGCACCTAATACCGAGAATTAGATATATCTATCTGTGATATTTGAAAAAGCAACAATTGAGGCATTTGATGGAAAAAGGGCACATACGGCAAAATGCCATTTCGAGTAAATCGGTTTCAAAGCTTTCATTATAGTATAACTTAATGAAAAGTAATGCAATTAAATCCAAATTTTTTAAGGATGTAGTATCATATCCTTCAAACGTTTCGTAAACAGAAGTCATGATTTGAAAATGATATGTGTCTTTATTTAATAGTTTTATGCAAGTGGTTTATGTGCCCTTTTTCCATCAAATGCCTCAATTAGGTTTCGACACGTTCCAGTCGCGTGTGCACAGCCAAGGAGATTGATTCAATATTATTTCTTTTTTCTTACTTTTTTCTGCAAAAACTCAAGCTCCTCCCGACTTATCGAATTCCCAAGGAACTGGAGTTCTATCAGGGAACTTCATTACAATTTCCACAGTAATGATAAATGACAGTTATAATGGTCCTGTAAATAATGGTTTCAGAAAGAACCGCCGGCGACGAGTCGTTACGATGCGTTATGGCTTCCGACGAAGACTTTCGCGGTGACGTGGAATATGTAAGAAACTCGGGGCAACTTTTTTATAATTGCGCGCCACGAGCTCGTTCCTCTTCGAAACGCTGCTGGGGTAGGTGGCCAGGGGGTTCGAAGGGTGTCGGAAGAACGCAGGAGCGGGACGAGGGGGTCGAAACGAGAAAAGTCGTCGTACATCATTCGCGCGTTTCCCAGTTGCTCGTCGATTTACGTGGTGTTAAATATCCCTTGGCGACGCGACCCGTTTTTCCTCTCCCCGTTTGTATATGTGCGAATGCGTGCGCAACGGGGAATAAAGGATCGCGTAAAAGGTAGAAAAAAAGAGTAGTCAATTAGCCCTGTTAAGATCGTAAGTTACACGCCCTCCCTCTCTGCTCGCCAGACGGGGAAAGTTTCGACTGATTTACGAACTCATTGCTCTTCGTCGAGCTTACAAAATAGCTGTTGCGCCCGTCGAAGCGGGTAAGGGGCAATGATTTATGTTTTCTCGCGAGAGCCGCTGGATTTAGTTGCGCGAGCGCGTATCAGGCCGCTGGGCACGACGTTACCTTCGCGAAACGAAATCCCCTTCGTCGACGGCTTGATATATGTACGTTCTATTTCTTTCTCGTAGTCTTCCCGATTCTCCAACGATTTTAAACGATAAACTGCAAAAATTCGATGCATCCTTTTGATGGACGTCTTCCTCCGCTGCAATACTGATTGGAAGATAGTACCTACTACCTAAACGTGCATAGAGGCGACCGTGATACATACCTGGACGCTTTGTTGGTTACAAGTCGTTATGATATTATTTTTAAGACCCTAGCACCCCCCAAAGAAAAACGAAATAAGAGATTAATGTAACCACGTCTGAAGTAATTCAAGAAGTGACATGAAGTAATGCATTTTATTCTTTAAATAAATTTGTATAATCACCTAATGAATTTTATTGAATTTGCATTAAATATATTTTTATTCATTCAACACGGCTCCCCCAAGATTAAATCCTAAGTGCGCTACTGCTCTAGACTATATCAGGTTCGAGTATAAAGTTATAAGTCAGCAGTGCATTTCAGTTCGATTGAATCTTTAACTACTTAATTACACACCGTCTGAAAAAAACAAAAGAAGATTCCAATAAACGTAGATCTACACACTCTTTTTATATATCTTCCAGCTCTGAAACATGATACACATACACCGAAATATAAGATAGAGTTTGAAGTCAGACAGCATTATCTACTGCCACCATTGATACTCTTCGATCCCCTAGAATCTTGTGGACTGTATAAAAGGAACAATTACGTTTAATGAGATTGTATTTCTCCAGTTGTTGCATCCTTACCTGAGGAACACATCTACTCGCGCATTATAGGATATTCGTTAAAGTCGTTGAGCTAGAAATGTGCTAAAGAATTTATCGCTGTGAATAATGGGAATCTTCCTTTGAATATTTATACTGGCAGAAGGACTTGAAATATCCGTTAGATCCTTCGCGACGCGTAGAAAAATCGAGCTATACGTGGAGAGATTCGCGTGTCTGAAAAGTTTTAAATTGGACGATCCCGGCGGGATCCGAATCCGTGGTAAGTACCTCGTTTGCACGTTTCTCGCGGTGTAAGGGAAGTCTGCGTAACGATTTAGCGATCGCTCGGAACCCGTCGAACTTCGAGCTTAACGCGGACCATCGATTCCATTCTCGGTCTGTCAACTCGCGTGTCGGGGAACTGGTATAACGCGGGACAATTAAACGCGCACGCTTCGTGATCCATGGATACTTGTACAGGCGCTACGCGGATCCAAATCTCTATGTACATACATGTTTCACGGCAGATCGAAATGGAAGGATAGGTTGTCTCGTTCCCCGTTTCGTACAGGATTTTGGTAACGGTGCGGTGTGGTTCATGGCTATTGAAGATTATTGGTGGTTAAGAATGATAAAAGATCTCTTCTCTCCCACGGAAGCTCAAAAACAGTGAGTTCATGTAATAGACGTTGTACTTACTTATAATTTATGTGTACTGTTATAGGAAACAAAATACATCGAGGAAGACACTGGAGTTTAGGGAAACCTTAACTAAAAATTATTTCGATAAGATGTCGCACTCAACACTTCTGTAAATTGGACGATTTTTGAAGTATCTTTCATACAATAGGGGTTCACCAGATCTTTTTCTCGTCTTCATTCCTCTACTTACCTTAACACTATTCCTACCGACACATTTCACGTTATTTGACCGATCGCGTTAGGTAAGACAGACTATAAATTTTTCTCAGAAAATAAACAATAAAACAAGAAGTGAATATTCAAAAATGTATTATACGTATATTTGAGGCAAAGTCGTGAACTTTAAAGGCGATTCAATTACGTTGTATATAGGAAATTCTAATCGACATTTTGAAAACGGTCTTTTTGGCCGGTTCGTGGTAGGAATAGTGTTAACACTGTCCAGCAAGTAACCATGAGTAAGAAGCTTCCATTATTATTGTCTTTTTGCACAAGAGAATAGTTTAATAGAAGTTTGACAGAGATAAAGAAAACCTAACCTTAAGATTAAAGCTAATACCAAAACTAACACTAAAAAGCCGTGGTTGACTGGCCAGGGTGTCAGCTTGCCCGATGACAAGTGGGTCTTCTTAAATATCAAACAATTTGTTAAGCATGTGAATGATCTTTTAGTAGCTTGAGAACATAATTCGTAAAAGCAAACTATATAAAAACATCCACCATTGATTTAAAATTAAAAATAAGTTTATAAATTTAGTTATAGCAATCTGTAGGTATTTACTAAATAATATACATTTATTTCACAAAAATTGTAATTGTACTTTTTTGCAACTTGTTTATTTTTGAAAATTTGCAAAAAAGAGACTAGCACAGATAAAGTACTAAAATAAAATAACATTTACGAATCTCCCAGTAAATGAACCCTATAATACAACTCTAACGAAAAACAGAATTCCCTTTAAAAACTCTTAGATTTTCAAAAAAAGTAACAAAACATTCAACCTATGATTAACAACCTACCTCATCCATTCTACAGACTGTAGGTGCGATCGTTACAACGCACCGCGTCGTGCAACAAAGAGACCCCTCAAGATCCCCGCTGATCTCGCGACGAACCTCTGCAATTTCCAATTTACGATCACGAAGATTTGCTGGAGACGTCGTAAACTTTCTCGACAGCGTCTTGCCACGGATTTTTGTCGTGCCACGGGCACACGTATCCGCGTCGGGAGGCGCCACGGGGGATGATCGCGGTCATCGCCTATACTTATCACGTGCAGCCACTTCCTGCAGCGGCGGTCGGCGAATTTAAAAGGCGGATCGCGCGCGCCGCGTAAATCCCCCCGCAAGATTACCCTGGCTTTTCGCGCGTAAAACGGGAGATTAAAATCTTGCTGCCTCGCGGATAGGCGGGCAGAAGCGTGTGCCAGCGCGCCGAGGAACACCGGGCTCGCGGTTATCGAAGATAACTGCCTCCGCGGAGAATTCTGCCGCATTCCCGCGAACCTGGGCAACCACGCTTGCGTCCGTTCCGCGGGGAATCGTAAACAGTCGCTGTGCTGTGAGTCATGTTCAGCTCGAACTTGGAATAAAGAAAATCCGCGAGCCTTCTCACTTCTTCGAATGAAAAGCAAGGAAAGTATGCCGGCTATAAGTGGCTGAAATTATAGCGATCGTTACAGGTGATTTGTGATTTAAGTATAGTGCGTCAAAAATTTATTGGCACTCCCGTTAAAACAGAATAACTTTTTTTAAAGTTGATCCAGAGGACTTGAGATTTTTTGAGAAGCTAGAAGGATTAGTTTAATAACGTGTTTCGTCGTTTTGAAAGAAATTGCAATCGGTCGGAATAGCGAAAAAGTTCTAAGTCTGTAACGAAAATTTAAAAAACGCCTTTTGTAGATTTAAGTACGTTGTATAGCTACATGCTGAAAATTTCATCGAAAACGGGTAACTTGGCTATGAGCTACACACAGTTAAAAGTGGTGGCAATTACAGTTTATTATTACTATAACTGTAATACACTTTCAGCGTGTATACAACTTACTTAAATCTACAAACGGGATTTTTAATGTTTCACTACAAACTCAAAAAAAAAAGTTAATAAACCGACCTTCACTATTATCTACCCTATTCTGACCAATTGCATTTTTTTCAAAACCACGAAACACACCACCTAGTAAACTAATCCTTCCAGCTTCTCAAAAAAACTCAAGTCGTTTGGATCAACTTTAAAGAACTCATTCTGTTTTAAATGGTGTGCCAATAATTTTTTCACTCGTTGTAGGTGTGTTTCGATGGACTACTATATTCATATTAAACATTGCTGAATTTTAATTGATTTCGAGTACCGGAGGAAAGGACAGTATATACGTTGAGAAACTTGGAAGCAGGGTGAGATGATTTACCGGTTTACTGACGATTTACACTGGAAGATGCTGCAACGTGAGATATTAATGCTCACCTTTCTTGAGATTATGCAATTCAACGAATCACTGTGTTAGAAAAGGGTTGCAGAGGACAGACTTTGGTGTATGTATGGATTGAACGTATATCGTGAATGTGTCGAATAGCAACAGAGATCGAAACTGTCAGCGATACCACTTTCGGTGACTATTGAACGGAGGTTTGTTCAGCAAGAGGTTTCTCTTGCATAGAAGTGATTCTTATATACGTTGCCCGGCTCCTTGAGAAGCGTGCTCGTTTATCGGTATCAGTAGCGATATCCCCTACTATCGAAATCGACGAAGTAAAATCGTGGATTAAGTACTCGAAAGGGAGGAGTGACGATAAGGAGGAAACAGCGCCTGGCTTCTCGCATTGGCGATTCAATCGGCCCTCGGAAGAGGCAAGGGCCACTAATTGCTGTCACCGTTCGTAAGGGCTCGTCACTGATGAGCACAGATTCATCAATCTTGCCGTCCCTTCTTTCGAACCTGCAAAAACAGCTAAGCTTCCCCTGCCTGGCAATATTTCAATGTGATGCACTGTTTCCAGTAACAAGTAACTGGGTTGGATGTTGGTATTACTATCGACAATGTTACTATGTCCATTGCGTTAATTAAAAGCAAGTATTATGGGAAACTTAAGTGGATAGCATTGTCAACCATGTGATTGATTGCACTACTAAATATCGCTGTACCACTAAAGGGTGAAAAGGAAATTTCAAAACTGCATTCAATATTCAATCAAGAATGTACATAGTTCTTTAACTATAATTGGCATAAATCAAGAATAAAATCTTGTGTACTGTTAAGTAGTTTTCTCGTTCCATGGTGACTTGTAAGTGATCACATGAGAGTTAAGTCAAACATTCGTGTTACAAGTTTAATAACCAGTGTTTTCAATAGACTCTGAATTGTTTCACCGATTAGAACGTAATGTTGTAGGAAACACGATCTCATTTAATCCATTTTAAAAGCAAAGTGGAAAGTCTTTATTACCGTGGCATTCCATTCCCACCTTTTAATCGTGCAACTTCACGAAGAAATCACGAGTGAAATGCTTACGGTTAATCCAATCCACGGTCACATCGAGGTTTAAAGTTACTAGCACTCGCAAATTGCCTCAGCCTTCGGGAAATTCGGAAGCAACCACCCAAGGGTGCCATAAATTCCGAATAACCGGACAAAAAGCGACTACGTTCAAAGGCACATCTGTTTTCATGAAAGCAGAGGCCACGATAATCGGCGGGCTCATTAGTACCCCGAAGACTCGATTCTTCTCGATTAATCGCAGTGACGAGGAGGTCGATCGGGGGGTTCGTGAAATCTTTTCACGTGCGCCTGATTAGAAATGCAGGCAACGCAGCCTGGCGGCTGGCGATGAGTCCGTGGGAGGAAGCCGATCGCGTGCTCCAGGATTCGAGAAGGGTAGAAGGAAAGTGTCGTGTCGCTGTCTTTATAAATTACTTTCCTCCGGTGCTGTCGGCCGTACCGACAGGTATGATGCTCTGATATATAGCGGTGCCCACGACCATGCTGGAACTCGTGAGAAATGAAGGAATCGTGTACCGGCGAAGGAATCTTCGAGCACAGGGGTGCTTTAGAAAAAAGAAGACGAAGGAAATGGATGGTGGATCGACGAACAGACGTCGCGTTAATGCACCAGACAAACGAGAGAGGAAGACGAATACGCAGCGACAAATGGATAAAATAATTGGGAAAGAAATAGAGAAACAAGAAAACGGGAATCCAATAAACTGGAAGCAAAGAAGAGGCAAAGTCTGAAGAAAGGTAGGGACGAATGACTAAAGAGAGGAGTAATAAATTTCAGAGAAAATTGCATAAAAAGAAGGAAGAAAAGGAAGAGGAAATACGTAGAAAATCGGGAAGAGAGGAGGAAGGTAAATCTAGGGAGGAGGGCGTGCCTCGAGGTGAGGCGCAGGATACGAGAATAAGGGGGCAGCTTCCTAATCAGCTTACTTCCGTGGCTCACACCTTTTGTGCCCCCGGTCCGGTGGCTGGATTAAAGCATTGTTGCTGCCGGTTATTATATCACGGGGATACGAATGAACAGTGTACGAGAGCACGGGCATAAGTGCACAACAATAACATGTGGTTCCGTGTAGATAAACTGCATCGTCCGAAACAATGCTCGGGCGAAAGGACTGGCCAGGGCCTCGGGGGTTTGCCGTGAAGATAGAACGCAACGGGGCCGAACAAGAATTACGGTCCGGCGACGGTCACTTCTAATCGGAGGATGGCGAGCGTTATTCCTGAAAAGAACATTCAGAAATTCAACCGTTTAACGGGATTCAGGGGGATTCAGGGAGGGAGCAGTAGGTAGGGTGGATGTACCAGTAAATGAACACGTACCAGTGAATGAACATTTTTTATTAAACTGAGTAAAATAAATTATTAAAGTACGCAACTAATTAATTAGAGACTTCTTTTCATTTCTTGCTTCATATCCAAACAATTTTTGCAGCACGTGGAATCATTCGCGCTGCAAACATAATTTTATAATAGTGTTCATTCATTAACCTTAACTGTTCATTTACTGGTGCGTTCACCCTACCGCGAATATTGGCGGAGTTTTCCACGAGAACACCTTTGTAGTCGCGTGCTGCATTCCGCGTTCACGGCGAACGCCAGTGGAATGAGTCGTTATGCGTCAGACACGCTGCAGATTTCTTCGGACTCACTACTATTGTAAGTACGTTCCAGCTGTGCTTCGGAATACCCTTGACAATTACGTTTAACTGCCATTGGCTTCATTTGCATGGAATTTGTGAGCCAACCGAGTTTGCCATTGTTTGCATTCTATTGTGGTGTTACAGTGAGAGATTGAATAGATTTATAGGATTCTGGGAGCTAATAACTTTCTTATGTACATTACGACCCACTTCTCTTTGTGTAATTGCATTCTTTGTTTTATTGACATTACTGTTGTTACTTATGCTTATTCCTAATTTCCCAGTATCACTTTTAATTTGCGTATTTTAGCTTCCTCTTTGATCGTTTTTCACATGCCACCTTACACCTAAGTAGATTCAATTCACAAAGTTCGTATTCCCTTTGTATTTTAATGTCTGCCTCTGTCTCTAGCTCTTTGTTTTTAAGAGTTCAATTACCAATGGGCTTTAACACGCTTCTGGTCGCTTTAATCAACAGCTTGCCAGTAAAAAATGTGAAAGTAGAATTTGTCGCATTACAGCGTCGTCGTACAATGTTTTAGCGAGATAAACGCAAAGGAGACGACGCTTGAAGGGAAAAAGAAGCCCTTTGACGCATAAACAGGGAAGTGCCCCATCCGGATAGTGAATACACGCGAAAAGCAGGCCACAGTGGCGGGGCCAAAGCCCGATTGTGGCGGTGAAAAAGAAAGCGAAGCATCGGGGGATCTTCGGGCCGATAGGTGGCTGCAGGCTGGATCGATCGAAATTTCATTTCGTCGCCGAAGACGTCCGGGGTCCTTCGGCGTTATACACAGGAAGTGGCGGCGCACTGTGCCGCTGCCTTCTTGCGAGCCCGTTCAAACTTTAATGCATGCGAGAAGGTCGGCTTGTTTGCTCTCGAGAAAATTGCTCCTGTAGAAACCGGGTGTATCGAGGTAAAATGTGATTTCGTTGGCCGACCCGAGGGATTCCGCGCGACGTTGGACGCCTCGTCGAAAGAGCGTTGCACCTACGTATCGTGTCGGGATGCGGTAGACGTCGCGTCAAAGTCGAAAAAATCCGTGCGCCACGGTTTATTGCTTTCGATTCGCCGCTGCATTTTGGGAATCTCCTCCGGTTCGTCGTGTGATCCACCCTGCACGAAGTGGAAACGAATGCGTCTGGAAACCCGAGCTGACTGGAGCGATTGGATTACACGCACGTCACAGAAGCGCGGGGATATTGAAGGAACCAGGAGGAGGAGTAAAAGCAAACGTATACTAAAATCTACCGAAAGTATTAAGAGAAATATGAACTCAAGCTACCGTCAATATATTCCTTAATCCTTCATTGTCTCACCTGGCTTCATGTGTCTCACGTATGCTTCTACTAACGGCTACTTCGTTCATAGAAATGAAATGAAATGAAATTGAAAGAAAGGCTGCGGACGTCCAGGCGCCCTGCGTTCCTCGGAACCGTTACAAACACGCGGGCCATCACCACAAAGGGCCTCCTCGAGCATCCTCGTAGATCGCGCGCTACACGGTCGCGGTCGACGTTAATTAATGTAACTCGACGAGGAATTCGAGCATAATTACTTCGTTGGAGTGGCCGGGACCAAAAGTTTGCTCGTTATCGGGACCAGGGCGTAGACACGCGCGGACGATGCAGACGAAGCGCATCGATAATCCAGCCTTAACGTAGCGGATTACGATATTACCGCGTCGCATTGCACGGCGTTACGAGGTCAGAACGTCAATCTAATTCTCACAGTAGTCGGCGATCGTACCGGCACTGCTCGATCGATATTGATCTCTATTATAATAGAAGTGGAAATTGAAGAGCTGTTGGTTAATTCATTTCACAGATCGGACCGTGAAACAGTGATTTAACCTGTCATTAGTTTTATATAGTGGCCATATTTGTCACGTGATTTTAACTATTATGGTTTTCCTTTTGAAGCATTTACATGCTCATTTGCGTGTTTGTGTTTTTTGGTACTATGTATTTATGGGCCCGTGTAGGCGTGTAATTGAATTGATGAGGTGTTATGATAAGCACGAAAGATTTTCAGAAGAAACTGAGGTTAAAATGTGGGGCCTGACGAGTCCAAGGAAATCTGCCTGCTGAGTGAAATAGTAATTAAGCTATTGCATTCCTTTTCAACGGTGTCATTTATTTGAAAATGAATGTAAAGTAACGTATTTATTTCTAGCCGAGAAATTCTAGATAAGGAAGATAAAAGTGTGCGCGCGCAGGAGGCAACAAGTGGCGTGATTATCATGTGACTATCATTTGTAGAGAAAAGAATTACAGTTATCGCGATATATCTGTTCTTCAATCTTCCTTACATGCAGATATGTATATAAAAATCGAAACCATACATACACACATACAGTAGATAAAAATATAGAATAAACTTTGTGTATAACTCGCTTTGCCTTCGAGAAGTTTCACTTGGAATTTGAACCGAGTACTATACAGTTTTAGGCGTCCGAGGGGCACGCCGAAGTAAAGGGAACGCTTATCGTCACAGTAAGCGAGACCCCCCAGCAAAGGATAAGCGTTTCCTTTATCTTATGCTTGCTGCTCGGGGTCCAAAAATCGTACTTCAATGCACACGTACCCAACCCGAATTCAAACCGTATTGCGTCATTTGAAATGTAACAGAGATCTTCACAAATGATCCTCACTGAAATCTTCGAAGAATTACAACATACAAAATACTAACTATTATTAGTATTCATTAGTATTTGTATTCATACTTTTATGCAGGCGCTCATTAACTTTCTACTTAACTTTCATACATTCTCCCATATGATTCCCTATAATGAGTGACAGAGATTAGTGTCCCCCTAACCACAAACTTACTACTCTGTATAGTTATACCATTTAAGGGTGCCCCAAGCTCCCAAATTACACTTGTCTCGGCCACGACAACCGTCTTCGATCCCCCCGTCAGCCGTTCAAAGGCAAAAGGGCGCGGTTTGCACACGATGCACGGGGGACTCGTGCGTTAGACAGTGGCACCGTGACACTCGGAAGTCGGGCAGCATGGCGTCGTGGAAAGTTGAAGCCGCGCAAACACACAACCGGGTCGAGTGCACACGCAGCGCAGTTTGGCGACGGCCGGATGCACGGGGGTAGCAGACCACATCACTCGTCGGCACGGCCGGATGTCCCGACATTGAAATACAAGCGAGCCCGTGTTCCCAGGGGTTGCTAACCCCGTGTATTTACCCCTGCCCGGCTCTTTGGTGCCCGCGCTGACTGAGCCCAGAGGCCCCCCTGTCCGGCTGGGAAACAGGAAATGCTTGCTTCTTCCGCGTCATCGTCGTCGATGGTGCTTTCGGCAATCTTCAGACATTATGGGTCGAAATTAGGGCTGGGACTATTTGTCGAATTTTTCGGTATTCGAATATTCGAATACTTTAGTTGCTCAATTATTTGGCGAATATAATTCGAATATCCAAGTATTCGAATACTATTCGAATATTAAAGTACTGTGAATTATAAATCAAGTTCTTTAGGTTCATTTGTCAGGGTGAAATCTTGTAAGCTAATTTTGACCCACTTCACACCATACTATTCGAATACAGCAGTATTCGAATATTATTCGAATATAAGAGTATTCGAATAGTATTCGAATATAACAGTATTCGAATAGTATTCGAATATAACAGTATTCGAATAGTATTCGAATATAACAGTATTCGAATAGTATTCGAATATAAAAGTATGCGAATAGTATTCGAATATAAGAGTATTCGAATATAACAGTATTCGAATGTAACAGTATGCGAATAGTATTCGAATATAACAGTATTCGAATAATAACATTCGAATATTGAAATATTAGAAGTTTATTCGTACCATTCGAATACTTGTAAAATATTCGAATATTCAATTATTCGAATAGTCCCAGCCCTAGCCGAAATGGATGAATCGAATGGAGTGTAGTCTTCTACGGAACCAGAGAAGGGCAAAACATTGATTTCAGTAATATTTCGAATAACGAATAAAAGTTAAAAAAATTATTTGTCATGTGTGAAATAAGGTTGACCCGGGTTAACTTTATTTGATGAATAAATTTCTCAACTTTAACTTTAAGTTTAACTTTATTCGACGTCAAATAAAGTCCAAGTTAAAGTTAAAGTTAAATAATTTATTCGTTGCTGACGTTGAAACGCTCGACAAATAAAAAAACTTAACTTTACTCGTCAAATAATCAAAAGTTAAAGTAACTTTTATTTGATCCGTTATTCAAATAATTTTTCATTTAGTTAATGCCCAACGCTGCACGGAATAGACTTTTGTGCAATGATCAATAGATGCTGTTTGATGTGCCACGGTATCGGAATATACAATAGCCTATGGTGATGAATCTTAGAATTGGTAGTTAGTTGACGATGCAAGAATCAAGATTGCGTACTACACATTTAGGTGATATTTCGGAGACACTCAGTGACCTCTGTTCACATATAAGTATTATTGAAGACAGGATCTGTCTACGATCTAAGTGGGTAAACAATTTTCAAGAAGATACCGACTGCCTGTTTTCGAGCTATCCGTATGTATCTATTTTTAATATGTTTGCACATTACTATCCCGTGAAATCTAATCGAATAGAGTGGGGCAGTCCCAATAATCGATCACTTACCTATCAATTATCAGCTACCTCGGTTAGCTCCGGTAATGAACCTTCTCGAATAATTCCGATAGCGTGTGTTTTTCTCGGCGATATCGTTCTTTCATCTCGACGCGATAACCAACGACAAGTACGTGCCCCTCTCTGACGTGAGGGATCTAACCCGCGAGCGAAAACACTTCCATTCTAAATACAGGAGGCCCGTCTAATCCACGATCGCGAACCAGTCGAACGTTGAACATCGCCAAAAGGCTCGAAGGTCGAAGGTCCGTCGCGCCACCTATTCATACCGTGTCAAGGTTCATCGGAGGAGAGGCGATCCCGTTCGTCTCCAGGGCGTTTTATCGCGTCGCTTGCAATAAGGTGTTCGCGTGCAAGAAACCGTCCTACGATATGGCCGGGCGTAGACGGTCGTGAGAGGATGGGAGCAGGGATGACGCTCGAGAAGGAAAGGGGGATGACGGGAGACGTGGTCGTAGGGGCGAGAGGCAGAGGCGCGCGTAAGAGGACCGGGTAGGGAATCCAATCGCAATAGAGTTAAGTGTTCGAGAGTAAAACCTAGCCGAGGCACGACCTCGATTACTCGCGGAGGATTTGTTACGGCCCCCCCTTACCCGTCCCCCGATCGCCAAGCCTTTCTTCGTTTTCGATTCCCCTGAAAGCCACGCGCTGAAGAGAGCGAGGGGCGCACTTTGTCTCTTTCCCTTGCCACCCCTTTCGGCCCATCAAATGGAAGAGATTTCCAATTGGCCGTCACGTTTGCTCCACCAACGATTCCTGTCGTCAGATCACAACTGGCGGAACAGATTTTTTACCCACTTCCCTGCGTCGACTTCGGTGTTCGTCTCGGAGATGCTCTCGCGAGATCTTCCATCGGTTTCCTGCAGTAGACGATTCCCGAAGTTTGCCTGACTGCTCGATAGTAGGTGTGTCCGAGAGAAAGCGGATTCGAGGACGCGAGGGGAAGCAGCTGATGAGAATCAAACTTTATCGGCAATCTTCGAGCCTCCGAGGTCGAACGATGCAATAACATGTAGGTAGCGATGTACTTGATATTCGGGTTCAATCGATAATGCGATTATTGATTAATTTTGCTGGAGTAATTAATACTTGGAAAGGTCACTTTCGTAGAAGTAAACAGCCTGTAGACTTGTGTAACATCGTTAACTTTAGATAAGATTCTAAATATTAAAAGAAGTTCGGTTCAAGATTCCTTTGGCCCTATTAGCACTTTCTCCTTCAACTCTCACGATTAGTTGGTACACCTATGAACACGATCGTTGCGCAGTTTTCATGGAAAGTGAATTGTTGACGTCCCGCATCAAGATCGCGAATGTTTCAATGAGAGGTTCACTCTGGCAATTGAAATCCTTAAACGAAGAGCAGTCGGCACGTAACTGCGAACACATTTTCCTAGTTGCTCCTTGTTTCGTCGTGAAAATCCTCGAGGCCGTTACGCCGGTAACGATGAGCATGGCATGGCGGGCTGTTACCACCACGTGCCGCCATAATATCGGGCAAAAGTTTGCCTGGCCAGCGGGAGAAAATAATTTGATACGACTTGCCCGTTGCAACTTGAACGCAGGTGGAACGTCCAAGCCATTGCCCGCCCGTCGGAGAACAATTACGACGCCGTTCCTGCGGTCCGCGGCAATTAAAGCATCACCCCCCGTTTTCTGGAAATATGCAACAGCAACATCCAAGAATTTGTCCTGCTAACGATCGCTCATTTGTACGTCAAGGGAAATGTACCAAAATTGATGGTTGAATAGGTGAAACGCAAAATGCTCTGAGTCTCTGAAATTGAGAACAAAGCTATGACCCTTTTGAGTTTTAACGAAATGAAGAAAAATTATGTTTCCCCACTTCTTAGTCGACTCTAATTATCGTCTTCTATATTATGGAACGTTTAAGCCAGACATTTTCAATGCGAAGGAGTGGAAGGAGCGTCTGTTTATTCCCTGCCTCGCTACGGCATAAGGGATGATGCAGCCGACGCGACGAGAAAGGGCGCAGAAGTGGATAAATCTTTTTGTTCGCCCGTCGACAAGACCGGCACGAGTGACGTAATATCATTTAGAATTTATATTATGGAGTTCGTCCTTTAGCCTTCACTGCTTCCGTCGTTTCCCGTGTCGTCCACCTGCACCCTCTGCGCCCTGCGAGGCTGATGCCGGCGGAAAGCAAGGGGTGGAGCGCGAAATTGCGTTAAACCTTCGCGAGAGAGTGTACTCCGTTACGGAGGAGACTGAAAATGCTGGAGCACCTTCCCGTCTGGCGGGGAATATTAAAATAAAAGTATCCTTTTCCGGGGCGAAAGAGTACTAAGTGCTTGCCATCAATTTCTTTTCACGTTTCTAACCACATCTGCGGAATGTACCGTCGAAAATATTCGACCCGCTGCTTTATCTACGAAACGATCCCCCCTCAATAATATTACAATATATATCGCGCAACGGTATTAAGTTGACATACCGATCTTGTTATCTACGCCGGTCAATAATACAATTACACCGTAATCGAGCGAATCAATTAATATGCACGCTGTCATGCATAACCCGAGTAATCTTATCGGTGGTCAACAAACCGGTGGAAAACGTGTATATAAACGGTTGGTGGAATTCGGAAATCAACATTCAGCTGAGTCCACCTGAAGAATCAACATGGTGAGTACAAAGCATAAGAACACGTTAAATAGAATCTTTCGATCGGTGTGAAATTGTAGAACTAAGTGTACCAAATAATCTATTCCTCAGTGGTGCTAAAAGTATCCACGTTCAAGAGAACTTCTGCATATTGTAAAATTTTTAAGCCATGCAGGCAAGTTTCCCAAGTTCTAAACACGTTGCTAACTTTGACTCTTCAGATTTACTTTGCTTCTTCTTCATTCAGAATTAAATAATCATGAAAATTCGATCTCGGCTATTTGCTGCAGCTAACTAGAACCAGAAACTATTGGAGGTTCCTCGATCTAACATTCATGTACGTTTGCAGATGAAATTCACCGCAGTAGTTTTGGCCGTTCTGGCCATGTCCAGCCCATTGAACGCCTGGAAGGTCCCAAGAGCCGGAACAGGTGTTCTGGCCGATGAACTCCAGAAGTTCATCGACATAGTGCCACTGGATAAGATGGTGTCTGTCCTCTTGGAATACGTGAGCGAAGACACCGAGGTGCAGACGATGGTCTCTTACCTGAAATCGTCCGAGTTCAAGAACCTGATCATCTTCGCCGAGTCCCTCCCCGAGGTGCACGAGCTCATCGACTACATCCAGAACGCTGGCGTCGACGCCTACTACCTGGTGAACAAGGCGAACGCCTTCCTTGACATCCCAGCCCTGCACAAGCCTGGTGTCCAGGTCTACGGAATCACCGGTGGAATCCGTGGCTTACTCGACGACCTCAAGGCACTCTTGCCCAAGGACAAGATCAAGGCACTGTACTACAAGGAATTGACCGAATCCAAGGTGTTCGCCGACCTGATCGCCAAGCTCAAAGCTCCCACCACCCAGAGAATCGTCGACGCCGTCAGAGCTAACCCCAACTACGCCGCTGTCTTGCAGAAGGCCAAGAACGCTGGCATTAACGTAGCTCTCGTCAAGGAATTCCTGGAGCGAGTCCTTGGCTGGAAGTTCACCTTATTCTACTAAGCGATATATATGTTCCGAGTTTCATGGCCGCCACTGTCCAGCGTTACACGCAGACGAACGGTTACATCTCGAGATGCAATTTTATCAATTTTGTTAAATAAACACGCATGTTTCTAATATGTTGGTATTTACACGCTTCCCCTCCCATATCCGCGATACAATAACTCTGGGTGTCGGTGAAATATTAGAATGCAAGTAGCTATTTTGAAAGCTCAACTTAGAGACGATCATTTTCAATAGTATATAATCGGAAGATTTTATGTGATAAGGATACGGGAATCCTGTAGGGAAGAGTTCGAACTTCCTTTCGTTTCTATGTGCACAAGTGTTTGAGGAGCATTATATATATTATATGTTACGGTAAAAGTACATAGGCTGGTAAATGTGCACATTTACCGGCTATTAAACTGGTAAATGTACACATTTACCGGAAAATGTACACATATACCAGCCTATCAAACTGGTAAATGTGTACATTTACTGATTTGTACATTTACCGTGACATATATATACTTGTTCTACTTGTTGGGAACTTGAAGAGGAATGTACAGACTGTTTTTGATGTAAGGGCACTATTTTGCTTTGGAAAAATTTTAAGTTTAACGTTAATCATTTTTTTTTACTGCATGACAAGTAAATTACAACTAACAGCAAACGCTATAGAGAAAAATGGCGACCAAACAAAATGGGGCCCTTACATAACAAACACCCTGTATTTGAAAATGCCTAGAAGTACATAAGTTATAGTGCATCAGGTATTCTGTGCTTGTTGTCAAAACTTTTCTCATCTTGTAAAGTAGATAACTGGCTAGGATAATGAAAGTTAGAGTAAGTAATATAATTTTAGGATAGAGATTTGCATGTGGGTATCTCGATCATGCAAGTGCTAGTGACTCGGTATTTTCACAGAGGATAACAATTAAAAGTGGAAATATTATCAGTAATGTCATCGGGAGATATTTATTTTAATTATCGTGTTTGTTTTAGTAAAGCCTGCCATAATAAATCAGAGTACGATTCGCATCCATTTGACACGTGTACTAGATTTTCCAAACCTTGAACACACCTGAAGATAAAGTGCGCAGGTGTTACTACAACACATGTTACCGATGTAATTAATCTGTATTAAATGTTTTCTAAAAGTGTTCTTTAATCCTCATTGCATGTTTTTACTTTTCGTACTACACGAAAAACAGAATCCACGGCAAGTAGGGTAAAGGATCCAATTACTGTCACCTTAAGCTATTTTACTTAAAATAACAAATAAATAAACGTTGTAAAGTCATACACAAAAAGAATTATGTAATTCAACCTATAATCTATGCTATAAATTATATACTGTAGTTTCTTTATTCGTTATTTTAAGTAAAATAGCTTAAAGTGACAGTAATTGGTTAGGTGTCAGTAATTGGTCCTTTACCCTAGCAAAGCTCGGCAAAGAAGGCGCCACTAGTGCAACTACTGCGATTTTGCATGAGTGCACATGTGTGAATGGTTTGTGCAAGAATTTTTCATTTGTGGAATGTACGAAGGTAGTTACATATTGTTTTATAGCACACCTATGACAAGTGGCACGTGTTCTGGTGGCGTCACGGGTAGTAAAAAGTTGCAGTCATCTTCCCCATTAAAGTAAATTGACGGTGTGATTAAAAAACAAAATAAAATTACAATTCTTGCAAACCTATGGATTTATTTATTTATTATAAGCATTCCACAGAAAATATGTAAAGTCGAAAGGTTGGTCACTCGTGAGCCCTATGATAGTGAATATATTAAAAGAGAATTCAAAACTGGTCTACATATCACTCGTCTATTTTAAGGAATCTATATCTAATATGCGACACAGATTATGGGATACAACTTTTTCATAATTTATGGTATTTTTGTCTGTTTATTTAATAAGTATTCCATTTACTATCACTAAGCTTACCAAGCAACCACCGAAACATTAAAAAAAACACACTCCTGATTCTTCATCTTTCTCTCCTTCTACCTAACTCTTCGAAACCTTTTTATTAAAATAATTTAATTCTTTGTATGTAAAAATTGTTAAAGAATATACTTATGCTGCTTATAGTCTGTTAAAACTGTTCGAAATTCAAAAGAGTTCCTTAACCCATTTGCATCATCGCTCTACTTAAGTTGCCACGTTGAAACATCAGCGACGTTCAACTGACGACTGACTCGTATCACCGCGCGCGCGGTCGATCGTATGTGCAGTAACGGGCAACTCGCGGATAATTCCGCGCGCGGTGATAGCAGACAGTCGCGGCTCGCGGATTATTCCGCGCGCGGTGATAGCAGACAGTCGCGGCTCGCGGATTATTCCGCGCTTAGATGCAAATGGGTTAAATTAAATTTGCGCATTGTTAAGTACATTAGTCTCCGAAAACTAGAGACGAGCACCGCACACCTACTTCGTCCACACGACTGACCCAAATTAGAAACCATTCATTACGGTAAACAGCCATATCGGTAGACAGAGAAATCAGAGGCAGATGGTATCTCGTCGAACAGAATTTGATCCTACACTTTAATTATCGAATTGTCAAAATCATAATGATTCTATAGGGTGTCGCAGAATTGAGGGACAATCTGGAACATGCAATATGCTGATGCAAGATGCCATTAGTGGCGCTATCCCAGTTTCGTGGCTTGAACTAGTGCGGTCGGATTCTACCGTGTGTTTTGGTCTGTATTGGTCTGTATCTACTCCTGCCTGCTGCGTGTGCGTGCTAGGGGTCACTATTCCGCGTCAGCTGCTTCGGCTCTGAACCTCCTACCACGGAAGTTCCACCGCTAATATTCAACTGTTAATATCTCGAGGTGGAAGCCTGGGATCCCAAAACGGTAAAGGACTTTTTGGTGTCTCCTTGTATCAGGATATTGCATGTTCTGAATTGTCCCTCAATTCTGGGACACCCCGTATATGTATTCTGGAAGTTTCACAGCTGTCAATCACGCTCAGTAGATACTGATAATGGCGTCGATTTATAATCTCGCCAATCTCTGCAATTATCTCAGCGCAGGTGCACGTCCTTTATCTTCTTCATAAGGTGAAGGTGATAACGAGTGAAATCTTATCTTCGTCTCCAGTCAAATTATACCGTCACTTCTTCCTTTTTGTACGAGGCATCATCTATATAAAACGGGTACAAGCAATTCGTTCAACACTAGTAGCGTTCGACGGAGCCATCACGGTAAGTTAGCAATTTTATTCTGAATATTATGAATCCTCTTATTCCACCCGTAAAAAGGTTGTTCTTTGACACACATTTCATTCAGCATCACGAATATTCTTCGCGGTGCTCCACTGAAATTTAATTTTAAATCCCAACAACTGTAGAATAGTATAATCAATCCATAGCGTCGCTCTTAACATTCAGCGTTTGAACTCGCCTTAAACTGATGCCTTTTCGGATACTATAGTTTCTGTTAGTTTGATCACAATTTGATCTGTCATCGATCATTTGCAGATGAAGCTCCTCGTAGTAGCCCTAACAGCGCTGGTTGCGTTTGCAACCGTCGACAGCCACTTTCTCCCTGCATTCGGCAAGGGTCCCCTCTACGAGGATGTCCAGTACTTCATGGACATGATCCCCATGGAGAAAGTAATAAACATCGTTTTGGAATACGCCAGCGAAGATGCCGAAACTCAAGGGTACCTGACATATGTGAAAACCGACGAGTTCAAGCAGCTGCTGACAGAGATTGAGGCCATCCCGGAGTTGCGCAATTTCGTCGCCTACCTGCAGAAGAACGGGTTAAACATGTACGACTTAATGAGCAAACTGAACCATTTAGCAGGCCTGCCGGACTACAAACCCGCGATAGCGCCGAACACCCAGGGTATTACTGGTGGATTGAAGGGTCTGTTCTTGGACATCAAGAAAGAGATTTCCTACGACCTCTTCATTCACGGATACGTGCACAAAATGAGGACATCTCCGGCTTTCCGTGACTTCGTGGCTGAATTAAAATCATCTAACCACCAAGGATTCGTCAACGCTCTGTACAAAAACCAAGCGTTCCTGAAGTTCCGTTCTGGCCTCGTCAGCAAGAATATTGACGTGGCTCTGGTCGAAGACATCATCTACACCGTCCTTGGCATTCAGTTCCCGGACTTCAACGCTTCTTACGTAGCTTACGTAGCCTCCGATAACCAGCTGTCGAAGGACATCCGCGAGTTCATAGCCCTCCTCGATATAAACAAGATCATGGGAATTGTTGCTGCCCATTTGGAAGACGAGCAGGTACAGAAAGCATTGGAGTATCTGCAGAGCGAAGACTTCCACGTTTTGGTCCGCAAGATCGAGAGCATGAAGGAGTACCAGAACCTGGTGCTCTACCTGCACGACGCTGGACTGGACATATTCGGCGCGATCCAGAAAATACACAAATTTTTCGGTATGGAGGATTATGTACCTCCATCAGCATTTAGCGCTGGAACATATACGCAGACCTACTCGAACATGGGTGGACTCAAGGGTCTAGTCGATGAGATCATAAAGACACTTCCAATTGACAAGCTCGATGCTTTGTATGCAGAAAAGATGCGCGATTCCCCTGCATTCAGAACCTTTGTCGAGAAACTTCGATCCCCGGACTTCAAGAAACTCATAAATACCGTGTACAGTACACCAATCTTCATCGAGATGAGGCAAAAGGCTATTGACGCTGGACTGGATCTCGCACCAGTTAGGATACTCATCAAGAAGGTCTTCGGCTTTGACTTTCCAGCACCCGGACCTGTGCCAGTGGCATTTGGCGTTTACGCCGATAACCAGCTGTCCAAGGACATCCGCGAGTTCATAGCCCTGCTCGATATAAACAAGATCATGGGAATTGTTGCTGCCCATTTGGAAGACGAGCAGGTACAGAAAGCATTGGAGTATCTGCAGAGCGAAGACTTCCACGGTTTGGTCCGCAAGATCGAGGGCATGAAGGAGTACCAGAACCTGGTGCTCTACCTGCACGACGCTGGACTGGACATATTCGGCGCGATCCAGAAAATACACAAATTTTTCGGTATGGAGGATTATGTACCTCCATCAGCATTTAGCGCTGGAACATATACGCAGACCTACTCGAACATGGGTGGACTCAAGGGCCTAGTCGATGAGATCATAAAGACACTTCCAATTGACAAGCTCGATGCTTTGTATGCAGAAAAGATGCGCGATTCCCCTGCATTCAGAACCTTTGTGGAGAAACTCCGATCCCCGGACTTCAAGAAACTCATAAATACCGTGTACAGTACACCGATCTTCATCGAGATGAGGCAGAAGGCTATTGACGCTGGACTGGATCTCGCACCAGTTAGGATACTCATCAAGAAGATCTTCGGCTTTGACTTTCCAGCACCCGGCCCCGTTCCCATGGGCTTCCACGTTTACACGCTCTACAAAAATTTGAATTTGTAAATTTGAATCCTTTTTACATATGCGGTCGGTCTTCATTCGTAATTTTCAATAAACTTCAATTATAAAAATAGCCTGCTTTTTTCTTCAAATTATAGCTACCTTCCACGTTTATTGTAAGAAATAAAATAAAGGATTTGTGAACTTATCATGAACCCTTGTTTATCAACCAACGCTAAGAAGTAATGGAAATTAGAAAGACTAAAAAGAAGGATTGCACCGACTCCTTGACAAACATCATATTTAGTATGGGTATAATTAGAGTTGATAACAATGCATGTAAAAGTTACAAGATGATGATGCCACGAAGATGACTTATTCACTGCACCTTGAAGCAACTACTCGTTTCCTCCTTTTTCCTTTTTGCTTCATCTCCCCAGTCCCCTTACTTCCTCAATTTTATCATCCCTCAGTCTCTCCCAATCTTTCCCTTCTAATACACGTTCACCTTTGATTCTCTTGTCCTTCGATTTTTCTAACCCCCTCTGGACATTTCTCATCGAGATTCTCTGGTTCACTCGATCACTTGACTTTCGTTTATCGAGACTCCTGATTTTACATACCTCCATCCCCTTCACCGCGCTTCTTATGACTTTCCATTACAGCGCGCCAATGATGAGTTCCGAGGCTTATTAAATTGTAACAATTTTAATTAGTGGAACGCTTAAGCGCCAGGTTCGTTCCACTCTCTTTTTCCCTCTCAACCCCCTCCCCTTGACGGGATGGCGCAGCTCACCCCTCCCCCTGGCAACAACGAAGACGCGACCGTTAAGACACCCCTTACTTTCCTTTTAAAAAGTTAGCGCCACGTGCTCGAACGTGCCGTCCTCTTTTATTTATCGAACGGCTACGAGCACCCCCGAGCCATTCGCTGCACGCGGCGCCCTTTTGCTTTCTCGTTTGATCGGGGAAAGTTTGCGCCGCGTTAACGAAGCGCCGTAGCCGATGGCGGGCGAAATTGATCGCCCATCGAGAAATATTCGCAGAATTCGAAGCGCAACGCTTTGGTTCTGAATTTTTCAACTTACCCCTTTCGAGCGAATTCCGTTGACACTATTATCATTCTTCGAACGCTGTAGTTTTTTTTTAAATGCAATAGGAAAGTGGTCATGTCCTTTATACTTCGTACATGTTCATATTACCATACACTTTCAATCAGCCCCCAATTTCAAAAGTCCACCCCAGCGATCGACTGCTTTATGAAGATCTGTTGTTCTAAGAGTGAATATCCTTGAATTTTAGACAGGCTCTGCTACATAATCGAAATACTCGATCAAAGAATGTCGATGAATTATTAATTTATAAATTATAAGTAAAAAGTACCATGATTTGAATTATTCATATAGTTTTATTAAATCTAAAACATAATTCCTCAACCACAAAACTTGTGTTGCCCTCAACGGATGACGTTGTATGTACATTAGAACGCTGGGTCACGGTGTAATAGACAGGTGTTCCGACTCCCGTTCAGAATGTGTGACTTTTTCGTCCTAGTTCTTCTGGCGGCCGGCAGATTTCGTCGATGTCGTAAAGGCATTTACATATATCTTACAGGCCGCCTGTTGTTTCTGGCAATCCCAGTAATACCACTAAAATCTCTACTACACAGTCTCATTAATACATATGTATATGCCTTCTAAGTCACGACGCCTCTAGCGACGGCCAGCGGAACTAAACAGAAATCGGCACACGAAATCGCTGCGGTAAAAGATACAGAGTCGGAACACCTGTCTATTACACCGTGCGCTGGGTATTTGAAACGTGAATGTTTAAAAGCGTAATCTGTGATCCTTGCATCGAAGAGAGGAACGTTTTGGCGGGATAATCGAACGGGAACGCTGTTACCGATTTATCAGGCTTTGTTCGATAAATGCCTCTTCAATTATTCCGATAATCGGCGCTCTACTGTACCTACGTAACGTTCAAGTACTTAAATAAGTGCGCAGTACTTGCGTTACCAATGTGTTAAACAGATATTAATGAAAACCATATTTCTTTTCTTGGTTGTATTTGTCGACTAAAGTAGAAAATGCTGTTCAAGATACAGGAAGATATATAATTGTATAAACTGCTATGTCGTCCATAAAATTTCCCGCGTTTTGCACCGCTCGAAGATTCCGGTGAACTTATTATTGAGCTAATCACTTCAGGCATTGTTAAACTCGATTTAAATATAAGAAATGTTAAATCACGCCAAATAGTTTAAAATTTTCGACGCGCATAATATTCGTTGGCAAAAATTCGTTACTTTTTTTTATCATAACGAGATTGTGATTCGTGAAGCTTGAAATAGAGGGCGGCACTCAGATGTCTACCAAAACAATCACGAGCGATGACCATTATACTGATAATTTCAGCGTGATAAAGATGACCGCGTTCTCCTTACTTTGCACGTGTTCCATTAAAATTTTATCTGTATCTCAGTCTGGCTGCGAATGAAATTGCACCGAACTTTCTATGACGGTTATTGGGATCAAAGGTTGCACCTGTCATTCCTGTTAACTGCCATTTTCAGAATTTTGAAATGCGCATTCTTTCTCTGCTATGGGTTTTTTCGCCCGCCATATTTTCATTGTACACGACTGTTATTTCGAACATATTTGCACGGATTTCACCTTCCATCCCTTTTTTAACTAACGCCGTGATTGGAGAATAAATATATTCGAAATATGAACCATTCGCCTCAACTGAAAAGACCCTCAGCAAACAAGTCGATTGCATTGAACCGAAACAATCACAATAAAAATAATGGTATGACGTTTCCTGGAAATATTCCAGAAAAACGCCACATATTCACGATGATAATTGTTAATCCCCTCGCATTATCAGCACAAATTGATAAAAAAGGGCAGAAGAATGTCACACACTCTAATAATAAAAAAAAAACAGTAGAAAAGACTAAGAGCTACTCTATTGTAAATATTATTTTATTATTTATGGAATAGTCTATTTCGTAGTATATAGGTTATGGCAGTGCCACGATTATTTTTATTTAGTTGACGATTCATAGTACTTCTTTCAATATGGTCGCAGATTATTTGAAGATTATAAAAGGGAGTCGCGACTACAAAAATGTTGGGAAATACTGGGTTCTGGAGTGTAGATTGCAAAAGACTTTCTAAATATTCAATTCTTCAGAGTGTTCGGGAGCCGGTTATTTTTACGGATGATTGTGGAACGAAGAATATTCTGCTCAACTTGAAATGTAAATATTTCCTTGATAATATCCGTTGATCACAACAATATCTAATCAGAAAATTGTGATAGATGATGTATAAACGTATACCCAGTTTGGGCTACCGAGGTCTCATGCCCTGCCATTCTCTAAATAATCTTATCGCATTAAATTAAGTGGGCTCGTATAATATATAAAGGCCGTGGAGGAATAATCGTGCATTAAATTTCTCCAAGTATTACAACAGGACTACTTAAAACATAGCAAGGTAAGAATCGAAGAAACTTACATGTAATGTACGAAATAATTTCAAACTTTTCGTTATAAAACTAGTACTACGATTTAAAGAATTAATTTTTAAATAATACCAGCATTTCATTACGACGTTATATCGGATTAGAAATAACGTTTCATTTTCCTCGACCAGCAAAACCCGTATTTAATTGTTCCGATACTTGGAAATAAAACAAACTAAACTGTACGGGATAACGGATATTGCTATTCCTATTTGACTAATTCAAACAATCGTTTATTTAGCTTCTAACACAAACTTCCGTTTATGTAATTAAACGTGCACTGATCAATTTTACATCGTTTACATGTTTATCTAGGAATACGAAATATTCGTCAGGCAATCGAATGGGTTTCATGATATTCAATCTTTAATCAACATTCCAAATTTTCAGTAGAACCTCAATATCTACTCAAGAACTTAACAATATGCAATTTATATCGAACTCATTTATTGGATAAATTCAGCAAACCCCATTTCGCAAAAGTTTCTAGCATTTATCGAATCCTAATTCTTTCGCAGATGAAGCTCGCTTTAGCAATTTTGGCAATGGTGGCCGTGGCCAGTGGCTACAAAATCCCAAGCACGGGGTCCGGCGCGCTCGCCAAAGAACTGCAGGACTTCGTTGACATGATACCTCTGAATGAGGCGAAAGAGATCGTCAACGCATACTTGGCTCAGGACAGGGATTTCAACCTAGCGCTCAGCTTCGTGGGGTCCAAGGAGTCCAAGGCGTTCATCATCGATTTGGAAGCTACACCCGAATATAAGAAACTGTTGGACTACATGCAGAACGCTGGCGTCGATGTGTACTACCTGATACAGAAAGTAAACGAGGCCCTCGACATCACAGCAGTCAGCCCTCTGAACGCGTCCGATCGTAAGATCTCTGGTGGGCTTCTCGGCTTCGCGGAAGATTTCTCGAAACTCGTGCCCCTCGAAAAGATGACGGATCTGGTAGACGAGAAGATGGTTACTTCCAAGGTCTTCTCCGACTACGTCACCAAATTCATATCTCCTGAGTTTTTAGACTTCATCACCGGAATCGAGTCCAACCCACACTTCCGTAACTTGTTGATACAAGTTGAACAGGCTGGAGTTAATAGTACGGCTTTCAACCAACTGTACTACATTTTGTTGGCGATCAAAGTCGCGTTGGCGCAGTAAATGTAATATAAATTTAATACACTACATATATAAAATCATATAATAAATATTTTATGTTGCATTGAAATTTCTATGAATACTAGTTTCTTTTCCCTTAACCCTTCGTTGACACAGCTCTTTTTTCGATCAAGTTTGACACACCTGGGTGGCTCACACCCAGAATAATTTTTTAACGTCTGCCACTCTCATCTAAAGAATCCAATTGTTATGAAAAAAATCATGGGTCAATTTCAGGGTCTCTAGAATGTATTCCAATAGTTTTTTGATTGACATTTTATCACAGATTTTGCAAAAAAAATCTAGATTACCATATGTCCAGAAAACACGAAGGAAATGTTCAAAAGCTTGTAACTTTTATAAATTTCAGAATTAGAAGTTAAAAATCTACCGAGTTGTTGTTCGGATATAATATTTTGAGGAAAAAAATAGTTTGTAAGTCAGCTTTGGAAAGAGGTACATATTTTGCATATGGAAGGTACAGAGTGTCAAGATCAGTTCATGGGTGGCTCACACCCAGAGTGTCAACGAAGGGTTAACTACTTGTAGTAAATTATTTTACTCTTGTGTGGTATCTGGTATATCCACACATCATTTTTGAAGTTAGTAGAACCATAATCAAGCAGCTGTTTGTATAAGGTGCTAAGCCTAGATCCTAGTTTAGTCATTGACAAGGAAATCACGAAAAGCAGCATTAATCACGCGATAGAATAATAGCATAATATTTACAATGTAAACAAACATTTTCCTTATCTATTCCTATGCAATCATTCTCGTGACTCGCGCATTGCAAGTAAACACAAGTCTTCCCGAGTTACGTGACGTTATCAAACAGAATAACAGATCGCAATCTTTCAAGTACCTATCATAGTGTATCAGTGCAAAAATCACTGCATCTCTCCGCCTTCTTCAACTATCCCTTCTGCTGCGATTAAATAAAACTCTTATTTACCTCACTCGTCAGATAATAGGGTAGAGTTTTAAAAAATTCTAAACTGCCCAAAATTTATTCATCTCCACTCACGATACATTAATTTGAAAAGTAACCCCGACGATTGCCTTCTACGGCACCAACGCCTGCGTGAGGTAAACGTGCAGGCCCCTCCACAATTCGATCGCGAACGTGATCTCCAAGCCGCTCTCTTTCGCCCAGAAATAATGATGATGCAGTACGTCGCTGTTCTCGATCGCGTTGCAAAGCTCCCCGAACTCCTTCGACCTGAGCATCTGCAGGAACCTCCGAAAGCTGCCCGAGTACTTCATCTTCTGACGTAGCAGCTCGTGCAGCTCGGCCGTCGGTATGGTCGTCAGGATGTGGTTGATCATGACCGTCAGGCCGCCATTCGCCAGGTTCGGATCGTTCCTGATGAATTTCGGCGACGTCTTCCAGAATCTTCTGAGCTTGTCGTGGCAATGGTCGACGTCGAGGCCGTTATGCCGCAGGAAGGAAATGAACTTCTTCACCTCCGGCATGTTCTGCAGCTCTCGCAGCATGAACCTTTTCTGATCGTTAACGAAACTGACGGTGTCCCCGATCTGGCCGTCGTATTTCATGTATCTCTCGATAATCTGCTTCACCTCGCGGAGAGGGACGAAGCCCATGATGTCCTTCAGATCCTCGTCGAGGGAGCTGTTGTCTAGCAACGGTGGAAGATTGGTGAAATCGGGATCGCTGGAACGTATGCCGATTCGGTAGGCCAGAAAGCCGATGAAAGCCATCGAGACAGCGGCCGCCATGCTCATTATCATTATTTGTGGATTCATTCTAGCGTGGTTTTTATTCTTCCAGGTGACGTTAGAACGAAATCATTGCTGTGTTAATTGTCGACGGTAAAGATGGATGCGGGGCTACGGGGAACAAATATAGTTAGTTAGGCGAGGAAAGCGAGAGGATTTTTGTAAGAGTTGAGGTACTCAGGGCACGCGGGAGGGAAGCTTCTCTCACTTAGAGTAGCGAAGTGGATTCGTTGGGCCATCGTACGTTGATAACCATTTCCTTCCGCGCGGCACGCTTTATGCACACTTTAACGAAGCCCGCAAGCAGGTTATGGCGGTCGAGGGAACTTTCCTTCGTCTCGGATGGACCGCTTCGACGGGATGTAACAAGCTGGTGAGTTACGCGGCGCTGTTACCTTGAGAAATTTAGATTCCCTTTATCTGGAGAGTTTAATGGTCCGGGCCATTGTGGAATTTAGTGCACGCGCTGCGTGTCCCATTTTTATTTTCGCTGGGGACGCCCAAGTCGCGAACCGAGAAGTTTCCGCGAATTCTTTGCTACGTTCATGCTTGTTGGGGAACAAAACAAGGGAACTGGTACATACAAGCGATTTGCGCGCGGGAAATTTTCTTTAAAGCCTGCTTGTTTTTTGGACATGTTGGTTTTTATTAGGTAGAAAAATAAAACGCGTTTAAGTTCTATATAGAAACATTACTATTTCCCATCGTCACTCGTTACGAATATTACATTTTTTGGAATAGTATTTGCATTTATTATTCTTCTTCGTCTTCTTATGATTAATCGTCTTTTATATATTTATGATTTTCGCAGTTTAAAATTGAGCTTTTCCTTGTATAAAATAATAATTTGCAATTTCCAACTACGTTTGGATTAGGTCAGTTTTCGTAGCACCCAGTGTGGCAAATGGAAGCCATAATCTCGAGCGTGAAATATTGGCAACAGAAGTACAGATGTTTGAAATTTTCCATAAATGATATTGTGGCCTCGTTTAACTATGAAATCTACTAGAAATCAGCCAGACATATTACTCTTTTCAATCGGTCACGTCCAATAAGATACTATTCAATGTAAACACACAGCTTACTTTGTTCACGTGAAAGCAATTACTCCTCTGTAGTACGCTCGAGATATGAGATGATAATTGAAATCACACGTAACCGGTGGAATGGATAAAATGTTGCGATTTACGCAACAATGACATACAGTAATACTTCAAAGATAGGATTGATTCTATCCGATAATTTTATACTTCTTACAGATACGTGTGTACAACAAGAGCGTGGACGCGATATTTTTGTGTAAATAATTATTTCGGGTAAAAATTTTTATATAAAAAACTAATACACACTTAATTAGTAGTGTGTCCAATTAAACGTCGCTTGAAGAAAAATAATGTTGCATGGCGGAGTACAATCTCAAAGCCGTTGCTTTCAACAAAGCACGTCGAAAATCGGCTGGCGTGGGCACACGAAAATGTGTGAGAATGTTGTTTTTCAGCGATGAGGCATCTTTTTGGGCTTGGAGTCCTCTATCAAAAGAGCCTAGTCTGCCCTTGGAAATCCAGTTATCCAAAGGAGTATTAAACATTTCCTGAAAGTCCATGTTTGGGGATTTTTCAACGTTCGGGGTTTCGGGACTTTAACCCCAAACACGTAAACCCACGAATACAATGCATATTTCAAATATCAATCACAGTCGCTGCATACTAATTAAAAGCTAAATAAATCCCAGTTTAAAAAGACTTTCCAAACATTAAATATGACACCCTTCCTTTGTAGAATTAACGAGTCGCACATTAACCATGGGAAACAGGGAACAGGGGTATAAGAAAAAAATCATGTCAGAAGTGTAACGTTCCATACAATATTTATTACATCATTTTAAGTAAATCAGTTTCAACCTGTTCAAGTATGAGTACAAAGAGTCTAAACTTTTTGTGCCAGTATAGTTTTACTCATCATAAGCAAAGGCAAATGTGATGCGAAAATCTCTGCTGGGATCTTAGATTGTTCAGCCTCCGCGACCAGCTTCACGTAGTGCTTGTTTGAGTGAAGGGACAAATATATCTTCACGAGCTCAGGCTTGAGCAACTGATGAATGAAATCGTTGAACACTTTGGAGTTCTTCCTCTTCTCGTCAACTACCTCCAAAAGCTTCTGCTCAGGTACTACAGCTTGAATATCTTTCCCTAAACCTACAATTCCGCCAGAGATTTTGAGGTCGAATTCTTCCAAAGACGAGATATGGCCAAGACCCAGGCTATCGTTCAGTTTGTTTATCAGGGAGATGATGTCAAGACCAGCGTTCTGTATGTACTTGAGAAGATTTCTCAGTTGTGGAATTGCTTCTACGTCGGAGACGAACTGCTTCAATTCGCTGGATTGGAGAACCTTCAGGGCGACTTGGACTTCCTTGTCCTGGGCCGCGTATGTCTTGATGATTGGGACTATCTTCTCAAACGGTATCAGGTCGACCAGGTCCTGCAACTCTTTGGCAAGAGCTCCTGAGCCTGAAGCTGGGAGTTTGTAGGCGGATAGGGGACTGGCCAGGGCCAGGACAGCCAGGAGCGCTACAGCGAATTTCATCTGCAAGGAAATTAGAATTCAATGAATTGTAATTGATGGGTGTTTCGAAATGTTGCTGTCGGAGATGGTTTATTAAGACTTTGTTGTGTAGATAAATCTTCAGTAGGATTGATGACCACAGTGTAGGAATTATATGTGATTTTGATTTGATACTCTATGGAGCTGACATAGTTTCAACTGTCTTTCAGATGATTCAACTATTTCGAATTTCCGAACAAGAACGTAGATGGGGTGGAATTGTGCAGTCTAAGTTTAATTAGACCGAACTTTACATTTTGAAGCCGAATAAACGAGTGTTTAGGTTACTCGAATAATGAGAACGAGAATTGTCATTTGGGAAACTTAAGTTTGGTTTAGTCTAAAGTTTTAGCGAATACGTATTTACACCATCTGTTTGTCAAGAGAAATTCTGCCCATTCGTCCGAAGTTAATGCAGTACATATATAAATAACACACTTGGATTGGTTTAACATCGATTCGTTGAATTTAAAAAGTGATTTTACAACAAAGTTCCGTGGGAAAGAATGAAAAGCTGGATCAGTACTTACCTTTGTGTTTCTTGCGATACTACTCGTTTCACTCGTGTTTAAGCTTGAGTAAACTGATGCCTCTACTAGTTTTCACTGCAATTTATATACTGCCTGCGTTCAATAGATTGGTGTCGATAAGATTCTGGAAACTTAGAGATATGGTGTGATATCATATATTGAACGAGTTCTTGGAATTGTGAAACAATAAAATTCACCACTGCATTCGCACATAGACCTCCACGTTTCTCACATTTGTGTGATGTCTATCTTTTCCCGGAAGCTGCCCCACCCATAAGTATGTGACAGTTTTACTTATCTGATAAGAAATAATTTTTCTAAGTTCTTACAAGAATACATCACAGTAATGATATATTTTGATTATTATCAGTTAACTGTCAATGTATCATATGATCAAACAAAAATCTTGCCAATTCTGTCAATGTATCATATATGTATGATCAAATGGAATAACTTTTTTGATTTTCGAACGATTTAAATGAAACTTGGTATGTAACGGTTTTTGGGATTGCTGAATCTGAATTTGGCAGCGGAATTGTAAAATTCAATATGGCAGACTCAAAATGGCCGATCCAAAATTGCTGCCAAATATTAAAATACTATCGGGATATAGAAAAGTTGTATATAGGGGACCCCTAAACCCTTATTTTTCAGGGATTGGGGGTGACATTGAAAAAAGTAACTGCTGCAATCGAATTATAGACGAACTTCACAAATAAAAAATTTTTAAATACAAAAAGGTTTAGTAAAGAATTGACAAACTCAACCCTAAATTATATTTTTTAGGGGTTGGGGTGTCAGATGAAAAAATTACCCCCGGAATCGGTTCAGCGACTCAAAACACCCCTGTATACCAAATTTTGTGTGATTCACTTAATTTTTCGATGTTACCAGTTTGGGCCCGAATAATGAAAAGGACCGTGTCAGTTAAGGGGGTAGACACGGGTAATGCAGCGCGCTGTATACCGACACAATCTGGCCCAAAACATGGGTTTGGGAAATTACGTTGTTTGTCCTTATATGAACAGATTTTGAGCTGGGCGAGGTCTCATTTGAAAGAGGAATGTTCACTACAGCCCGCTCTGGTCATGGCTGAACGAGATTGTGTTGCTATCTGATAATATGAGTGTCCAAAGTAGAGAAAAAATCGACAAAATACACTCGTGGATTCCAAGTATTTGTAGGTCACTAAAAGAGTTTCATGACTCAAACGATGACCAGAGCGGGCTGCATTGAACCTTCCTCTTTCGAATGAGACCTCGCCCAGCCCAAAATCTCCTCATATAAGGACAAACAACGTAATTTCCCAGACCCATATTTCGGGCCAGATTGTGTCGGTATGCAGCGCGCTGCATTACCCGTGTCACGTGGCGTGTTTACCTCCTTAAGTATTTTTAGGTCACTAAAAGAGTTTTGTGACTCAAACGGTGAGCAGAGCGCTCCGCATGGAATCTACCTCTTTCGAATGAGACCTTGCCCAGCCCGAAATCTGCTCATATAAGGACAAAAAACGAAAAATCCCAAACCCATGTTTCAGGTTAGATTGTCGGTATTACAGCGCATTGCATTACACGTGTCACGTGACGTGTCTACCCCCTTAACCGGTTAATATAACATTAATATATACAATATTACAATTATTTTGCATGATAATTTCTAAAACAGTCCCAGCATATTTGCGGTGTTTTAAATATTTGGAACGATATGTCTTCTTGATATTTTTCCGCGCTTCCTGTTGACTCAGAAAATCCCTGATTTTCTCAGAGACAATGAATACACATTCGCCTAATTGTTTTGTCGCCTGATCCTTTTGTAAGTATTAGCCTATGCGTTCTACTTTGTCGACTTGTATTACCAGAACTAACGTTTGGAAAGAGCTCCAATAATTCTGTGGCCAAAATTTCTCTAAATTTTGTCATTGTTTCTCTGCTCTTTTGACATTATAAGAAAAATTAGATGTCTAACGCTAGAGCAGTGATGAGCAACCCGCGTTCCGCGGGCCACGTGTGGCCCACCTGAACATCGTCATATCGGATTTTTCACGAACGAGCTTGATAATATTAGGTAGATTATAATATGTAGGTATATACATAGTTTCGTAGTTGCTGTCCGCTAATTAGAAGTTAAAACATTCAATCTGATATCCTTCCTGTTAAAAGCCGACGAGTTGCTCACGAACTGCGGGAAAAGAGGAAACAGGGGAATAAGAAGAAAATCATGCCAGAAGTGTAACATTGGATGTAGGGGAAACCTGTCCAAAACCGTATACCGGCGCAAAACCGTATACCATACTTATTTCTGAAAATAAATTAAGGAAGCCCACGCGCGTTTGGCAATAGTTTTCCGCCAAATTGAACTATTAGTCAACAGATCCTCGTAGCAAAATATATAAGCTCCAGCTAATTATTAAATTTATTATATTTCTACGTGCTGTGATCTTATTTTCGACTGTACTTCAAGTGGACTATATAGTGCTCTGGTAATTAGAATATAAGTTACATGAAGATATCTATTAACAGTATGTATTTCTATTATATTTTGATGATCGTGGTCGATTGTTGTCATTTTCATATTTAGCTGTAACCAAAAGTATGGGTTCTTACCTCTTGGGGCAAAATCGTACACCGAACAACGGTTCGTAAACTAAGTAGTGTTCCATTTTTGTATAAAGGTGTCATAAAGATGCCACGTAATTATAAAAGAAACACTACCAGACAAGATTGAAACTCGGAAAATATGAAAAAGGCTAGGAATGAGTATAATCAATCGAAACATGGGTTACTTAAAGGCAGTTCAAACGCATGAAGGTGTGGTTTTGATATTGCTGGGGATTCGAAGAACTCGACGATTTTCAATGCTACCGTTGTTAAATTAAACATACATATACTATACGGTTTTGCCCCATAGGGTGCGCAACACCGGAAAAAGAAGAGGTTTTGTTTTACTGTTCTATTAAGTTTCAATTTTATTTTTGTTATTTTGTGTTGTTTACAAAACGCTTTAACAAAAACTGTTTTCATTACCCAATTTGTTTTATTATTTAAAAAGTTATCGAGCTAGAACCGTAAGTATACGGTTTTGGACGGGTTTCCCCTAATATTTATTACATTATTTTAAAAACATAAATCACATGCAACTGTAGAAGTTAAAGTACAAAAATTCTATGGTTTATGCACTGCCAGTATGGTTTTACACATCATGAGCATAGGTAAGTATCCCGCGAAAGTCTCGGTGTTGATGTTAGCTTGTTGAGCCTCCTGGATTAGTTTCAGGTAGTGCGTGTTCGAGGCAAAGGACAAATATACTTTCACGAGTTCAGGCTTGAGCAGCTCATGAATAAAATTATTGTACACTTCTGAGGTTTTCCTCTTCTCCTCGGCCAACTGAGATATCTTCTCCATAGGTATTACAGAGGCAACATCAGTCCCGAAACCTAGAATTCCGCCAGAGATTTTGTACTCGAATGCTTCCAGAGCTGAGATATGGACGAGGCCCACGGCGTCGTTCAGTTTGTTTAACAGGGAGATGATGTCAAGACCAGCCTGCTCTAAGTGATTCAGCAGGGTCTTCACTGCTGGAATTGCTTCTGTGTGTGCGACGAACTGCGTCAATTCGTTGGAGTCGAGGACCTTCATGTAAGCTTGGAATTCCTTGTCCTGGGTGGCGTATGCCTGGATGATGGAGACTACCTTGTCAAACGGTATCAAGTCGACGAAGTCCTGCAACTCTTTGGCAAGAGCACCTGTGCCTGAAGCTGGGAGCTTGAACGCGGCCAGGGGACTGGCCAGGGCCAGGACAGCCAAGAGTGCTACAGCGAATTTCATCTGCAAGGAAATTAGAATTCAATGAATTGTACTTGATGGGTATTATGAAATATTGCTGTCGGAGATAGACTTTGTTTTATAGATAAATCTTTAGTAGGATTGATGACCACAGCTTAGGAATTATATATGGTTTTGATTTGATATTTTATGAAACTGACAAGGAGAGTATTTTAGGTGTCCGCCTCCGATCATTTTGATTTTTGGATATGTTATAGAGGACCGAAAAATAAGAAATGCGTTTTTTTTTATTTTTCCCCGTTTTCATATTTGGGGGGTGAAAACTGCGTTCAAAGTTAGGGTTAAAAAATCATTTTTGTGGAATATCTCGAGAACTATTACAGATAGGGGAATAGTGTCAATGGATGAATTTTGTGTCTTTGAATCTGAAATATGACTGACTCACCAGATTTTCAAAAAGTCCACAAAAATGATTTTTCAATCCTAACTTTGCACGCAGTTTTCACCCCCCAAATATGAAAACGGGGAAAAATAAAAAAAACACGTATTTCTTATTTTTCGGTCCTCTATAACATATCCAAAAATCAAAATCATCGGAGGCGGACACCTAAAATACTCTCCTTGTGAGTTACAATTAGTTTCAACTGCCTTTCAAGTGATTCAACTGCTGAGCGAACAGCGAATATTTCAAATTCCAGAATACGTAATTACACCATCTGTTTGTCAAGATAAATTCTGCTCGTTCCTTATAAGCCGGCGTATCAATAGAACGCTTCGTTTGATTTAATATCGATGAATAGAATTTAAAAACTGATATTACAGTTTTATGGCAAAGAAAGACAAGCGTATCGATACTTACCTCGTATTTTATTGTGATACAACTCGATCCACTCCTGTTAGAACTTGGCGGGATTGATGCCTCTACTGTTCTTGACTCGCACTTTTATGCTGTCTGCATCGAATAGATCAATTTCGATAAGATTACGTCAACCTGGAGATATGGTATTATATCACAAGTTAATCTAGTTCTTGGAATCGTGAAATAATTCACCACTGATTAACGGGAAATGGAGGACAGTAGTACTTCATATGCTTCGTGACAGTCTGATAACGACATTGGTAATTCAATTTTCACACTAGAGTAGAGGCCCGCATTCTGTTGAAGAAACAAAGTTAAACTTCCCACTATAAACGAGCTTCTTATGTAGCATTAAAGTGGGATGTCCTGGCAAGGAAGATCTTTTGACAAGGAAGATCTTTTGGCTGTCGTAACTGGCTTTTGAAGTTCCTCTAAGAAAGACGTAACAAGTAACTTACAAAGGAAATGTTTATTAACGTATATTTCAACAAGTCTGCAGTGTTTTGCTGGTTTAACTCGAGTCTTCTCTTTGTGGCACCGTGGCTTCAAGAACTTTTGTTATAAAACTTCCACCACCACTGCAATACTAACGTTTATAACTTTGCTTACAATTGTAACTCATTATTGCAAGATAAGTACCTATTATAACACGAATATCCTAACTTCTCTCTCAAGACGATTCTGAACGGTTACAAATGTAATTTACTCAAGATATTCTTTTTGATCTACGCATAAAATATTTAATTCTAAAAAAAACAGACACAATATAAACCCAGTTCCGCGTAGTACTCGACAGTGTTCTTAATCAAACCTCCTACTATGTCTTTACCCAGTAAAATTCCGATAATTTGGCACAATTACCCGAAACGCCCGATAATCCGGCAGTGTCCGGAATGATTTTATCAATAAAAAGACACCAGTGTATGAAGCAGGCGAACGTACCACGACTGTTAAAAAAGGCTTATTAATTTTAAATTTGATGTATTCTGTATATACATTTTTTGTTATTGTATTACATTATTATATTAATTATAGTCTTTTTACAAA
The DNA here is from genome assembly GCA_960531205.1 of Andrena bicolor. Classification (NCBI taxonomy): domain Eukaryota; kingdom Metazoa; phylum Arthropoda; class Insecta; order Hymenoptera; family Andrenidae; genus Andrena; species Andrena bicolor. The sequence continues at coordinate 25,410,994 of OY482667.1, forward strand.
TTATTTTCCTCCGTTTTACCGTATTACAGGTGTAGTCCAATAATCTGGCATATTTGATAATCCGACACCGCCGAGGTCCCGATCATGCCGACTTATCGGCATTCTATAATTTTTACTCTATAAAATAAATAAAAAGAAATCCTGTCTCTGACAAATGTTATAGAAAAATGTGATTGAAACATATGAAGTATAGGTTGTGAAACATGTTTTGAAATAGATTCTGTTGACTAAGTAGTTTATAAGTTGCTTGCTTATTAATTTTTAGCTATATTCTCTACAGTAATGCTAAGTTCCTTTAGATCTATATTGTTTGAGCCTTAATAAAGTGTCATAAAACACTCAGATTTTTCAATACCGTGGTGAATAAATGTTACTTTATAAAAGGGGTCTATGACCCCACGTGGATACTTGTGTTTCGAAAGTACACATATGCACTGCCGAGTTAATGAGCTTCTCACTACCAAAGAAGAAGAACCTTCTATCCAAAATTAGAAAACGAAGAACCTCCCGTTTGTCATTTCGAGGCGTCTGATCAGGATTCATCCCCGCGACCCGAGACGTTCGAAGCGTGTCGACGGGCCCCCGTTTATCCGTTCGGGGGGGAGAAATTTAAGTCACGCCCGTCGCGGAAGGAATTAATTCCGTTGAAGACATCAGGATCCGTATGACGGCGACAGGTCGGCGTTAGTTTCGCGGCGCGGCTCGTCGAGTGGGTGGAACCCGACGACAGAGGAAGCTGCTGAAGGAGGAATAGGGTTCGGAACTGTGCTAAGGCAGAGCGGCTCGCTGCGTCTGCGGCAAACAATTCCAATTAACTTGCTGGAATTGGAATAGGACTTCCTGTCGACGGTCTCTCCAGTGGCGTCCCCTGGATGCTCAAACGCCGAGGACGACGAGGAAGAGGACGCGCGCGTTCCTTCCTCCCTTCGTCTTTTCTCCACCCTCGCCGCAGCCTCTGCTACCGGTCGCCCTTCATTTTCATTCTTCGGGCCGCCGCGTCCTCTGCATGCAGAAATTAGCTGTCCATCTCGCGTGCCGCGGAACTTTCCGGGGGGCACGCGCGAACAGTGGGAGCAGTAAGGGACGGTGGGACAATGGGAATCGAGGAAGGGAGAAATTAAAAAAGTTCGCGTCCCTTCTTCCCCAGAAACTTCCTTGCTGTTATTTACATCTCAATCGGAAATCGTTCGTTCGTCGAAGCTGGGAGGTCCACGGGGTGTTCCGTCCTTGAATGGAATAATTATTACTATGGTAGGGGTCTGCGTGAGAGGACCGCGTTGGGTGACCTTTGTTCCCTGATAGGTGTGTCCCTCTTGCAAGTAGGTGATTCCGTAGGGACATGCGAAATGGTAAATGAGGTGCTTTCCTTCATGGGACAGTCTTCTATCATGATACTCGCTGGATCGTGGGAAACACTTCCGAGCCAGCATATGCAACATCTACCCATGGCATATCGATATAGGGTAAACGCACCAGTAAATGAACACGTACCAGCGAATGAACATTTTTTATTAAAATGAGTAAAATACGTTATTAAAGTAAGCGACTAATTAATTAGAGACTTCTTTTCATTTCTTGCTTCATATTCAAACAATTTTTGCAGCACGTGGAATCAATCGCGCTGCAAACATAATTTTATAATAGTGTTCATTCATTAGCCTTAATTTATTGGTGCGTTTACCCTAACAATCCCACGAAAGCAACGGGAGCATATGGAATAGGAGAAACGCCAGTCCACTGACGAAATTCAACAAAAAAGCTCGCGTTACATACAGACACTATGCACAATAAGCTCCCAATACTGCATCAAGCTACTATCTTACTTTTTACTACTTTCACCACCTCCTCAAATGCCTCTCACGCACAGTACAATCCCCAAATAAGCCGAGAGCACCGCGAGCACAAAGCGAGCCTAACCCAGCATTTCCAAGAAAGTGGCGTACAGTACATTCGCTCGCAGCCTCTTCCGTCTTCTCGCGCGACTCATCTCTGCCCCTTCCATGGGGGCTGAAAGACGGCCGTCCTCCCCAGTCCAGGGGGAGGCATAATTCAATCAGGCGGCAGGGGCGAGGGGGTGTTTGTCAAGCACGGTTTCTTTGCACGTGTACCATGGAAGTGAATGGCGGCCCGTAGGGCCATTATCCGGCGCATAATACTCGTCATCGTCGTCATCGGCGGCGAGGGAAAGGGACGGAGAAGGGAATCATAAAGCTCGGGGGCTGGGACGTTGCCCTAGACAATGCGGTCCTCGAGCTGCTCAGATATTGAAGACGCCCGAAAGCGGTGTGTACCAATTCCGGGGCGTGTGTACCAAGCGTCTGGCCCGCTACTCTACATTATTAAATCTCGCTGCTCGTCCGCGGACGGTGCCGAACGGATGGCGTTCCTCGTACGTACGAGCTCCCGTCACGTAAGTCTGACGTGCAACAACTACGCTGCAGGACAAGATGTCCGATCCGCGTGGCCGGGATCGTTATCGGTGGCCGTTATCAACCACCGCGAGTCACGTATCCTGATAACCCAGTCCCGGGGAACGGAAAAGTTTTAAGGGTATCGCCACCGGTGGTAGGGGATCGTGCTGATAATTGACAGATACTTCAAAAATGGTGACCGGCAGAATTAAGAAGTCCTCGTTGAACTTTGCCTGTCATTGAATTCTTTACGTGTCCTCTGCGTAGTCGGTACTTCGGACACCTGCTGGTGCTTACAGATACCCGTGACCCTTCAAGCGTACTCGATTTTCAAGCTGGCCTGCGTCACTCCAAATTGGGGTATAGTCACGATGTTGTTTTGCGTTTTGTTGGAAAATTTCATGTCGCTTGACGTTATTCAAGGAATTAACGGCTCTGTTTTGTAGATTGTTGGATAAAGAAATATTTAGGACGCAGTAGGTCAAAGCGGCATTTAGGAGAACGCAATTGAATGAAGAGGAATGTTTTGTCGTAGAAATATGTGGCGAAGTAATAAAAAATACTTAAAAAAATTGAAGTAAAACGACTTTATTTAATTTGATTAAAAATGCATTAAAAAATAAACAAATTTAGTTAAACGATTGTATTTAATTCCATGGAAAATGCACTGAAAACTAAAATTTCGTTGAACGATTTTATTTTAAAAAAATTTATATATTATTTTTACGTAGAGGTCATTTGTTTAGGGCGAATTTTATTTTTTATTATTATTATTTTGTTTACGTGAAAACTGTTGTTTTCAGCCTGATTATCTATCATTAAGAATAGATTTCGAAGATTCAGTACAGTGCTGCTCTAAAATTTACTCGCTCTGTAACAAAAATATCCCACAAAAACCAATTACAAAATCCCTCATCTGGTCCACATATCAAACATTTGATTTTGAAGAATAACGAAAATATAAAAAATAATAGAAACCCTACACATGTATTGTATGGATGCACATAAAATTGGCATTTGCGGATAACATAAAAGTTCCTTTCTATATGATTGGGATTCAATTGCTAACGCTGGCACAAAAGTAAAATACAGTAACTACCTAGTTAAAAATAAAAAAATAATTTAGTTCAAACTTCCCTACGCGAAACGACAATTTCGTATCCAACCTAATAATACAGAACTTTTACTAAAATTAAGCCCCTACAGTATGAGTAGCTTCCAAAATATCGACTACCACACTCGCATACACGATTCTCCAAATAATTCCACAGCGTACCTACTTCAAACTGAATGTTCATCGCGCGTTTCACTTCACGGTGCAAAGGGTACCAATCTACCAACGCGCCTCTAATAACATCCACGGTTTTCGAACGTCGTGCCAACGCTACGTCTTAAATGGCAATAAGTGCCTGGCAATTAGCCGCGGGAGCAACATATTCTGTCTCCCATTTACGACGACATAATGCTACCTGTTTCATGCGGAGCCGCGTATAATTACAGGCTAATGCTCGAGCGTCCGCAATCATGGCAGGTGGCACATAATCGCGGCCTCGTAACCCTCGAACGAGTTAATCCGTGGGCCGTCGCGCCGCTTCCCGCGACGTCTCCGTCGGCGACGTCGACTTGGTCGTCGCTCATCCAGGCGGGATCGCGGAGGTGACATTTGAAAGTGGCTGTAGCGGCTGATCCACTTAGCGGCTCTAAAAGTCAAGTGTCAAAAGCTTAGGCTAGTGTTTAGGCTGGTAAAGTCGAGGGAGGGGGAGGAATTCGAACGTGGCGAGTGCGAGGAACGATAGAGTAGTCCTCTTTTCTAGCGCGTCACTACTAAGGCCGGCGACGGAACACTTCGTACTCGAAAGTGAAATCTACGTTTGTTTTTTCTTCGCCCCGTTGGCTTCTCTTCTGTACTGGTTCGTCCCCGTTTCTGGTTTCCGTGTTCCTGTTCCCCGCCTCTGTCCCGTGACTGAAGGGTCGTCAGTGTGGAAACGAGGGGTGACTGTTGTTTTTTCATTCGCATGGCGGTGGAGTGGCGCCATTTACGGGGGTTGAAGGTACGTAGGTGCTTATTACTGCCGGAACGATCGTTGGTGCGACAACCCGCGCGGGGTGTTTAAACAAAAGGGTTCTGAAGCTGGAGTGTATTCGATTGTCGTTGGGGAGAGTGGAGAGCGTTTAGTGGAAGAAAGGGTGGGATCGAGGAATTTCGAAGATGGTGTTGTTTTAAGCAGTTTGGGGTGAATAGTAGCGTTTGGACTATGTTAATGCGGTAGGCAAGAGAAATGATTCACGTCGGTAAATTAGAGGGTTAAACCAGTGTGACGAGTAAAAAAAAAAAGTTTTTATCGCAAATTGCGAGGAAAGTAAAAATTTAATCAATGTGTGGTTTGGTCCTTTATTTTAGCATGTTATGAAGTAATAAAATCAGTCACAAAATCATGAAAAAGTGGAATGCATCAGGCGTGCGATAGGTCCCATGTTGGACAGTATTAAAATGGTCCGATAGTAATAAAAATTTCAACACATATTCGTTATAATCTTTAGTTTTTCAATATCATTTTTTTATTGTAAGTTCTCAAAAAATTTGTAAATATTTTTCTGCAAAGGAATCAGTAAAAAAGAAGTTTAAACACTTGCTTTTTAGTACATTTTTGATACATTAAGGGGATATAACCGTTCGAAAGTGTCAAAAATCGGATTTTTTACACATTTTCAGAGATTGATGTTTTAGAAATATTATAAATTAAGTTCGATGTAAAAATTCGGAAAATTGACGAAGTTTTAGGCACTTGAGTGAAACATTCCACGTAGCACGGGGCGGCGCGACCGATCGCAGTTCGACCGAGCGTTCAAACGGATAGATAAGAATTAATAAAAAATGTTCACTGTTTTGATTCCAATACTATTGTAAAGAACTAGGCCTTTTTTCACCCGTCACACTAGTCTAACTCCTGAAATATTATTAGTACGTGCAGTGATTTTCAAGTTTCCCAATGAAAGTGAGTCGTTTACTTTTTTCCTTGACAAATATAAGGGCGCCGGTATCCCCACATATAATTCTATGGTACACAGATTGAAATGGTGTATTATTCCAATGTGTTCTACTTCGGCCTAAAATTTGTTAAAATTTCAGGAAAATACGCAGCGTGATAAAGTATAATATAAAACACGCGAATGCATCTACTCTTATCATCTTGAAACTGTTGAATAGAACGTCATCGACATTAAGAGAAACACATTTAGTAGAAATAACAAAAAAATCGTGCACAAGAAGTACGAGAGTGATCAACGACGGTTCCCGAAGAGGAACCATTCTCCCAGATTGTTCAACAATCTGATCGTCGGAAGATTCTACATCGCCCACACCTACGCCTTCCACGAATCTTCAAAAACAACTCTACCAGAACACTTAGTTATTACTGAGAATTAAAACGTAGCGTTAATAGGCCAGATTTTCATGGAAAATCGATTGTTCGACAGTGGGCGATCCATCAACCATGTACGCAGAAGTTGGCGGGATATCATGGAACTTATGAGATATCGGTACCCTTATCGCGGCCGGTCGCTATCACCTCTGCGAATTCGCTATCATTCGCGCTGATTCGCTATCGTGCGCGCGGATTCACACCGCCCACAACGACGACCACCGTCCCCGTTATTCGTTCGCAGTGATCTTCGATCTGTTACCCCCATGCATGGTGACGCGAGAAACGGGGCTTTATCGTGTAGCCCGTGTTATTAATCGACACGCCACGGTGTCGTGATACTGCAAAGGTCGGAAACAATTGTTTCGCGGGCCGATCGTGTGCGCGCAACAAGTTCCGCCCGATAAGTCATAGCGGGGAAGGAGGAGTTTGCATTCCGAGCAATAACCTATCCGTGCCTCAATGCACACGTACACGTATCCATCAGCATAGGCCACGAACACGCAGGCCACCCAATATCGTTTCCAACCACGTATCTCGCGATATCTTCCCTGCCTAACCCTCCACATTTTACGTGCCCTTATCATTTGCCGAAAGAGTACTCGAAATGTTTTCCATAGTTAAAGATTGGGCAAACTGGAATTTTGTGGATCGAGCTGGATTCTAGACTGTTGGATTGACTTGGAAAGATCGTGAATTATTTGGAAAATTAATAAGTATGTGGTTTTAGCGTTTATTTTTCAACTAATAAGAATCATCTGCGTAGGGTGGATGAACCAGTAAATGAACACGTACCAGTGAATGAACATTTTTTATTAAAATGAGTAAAATAAGTTATTGAAGTAAGCAACTAATTAATTAGAGACTTCTATTCATTTCTTGCTTCATATCTAAACAATTTTTGCAGCACGTGGAATCATTCGCGATGCAAACATAATTTTATAATAGTGTTCATTCATTAGCCTTAACTGTTCATTTACTGGTGTGTTTACACTATAAACATTGGAATCTTGTTTATCTTTTAAGAAATATATACTTTATTATGGTTCTATTATAATTATTAACTGCACACCGCAGCTTAACTTCATAAAAACGGTAGTAATGGTAATTCATGTGATAACGACCTACTGTTTTTATTTACAGCTACTCCTATAAGTTCTGTATTTAACGAGCGCCGCGTTGAATAAATCTATTCTCGGTAAACCGAAAAGCGAGTACTTATATGTCGCGTTGACACTACTAAACACACAGATTTTACAAAAGTTCTGCGTTTCAGGTACCACTCCATCGCTCAATACAACAACCACACCAAAGTAAAGACTCATCTCCGACTATCAAGGAAGAACCGAGCCCGAAGAAAGTAGCAGTTGTCGTCCGTAACAAGTCCCGAAGTAACTGTTCAACCTCCTCCAACCCCCAAACAAGTCACCGTTCCGCAGCGACTGGAAATCCTGGCGACGCGAGCGAGTGCAACCCCGTCGCGACTACCAAACGTTCCAACTCGACGGATACCAGCGAAACTGTTCGCGCAATCTTCCCGCGGCCCTTAATCAGTCCGAATTGTACTCAATTAAGCGCTCTGCCGGGTTCGGGAAAGCAAACGAGACAGACGTGCAGCAACCGAGCTGATCGTGGTTGCAGACTGTCTGCGTTAAGGGAAGCTTAAACTTGGGAGCGCCTGCTTCGGAGTCACCGACACCTGTATCGGGTTGCGTTGCTGCTACCGTGAGACCATGGGCCAAGAAACGTTGCCGGAGGGTGCGGGGTGGGCGCGGCGAAACGACGAGTTTCTGGGGGGGTGGGTTACATCGACCGGGAAGGGCTCGAATGTTGTTAGAATGCTGGGAATAGGTCCGTAATCAGCAGTATTCGCCGGCTGTACGGCTCGAGTCGAATTCGCAACCGGATCACGTCGTTATTTAACGAGATTATGTCATTAACCAGGCCGGATGCAGACTCGGCCAGCGGTGATCGCGATATGAAATTAAACTCGCACATTTTTCCTGATTAACGAGCACCCGATGCGTAATCGCGTTTACGCTTCGCGCGTCAGTCGAGATCCGGGGGAGGCTCGTCACTTGTTCTGGAGTTTGTTGTTCCCGTCGATGAATCGATCGATCGCGGGGTGAATTGTTTTGTTCCATGAAACTCAAAGAACTGTGTAATTTTTTAACGATACGTAGGGTAAAGGACCCAATTACTGTCACCTTAAGCTATTTTACTTAAAATCACAAATAAATAAACGTTGCAAAGTCATACACAAAAAGAATTATGTAATTCAACCTATAATCTATGTTATAAATTATATACTATAGTTATATACTATATATTTATTTATTCGTTATTTTAAGTAAAATAGCTTAAGGTGACAGTAATTGGTTAGGTGTCAGTAATTGGGTCCATTACCCTAGCTGAGGTTGCATCCTGTAAACAGATAGAGAGCAATGAATCGTGGGACACATTATGGTAGCAAACGCTGGATTCGAAAGATTAAAGGATTAAGTGTCGGAAGTATTTCCAGAGCAAGCATTTACATACGTAGTATCGTTTTCTTCGTTTCTGTATCGAAGGTGTTTATATTATTGCGTGTTTAAAAGTGTCTAATTAAATTCAACTTGAAAAGCTACCCCTTTCTTGAGGTGCAAATCTACGATGGGAGCAAAATATCATGTCTCACATGGGACTTTAATCTCATCAGACAATTATTTCATTATTTAACTATTTTTTAAATATTTTGGCATTAGTTTCACGAAACTAGACGTTTCATAATATATTTTCAAAAATCTTTTCTCTCGCGACTATTTCCATTATTTACATTTAGTTATTTCTAAGATTTTTGTCTCGTGATAGAAAAGTCATCATGGATTTGCACCTTAAGACTAGAAAAAGACAGAGGCATAATTGATTGAAAAGTTCAATGTTTCTGTAACCTGACTACCCTTGAAATAGCGTTCACGTGTTGCAAGTACACTGCATACTCTATCTACACAATGCATCCAGCGATCGATACCTCCATTCACGAGCGACGAGCGCGTTCAATTGCTTCCCGCGTTCGAGCTCCCTCGTGCCTTCGGATTCTAGGCGGCTCTCGGCATAAGTCGTAATAAAAGGCGTGAAACATTTCCAGAATTCCAAGGTGGCTCCCCTCGATCACCCCTCGGTGCTGGCTGGCTTCTAATGAACTCATCGACAACGCGTCTACGGTTGACCCGGCTGACGGCCTGACGCCGTCTACCGAATGAATGAATTTCGTGCGTGCCTCTTACGAGAGGCATCGGAATGCCGTAATGGAGGCTGTCTGTGGAATATCAGAACGTCGTCGTCAGACCCTGTTCAACGCGGGAGCACCGTCGGGACGACGACCCGCCTCGAGGGCCCTCGAAACGAGACCAGCGTAAATTTTGAATACCAAATAATGGGGCAATGAGACTAAGGGCGGAGGACGGGGGTTTGGAGGGCGGGATGCGTCGCAGGGGACAGGAAAATTAGATGCGCCCCGGAGGAGCGGAATATAAAAATCACTGGTGAACCGTCGTGAATGTAATTTACGTAATGGAATAGAAAGGCAATGGACGCACCACGCGGGGCGCAAAAACGCGATAGACGTTGCGCTTAAATAGCTCCGTTTCTTGTTTACCCAGAGCTTCGCTGCATATCAGGGGTGAGCTGAGATTCGTGGGTAAAAGGGATCGTCGCAGATACATGCACCGCTTAAGGCGCGTAATTTATTGCGATGATTCGATGGGAGAATCAAAGGCAACAGGGGATGATTCTTATTAAAAACTTCGTGGGGTGTTAGTACCGATTAACAGAGGTATCGAGTGGAACTGTTGATCGTGGAGTGTTCGATATTGTAGAAGAGAAAATTATACTGTGGCAGAGAATTTGTGGATAAACAATAGCAAAACTCTGTGAAACGCTTCTCTTGTAAATGGCATGCAGCATGGCAAATCACCATTTCACATAAGCACTACAGTGCAAATTTATTTAAGTATGCAGTAAATTTCGAGCAACGAAGTAGTCACTGAGTAGGGTAAACGCACCAGTAAATGAACAGTTAAGGCTAATGAATGAACACTATTATAAAATTATGTTTGCAGCGCGAATGATATCACGTGCTGCAAAAATTGTTTGGATATGAAGCAAGAAATGAAAAGAAGTCTCTAATTAATTAGTTGCTTACTTTAATCTAGAGACGCGGTAGCGTCTCGACGCCAAGTACATAAGAGACACCCTGTACATGTCGACTGTCGCTAGTCGCTACTGCTATCATTTACTCGTCGCCCGGCTAATCCAACCTAACCTGAAACTTATTTCATTAATATCTCATCACGCTAGCAATATTTTCTAAATTTAAAGGCATTTTTCTGATATAAACCGCATATAAGCTTTCGAATGAGACCAAAATCAATAAAATCGATTCACGCATATCAGAGATATGATAATATCGTCTCATGGATCTGTCGAAAACGGTAAGATTTTCTTCTCCTTCTTGGATAAATTTTTCGTCAACATAATACGTATATACGCGTTACACGCACACCTTCAGCCAAAAGAAACTAACACATGTTTCGTTCTTCTACGTATATACGCGTTACGCGCACACCTTCAGCTAAAACGAAACTAATACATGTTTCGTTCGTCAAACGCTACCTTCACTATGCAATCTACTCCAAATTTTGACATCTTACAGCCAGATTATAACCTGGCGAGTGTGAAATAAGGAAAGTTGTCAAAATTTGAGATACCACGTGTTTTTACAAATATGTATCGTTGTACCATTGAATTGCAACCAAAATGCAGTCTCAAAAACAAGGTAAGTTCCCAAAATTTGAATTGCGACATGTTTGTATATCATCGAACTGCTTTTTATTTGTAACTAAATTGAGGATTTTATGTATATGTAGATAATCGCAGCGTAAAGTCACAGACGAGGTGTAACCTACATATTGTCTGAGTTTTAAATTGACAAATTATCTGAAAGCCTGCGAGGAGGAAGGTATGAGTATTATCTTGATATATGATTGTAAACATACACTTTGCAGCTTTGCTAGAGTTTTCTGAAATCCCCATAAAAAAAACTTAATATAAATCGGATCAAACTAAAAATTATCTGAAGTCAATTCCTATGCAAATTATCTTTGTAAAAAGAAGTGAGATCCCCCCAAAAAACTTTAAAAAAGTAAAAAAATTACGCCAAGTACATGAAATCAAGTAAATCACAAAATAAAGAAAATAATACTAATAAATACAAAGTAAAAAAAGATGTGAAATCAGAATGAGCTGCAAGTACATAATGGTGCTTTCCCGCAGCGTGCAAAGGTGACACTGTGTAACACAATAAAAGACAAAAAAAAGATGTCCGCGGCCTGGAAGTCAAATACTTGGCGTGGCCAGGCAAGGTATACTCAGATCATCAATACCCATACCCCTCCCCCCCCCCCCTCGCAGGCTTTCAGAAAATTTGTCCATTTAAAACTCAGACAATATGAGTACATTTTCATTATATTGCGTTTTAAAATAATTGTAAGATCATTCATCCACACCGATAGATTTCCTCTCACAACCTTTCACATAATTTGTCAATTTTAAACTCTGACAGTATGAATACATTTTCATTATTTTGCCTTTTTAACTAATTCTTATTCAGCGACACCTTGACCTTGCCTGGCCACGCCAAGTATTTGACTTCCAGGCCGCGGACATCTTTTTTTTGTCTTTTATTGTGTTACACAGTGTCACCTTTGCACGCTGCGGGAAAGCACCATTATGTACTTGCAGCTCATTCTGATTTCACATCTTTTTTTACTTTGTATTTATTAGTATTATTTTCTTTATTTTGTGATTTACTTGATTTCATGTACTTGGCGTAATTTTTTTACTTTTTTAAAGTTTTTTGGGGGGATAACTTATTTTACTCATTTTAATAAAAAATGTTCATTCACTGGTACGTGTTCATTTACTGGTACATACACCCTACTACTTAGTCCTCCAATCCATACACCATTGTAGCACGAAACACTTATTTCTAAATACGTCACTGCGACTCTCCCACACACTTTCAAATTCATCGCCCTACCATGTCCGATACTCGGCCAGAGTCAGGGTATTAAGCGAGCAAGGAAAAGTGGCGAAGAATGCGACGGAAAAATGTTTATCAGCCAGTTGCTCCGGATGATTGTCGATTGGCTGGCAGCAAACCCTCCAACGTTGTGCCGCGCAGAATTCACGTGGTGGGGGTAGGTGAATTCATGGGGTAATTCCGTGTTCGATACACCATGCGCGCTTAAGGCTGCGATGTTACGGGCGTCACATAAGCGTAATACCGGATAAGCCGCAATAATGCAGACCCCCTGTGCGTGCATGCGAAAGTGGAATGGATCCTGCTGCTCCGGAGAGCTTCAAGAGCCAAACGTCCGTGGAGCATGATCATCGTACCGAAACACGGCCGCGTTTCGGGTCCACTCTCTGCTTCCATCAGCCGAGGGACGGATCCGCGAAGAGTCTCCCTGCGTAGCGGCAATCTATCTTGACTTTTGTATTTCCACTCGTTTTACCGAAGGGGGGGATACTCGTGTTCTTATAGAAAGTTGTTGCAGTTATAAATTCGTAGGATTTAGTCTTCACAGAAGTTATTAAGCGGGAACTTTTAACGATCTGGCTTTGAATTTCAAAGCTAAAAATCCGCCACGAAGTCTATAATAGGTATGCTATTTTTCCTTTCGAAATTTTTGGGATTATTTTTTTTCCAATCCCCCATGGACGTCGTAGTTCCTATTTAAGTACCCAAGAACGCTGTTGTCCTTCCAGATTCGTCCCAGTCGAAGCGAATTAAAACACCGATAGCTGCGGTTGACCACGAACGCTGCAGATTACCGATTACCGTGCAAAATGTCCGCTCGAAATTTCCCGGAGTCTTGTTGACGCATCTCATGCTAATTACCTCCGCGGAGGAGGGCCTTCATTCTTTCATTGTTCCCGCGATTTTGCCCTGCGATCTTGTCGCGTCTCGCCTAAAAAGCTTCAACCACCCACGGTTCTTCTTACGATTTAATTTCGGACGATATACTTTTAAAGCGTTCTCGCGAATCCACCCCCCGGCGGTCCCCCTTTGTCTAACAGAGCGCGGAGGGAGGAAACCATAGCCGATTACCCGGTATTGTTTTAAATATACTTGAAGATAGGCGGGACGGGGACAAAGGGAAGATGGGAATCTGGCCGAGGCGGCGGAGTAATTTCGGAGTAATGTCGGAAATGCGGAAACAAAGGCTCACCCCTTTACCGTAAACATTCTTCGAGGAGGTAGCCTACCCTCCGAGATAAAGTAACCGGGGAATTTAGTATCTCATAATACCGTGATAAGTTACGTTCCCCGTGTCTTTTTATTTTTCTTCGTCCCAGCCAACCCCTCGACTCATCCGCGTTCTTCCACTCATTCCTTCCCCACCTACTAACAATAAGATACAGAAGAAAACAGAGTGGAGATCGAGCAACTGGACCTCTTCTTACGATCTACCTTTAATTTCTTAATCATTATACTTATATCCCCTGGACACTGGTAACTTTCCAATCGAGTGCATTGGAATGGTAAAATAAATAATAGCACCCTTCGAGAAAACAAGAGAAACCACCTTCGAAAAGGAAACATACAAATGCTTCCAATAAATCGTATTAGGTGAACGGTTGTCCGTCACTGCGTCATCGGTACGAGCGCAATATTATTTTCACGCCGAATTTGCCTTTCGATTAAATCGCGCATTATTCGACGAGCGGGAATTAAACAGTCCGCCGGCCGTTTCGCGATTCTTTACGTCTCGATAATTTAACGAGGGTATAATTGTGATTCGCGCGACGAGAGCCCGCCGGGTTCCCATGGGGCGGCAACTGGAGGGAAAATTTATCCCGCTGTCAGACTTCCGGTCCCGACGATTGTTCCACGGCCTAGTCAAGACTCCTCCGTCGCAGCGCATAAATTTTCGTCTGAACGGCATCAGACCGAGAACGATCTTCGGCATTATCCCGCGCGGGCGAGGGATAATCCGGATTTAAGCAATCGGCCCCCTCAGCTGCAACGGTTCGGCAACCGGATGTGCAAACCGGCTCGGATAATAACTAGCTGCTTATCGGACGCTTAAGACGATTTCGAAACGCTACCGCGTCTCTGATACGGCTGCAGAAATCGGAAACGATCCGGCTGCTCAACGTCTTCAGACTTCCGTTCCGATTCGCTGGCAGGGCTCGGCGACGCCCACTGCTTCTTTGTCGTTTCTACCCATCGTGAATAATATTGTTGCGTCCTGGGTGTCTCATTTTGTGCCATTTTTTTTATAGAAGTACAACTTTTGTAATGTGTATTTTATTTTATTATAACGATTATATCGATTAGACCCCGGCGATAAGAGTTGATCTTCTTCTAAAAATAATTATGACACGAGTAATATTTTTTTTATAGTAAAATTGATCGCTTTGGTATTTTGGGTGATTCTGAAGCCAAGAAGAAATGTGTGGGAAGAATGTTTATTACCTTCTCAAGTTTATTTTCCGTTTTTAGATTTCAGTTCATTTTGCAAGTGGTCGAAGGGAACAGAACACTCTGCATGACATTATCGCGGTAGATGAGCGGTTACAAGTAACTACTTCATCCGGTATCGTCATCGAAAAACTATGTAAAACTCCGGCATTTGTATTCGAATTGCTTGTCAAACGGTCGCCCATGAAATCGGGGGAGGCTTTTTTCCACCATTGTTTATGCGTTTACGTGCAGAGCGTTATTACTTCGCCCGTGCGAATTAACAGTCGTTAGCATGCGTAATTAACGAGACGAGCGCGGAGTTTCGAATTCAACACAAATACGTTGATGAAAAGTCCATGGAGAAGGTATTGTTAAAAATTTAAAACACGTTCCCGATGCAATTTCAAATGTAAATTACGATCAGCGACTGGAAAATGCAGGTGCGCCCCGCACATCCTGTCCGCTGATATAAATCGCCCTGTCAACCGACGACTTTTCCACCATCTTCCCTGAAAACAGGCTTTCCCATGCGGCTTTTCGCGTTTCCTCAGCAACTGCATACTTTCGATCCCTTCGAGCTTCCCGCGCTGCATGCGGAAAATAAAACGGGGAGAACGAAACTCCCTTATTAAGCGAAAGGATCAACAAAGTATCCTTACCATGGAACGGTTATTAAAGATTTTGTATTTAAAGTTCATGCGATGCCATGAACGCAGTTAGAGACAAATATGCAACTCGTAAAAATGGTAACACCTACGAACCTCTCGAATATGCAATATGGGTCTTGTTAATTTTTGTGCGCCTTTTTGTTTCTCTCAGATTTCCTTTTCTTTTTTGCTTATCGAGACATAGCCCTTCGTTTGGTATGCATAACTCCATCAACAAGCGAATCTAGGGAATCTTTATAGCGAACATGTTGACTTCTTTAATAATAGTACACTGGCCTCCTTTAAATACCGTTAGCGGGAATTTTAGTAGTTTCCTAAGTAGTTCATTAGGGTAATTCCGGGTGAGATGGCTCGATCACGCTCCCTTTGCAAATATATTTTTGTCCTTTATAAAACCACTAAATTTACGGTGTGCTGATTTTTTTAAAAAGTGGGCCATCTCTCCCCGACTTACCCTAGTTCTATTATTTTCTTATTTGATTACTTTTGCACTGGTATTTCTTTCCATTCCACTGTTTCGTTGTTAACTTGATTAACCATATATTCTAAGCTAAAGGGTGTTTATCCGTGAAATAAATAATAATATTAAAAATTTAAAATAAAAAGAAATAAAAAATAAAATACAAACCTTTACCTACACCGAAACCTGATTTAGATATTCTTCGTCCATCTCTGTAACCAGTCTTAAATCCATCGACCACCATTTTAGATCGCCCTGTATTCTTCGCGAAGAATCCCTGCACACGAACCTTGGCTCTACGAATTCATTCCTTCAGACATTTTCCTCCAACTTCGCACCTGTTACCGTGCTCGCCTAGGCTCCACCTACCATTCTTAAAACAAAAAGTGATCAATCGAGGGGAAGTAGAAATATCCTCCAGCGACGCTTTATCACGGGCTAGGCGGGGTAGACGGGCGTGATCATCATTTCCGTGGGAGAAGGATATTTATCGACGCCGCGGGGAAAGGATGCCGGAAGGATCGCGGTAACGATACAAGATCCCGCGAGGGGCGAAGGGTCGAAGGGGGTGCAATTAATCGGCGGCCGGAGGGACGCACGCTCGATTTCCTCGGCCCCCGGTCGGGAAAGAGTGGAAGGAAACAATTCGCGTTCTCACGGATTCCGTTTAATTAATTAGACTCGGCTGGTCGGCAGTCGGACCGGAAATAATCGGACGCCGCTGGGTCCGCGCCTACGTTTGTCTTCGGTCGATTAATTAATATTTCAGCGGGCATCGATCCGTGGAGGAGGGCGTCGCGCGACACTGCCGCCTGGTCGAATCGACATCAAAGCCAGCCTCGAAACTCACCCTGTTACACTCGACCTCGATTTCATTAACCGAATGTACCGGTACCAACCCCCGGCTCGTCCATCCCCCCTTTCACTGATACGCGGACGCGGTGCAAACCGAGGAGCTTGGGACCTCCGAGGTGACTGACTCGTGGTCTTTTTATTAGTTTCCTTGGTACGCTGTAAAATTTCGGTAGCGAGTAACACTCAAGTACCGTGGTTAATACTTTTGGTAATGTGTTTTTAATTATTTATTTAAGCGGGACGAAGCCCAGCGTGTACACGAGGAAATAACAAACAATAGTGTACAGATCGAGAGAAACAAAAATAAAAACAGAAACACCTGAAAGCAGTAAACCCCAGAATTTTATAACAAAGAAGTACCAAAAGTGAAGATGTCTGGTCGCTTAAAAGAATCAACAGAGATATGATAATAATATAAACCGAAACTGTGCGTAAATCCTATCCTATCATTTAATCACTCCGCTATTAACATTAGAATAAAACGCGAGAGCTTTCATCCCCACGGAAAGCGTCTGGCATGCCCTGAAAAATTCACCAGCTGCAAGCACGAAGATCGCTCCACCCCCGCGCGTATAGAAAATTTCACGTGCGCCCGGGGGCGACATCGCGAAGAGCCGTACAACGAGGAATCCCAAGGGCGGACACGGCTATTTATTACGCGACGTCGTAGCGGCGAATTCATTGAACGGCGAATTCATTCGGCCGGCTATTTCATACGGAGATAAAACTTGGAAAAAGCGTAATACTCGCGAGGGCACGGAGCCCTACAGCGGGGTCGCGAGCCTCGTATCTCGTATTCACCCCTGGCGCGGACGAACAGTTTCCGTCGGTGTAAAAAAGGAGAGAAGGGAAAGCGGAGGGGCGGCGAGGGGCGAGGGACAAGGCGAGCGCGGCGGAAAAACGAATGCGTTCTCCCAGTGACCCGCTTATCTCGCAAGAATGACAAGAAAAAAGCTGCCCCGTCCCGGAAACACCCATAGCCGCGCGCACCGCCGTGTGCTTCGGACGCTTTTCGGCCTGACGTGGCGCGCCACGAGGTGGGAGGGCGCGGGGAGAATTGGGGAGGGTGCTTGTATACAAGCCTGTCGCGTACATTCGACCCATACTTTCGCGAAATATAAAAAGAGATTGCATGGCTGATTTATGTAAATACCTTTTGGGCCCGCGGATAAACGAGTTCCCGGCGAGGCGTGCTGGAAAAGGGCGAGAGACGTGTCGCGGGAGGGCGGGAGGAAGACGAGGGCTGAGGGTGGTAAAGGCTTAGGAGGGAGGCACGCCCGGCGGGCATCCCGGCGAGTAAATATTTTTCGACATCGTCACTCGCGAGGGATTCGCGAGAGTTTATCGTATTTCGCGCCCAGCTGCCTCGTCCGCACCGTGAATCGGGCGAGAAGCTTGCCGTCGAGACGAGCTGCTTCAGAGGAAGAAAAGAGGCGAAAGGGAGGGAAAGCGTCGAAGCTCGAGAGCTGGCAAGAGGTTGCAGCGGTGCTACACGCTCATCCGAACAACCGTATTTTCGACGAACGGGCTGGGTCTCACAGTCAATTTGCAAGTCTACTACCTATGCGTTCGCTCCTCCTGTGCGGCGCCGTCTTTCCAAATTTAGATGATCTAGACGCGTGTGATGGGGGAATGTATATAAGCTACAAGGTAAGCGTGATCACACATGTCGAAATTCAACGATATGCGCGCGTAGAAGGGAGATAGCAGCTAGAGAGGGTTGGGCTTTCGGTTTTCCACGAGGCTTTGTCTTGTTTTAGGAATAGAGGGGACTCAGGGAAGGAAGGGAAGGAAAGAGATACAGACTCAGTACTCTTTTAATCAGCGGAGAATCTCCACAGTGCAGAGACATATCACGCAAATGTTTGAAGCCTACAGAGTTTTTTTACCCCACTGTATACAATATCACTTGTGTTAATAACCATTATTCTATTCTATGTAAAAGAATTCTAACATATATATGTATCTATACTATCGTATAAATTTGGAATGCGTATTCTCAATAAATATAAACTGTACTCACAAGTGTGTTACATCACTTTGTTCGACTTAACAAGAGGAAGGTTTTAGCGGTTTCATTTTCTTTTTTAATAATCTGTCTATATACTTATATAAAATCTAAATAGTACTGACTCATTGTCTTTTTAAATAATCTGTCTATATACTTATATAAAATCCAAATAGTACTGACTCATTTTCTTTTTAAATAATCTGTCTATATACTTGTATAAAATCCAAATAGTACTGACTCATTTTCTTTTTAAATAATCTGTCTATATACTTATATAAAATCCAAATAGTACTGACTCATTTTCTTTTTAAATAATCTGTCTATATACTTGTATAAAATCCAAATAGTACTGACTCATTTTCTTTTTAAATAATCTGTCTATATGTATACTTATATAAAATCCAAATAATACTGACTCACTCACCCGCTAAGAAATCTTTTTAAAAACTTCCTCCCTCTTAGAAAAAAAATATATAACTCGGGCATGCGCCGGGAACTTTAAGCTAGTATGTATTATATTTTACGTTAAACCCACTTACTGCGATTCTTCGTTCCCAATCACGTAAACAGTCCAGCGCGAAAATATCTCCCACAGCGCAACCGTACGGAAACCGATTGCCATGCCAAATCCTTCATTGATCCCCGAATTTTACGAATCCATTAATT
Organism: Andrena bicolor; assembly: GCA_960531205.1. NCBI lineage: Eukaryota > Metazoa > Arthropoda > Insecta > Hymenoptera > Andrenidae > Andrena > Andrena bicolor. The sequence goes on from OY482667.1 coordinate 25,429,999, forward strand.
GAAAAGCGTTTCGTCGTACCATTAGCGCGCAGCGACGAAGACGAGCGCTGGCTGGCTGGCGTCCCGACGCTGAGTAATTACAGCTCATACCCGAGGCGGCGACAGACCAAACGGCGTCCATTCGTTGGCAACCGATTAGAGTACCATAGAGACTGTGTAAACGCGAACGGTGCGGGAATGCTTGCGCGCGTACGCGGCTGGGTGCGTTGTGCGTTAACATAATGCATCGGGAGCAGACGTTGCTTTGATGTCAAGTATGAATTCCGTAGCGACGGGGAGCCGCGGATGGGAGCAAACATCCTCGTAGGGTCGCGGCTGGTTCCTGGTTCCAGGAACCAGCTTGGCGGTGTGAATTCCTGCGTATGCGCCGCGACGTCGCCGCTTCAACGCCGTGGGAACATTTGGAATTGCGACGAAGGGCTTGCTCGTGCATGAAGTAATCCCTCCGCGTCTCTGACGCTCCGTGAGTCGGCCCTCTTTCTCCCCGAAGTGCGCGCAGCACCGAGAATTCGTCGGTATCCGTCGACATTGTCAAACAGAAATTGATTAACTTCGTGACACCTCGTTTAATAGACATTTCGAGCGAAAGTGAAGTTTTTCTAAATTAAGAAGAGGCGGTAGAAAAGGAAGGCTCGAGCATCGAGTGGTAATATCTGGGTTCTAGATCGTCCGCCAATTATGGACTCTAATCATCATTAATCTTACTGTACTCGTGCCACCAAGTGGAGTAGGTCAATGGTTTCAGCGCCTTATCTATATTCTGTTTAGGCTTGCACGTTGGAGACACCGTTATTCCTCGGCATACTTTTTCTAAGTGTACAGAATAAACAGACATGGCTGCAGAGACACAATCGTGGGAATCAGCTATCAATTTCAATATTAAAATTGAAATTGTAAGTTCTTTAAGTACCACGAGTAAGAAATGGAATTTTTGGATCACAAACGCGATTTTAACGCAGAAGTAAGATCAGACAGGATGTTCAGAATATTTCCTACAACTTTTGCGTATCGAACACGCCGTTGTAATGACATCCCCGCTTCAGGAAACACCTCGCGCACGGAATTGTCCTGGTTGAAGGAAATTCAATTTCGCGTTCAGGTTCGCTTATCCAGATTTAATTCTGCAGCAGATATGCACTCGTCTGCTCCGGGCGCGTTTCGCAAACGGAGAAAGGTCGGCGCGCGTCAAAGCGCATCTACAAGGAGGCGGATCTTGTTCAAGGTTTACTTTGAAACTCGAGACATATGAAAACGGCCTCAAAGCGGAGCGTCGATTGCGCATTACACAGTGTCGCGAGAGGCTCTCGTTCAAAGTGCACGGAGTTAATTGAATTACCCTGCCCTACGAACGTTTAACTCCGCCATCTTTCGCGCTTCCGGCTTCCGGCCGCTTCCTTTCAGCATTCTGACTCCATTTCACTGGGCCGTGATTAGATCAGTCCCTTGGACGAGTGGCAAAGATCCTGCTGGCGTTGCGTCAGAACATGGATGATGACGCCGCAGGGGTTGCACAGAGAGAGGAGGACACTCTTTCTGGAAGGCCGCGTGAAAAGGACTTAATCGTATTCCCGTGTGATGGGAATACTCCTTCCTCCACTATTTCTTCCATTAACACTAGCACCGCCGGAAGTTTAACCTATCTAAAAACCACCAACACCGTTCATATTGACTGGTACTAAAACACATGATATCTATACATTTCTACTATTTTTTTCAATAATTTTTACGTGCAAGTAACGTAAGTATATATTTGCATTTAAAGAGTTACGCTAAGTCAGGAGGCCAAAGAAGGTCTGATTTTAGGGAATTTTTTTCTCAGAAACTATAAAACTTTATTCAAAAAGCCTTTTTTGTTTGAAAGGTAGTGCATTTAGCTATGTCTCTAAATTTTGACGTTAAAAAATATTCATTAATAACAAAGTTATTTGCAATCTCCTAGATGTCCTGTTCGAAGGAGGGTTTTGCGGTGACATTTAGTTAATATATTAAATTATCTGTCCCCTAGACGGGTTTTTTCGAAATATTGATTTAGGACAATGTGGCAAATGTTCAAACGTAAAATGTAGATTTTCGATCGAGCGTAACCCCTTAAATTTATTAATATAAAGCAGCATTATAGCATCTTAACGCTGTCCAATTCACGTTTACTAAATCACAGTAGAGGACCGACAATTCGAACGCCTCTTTCATGGAAGCCAGACGCCGTTTCGAAGTAGAACATCAAATAGGTACGGTAATTCGAAAGAAGCGGCAGTGACGCCACGTTCACCCCAGTGGGCGACTATCGAGCCTCAGTATTCAGAAGCTACCAATTATTCACGTTTTCCAGACCGTCGTCCTTCCCCCTCGCCCCCTGCACCGCCAACGTTCATAAAATCAAATCTGTCTGGCGCAGTCGTGCGCCGGAACCACGTGAAAGTCCACAAGAAGGGGGAGGGTTTCGGGCACCGAGCCCTCCCCCCAACCCCATCTTAAACATCCAGCGAGGCAGGTTGCGCGAGATGCGAAAGTTTCTTCTGCGAAGAAAGTTTTGAATATTCAATACTCGAGCGCGACGATGGTGGCCAAGAGGGGGGAGGAGGGGTGGAGCGCGACGGTGGGGTTGCGGGTACTCGGAAGGAATTTCATTTTTCCTATTTTCTTTCGCGTGCCGCGGCGGATTCGGCGACGGCAGCGAGGTGCAGCCTACCGAATCAAAGGGGGAGACTCGCGACGAGGAAGCTGGAGGGGTGGGCCAAGGTATTTTCTATTCGCGATGCGTCCTAGTTCCCGCCGAACCCCCCCTCTCCGCGAGTTCTCCCACGAGACACGTCGAGCCAGTCTCCGGGAGGGTTAGATGTTTTCGATGAATCGATTCGAGGGTACTTCCGCTATGCAAACTCTCTTTCCATCGGGGAGCGGCTCGCCCGCTGCACGCCACCCCCTGTTGGACCACGGTGAAGCGCACCCCCCTAAACCGGCGGTGGCTCGACTTCAGTCTGGCGACGAATCAACGGAGTTAAGGCTGCACCCCCCTGCGACCGTCGTCTTGCTTTGGCGGCGTAGGTAAGTGGAGGCAAGGTCCCTCGGACGAGGAACTTTCGGTAACGAGGTTGCTCGCAAATTGCTACCAGCTATTCCCTTGGCGTGTGTGATCCTCTCGGCGAGTCGCACTGGCCGTGGAGCAATTTCTTGTTGGGCTTGCGATCGGGAGTTTTTCGCGGGTCGCGTGAAGAAATAAAATTAGGTGCTGGATAGGATGAAGTGAGAGGGTAGTTTCGATAGTGGTCGGTAACGAAGGAAATGGTGTATTTTTATTTTACTATACTACTCCTTTCACGTAGAGTGTGATTTCATGTTTCGGAGTCCCCATTCGTTTGATGCAATCGAAATTACGAGCTTCCTGTGCATTTTAATCCATACCACGGACAAACGTTGCAGATGCATTTGTCATGAGAGCAGGAATATTGGAGCACGATGCCGTGCGAATGATTTGGCAGCGGGTCGCCAGAAAGAATCGATTGCCGCGAATGCTACTAAACTATTCCGTGTACACGCGTTTCCGGTGTCAATGCGAGCGTAGTGTTTGCATGGATTAACTTTGATCTAACCGTACAGTGGCCCCCGCCACTGTAATGTCACACCCCAGTGGTTTTCCTCGAGTTCGCGAAGAGAAACACAGAGGGGTTAACTTCGGTTTGAATTAATAAACGAGGCTTTGCTTCTAATACCGGGCTTAACTCAGTTTAGTTTGTCGATCGGTGCCTCTGCGCCGGCGAACTGTAATCCGGTTTCGCAGATTGTGCCCAATACGATACACCGACGCTGGTAGTACACGACATATTTGTCTATCTTCGTGGATCAATCAGCCGGCTCTTTCATAAGTGAAACTAACATGGCCCTTCAATTACTCCCGCTAACCGAATCACGCGGCCCTGTCGTCGAGGCCCGGGCTTGCTTCCGAGACACCTGTATTACATTGACCGCGATTACGGCGAGTCTACATGGGAAGCTTTCGAGTAAACTGTCATTTCCTTGCAATGCAGAAGCTACTTCGTGAAGTTACAGTTTTTCACACAGGGAAGTGGGGAATGATAACAGCAAGAGCGAAATTAAATAAACGCCAAAAAAAAGGATTCATGTGGAATTATAAAATTTACAATTTAAGGGACGTTTGGCAATTCGGAAATTCAGAAAATTATGAAGCTTGGTGTGCAAATAGAGTAGCTCATCCGTAACGCAATCCTATTTTTTGTTCGTGCCATAGTGTAGTTTTTGGGAAATCACCCCTTAAAAAAAAAGCAAACCTATTTTTTGTTGATGGCACCAACAAAAAATACTTAGTCGACTTGCAAACCAAGTTTCATAATGTTCTAAATTTCCGGGGTACCGAACGTCCCTCGTTAGATGAGTGGTGCACCTTAAGGGGGGTTAAAGGGCCCTAGCACCTCCCAATGAAGGGGCTTTGTGAGAAGAAAAGAAAACTGGATTTTCTTTTAATAATTTTTTATAACCACCTAATGAATATTTTTATCCGTCCAATTCGGCTCTTCCCAAGATTAAATCCTTACCGCGGCACTGACTTAGATAAATTATTTTCCTGTACCTCCTATTAAAATATCCCTGGATATTGCAACACAGAACTTCTTAGAATTCTTCCCTTCAACTCGTCCTTCAATCTTGAATTAATCTTGATTCGTGTGGCCATATCGGACAACACTAAAACGGAAATCCGCGTTATGTCGATCTTCTTCGATTTCCCTGCCACCCCGCAGTAGATACAAGGGGGCGGAAGGAAAGTTTGCAGGGAAGCTCGTAGCGCCTCGGACCGATTGCATTAAGACCCCGGAACAATACGGAAGAACGAACCCTCGGGAAGGGAATTGCGCGGGCCGCGATTGCAGTCTGCTCCGTGGAATAACTGATTAAGATCGGAACGATGGGACTTTACATTCCTCGCGATATTTCGGCAGGGACGGCGGGTATGAATGCGACGCGGCGCGGCGATAACGTTTCCTGCATCGCCAGATCCGCCACTTATCTCGGCTGTTACCGTGAACGGCTGTGTTTCGGGGCCCACGATTTACAAATTCAATTGCTGAACTTGAAGCGAGGCGACGCCACGGCATTTGTATTTCGCAACCGATAAGCGGATGCAGGCGATGACGTCTGCTCGCGACGTTCTACGTGCAATAGGCGAAATTCCCTTTTTTCGAATGCTCGCACGCGCTCCGATACTGTGACAGCCACTTTGCAGTTTCGTGATGATATTCCTGCCACGGGTCACGTATTTCTCGCGTCTCGCTTCGTCGCGTACGCTACTGGAAATGTTTATTGCTTTAACGGATTGATAGCGCGGTATATCGAGCATCGAGTGCCCAGAATTACGCAATAATGATTCTGTAATAATAATATTCCGCGAACTGTAAGCGACTGTTGTACTTTTTTATTCAATGTCCAGTGACTGAAGAGTCAGAATTCTAAGTAGTGTTAGGTATCTGAATTATTTGCTACACTATTTCTTGTACCTGATGGGAAAACATCACGTTATTAAAAATATAGAGTGATTTGTGGCGGACGGTTTCCAGAACGCGTTAAATGTTCATCGATTCCGAAGTCGAAGGTTAAGCACGTTGTTTTCGAAGGTGGAAGAAGATGGAAGATAAACGAGATGGTAAAACGAGTGACATCATTCATTTCTCAAGATTTCCAACATCTAAAATCAACATTGAAAGCTGTAGAAGGAGGCTGCAATCAACGTAGAATTTATTCAAGAGTGCATTCCAAGAAATCACTCAGAGGTTACTTCACGAGAAGCATTTCAGAAAAATCGCGAGTCTAGAAGAGCTTTATAATCACCTCGTGAACTTGAGTATTACTTTAACAAAATTATATTTTAAAATCAAAGTCCTTTTATTCGTAATAAAAATATAGTTTTAAAGAAATACTAAAGAAATTGAGTGACAATTTCCAAAAAGTCAAATTACTTAAGGTCAACCATAAAACACCCAAAGAATGAGGCAAAGAATATTATTCGCGAGTCTTGAACCGCTTTACTGCTTTATTCTTGTCCCGAAACAAAGAGAGGTATACAGAACCGCATAATGCCGGGAATTTCTGTCCACAAGAATAGGAGGGACCACGAGGAGGGACAGTGTGGTGAGTAGAAAGAGGGAAACGGGTCGATTCGAGGGTACAGGTACCAGTAATCGCGAGGGGAACCATTAGGCGGTGTTTCTGAAGCTTATCGTGGTCGCGCAGCAAGAGCGGGGAAGCATGGAGGACTCGAGCCATTCAATTGTCGTGATAACGTCGGGATCCAAGTCAAGACGCATCAGACTCGCCCGGAAACGACCTCGTCGAAGAGCTTCCTGCCCGTTTAGCCTTCTCTTGTTCTGCCTCTCGTCGATTTCGGCTTCCGACATCGCACCACCGACAACCTCTCCGGACGAAAACAACGAATCCATTCTGCACACAGAATTATTCTCGCAGAAAAGTAATTGCTAATTCTAACGCTTCTTTCCTAGAGTCTTCTTTCCGTATTTTACGAATAAACTGTAAAGAATAATCAATTCATCAATAATCGACTCCTGTTTACCTAAACAAAGCTCGTGACAGTTTGAAAATAAGTAACTTCAGAAAATAGCATTTGATTTGGAGAAGTCTGGTGAACAGTTTACGATTCTAATTCACTCGGAAGAATTAAACTTCTTCCCTTCGATCCTCTGAATAAATAACTTCAGAAAATAGCACATGTTTTGGAGAAGTCTGACGAACAGTTTACGATTCTAATTCACCCTGAAGAATTAAATTTCTTCCCTTCGATCCTCTGAATAAATAACTTCAGAAAATAGCACATGTTTTGGAGAAGTCTGACGAACAGTTTACGATTCTAATTCACCCTGAAGAATTAAATTTCTTCCCTTCGATCCTCTGAATAAATAACTTCAGAAAATAGCACATGTTTTGGAGAAGTCTGACGAACAGTTTACGATTCTAATTCACCCTGAAGAATTAAATTTCTTCCCTTCGATCCTCTGAATAAATAACTTCAGAAAATAGCACATGTTTTGGAGAAGTCTGACGAACAGTTTACGATTCTAATTCACTCTGAAGAATTAAACTTCTTCCCTTCGATCCTCTGATTCACCTCCCCTTCAGATCTCAGGATTCATCTCCCTTAGGAAGCATCGCATCCCTCTCCACATGTACCTCCTGGAAATCTTGATTTACCTTTTCGAATTGAACCTCTGATCCACATACCCTTCAGTCCTCAGGGTTCACCTTTCGTGAGGAAACAACGCGTCCCTCTCCCCATGTACCTACCCCCGGAAAAGGAAATTGAACCCCCAAGCATTACAATTGCTCAGCATACAGAAGACAAACGATTCCAAACTTAACCCACCCCTTGCATCCCTTATTCCATCAACAGAATCATCTTCTATAATCTAGAGAGTTGAGAATGGAAAACTCGATTAATTCCAACCATAGCCAAGACAAACGTTCTTTCCGTGACAGAGGCGGCTATGAAGAACGGGAGCGGGATGGTCGAGGGTGCCAGGGATCCATGGGTGCCATTGATATCCGTTTTGGCTCAATAACTCGGCCGCCTCCATTTTCACCGTTACCAACTTCCGGGCAGAAAGGGCACGATCGGTTCTCTGCCTCTGTCCGTCCCTCCGTGGCTCGTCATGTGTCCGTGACAATGGTATCGCGGCGGTTCATGCATAAATGCGACGTAACAATAAACAGAGCAGTAGGGGTTGGAGCAGGGGGTTCGGTGGCAAGGAGAGACGGTTCAAAGGCCGTCATAGCCGCGGGATCAGAAACCGATATGAGATTTAGCTGTGTATGAATGATGTATCCCGCGACCGGCGCTACTGCAATCTCTGCCGCCCTCTCGCTCTAGCTGGCCGCAAGGGTGAACGGGAGGAACAGGGATAGACCGAGGATGGAATGTGCTCTCTGTTTGCCCATGGACATGCACCGCTATAATGCGTATACGTATATCCCAGTTTCGCTCGGGAAAGGTGCAATAGGGACGTTCCGCGCCCGTACCCTCGCCTCTACACGTCGGCATAATTGCTTTTAATGGAGGTCGGGGATGCTTTCATTCGGGGGATCGTTTGGGTGATTATCTTTGCGGACGGGGAAGAAAGGCACTGGCGTTGGGAGAATTTTCGTGTCGCAGGGTATTTTTTAGCACTTGGGGCTGGTCTATTTTTCTGATGGGGTAGTTCAAGGCTGGGATCCGGGGAATTGAGTTATAAGTGGTGGAGGGTGTAAACTCTTCATGTCAAATAGAATGTGTATTTTGATATCTACTACTGTTTGATTCATCCCTTATTCTTTCCCTAATTATGAACTTTACTTAGGTTAGGTTTCCCCTTGCACGTGTTCAATTTACGCGGGATAATTTAAAAGATAGTACCACGTACTTTCTTTACATGTATCCTACTATTCTACTAATATAATAAATGCGAAAGTGTGTTTGGATGTTTGGATGTTTGATACACAATCACGTCGCAACTTCGCAACGGATCATTCTGAAATTTTATATACTTATAGGCAATCTAGGAGCAGGAATAACATATATGATACTTTTTATCCCGATTGATTGCGTAGTTCCTTGACACTCTATTGTACTTCCGGAACTTTAAGGGCGACGGTTACCTACAAACTTTTGGAAAATTGATTTTTACGATTTTGCATATTACGCTAGCTACATCTTTTATACGTAATTTAAGCGCAACCGGGCCCCGAAATTCGAAAATTGAAGGAATTACAGTAAAAAATGTACGAGCCTGCACATGAGATCGGATAACGACAAAACTGCATGTCCAACTGTAAACGCGAGTTCCCAGAATTTACGTTTTCCAAAAGGGTGAAAATAAAATCTCGAAAACCGCTCCAACGATTTGAATGAAAATTTACAAAGAGGTGCAGGGAACTATTCCCCGTAATGAGTGGAGAGCACATTTTCAATAATAAATTCTTAAAAAGAAGATAAATATTTTTACCACAAAAAAGGATAAAATTATATACATCGACATAAAAATTGTATTAATTTGTTTATCAAATTTTTGCTTCCGATACAAGATGGAGACTGTCTTATAGATTATAAAATGATTTTCCTTTGTGTTTTAGGTAATTCGCCAATCCGGAATCGTATTCACCATCACACAGCGCATTTCGTACACGTTCTCACATTTAAATATATTTACAACTTTTTTCTGGCGGTCTATATTCATTTATTGCTTCAGAAATATGCGTTTGAAGAAGGGCCTGATTTTGGGCTGTTGAAGATAACCTACCTCCTTAAGGTAGTAGGTAGTTTCTAAAATGTGGAACAACAAGATAATAATTATTAACAGGCCCTGTGAACTTGACAAACGTGCAGAATCCTTGCAGAGAACTTTGGACACGCTTACTTTTGTAAGAATTTTCAAGCAGCTTAGCCCTTATTGACTTCCACAAAGAATCTTCTGCGGCTTCCTCAAGTGTTCTAAAAAGTAGAGCCAACAAGCAGCATGGAAGGACCTCCGATCATTATTGATCCATCACATCCACACATTCCATAAATCCACATCGCGTTAATTTCCCTCGTGGCGTGCAATTCATGAGAGAGAGACACTAGCAACTATTAGCGTGTTTAAGCGTGCACTTGCAGAAGCACGCGCGAAGGTGGGGGCGCTACTTTGGGGGGTGAAACAAAGAGAACGTCAGAGGCAAGTGTAGCAATCGTTTAAAAGAGGGGCTGTTGCACGCGTAGTCACGGTAACGCTTAGACAAGGATTCGAGCTCCTTTACGATTTTCCATTTCCTCCCGCAGTCCTTCTTTTTCGCGGTAGTTTTACATTATTTCGCTTAACAGGGATAGTCTTGCTGGGAAGAAAGAAATCCAAGGGCAGAGAAGAATTCACATGAAGAGGCAAAAGTGTCCAGTTTGCTGAACATGGACAATACTTTCTCTTCCCACCATATTTCAGTATTCTTTTTCATCGAGGAGAATAGGTGGATTCGCGTTTTAATCGGTACCAATGGTCGCAAGTTTTGAAACAAAAACGCGGACCCACTCGACCATATCGATTCTCAGGCTTCGCAACCGACGGGGCAGTTCCATCGAACTGCCCTTTGCCCCCTCCCCCCTTTCCGATTTCCCTTTCCCCGGGAACTTGTGCGCGATTTTATTGCTCGGGCGCTTTATATCGCTGTGAATCATAGTTACAGAATCGGGGATTCATGTTTCGCATCGAACAACTTCGACGATAAATCAACAGAAGAACGGGGCATTGCTTTTCGCGCTATTTCCAGGACGTATGACGCTCGTTCCTTGATTTTTTTATAGCAGTCGGAAACTACGCGGAATCCAGAAAGAAAAAATACAATGGTTGTACTGTGGTCGTGGGATTTTATCGATGTGCTAGTTTAAATAATCTATTTCACGAAAATTTTATGAGGGATGCGTTCAGTAAATAAAGGAATTTCATTTGGAATTTCATGATCAACAATTCATGACTTACAATTACTTTACACCCTATGTGAAGTGTAGGAGAGAGCTGTGCAAGATACAATTTAAAGGAATCTCCATATTCCAAAGTATCATAATACAAATTGCAACATTTGAAAGGCAAATTTCTTATTATCAACCTCCGCCGTTCATCGAACGTGATATTGTAGACGTAGACTGTTTCCGGAGTGAACGTAACTTATTCGTCGAATTAGGATTTCGTAATCCTTGCAGGTGACAAAAAGGATGGGGTGAATGGCACTCAATGTCGCTGGACGAGGCTCAGAACGACCGAGCGTTGCGCAGGTACCGAGTCAAGTGTCGAAAGGGCCAAAAGTTCCTTTCATGTAAGGTAATTAACTGCCGGGAACCGCTGACAAGCCCCTAACCCTCTCACGTGCAACCACTAACCTTCGTTTCAGCCACCCGTCTGTCTCGTTTTCTTAAGACTACCACCCCATTTCGTGCTTGCATTTACTTTACAGGCAGACTTCTGTTCCTCCCGAGTTTACGCAATTTAAACTTTAATCTGAAATGGTTGTACCCGAACGCACTGTAATTGTTAGGAATTTAAAAAAAACGGGGAACGTTTGCTATTTGAAAACGGAAGATCTTATTACAGAAATTTTCTTTCCATTTATAGGAGTCATTTTTTTTTCTTCTGAGGTTATATAGTACTACCTTATTTGGTGTATAAAATTCTGCGTTTCAAGGAATTGTACGTTTTCTTTTAATCACAAAGATAACCATCTACGTTCTGAAGCAACGGAAATCCGTTGTTCTCCTATTCTAGTAAATTTTAAAAGAATTCCCTCTACTTACCTTCCCTCAATAAGACACGAACTTTCGCCATTAATCACTGGCATTGTCAATTACATAAAGCGTACGTATTCAGTTTCACCTAAACGCAAACACTTTAAAACTAAAAATTTTCTAAAAATAACCACTTTGGTTTCCACTCCTTCCGTTGACTTATATGACGAATCTAACCACTGCTTTATAATATTAAGACGGTGCAAAAGGTGCAAAATTTCATTCACTTTATTGAACAAAAGTTTTTATTCAAGATAATAAATAGTTAAGAATTTTTTCTTAACTACCTATGATCTGTTCCCACGTTTCTAGAAAAAGTACAAGCAGCTGTAGTAAAAAAGACATTTGAAGCGTCCTTGTAGAAAACAATTAAGTGCTAAAATTAAAAAAAAATTCTCGATCAATATTTCACGTGCCAATGGTAGTATTATAGTATTGAATTTGATTTTTGGCACTTGCAGTATTTTCTACAAGGACTCTTGCACCGAACTTTTGCACCGACCTAGGTACTTAATATTTACAGCACACTTATCAAACACAATTAAGAAAAGTCAGCAGGTGCATAGTAAGTGCATTCGCATGTGATCAGCATGAGTAATCGAGTGTGAAGCATGTCTAACGTCGGTACTTATGTACCTCTTTCAGCGTTAGTGACTCCTTCCACATCAATTCACCGTCCGAAAAGATCATTAAAGAAGACGAACAGCTTGGAGCAAGAGACAAGTGGAGGTGCTTGGATGGAAGTCGGGGGCCATTATCGATGCAGTCGCGACGATAATATTCTCCCGGTGCGCAACACGGCTTTCGGTATTCGCGGAGCGATAAAGACTCCAGAGGGTACTTAGCGCGAATCAACAATTTCGCCGCGCATTTGTTTACGCGGACGCGCCACCACCCGCAATATCGGTGGCCGCTTGCACGTCAAATAAAAGCATCGTCCATGAATTATTTTGCCGGCTAATTTCCCCGGTGGCGCATTGCTTGGACGCCTGCCTGAGGGACGCCGACTGTTTGTACACCGGCATCAAACTGACTTTATCAGAGTTAGGCTTGACAATGGCCATATAAAACTGTTAATCATGATTCAAGTTATAACACCGCGGCGATACCAGCCGGTCACAGCTGCCGGGACACTGGTAAATCGTTATAATGGGCTTGCATCGCGTGCTGAATGCTGTCTAATAAAATCCTGGCGAATTTCTGGATTTGCAATCGAAAAAAATGCACTTTGCATTGAACGCAGTGGAGTAGATAAATTTGACAATGAGTTTGCGATCAACTTTGGGTTGAGTATGATTTTAGTGGATTATCACCGAGACTAGGTGTATGATGGTTGCTTAGTTTAATAGATTAAGTGTAGGAGAGTTGGTTATATTCAGAAATACTAATTAGACTGAAGAAGAATAGCAAAGATTTTTGCAAATAAGCAAATTTGTTGGTATGCTGTTTACAAAGGAAATTGGCTTAATTCTGGTTCTTTTTAATGTTGATTTTGGCAGAAGTTTGTCGAACAGCGCGTCGATTTCGACGTGACACAGCCGTTTGTGGCAGACGAAACGCTAACCCCGACTGAAAGTCTACACGCAAACGTTTGCTCGTCTAACTCTAACCCATCGGCTCTTTCCGCGAACGTGATATTGGGTCAACAAAAATATTTAACCTCCGCGGTGCGGTGACAAAGGTGATTTGTCCTCTGATGTCGACCTGCACGTGGCTAAGACGAAGGATTTTTACCTGTTTTCTTTCTGGTGGCTTGTAAATAACTAGGTACATTAAAAGTTCAAGGAAGTTGGGACGATGAAAAGGACTTCTGAAAACATAGGGTACATGGAAATATGGCAATTTATAAAGCTTCCTTATGTTACTTTGCAAAATACATAGTCGAGCAATGGAGAAAGGTTTATAGAGACGAAGGGTTTATCGAAACACGTAGGTTTACACATATCTTCTATTTCCCTGTGCCTCGTGGCAACAAAACGTGTATTTAGATTACAAAATATCGAGTACGACGATAAAAAAAGAATATATACAAGTGTCCTAAAATTAAGATTTACCTTAACACTGAATCTCGAAAGGATTCGCGTGATCACGTCATTTCCTAAGATACTACGGATATGTAAATAGTACGTATTGCACTTATCAGCTAAGGGATGCACGAGATTCGAATTCCAGTTCATCCGTTTCGAGACGAGAAGATGGGAATAATTACGTTCGAGTAATTACTCGCACCTGCGATTCCATAAATTATACCGTGATAACGCTTACTCTGGATTCAGTCTGGATTGAGAACGAAGGAAAGCGTTTCTTTCGATTTGTCTTCGGCCTTTCCGCAATCAAGGAGATCAGAGGCTATCCTCGCCAGATACTCTTCTCCATGACGAGTCGTACCAGCAGCGACAACACCATGAGGAAGATGATGACGGCTGCGGCAACGAGAATGGCGCCGTATCCTGTAAACAAGAGTTGAGAATTTCCGAATAGTCAGTACTCGATTTTCAAGTGGGTATAAGGCAGAGTTGGGCAAAATGTAATCTAATTACAACTAACAAATTACGATTAAACTGTAATATTGTAGTTGATTACACATTATTTTCTGTAATCGTTAATGTAGGTGGTTGACCACACTTTTATCAACTAGATAAATTAACGATTACAGAAAATAATGTGTAATCAACTACACAATTACAGTTTAATCGTAATTTGTTAGTTGTGATTAGATTACATTTTGCCCAACTCTGGTATAAGGATATTAGACGACTAAAATGAACGATTTCCTTTGGGTTGGATGGAAGGACGACTAATAACTCATACCATTTGCACGTTTCACTACACTTTATTGTGGATATAAAACGCATTTTAAGACCACGAAACCTTAAAAATATTAAAACTTGAAGGAAATACAAGGCGCCAAAGTGGATGCACATCATAAATCGACAACGGGTCAATATATTTTCGTTTAAATGTTAACTGAACCTAGAAAACACTTTTCTCCACGAAGTGAAACACGCTCAAAAAGATCGCAGAACTTTGAAAAATTTTCTTAAACATTCTTTGGAGAATTATATAAAGAAAAATGTACAACCTTCGTATTTATTAAATAACTTGTTGAATTTTTGTTAAAATTTTTCAATGAAGTTCCACGTTGTTGATTTTGAGTCGGAGAATATTCATTGGCAACAGTTTTGCTTTCTGATAAGTCAGTCGAACAGAATCACCACCTCGACGCGCGCATTGCGCAGCGTCCACTTTGGCGTGTTGTATTTCCTTTAATTTTTAATATTTTTAAGGTTTCCTGGTAAATGTCACAAATAAATATATGAAATTTGAAGACTGCAGTGACTTTTCTTGCTTATCATCAGTGAATAGAATTGTAGTAACAAATGTAACTAAATAAATGAATGAATAACGAACATGAATGAAAGCAGTAACGAGGACAATTATTAAATTGCGAGTACAGCGTTGAAATATAATAATGCTGGTCAAAATATGTCACACATCTTCTGCCGTGATTATTTCTGAATTTTCTTTTTCACCGTGGCCACAGTCCAACCTTTCCTTTTCTTCCTTTTCCACCGTTAATTGCAACGGACGCATTGAAATATAATGTAAAATTGTCGTCCGCCAAAATCCACGTCCCCTTTTGAGTAGCGTTTCTCCCTTTTTTTTCGGCGGGAACAGAATGGAGTTAAAAGAGGAGCTCGCGGCTTTGAATTCGCAAGTGTTCGACAATGAAACAAAAGGCGTTTGTTTGCCGTTAACATTATATAACGAATTTAATTTTAAATTGGAGCGGAAAGTCAGATAATGACAAGAAGAGAAGGAAGGCGGATACGTGTCTTTTTAAAAAAACGAGGAGAGAGAAGGAACGCCTGACGTAATTGTAAAGCGAACTGGACGCGTTCAGTCGTGTTACATTCACTGATTACAATGAAATATTTACGGTAATTTGAATTTTCCACGCGGCGAAAGCTGAGCGTTGAAGATCTCGTTACACGCGATAAGCGTGCTCCAAACGATGGAAAATTTGATTAAAACCAGAAAAGAGTAAAAAAAAACATTCACAGCGCTCAACGGGGATTTTATTTTTCACCGCACTCCGCGTTCACGACGATTTATTCTCTCGTTGTCCTCGTTACCGTGAAACAATCCCAAGAATGAAAACACCGGCCAGGCGACGGCATACTCGGCGATTTACAAATCGCAAGACAAACGAACTTTTCAACCGGCGACGCACAATTGCGCTTTCCCAAGCATATTCCAATTAATTACGCGGCGATCATCGTGAATCACACAATTACCTTGGGGCACGTATTCGCTACAGCGATGTCGGTTTCGTGGATGAATTTCGTGTCGAAAGTTGGACAGAAAAGTAGCAAATGGATGCCTGAATATGTAATTAACGAGTCGACGAAAAGGGTCATTAAATGTGCACATATAAACGCGTCCAATTAACACGCTGCGAATGATTTCTGTGAGAAAACGGTGTTATATTGGATAAAATTGTTAAAACTGTAGGAGCGATTAAACGTGATTGCCTTTTAAAACGAAGTCTAGCTGTTTTCTAAATAACAATAATCCTCTAAGCATTTATCAAAATGCAACTGTACTCAACAGAAGTCACATACCGATGGCTTATGGCACAAATATAATGTTCACTTTTAGCATTTTTGCGAAAAACAGTTTTAACTCTCCGTGGTTACGTCTTCTTATGATCACAAATTGGTAATTTTTTAGTACCATTTTCGTATTTTTGAATATTTTAACTTTTGAGTGATAATTGTACTTTTTGTCCTTTTTGTAGAAAAGGAAATTTTGATATGATAACATTGGTTTCTAAAAGAGCAATTATTCACTGTTGTGAAAAAATGCGATATTTTCATTTTTTTTTCGAGTTAAATCCCCTTTGGAAGTCATAAAGGCGCGACATTTGAACTCGAAAAATGCTCTTGGGGTGCGATACAGCCCCTATGACCACGAAAGTTTAAAAATGCAAGTGTACCTTATAATTAAAAAAATACACAATTTCAGAAAAAGTGGACCAACTAGGTAAAGTACCCAATTACTGTCACCTTAAGCTATTTTATTTAAAATAACGAATAAATAAACTATAGTATATAATTTATAGCATAGATTATAGGTTGAACTACATAATTCATTTTGTGTATGACTTTACAACGTTTATTTATTTGTTATTTTAAGTAAAATAGCTTAAGGTGACAGTAATTTTTCAGGTGTCAGTAATTGGGTCCTTTACCGTATATTCCTGCAGTAGGTCAGCAATATATCACTTCCTAATTTTGCTGCCTTCCCACAGGCATTAATAATCTTGCATTTCTCATCTTCAAACTCTCTTTGCTGAATCACGAACCACCTTAATACTTATCCGAATTCCCGGAAACCTGGCTAACCAGAATCCCAAAGAGGGTCTAGTAAACTTCCACTAAAAGTATGTGCGCCAGCTGAAACCTTTTCCTCGTCGCTCGGTCTTTTTATATCCACGGAAGCGGCGGTCGAACGTTAATTACATTCAGCGGCGAGGGCAAATACGCCCGAGATGAGTGATTCGTAGGCCGTGCACGGAGCCCGGGCGATTCGAGGCGCGCCGCCCCTCTGTACACAGTACTTACTCCGTGTCCTTCCGTGGCCGTCCTTGCTCGCGGAGATGTTATCCGTGAACGACAGGCCCCTGTGCGGGAACAGAGATCTGTGGGAGCCGAACTTGAATAGCCGGCAGGGCATTAAAGGCATGGAGATTGACGTGTGCTGCTGACCGTCCGCTCCCTCGGGATGGAAAGCCAAGCCCGGCGTCGCCAGGGCCGGTTGGAAGGGCGCCAACGGCACCTCCGCCCTGCAGGACGCGGCGTTGCGCGCGGAATACGGAATCCCCGAAAACTCGAACGGCCAACCGACGTGATTCGGTGGCGCGATCGCCGTGTAAGGCGGTGGATCGTCGTCGTTCCCGTCCACGTCGTCCACCACGATCGATGGCACCGTGGCCGGGCCATTCGATGGATCCCTCGCTGCGCCGCCTTCGATCCCCGAGCCCGATGGCTGCTCGAGCAATTTCGAGGTGGGCAACATGCTTCTGCGGGAACCACTTGGAGCTTGCGGGCCTCACGCGGAGAACGTTTCAGGGTACATTGGGTTCATTGGCCCTTTATGGCAGACGATTGATTCTCTTTCTTCCGCTTAGCTCATCGCCGACCTGTAATTGGAGATCGTTGTAGTATGAGAGGAACGATTTCAACCGGGCAGAAGGACGCGCGGGCAGATCCCGAGGGCATATTTTAGCATATTTTAGGTACACTTGGTGATTTATTCTAGCGCGGAGGCAATTGGCATTGGCTGAAACGGAAAAGGTTATATCCTTCTTCCTGACGACGTTCAATGTCGGCCACCTGCCTCGTGATTAACACCGCAAACGCCGATTGACCTCGGGCACAGAATTCTATCACGCTCACCAAACTCCTCGGATTTACCTCCCATCGAATATCATTTATACAATTTCCTGAGAGACACTGTCTTTGCTGATCACGAAGATGAAGTAAACGCTGGGACACTGGAGGTTTGTACAAACGTGTTGCACTTCACTGACAGAAGCACCTTGGCTCAAACAAAGGAGTGAATAATTTAATAAAGCCCCCTACGCGGAAGCTTTCCCTGGTTTGCTACGAAGATCTAATTAACTGCACAATTTGTTCGAAATACGGCCACTTGAATAAGTCGACGGACTGTTCAACGTGCACCGCCGATTAAAGGTTAATGAAGCTGTTTTCAGGAAAAGTGCTTTCATTTCAATCTGCAACGTTACAATCCGGTCGATGTTTATTGATACTGTAGCCAGCCCCCCCGCATTGATTCGCGTGATTTCCCTTGCAAATGCGGTGCAATTAAAGAAACAATCGTTCTGTTATTGTAAGTGCAACGATGCATTATCGCCACACGGCACTCGCATCGCAATGCAACGAGCCAGAACTCGTTGTTATTCGTCGCCCGTTCGACTTACGAAAATGGCAACGTTCGCCAGATACCTGTCTCGCCGAGAATTTTTCCGTCGTCCTCGTTGAACAGTTAAAAATACCTCGATCTTATATATTTCCTCTTAACCTCCCGCATTTCACCGGGCACCGGAATTGCTATAATTATCGATTGACCCCAGCGTATCTTCAAACGACACGTCGACTCAATTTTCCATAGCGTCTAGATACTGAATTAAACCGGAGTGACCTTTCGTTTCGTAGCATACGTTGGCGCGAGACGGGGCAGGAGAAAAGGAGAAATGACGCAGTGAATGACCTCTAAACGTGACGAGTGACTGTCGAGATATTGGGCTTGTTTTGCAAGGATCAGGATACGAGTTTAATTCATGCAGAAAATGGGTCCACGGTCGCCAGTGGGCAGGCTGAAGGTGTAACGTGACGTGTATAGAGGCTTCGCGCTACATCCGTTTTTGGGAGGCTTGCGTAATTTGTCTACGGGGCGACTTGACATGCTTCAATGTCAAGGACAGTTGAGCAAGCCCAAAAGACCGGATGCCAGTACGTCGTTGGAACGTTAAGGCAACGGTGAAGACTTTCATCTGCGAAGGATAGTCACGTACTATTACCGTTCTTAAGGGGTCTTCCTAGTGTGACGGCGGAAAAAAACTTAATTTTTCGGGAATTAAAAAAAGGAACAGGTGTTGCACGTTTGTAGCTACATTCTATCATTTTTTAAGACTATAAAAGAGAAATTGTAAGTAGAAATATCCATTTACCTATAGCGGAATAGGAACATTGTGAAGAAGACAATATTCTTCCGGATGCCAGGCCTGGTTCACAAAAAACCAAATATTCGATTCACTTAAAATATATCAGACATACTTAGTAGACGTGACTTTATCGTTCGAACTAGAATTTTGTAAATACTTGCAAAATTGAATTACTACGGTCAACAAAACCATATTTTTTTTTGTTAAAATGAATAAAACAATTTTAAGACTTAGCTATTTCTTTGTTTGATGCTCCTTTTTTGCTTTAGAGAGATATTTTTACTCATAAAAAAAGTATTATAGTCTTTAAAGGTGATAGAATGAAGATACACACTTAGAGAATAATACGTGCAATCCGAGTTTCTTTTTTAATTTCCGAAAATTTAAGTTTGATTGACAGGTGATGGCGATAACGAGTTTTTTGTAATTGTTAACACTGTATGTAAACAATTCGATTTCTTCGGCTGCTCATTTCATACATTTAGATCTGGAGTGGCCAATCATATTTGGACCTAGCTGCTAGTTTCTTTATTTTGGTTTTGTGTTTATACCTTTGTGTGCTTTCTGCTTCTACTTCATTTACGTATTACCTATATTACTATTTCCCTAATCTGCGCTTCATTGCTCAATAATATATTATTGTATCTTGTATTTTTCAAAGAACTTCCGCCCAACTAAACTAAATAAATACCTAAATAATTCCCTAAGACCAATTCTTTTTCGACCATTTTAACTTGCATTAATCACAGGATGTATTCTTTTCAAATTGTTTCAAACATCGCTGAATACAGAATAATAAGTATGCTTAATATAAAGGATCTGTAAGTGTTTACATGTAACCCTTTCAAACCACCCATTGGAAAATTAACATTTGGGAAGAAATCGTTACGGATCTATACAGCTGTTCAGATATTCAGCAGCATGCATCAATTACACAAATCCACATCACCAAGTCAATACGGCATCATGATTGAGTCAGCAATAGCATACGTGAATACAAGATGTTTCAAAATGGTTGGTCAACCTTTTAAGCACGAATTCTGTGCACCATAACAGGAACACAAGTTTATTCGACTAGAAAACTGTATACAGTTTTCTAGTTACATTCAGGAGAACGAGTCTGCAATAAGTGCTCCAACTCCGTAAGTAGATTAAGTGCACGCGTGGGCTGTCTGACCGTGAACTACCGAATCCACTTAAATAAACTCTTGCGCCACTGTTCTCACTCTTATCGTTACATGACAGTTCGCGCAGTTGTTGTGAATGCTGTGAAATCCTCTTGATTACAACTTGCAAGGAAAATATCTCAAACCACACATGTACAGAAACCTTATCTTCCTCTTCTGATAAATGTGACTCGAGCAAGCTGCGCACAACTTCTACACTCAATGGCGAAAATCTCTATCAAGCAGAAACGGTTGAATACAATTAACGGAATCCTCAAATCCTCATTACGACAGTGATAATTAGAGAACTTATGAACAAACTTCTCCCTCACAAGTGATACAATTATCATCTTGGAATCCAAGTCAACCACCAGAAACCCGAATAACAGAATCCATTGCCAAACTTTCGACGAACCTTCGCGAAGCCAGAAGACGCTCCAATTACCAGCCCGAGCCACGTAGGAAGACCGTGAACGTGTTAACAAACATAGCGAAATGGGGAACAGTTCCCAGGACACTCTACCGGCACTCACCGTTCACGTTCCGCGGCAACTAGAACCACGTATCCACTACACGCCGTGCAGATACACCAAGACGTCGATGGAACACGTGTCCAGCAACCGAACCACGGTGCACCGTAACGTTCAGAGCCGTCGAACAACTGGTCCCCACGGTGGACACATTTTGCAACGGCCGAGGGCCGATATAACACCGCGCGCGATCAACAGGTAGCGATTCACTGGAAGTTTCCGGAGCCCGTGGCGTGGCCCGCCCGCCTCAAGACGAAAGAACGGACTCGGTGTCGTCCCCGATCCTGGGTCCCGCTGGTAGAAGGCAGCTGGGTAACGTTACTCGGTCCTCTAATCGCGGCACACTGACGGGGCAGCCGCGAGCGAGCGAGCGCGAGACGCTTGTGTCCGCCACCTTTCCCGGTGTCCCTCGCGGCATTTCTCCGTGTCGGGGTGCCGAGCGACAGGCCCGTATGCACGCTCGCGATCCGAGTCACGACCAAAGGCAGCCCCGCGTCACGTGTAAACGCCCGAACCGGGAGACGATGATGACAGAAGCGCGACCGTGCGTTGACAGCGGGCCCGAGCGCGAAGTGGCTCGCGCGCTACTCGCCTCGGCCAATCGCGCCTCCATCTTGCCTGCCCACCTCCGCTCCCTCGAGAATGTCGAGGACGTTGGACGCTCAAGGTCACAGGCACGTTGCCTTTTGGAACGGTTCGTCAGTGATTCTGGCACACCGTGGTTCTGGAAAGCTGGCTCCGCGAGTGCATACGAGGGATTTGATTCGATGGCGTTTTGGGTTATGGAATTGATTTGGGTGTTGTGCGCTTGGTGGAAGGCATGTAGGTGTGGTAAAGTATTTGTTGATTTAGGGGAGTAGCCTGAGAATGAGTAGGTTCTTGATAGTTGGAGAAAGAAGAGTGTGAAGGAAGTTTGTGTAACTTTGGTAAAATCGGGGGGATGATATGGGGTAAGGAATTTGCAAAAATAAAGTGAACGCTTTTCGGTTCTGAAGCGTGAGTCAGTCGTGACAATCTAATGCCGGGGATCCACCTGGAAGGTAAGTTAAGCTATGCTATGCTATGCCAAGCTCTAAAAAATTAGCATCAATATATCCCTAAGCCGGGGATCCACCTGGAAGGTAAGCTAAGCTATGCTACGCTATGCCAAGCTCTAAAAAATTAACATCAATACATCCTTAAGCCGGGGATCCACCTGCAAGTTAAACTCAGCTAAACTATACTCTGCTATGTCTGGTAGTGCTATAAAAAATAAAATATATAGCACAGTTTAGCTTAGCTTTTGGTGGAAACGGTTTCATAATTATGCAGTGAAACTAATTTCTTAAAACTTAGCATAGCATAGCATACCATGCTCAGCTTAGCTTTCAGTTGTATCACCGGCTTAAGGATGTATTGGAGCTAATTTTTTAAAACTTAGCATAGCATAGCATAGGTTAGCTTAGCTCTGAGGTGGATTCCTGGCTTAAATCTTGGATAAATCTGAATCTGTTTGTTTTTTGATTCACTTAAACTTGTTACGCCAATGCAACCGTGTTAAGTCAAAAGGGCATATCTGCAACTTTCGCTAAAATCAAGTCATTGCTGCCAGGTAGCACAAACATACTTTATCTATATGCATATTAAATTTTTCTCAGAACCACCTTTTCCAGGTGTACAAAGGAATAACGAGGCTACTAAACATAGGTCAGGGGATGCTTGAAGTGTAATCGAACAGAACTTAGGTATCAGTATCCCAAAGCTTTTTAGCTCTAGTAAAGACGATATAGTTGTTGGAACGAAGCAAACTTATTTTTGTTACGACAAATGTTTTGAATCGATTGCGTGATTCGATTGTGTATTCTTTATCGTTATTCATGGTATGTTTATTCTTACTCAGCGCGCTGTTTTTATCCGCAGTGGCTGGGGAAACGTCAAATTATGTAATTATCGTGTGATACATCAGCGCAATTGATCACGCGTCGCCATCGGATATGCATCAAGGCATCAATACTGAGTGAAACTGGGTTGAGGTCAGTGTTTAATTCAACAAACTCTCGCGCGACGTGACAAGATGGATATCCCCGACTGTCACGAAATTTCGCGTTTGAAATTCACTTGACCGGCTGTCACTTGCTCGCTAAATGCGAGTACCGCTAGCAAATATTCTGATAAGATTTCAAAGAAGCGCGTGCCGACGGATGATAAACCTGTTTAACGTCCGTGACAACGTGTCCATCTTAACCAACGGTATCTCGCCGTGCATGGTGATTAATCAATACAACTTCAGCTTACTCACACTAATAAAACTTCATTTTCAAGGCTGCATTCGTCTCTGCACAGATCATTACGAAGACGCCAATCCCGAGGAAACCTTCTGAACCAACTGATACAGAAACTTGATCAGCTTTTCTGTGAAACACAGGAATTCAAGGTACCAGATTCACTCCTCCAACTCAGTCATCCCATTGCCCCTTCCCTCCTTCACAACCCCCACAGAGAAACTCGCGTTTGATGCTCCACTGTGCACCGAGCAAACCGTTGCCCAAGTAGCGGCAGCGATAAATCCCGCCGAAGACCTCGCTCGAGCAATGCCGACACAGTAAAATTTTTCACCGCGAACGCGATACAGTGTCTAAATATCCCCCTCTTCCCCCAGAACCATCGGACGCGATGCAGCAAGAGAAACGCTGCGAATTAACCGCGCTCGCGGTAGGACGCCAGCGTCTCATTACCATTCTCGGTGGCGTCGCTCGAGAAACAGCGGACAGGTCTCCTGCAGTGTGTTTTAATTTTCAGGGCAGGTTGGAGGGGCGGGCGCGAGCAGCGGCCAGCATTTTCGTGCGGACTCGATCGCTCGTATCGTGTTCCGCATACGTTGGCGGCTCGCGCGATTACGTGGACGGCATGCCTTCCAGCGCGCCGCTTTCGAAATCCGCGCTCGGCGCCCGAAAAGAACGCGTGCCCTGTGGGAACGCGCGAATAATGGCACGACACTGCTGGCCACCGGCATTTATAATTTGGACTCGCGTGCAGCATGATTCATGGAAGCCGGAAGATCCACTGATCCGTAAACTTATATTGGATGCGGTATGGATTATGGGTCTGAAATTCTTGTGACGATTTAAAGCGCGCCATCTTTGAGAATGAACCGTATTCGCCACCTGAATGGGATCATTGGTACCATGGACTCGAGTTTCATGATTGGTGTACTACGTTTCTGGATTCACATGTATGCTTATCGTGATATATAAAGCAGAAAGTATTTGTGTATTTGTCTGTCGCTTGAAAACATTCGAACAGTAAACTCTGGGGTCACGAAATGTGTTTCAACTCATTATGCATAACTAATCCAGATGAATGTGACCAGAGATGGGGAAAATTTTTATTTAAATAAAATTTCGAATCACGAATAAAAGATAAGAGAAATTATTCGTCATGTGTCGAATAAACTTAACTTGGGTTAACGAACGAATGACGAATAATTTTTTTAACTTTTATTTGCTTTCCGAAATTTTATTTAAATAAAAATTTTGCCCATCTCTGAATGTGACTATTTTCACAATACACACAAATGAATTTTTTTTTATAAAATCAGTAGGTATCTCAATTTCGGGCGAAACCGAAGTAGTGAAGCTCATATAGTTCGTAGAGTAATAGAAAATATTTAAAATAAGGTACCTCAGTGCAGATAATAAGGCTCAACAGGTAACAAGGCCCAACTGTCATTTTTTCCTGGTAGGTCAATCTACAATACTGGTAATACTATTATTTTTATTACATTCGAAATGTTATTCGACGAGTTTATACTTTAATGTTCATAGATTTCTATAAAATAAAAAATTCTCAAAAATGTGTATAACTTTTTGGGGATAAAATTATGGATGCTTAAATCGGCCTTATTACCTCCACTTACCTTAGAAAACAGATGGCGCGGACTATAAATCAGTGAGAAATACCATAAACATAGAAAAAAGTATTTTTTCGTCGCACAAAATTAACTCCGCTCTCGCCAATATTGCTGCCAGCAAATAATGTAATGAATAAGAGTGTCAATCGTTTGAATAAATATAGTTTATTCTCAAAGATGACGCGCTTTAAATCGTCACAGAGCCTTCCTACGCTCAGAAGCCGCATACCGCATCCAGTGCACCTATTGTATATAAATCAGTGAGAAGATCACGTTCGCTGAAAAGTCAAAGTTGAACGATCCCCCATTGGTACACGGACCACCTCGCGATCCCTTCGTAGACGTTGCTGTGAAAGGGGCAACGCGGAACCGAGGACGGTCTCCTGGATGCGGTATATTCTGTACTGCGAGTTTCCTCGGAGGTGGAAACGAACAACCGCGAAGCGTCGAGAGGAAAAGTCGTGTTCACGAGAGGAGAATGAGTGGGCAGTTTTATGACAGACTGTTGTGTCTAGCGAATCCCCACATAGGAGGTTAATCACGCTCGTCGCCATCGCGACCCCTTTCAATGCCCTCTAGGCTATCTAATTCTTACGTATATCTCGAAAAAACAAATCTTATTCATTCCAATTACGTAAACGATAATACATATTATCAGCATCGCGCATACCTGGCATTAGTCTGTCACAAAAAAAAAACTGGTTGCCATAAGAAATCAACAGCACGTGGAGTTTCATTCTATACTCTTTACGTAATTACAGTCAAGTCGAAGAAAGAGTGACTCCAGTGCTCGGTCCCAACACTGCTTTCTCCAAACAGGGCTCATAATTGCTAGATCTGGGAATCGAAGGCATCAGCCAAGGAAGCGAGACGTTTCCAAAGTCGATTCTTTCCTTCGATAGTAGGATGAAGCTCGCGAGGCTGATTGTCCAGCGGCGAGAGATACGCGCAGGAAGCGCGATTCTACGCGGAAGCGTTGCAACCGTCGTAGATCCAAGTAGTAACCTACCTTTATGACCGACGATCTTGCGAGTGCGTTTCCCTTCTCTCTGCCTCGTCCCTTCCCTCTGCCACACGCTACGTAACGCCGAGCTGCGCGGGCTATCATCCGGGCTGCAGTAAAAGTGAGAAATCACCTCGGGAACCGTGCTACCGGACGAACGGTTCACTGCGCAATCATTGTTTTAATAATACTACGTACGGGAAGGGAACGGGTTTCATTCCGCGCCACACCTCGTAACGGTGCCGTTGCCCCTCTGGAAAATATCGAAACGCTTCCTTCGGATGGCATTCGTCCCTTTTTAAATTATGCGACTGTTTCGTTCCGCCGCTTGTTCGTCGATGTTACAAGCGAATTCAGCTTTCGTCATGCCTTTCGACTTGCTGGTCGTTTATTACTTGATGTAATATGGTGACGCTGCAGTTGACCGGTCGACGATGACCTCCGTATCTCATATCCAGTGGTGTGAGATTCATTTGTATAAGGTTCATTCTGTTATTACATTGAGTGTAATAATTATTTTAAATAACGTTTGACTGTTTGTTGATGGGACAGTGGAGTAAAGAATTCGTAGTCTTCCATCAGGGATTAATTGTGACCAAATATTTCATTCGGAAATAATATTTGTAATATTTTTCGTAGAGTGACGCTCAAGTAAATTGCAGGTAGCCATTTCGTACCTGAAGCCCCCTCCTAAAATCGCCTAAAATCGATTCTTTCTTCGACCCGACCGCAACTGAGGAAATTCCGAGGAATTCGATTTCGAGTCCCTCGTAACGTGTTCACCGTAACAAGTTGCGTAAGACTTTATGTAACACGTTACAAAATGCGAGGCTGGGATCGACGGAGACCTTTTATTTGCTGTATCCCGTAATTGGTGAAAATACGTCGTTACGTATCGTTGCATACATTTTTGTTAATGCACGGACGAACTCGCTTTCCTGGCGGCAACGCGGCAGATAGCGAATCAAGTGGCGTGTACAATGCGCGGGGTGATTCTAGAAACTGAGACGCGTTACACGCTCGTCGAAAGTGAAAGTGAAGAAAATGATGTAGTAAGAGATAAAGTTGAATGACTCCGCGGCTCTGTAATGGCTCTTCTTTTTAGATACAGTGACGCAAGCGCGATGCACTTTCTTTCAATAATATAGTGTGCGTCTATGAAATGAATAATGATTACTGAAAATTATTGTAGACTTATCGTTGCCAACCGTACTATAATATATGTATAGTATTGTACTATATTTGTGTCTAGTGTATTGCATACTGTTAGAAAAAGATATAGAACAGAAAATTCTACAATTTTAACTAGTATTTTTATTCTATGGCAACATCAAAACTTTATTTTACGAATTTAAACTTTAAACTTTTGAACGCGACTTAAAAAAAGTATTGTCTACGACCTGTTTGCCAAAATTTATATAAAAGAATTTCATACTTTCTCTCTATTTCTGTCACTTCAGTTTTTACATTGGAAGAAGAGAGAAACAGTGCCAGTCCATCTCTCATAAAAAATGAGCTCCTCATATAAATTAATTTATATTTTTAGTGCAATCAAACCGTTGACACATTTGTTAAAGACAGTAAATTAATTAATAATGCAAAATACGCAGAAAATATACATTTAATAGATAAGATGTTTTAATGTAGTTTTATTTTGTACCACTTTCCTCTGAAAATTACTATATTTTTTTAACAATGTAGAATATCTCTTATCATATTTGGCTGTAAAGTACTATATTTCCCTGAAGAAGTTGGTAACCATAGTTGTAGTATCACTCTGTACATTCCACAGATACGACACTGATATCTAAGTAAACAGTGATAAAGTCGATTTTCAAGTTCAGCTTGCGGATACGCAATTAAATTCATTACGCATTACATATTACTCATAGCGTTATCGCTTAAATGTCATCATGGCTGCAATTATCAATTAGCTCGCGCCCTTGAATTAATGAATACCAGTCATTTAATCTGCCCGCCTTCGAAACCTGTCGCCACAGATGGACAAGCTTTATTTCGAATACTGAGTGGCACTTGAAGGTTACACCAGATGAATAACGAATTGTTGTTTACTCGAAACCGCTTTTATGCGAAATAACTCATTTATATTGACTCACAGCATAATTCCGTAAATTGAAAAACAAAGAGTCACTTACGTATAATATCTCTTTCACTTACAAACGATTCATTCGAATAAACCATTATTCATTATTCATATCTACCGTCCACTTTATTCCGAGGACTAAAGAAAATTTATTCGAACGAAGATTTACTGTCATAAAGATTCATTCAAATAGAAAACTCTCTGCTATCCAACAACGTCCACTTAATTCATCAACTGACAAAAACTGACACGAATCAATTTTCATCGCATTGATATTCTCCCCACCATTAACATTCTCAACCGCAGACTACCTATCAGTCCCAAACCATGCAAAAACCATTACTGAAGGAAAACAAAGAAGCAGATCTATTCCAGACACGTGCCAGACCCCCAGATTAGATTCGTTTGACAACAGAGTAAAACGCCAGAACACAATGCTCCTAGACACCGATTTTAATTTGCTGGGGACCGAAGCGATGCCAGCTGGGAAGAGTGGAAGAGCTCCAGACGCTTTTGGTCCACCGACAGGCTTCTCTTTAACCGCGGGAGAACGGAAGCGGAGGAATCGTCTTTGTATTCGTTGAAATCGTAAGATTGGTATCGCGGCCCTCCCATTTCTATCGCGTCTCGGCGACGGGGGTGGCGTCGCGCTCCTCGTCGACGTTATTGTCGTCTTTTATTTCAAGGGAAATTAACGATGACCGAGCGAGTAATTGTCGGGCGTTAAGCCGCCGCGGAACGTAATTACGCGGGGACAAAGCGACGGCTGGGGTAAATACGGAAACGCGGTGCCGGGGAAAACGAATTTGTCACGGTGTGGTTTCGGCGAGGAGGCGACGACGAAACTTCTTCCGCGCTTTCATCGAACACAGAGGGGGGAGAGAGTTTCGCCGTCGGCTTTTCGAACTCCGCCGCTCCCTGTCGGTGATAGGTGCCGCGATAGCGTGCACAATGGACGTTGCATAATTTTAATTGGATGTTTTGTCCGGCAGAGGGTGACGGGATTACGTGTCGGGGCTGATTTCGGCCGGAAGCTGCGACCCTCCAAGCGACGGCGGGGGAGTTTCTAAGGATTTCGAGTTTCTTAAGGGGTTAGGACACAGTAACGGGCCAAAAAAGAAGACGATTTTTAGACGACGATAATAAGAAAAGTAAACGATCGATTAATATAAGGTTTTGTGTTTTAGTTCACTATATTATGAACTATAAGGAAAGCTTATAATATTTACAAAATAGCATTTGTATGCCGTGCAATGTCTCCATTTAAAATATCCTTTTTTTCGAATGGCCAACTGGTGGGCCGGAAACCGGGAAATCGGATGAACTGAATCAAAAACCCCAAAAATGTCATAAACTATAATATATTTCCTAGGCATTGACGATCCAACATTTCAATTTTTGCGAGAATTGACAAAATGGCCGATGTTTAAAAAATAATTATCAAATTTTGATAGAAGTGTCGACATCTTTCTGTTTATATTTTGTACAATAATTAAAAAAATTGAAATGTTGGATCGTCAATGCCTAGGAAATATATTATAGTTTATGACATATTTTGGGGGTTTGACCAGTTGGCCATCCGAAAAAAAAGGACCGTTTAAATGGAGACATTGCACGGCATAAAAATGCTATTTTGTAAATATTATAAGCTTTTCTTATAGTTCATAATATAGTGAACTAAAACACAAAACCTTATATTAATCGATCGTTTACTTTTCTTAGTATCATCGTCTAAAAATCCTCCATCGGCTGGTTCCTCCGCAAACTGTTTCATTGACAGGGAAATACGATTTTAAATATATGAAAGATTTTGCGGAGAACTGAATCAATTTTGAATTCACGAGTTAAATATTATTAAATGTAATTGGATGATAATGTTTCTAAACGTCAGAAGGAGAAATAAAATTGACATTTTTGTCTTCTGTAGTACTTAGTGAGAAATAAGTTCGGAAGGAAAACAGTAACAGAAATGCAATTCAAAGAGAGACGATAATAAAATTCCAAGACTTTTTCAAAGAACCTCTGCTTTAAAAATGGCTAATGGCTAATTTTCAGGTTCACAGAGATCTAATAGTGTAAAAGACAATGGTACACAGATTTTCCAGCGATGTGGTATTTTTACGCATTGCCGTGACATTACAGAGAAGAAAATGTATTTTCTTGTCAACCATCTGTGTCTTCCCGTCGCATTTGACGATTCCATTTGGTGCGCCGCATCTTTTCGTGTAACATGATTTGTCGCGTAACAATGGTAACTTCAAACGGCATCATCCGTGCTTTGAAACCGTGATTCAGTTTGTAACGTTGCTCCGCGCAACATCCGGCCTTTCACCCGACACCATAAAGTACACGAAGAGATAACTCTCCGTAGACGGTATCTTAATACCACGAAGCGCGGTCGTCAGATAGTCTGTTATTAATTTGCAAAGACAGTAATGCGACTTCCGAGCTGAATAGGGGCGCGCGATTCAAGTAAAGACATTACTTAATTAAATTACCAGTTACCGGCGAAATTAACGTAAGAGAATCGTGTCACTGTCTCTCCGTTTCCGTTCCCCTCCGCCGTCGCAGCCGCAACATCGTCAAAACATTATAATCGCCTTCCCTAGACTGCCGAGTTGTTTCCACATCATAATCCCATCTTGTACTCCGCGTAATGAATCATTTTAAAAGCTATTACAAATTGGCAGTGAAGTGTATAGAGTTTCTCAATGTGTGGACACAAAGCTGCCTGTAATCGCTGTCCCGGAGGCACAACCTGCTTTGGCTTTTGCCTCCAAGGGAAATATTTCAGAGGACTACCTTCAATTTTAGTGGACGTCTCGTCATATACTCTCGACTTTGTCGGCAAGTTTCCTCTCTTTACTGTTCGATCATAATCGAGTTGATCCATGACACATTTAATTTTAAGTAGACTCTAAGTAGTTTGTTATGTATGAAGGAATTTTATAGGCATTGGAACTTTATTCAGTAGTTTTAATTATAAATACTTACGAATTTCATAAATTGTCAGGTTCTAAGAACAAATAGTGGAGATGGGGGTCAGATGACCACTCTAAGGAGAGAAGTTAAGGGGAGAAAACCGTATAAATCGAACGAACAATAAACAAACAATATGTGTTCTATAAATCGCTTCTAAAACATGTCAAACACATATTCGCAAAGTTATAGGCCGAAATTCAACTCCGTATCGATATTATTGTAGGTTAAGTTGAAAAACAGTCGTGACTGAACTTCGCCTGTGCTTGTGTCTTTGTTTACTTTCGTTCCTTGTTATTTTCTTGTTTGCAATAAAGACGCTTAATAATAATAATATTATAGCCTGATGAGTCAGGACGTCTTCGGGCGTCCAGCATACCAAAAAGACATTTTAAAACCACGTTTTCAAAATTGGCGCCGGGTATAATTAAAAAACAATTTAACCGATCAACTTCAAATTTTAGACACTTTTAATTTACAATATTTCTCAGAACATGAGCCTGTAATGCAACCAAATTATTAATTTTAAACACTCTTTTTAGAGCTCAGATTTTTTGCGAACATCACACATAATTGTTTGAAGTGTCGCCATTTTTGAAATATGCAGTTTCAATACACCGCATTAGGTTCATATTTTTGCCAAATGAATTGAAAAAGCTTGTATTCACATAACTAACAGAGACGTTACAACCGGTGCCGTTTTGCATCTAAAAAAAAAACTTTTTTAAGATACTGCCGTATTTTTTTGTACTTATTATAATTTTACTGTCATAAAATTGTTGTTTTCTTTTAATAATGTTAAATAAAGTACCCTTAAAGTTCCAAAAGGATTAGCGCACGAGTACCTTCGCAAAAAATTCCTAAAAATTGATACAAAAATAAGCCGTTTATACAGACTTCTCTCCTTAAATGTGTACGCAGAAAAAATAATTTTACCGTTATCTTTGGTTTAAAAGTAAAAACTAATTTATGATTAAATTGGCTATCTCACCTCGATCTACTACATAACTGCACATTGCTTCCCTATTATCAAAGAAACCGACGTCCACGTTGCCTGCACTTCTGGGCAGCGTTCTCACAACGCGGAAAAAGAATGGCCGCACCTGCATAAATCAGGGAGCCGAGTAAAAAATTATTCATAATCCCCCGAGCACAACGAAATGATGACACCAAGAGGAATGGGTTACGGTACGTGGTCCAAAAAATCTTCCAGCGATCGCGGGATGCACTTATTTCGGGGAAATTAACGAGCGCGGGGAACGAGTGGGGAGGGGGCGTGCAATTTAATCGCCGTGAATTAAGCGCCAGGGGACGTAATTACGCGTAGGACAAAGCACTGGCCGCGCAGTCCGCGCCGAAGTAAATACGGAAATATAATGGTACGAATTTGTCGCGAGCGCGGCGCGCTGCATCCGTTATCGGTGGCCATTGCGAGGGGTCCGCGCGCACGGACTACAGGTGGGGCTTGCGAGTGCAATTTAAAAGTCCATTTGTTTCTGGATAACGTCAGGAAACGCCGACGCCACTGGTACACGCGTTTCACCCGAAAATTATTGCACCCTGAAAATGCTGTACAGGGTAATACGTAATGGTTTCGCGATGGTGTGTGGAAGATGAGCTGCAAATGCAAGGGGAAAACGACGCGGAGGAACTTTACGCGCCACTTTCAATGGCGGAGAAAGATTTCGAGCTTCGAAGTGAAGCGCGTTCTGCAGTTTCGCTCTGACGATCGAAAGAGTATAGAAGTAAGAAGGCTGAAGAGTATAGAATGCTGGGTATGAAGGTGTGTCAGGTTAGATGTTAATGAGGATCGAGTTACGCACAAGTATTATTTACTGTCAACCTGTGATAGCCGTACGATAGAAGGAAATAGACGTTATGGAGCTTGGAACGCTTGTGAAATTGATTTCGCAAGGAATCTGTTTTAGGTTGACCCGAAACATTCCTAGAACTGACCTGGCCCTGATCCGGAATTGGACTGTTGCAGAATGCCACAGATTCGCTGCAGGATGTTATACTAAGCGTTTAAGGGGACGCTGGGTTAAGGGTGGAAAGCCAGAGCGAGGTCCAGAATGCTACTTCTCTGAACGCGAAACATGTTCAGTGACGCAGCAGCGAAAATGAAGGAAAAAATGTTTCGGGTCAGACTTTCCTCGGTTGCTTCAGGGAGAAATGTCCCATGCGATTTTATTAATACCCTGGAATCTAGAATGTTATCAAAGTTACGCTGGCCGTAATGAAGTAGAAAAAACTTTGCCCATTCAAGATTACTGGTAAACTAAAATTAAATGAGTCAATCGTGCGTTTACAGATGTAGGTGCAGTAATTTCTATACACGCGTTGATAGCCGACGGAGCCTATGAAGCTTGTTCAGCAAAAGACTAATGGAAATGTTTAGCATAAATTTATAAACCGCTTGTTTGCGCTCGCGGCAGCGTAAATTCCTTCGAGTCACCTTGCCTTCGTCGCGTAGCCTGCTAATTAAAAATACATAGTTCCAGAAATTAGCGGCCATTCCGGTGCCGCGGCACGCGCTGCTCAAATTTATGTACCCATACGTTACGAGCCTCCTCGTCGCCGTCGCGTGCTCGTAGTCCGTCAGGCATCGCCAGCGATTACGTCAACCTCACTGCTATTCCGCGCCGCGGCGTAGCGTCGATCCAGCGTCAATCCCGGCGTCACGCATGCGTGCGACCTTGAGTGATCGTCTTACCGGCTCGTTTTTAGTGCACGTATCGCGCTGCCGGCCGTTATTGCAGCTGTTTCTCAAGTGCCTTTCGCGATTACATTTCACTCTTCTTCCTCTTCCTCGTTAATCTACCCGAGAGAATTCTGTCCACCCGTCGATCGATGACGTCGCCGCGTGGTAAACACGTTCTCTACGCCTGTGCAAGTTACTCGCGCGCTTACGCGATCGTAGCCCACGCGCGTGCATCCACTGGCGAAACGCTCCAGTTTGAAGTTTCGAAAGTAGAACGGCGTAACTCCTCGTACTAATTTGAAGCTCCCGCCGGGACGGCACGCCTCGAGGCGGTACGAGATGAGGGGGACCTCGTGAGAACGTAGAAGGTCAGTGGGAGACTTTCATGTAGCCATGGACAAAGGATGTCAAACTGGACGGGAGGACTAAAAGGCTAGTGACGTGATTTCGTAGGAAAAAGATTCTTGTTTGTTGATGCTGGCTGACATTGACCAGCATTGGTTGCTCGTCAGCTGGGAACTTGTGGAGTTAAGTGGACTCTAAACTATCGATTTGATCCACGTGGGCACTGGCTGTGTGCAGTATTGCTTATTTTCGATGATCTAACGTGATCCACTCGCCCTTGGACTACACGTGTAGTCCTATTTTATGATATTCAAAATCTTCAAAGCCCATCGCGAATGGCCCCCACGAATAAAAAAGGAAAACTTTTTGAAAACGTGGTAGAAAAGTAGGTAGGGGATAGGTGCTATAAAGGGGACACGTCTTAAAAGGGACAAATCGAATTCCCAAAATTCTAAACGCATTACACATGCAACTTATTTTCCTGTTTATTACAACACTAGTGCCTAGTCGTTTGACGTAAACTTCGCTACGGTCTCACTTGCAACAGAGTAGTAATCCACGGTTGATGTTTTTCGGCAGTAAAAATGAAATTTTTCATTGGTTTTCTGTGTCGTTTTCTGAGTTCAAGGTATATATAAAGTGTTAAAGTGTTATATCATTAAAATAGCCTGTATTCAACTGAAACGAAATCGCTTAACAGGTAAGCTTAATTAATTGTTTTCTTTGTTTTGCGGTTATTTTATATTAAACTCACGTATAGTCGTAAAAGGGACAGCATAATAAGTCTTAAATGGGACAACCGTTTCATGGCTGTCCCTCTCATACACATGTACTGCTGATGTTTCCATGACGATGGAAGTCTATTATTTCAAACAAATCCGGAATTTTTCTATTCCATATGTCATTAATAATAAAATATTGATGATTTATACTACAAAGAGTTAATTTTTTCGTAGATTTCGTTGTTTTGTATCATTGAGATTTAGAATTATAATTGTAATACTTAATAAATTTATTTTTATTAACGTGTCCCTTTCATGACTTATACTGTCCCATTTAAAACCACCTAGTCGTAAAAGGGACATTTCCCACTTTTTTGTAAATCGAAGATTTTGTTATTTTCTATTACAATTGATGAGTTTGCAATATACTTTTATTGAAGGGAAATAAACGCGCTTTCTTGTGGTGTAGTTGTTTTTTAAATACCTATAACGACATTGTCAGAAATGGACGCTAAACAAAAGTGTCCCTTTTATAGCACCTCTCCCCTAATACATGTTTAAATTTAGTTAATTAAATCTGTCGCAGCTAGGAGATTCCGCTTTGAGTGAACTCTTGTAATCTTTAGGCCTACAAGCTATTTAGTACAAACGAAGAATGCAGCTGTGGCGCCGCCTATGGTAGCGTAAATATGCACGAATGAGTGATGTAATTGAAGTAAGTACGTTTCCAGGAAAAAGGAGGTGTTCTCGATCGCACAGCGATTTCGATTCGTAAGATCGACGTGTCGGGAATCCCCTAGCGAGTAGCAACTCGCGTGCACGCACGATCGTCGGTTGCACGTGTCCTACGCCTTTGCATACGTGCGCGCGCACGTTGCGCCGTCGCCTTGCGCGTTGAACCTCGGCCCTCTGTAATTATAAAAACGTGACATTAATGCTAAATTATAGGGTCAATGTGTTGCCTCGCAGTGACCTTCAAAACCTCGCAAATATCTTCTGCCGACCTTGCGAACCACCATTTATCATATATTAATTTCGCGGTACAATAAATCTTGTTGCCAAGAAGCACGGTAGGAAGATCCTATCGCCTTGTTGTACTAATCACATTTAGCTTGCCTGATGCTTATCTCACACTGCGCTAGACATCATGCGAATGCGGATCGTTTTATCTATGTTACCTCTGCGACTGCTCAACTAGTTACGTTTAGTGTATAAATTATCGTCAAATACGGCCCGCTGAAAATGAACGGGCATCGTTGAAACGTTGCAACGGAGCGGAAGATATTTACGACGTCGCACGTTTCAAGCTCGTACAACTAACAGTCTTTCAATGCGCTCGATTGTAAACTTAGGGCGTGTAAAAGTATTTTATTTTATCATGTCTTTCGCTTATTCATGCAAAAAAAATAAAAAAATTTAATATCGGAAATCTATTATTGATCGTGATCTGTAAAAAAATGTATCCATAAAATTACCTAGGAATTATAGAAAGACATTCGGGAAGGGTCAAATTACTGGAGAAAATAAATAATTTAGACGAAAAATGATCTAACGTTGACTGTGAGCAAAGTGATTTATTTGACTGAAGTAAAGTCAAATAAATCATTGATAAAGAATATCCACAATCAAGCAACGGAAACAAAAAACGAGTCATCAGATACTGACAGTTAAGATAAAGATTTCGTCGAGCACATAAAAAAAGGAAAAGAGTGCAAGTTAAATAAAGCAGAACAATATATAAATCTGCATGTCTTTCCTTAAATGACTCGTTCCTTTAAAAAAACAAGTCATTTTGACATGTCCGGTAGTTTCCTATGTAATTTCCTATTGTATTTTATTTTATTTTGTTTTCTTTCCTTTCTTTCTTTCAATTTTCTTACCTCCCAACGGCTTTTTAGGTTATGTTGTACAGCAGCAGTTAATGCTGAACCTCGCCTACTCGCCATTGGAATTTAATTTAATTTAATTGTAATGGTTCAATAAAGACATTTAATAATAATAAAAAATAAAAAAAATAGGTACCTATACGTCGATACTTCTGAGTACTGATAATTTGAGCTACGTGTGATTTTTCTTAGATTGTAGTCACAACAATTTCTTCCGGTTCGGGTTATCATTCCAGGTCCCAGTAAATCAGCATAATTATATCTAATCGAGCGCGCGGGAAAAGTCAACGAATCGAAACCAGATAGCGATTGAAAGAAGAATGCTAAGACGGATGTTTGTCATATAAATCTCGTAAGATGCTACGATATGATAAAAGCGGAATCAAATCCCACCGGCACGTTCGTTCGGGGTCTCTCTGAACTCGCGGTCCGCCGCTGATCCTCGAGAGCGGGTTTCACGAATTCTCGCGGGCTCGTAAACAAAAAACTCGGGGCCCGATCGATCGCGTTTTTTTCGCGCCCACCGAAGCGAAGTTTGATTCGACCGCGGTGACATCGTTGACACGACGTCCCACTAATCTTTTTTTTCTGCTGCGCTGGCTCGCCCCCTCTGCTCCCACTTTCACAGTGAATACAAAAAACGAAGTGGAAAAAAAAATGACACGCAAGGCCAGAGAGGAGGGGGGTCGGGAGGAAAAACTGTACACACAATGGTTCACCGCGGTGTACGCATATCCGGTGCGACACGAGCCACCGACCAAGGCGGTAACTCCGTTCCACCGAACGACAATTCGAATTTCCATCGTCATACAGGCCACTGGCGCATTTTTTTTTGCAGAAACGCGCCCCGACGCCCGGTCGGCGCCGAAACCATTGATTAAAGTCCGGCGCCGACCCATTTTTCCCCGACTCTCTCCCCCGGCTCCTCTGTATCTCCCGCGTCGCCCTCTGTCTCCCTCGCACCCGCCACTTTCGCGTGCCCCCCGTCCTTCTCTCTCGGTCTCTGCTTCCCAGCTTGCGCGCCAACTTTTTGGCAACGAGATGCAACCGCGCTAGTAACCCTCTTCCCTCCCAATTCCCGAT
Organism: Andrena bicolor; assembly: GCA_960531205.1. NCBI lineage: Eukaryota > Metazoa > Arthropoda > Insecta > Hymenoptera > Andrenidae > Andrena > Andrena bicolor. Next base: position 25,467,459 of record OY482667.1, read on the forward strand.
CGAGAATCACCGACACCGCTTGGCTCCGGCTGATCCATAAAGTTGCGAGGACCCCTCGCGAAGTATCGTGTGCTACCTCTCGACTGGCGACCTGGCTGTCTCGATAAAGCAGAAGGTCGAGCCTCTTCTGTGCCATGCCTCGAGTGTTTCGTATTTTTTTTTGTTATCCAGATCTATGTGTACATAGTCCAGAGGCGTTTGTATCCTTTGAATCTAAATTGTAAATCATCTTTATAACGAAAATTATGAGTCCAGAGTCCACAATATTAGATTCCGCGTGTATAAGCTTGTTAGGTTATAAGAAATCCTGTACTGAACAGTTTCAGCAGGAATTTCTTATCGTTTGATCGCCTCTTTTCAGATAATTGATTAGCTAAGCTACACGTAATAATCGTCGCTGCAGCTGTCATACGTGTGATTGGATTTGTAATATACATACCTGGCCATAACGAATCCGAAGGGGGTGAAAATCTTCAGCAATCAACGAAATCCTCAACGATTGGAAGCAACAAAACCAATGGATTAAACGTCACAGACTATGCGAGTGGCAGAATGTTTTCCCACAAACTACCCTCGCTCTTGGTACTTATATAGATTGTAAGAAATGTAGTGTTTTCTACGAAGCAACTAGTGGACAAATGGAACTGCCTGTTGTGTATATACTCGATTTCGTCTAATATTCTTCAGCGTGGAATACTAGCCGAAGAACAGGGCGCAGTTGCAGAGTACGTAACGGCATCGATCTCGAATTTGTACCGCTACATTTAACAAGCACCCGCGTGATGTAGCTGCACAATGATGTACGACACGCTTGGCAAACAGTCCATTAAAGACGCTTCTCCGAAAAATCCACCCGTTATTCAATTATCTCGTGCGATTTCAATGATATCCAATATAGGGATTCTTTATATTTGCGTAACTTCACCGTATAATAAGTCTTCAAGATGAACCTTGGAATATTGAGAAGCCTCGAGAAAGATATTCACATTGTAAAAGTTCTTTTACTTTACTTCGTTTCATTTTATATATAAATACTATAATCTATATAGATCAAAATTCTAAATAATTCCCCCGAACAAAATGTTCGAAAGATGTACTTTACTTTGTTTCATTTTATATATAAATACTGTAATCTAGATCAAAATTCTAAATACTTCCCCGGAACAAGATATTCGAAAGATGTATGGATATTACAATTCCAGAAATTGCGAGGAAGCTTAGCCACAGCTCGCTTTCGAGACGATTCAATCGCAAAGATTCGCGGAGCAGATAAAACGGGCATGACGGAAGCGAACTCATTTGGAATTACAAGCATTATGTGTTTCGGTGTGGACGCGCTGCAATCGATAGAGTCGCTCGATTCTGTGCATATATTTCGAAATCCACAAAACCGTATAGCCGGGTAAGTATAGGGAAAACAGTTGATAAAAAAGTCTTATGTAAAATCTTATCGTGAAATCGCAGGTTTCGAGTTCTGATTGTTGTCTAATCAGGAAATGACGCGTATAGGGATTTCGGGGATTAAAAACGGGATCGTAGGAAGCGACCCGTTCCAGCCAGCAAAATGAATATGCGAAATGTAAATAGGGTAATACGATATTATGGAAAATTCGGGGATGGGGGCGTTTTATCCGCGTTCGACAGCGAAACACGGGATCGAAATTTATATTGTGCAGCGGAGGCACTGATTCTAATTAATTTAAGGGACTAGACTACCTATCTCTTATAGTATTAGGATTCCAAATAATTGTTAGGTAGGTATAGCAAGCAATAATGGGATTCGTAGGTGAAGATACGAGAGGGGTTGGATATGAAATATGCGTACGAATGATCTAATTTCCTGCCACCCAACAATACCCCGATATTAGTGCCTCTGTTAAGCCTCGAAAGTAGCGATCGTTATTTGTGTAGTGCTCGTGCTGATGCAGAATCCAAAAAACGAAACCAGTTCTCTCGCTTAATTACCGGGAAGAACGCAAATTCAATGTCTGTGGACGTTTTTAGGCAAGAAACTTAACGTCAGACAATTATAATTAAAGATAGGGGAGACAAAGGCAGATTGTAACAAAAAAGTTTCCAGAGTTTTTTCTCCAAAGTGTTTTCCTCAATCAGGAAATAGTTTGCGTGACTTACTACTTAGATATGTGGTGAACTCGTTGAGTGTAAGTCCGTGGCAAAATCTTGGGTACTTAGATATCTAGCTTCATCTTAAAAAATTCTGAATCTTTGTTACAATGTGCCCCAGTCCGGTGTAAATTGTAACACATCTGATTTACTTATTAAAATAAAAATATGAACACAACTAAACATTTCTAAAAAATATAAATGAAAATACAGATCATTATTAAACATTTGATATAAATACATGAGTTAAGCAATCATTGCTTATTCATCTGGTTCTATCAAAATCTTCTTCTGCGCTTTCTTTACCTTTGCCATCATACCTTTTTTCTACTTTTTGGATTTTCGATTGTTCTGTTGTTCGTCACCATTTAGAGTGGAGTAAGTAGTAACATGTTACAATTTAACCCGAGCTTGAATTTTCGCGTTTTATCTCTGCAAACGAGAAAGTAACCATCAAATTACATTTGTTTGCGACAAAGAAGGAAAAATTCAAACGGTTTCTAACGACGGTTAATTGAAATAAAAGCGCTAAGGCAAAATTTACTTACACGTTTGTGTCACTAAAACCGACGGTGCTAATATCGCCAAGCAGCTCTCGCATGCTGTGGGTTACCAGATTTGTCGTTCAAAAGCTTTTACTTATGTTACGATTTACCCCGTGTTACAACCTACCCCGGTCTCACCTGCAGCTTGATGAATTAATGGTTTTGAACGGGGGTCGTTTCGATAATTGGTATGTGTTTTATTGTTTATCTTACGATTCGTAAATCAATTGTGAAACGAGGTAATTAATAGCCTCGACGAAACGAGTGATACGGAAGAATTGGATGAACAATGTGCTGTAGCGAGAGCATTACACGAATCGTGAAGAAACATAAACACTGTTGGAAACAACAGAATATTTGATATAGTGTACTGGTAACAACGTAAAACAAATTTTAGCCCAGGCATTGAAAACAGTTATGATATCAATTTCGATAATGGTGCTTTACAACTATTTCGCAAGCATCCGCTAAATAACAATTGAAGCAATTATTTGTGGAACCGTTTCAATCCCTAACTTCAACACAGGAACCGATAAGGGACATATTTTTAGCGATTAAAGCAGCGCCAGCCGTCACCATGACGCGAAGTCGCCGCCGAGTCAAAATAACTGAATCCGATCGCTTCCCGCGTGAATACAATTGTTGTGTTTTGTTTTGCCCGGGGCGTCTGAGTTTCCTTGTCTACGGAACTGTCACGGTCTTCTTTTTAGCGTCGCAAGGTTTCCTTGACCACAAGTCACGCTGCTCGAAAGAAAGGTTTGAAGGGGAAGCACGCGCGTGGGGGGCCCCTACGCTGGACAGCGCTTAAAAGATTACTTCGAAAGCATCGATAACTCGCGAAAATGAAATCACGTTGGCCCCTCTTCATCCTGTTTATTTATCGCTCTCAGTCCATATCAATCGCGACGTTTCGCAAGTGTACATTGAGCAGCATTGCTTCTGCATTTCTGGTACTAGGCTTGTTTCTGATTGTGAGTGAATCGAAGATACAATTGAATTAGTAAAGGCATAAGGTGTTGGATAAGGGATCGTAATTACAACGAGTGCAATTGTCAAGTATGCAGTCCCAGACGGAAGTTTCTGTGAGTAAGGTTGCACCAACCCCTGGTACGCAGATGTCACGGTGGAAATTATAACGATGAATAATAAAGAGTGTCACACGCTATATCTTGGATGTCAGTAATCGAACTTTTAACTTTCAATCAGGCATCTGCAGCTGATAATCCACAGCAGACCAATGACACAAGAATTCACGTTTCACCAGACAACGACGGAGGTAATGATACCTCACCCACCAGCGCACAAGGCGTTACCAAGTTCAAGGATCTAAAAAACCACAGAGATGCCAAACGGGCAAAGTGGAAAAAAGGTAAGTCTAACGGAAATTGTAATTTATGTAAGGCTATCTAATGAATATGCACCGATTGGAGACCCATATTGTTTACACGAGAAGTATAAAGAATTTTCTTGTAAAGCTTACTGCTTTGTCTCCATGAGGTTTAATGTTTCGCTGAAAGATTTAACTTTGTTTCAAGCCTTTGTTCTAGCGGTGTAAAATAAGATGCGGAGAAATATGAGAAACATTTCCTTCGTTTGTTTTTGTTTCTACTGACTTCACTACGCCAGAGGAAAGTCTTTTAACGTTAAAAGGAATTTGTAAATAAATCAAATAGAAATGAAACAAAAAGAAATGACACATTTATCTGGAGTAGCAGAAAACAGATAACTTATCTTCACGTAGAAATTGATATTCTCGTTGAAAAATTACACATGTCTCATTTATAGTAGGGGAGACCGGGGCTAAAAGTTCCGGAGGTAAGTTGTTCCGATCGTTCTAGCTTCAAAATGAAAAAGAGCGTTGTACTTTAAATTATTTTTTCCACAGAGTGGCGTGTTCAACTTACACGGAAAAAATAATTTAAAGTACAACGCTCTTTTTATTTTGAAGATAGAACTGTCGGAACAACTTACCCCTCGGAACTTGTGGCCCCGGTCTCCCCTAATCGAATCTCACGTTTACGATAAATTTGAATCGAGTCACTCCGTCTGATGAACAAATTTTAAAGGAAATTCTTCACTTTATATTTGAATACATACCTTTAATTACACAATTTGAGAGAGAAAATTATATATCTATAAATTGCATGAAACACATTTCTGTTTCAGGAGCATCGTATCTGAGTGCAGTCACAGTCTTTTTGCTAATATTTGTGATAATCTTAAGAGTAACCGCTCTGGCCAACCTACTCACTATGTCGTAGGTACAATATGTAATCGTGTACCGAAGTGGTAATAAATTTCCAGCATCAGCACAAACTCCCCCCCAAAAGTCTAATTTATTTACTCTACGTTACTCTTCGTAACGCACGTCGATGTAATGGGGCATTATAACTATTTCGCGACCATCCGCTAAATAACAATTGAAGCAGTTATTTGCGGAACCGTTTCAATCCCTAACTTCAGTCTTCAACGCAAGAACCGATAAGGGACACATTTTTAGCGATTAAAGATTACTTCGAAAGCATCGATAACTCGCGAAAATGAAATCACGTTGACCTGTCTTCATTCTGTTTCTTTATCGCTCTCAGTCCATATCAATCGCGACATATCGCGAGTGTACATTGAGCAGCACCGCTTCTGCATTTCTGCTGCTACGCTCCTTTCGGATTGTGAGTGAATCGAAGGTACAATTGAATTAGTAAAGGCATAAGGTGTTGGATAAGGGATCGTAATTACAACGAGTGCAATCGTGAAGTATGCAGTCCCAGGCGGAAGTTGCTGTGAGTAAGGTTGCACCACCCCCTTGTACGCAGATGTCACGGTGGAAATTATAACGATCAATAATAATAAAGAGTGTCACACGCAATATGTTGGATGTCAGTAATCGAACTTTTAACTTTTAACTTTCAATCAGGCATCTGCACCTGATAATCCACAGCAGACCAATGACACAAAAATTCACGTTCAACCAGACAACGACGGAGGTAATGATACCTCTCCCACCAGCGCACAAGGCGTTACCAAGTTGAAGAATGTAAAAAACCACAGCGATGCCAAACCGACAAAGCGGAAAAAACGTAAGTCTAACGGAAATTGTAATTTATGTAAGGCTATCTAATGAATATTCACCGAATGGAGACCCATATTCTTTACACGAGAAGTATAAAGAATTTTCTTGTAAAGCTTACTGCTTTCTCTGTATGAGGTTTAATGTTTTGCTGAATGATTTAACTTTGTTTCAAGCCTTTGCTCTAGCGGTGTAAAATAAGATGCAGGGAAATATGGGAAACATTTTCTTCGTTTGTTTTCGTTTCTACTGACTAGACCACGCCAGAGTAAAGTCTTTTAACGCTAAAAGCTGCACCCGTTTCGAAAAAGGAATTTCTAAATAAATCAAATAGAAATGGAACAAAGAGCAATGACACATTTATCTGGAGTAGCAGAAAACAGATAACTTATCTTCACGTAGAATTGATTTCCTCGTTGAAAAATAACACATGTCTCATTTATAGTAATCGAATCTCACGTTTACGATCAATTCGAATCGAGTCACTCCGTCTGATGAACAAATTTTAAAGGAAATTCTTCACTTTATATTTGAATACATACCTCTAATTACACAATTTCAGAGAGAAAATTATATATCTATAAATTGCATGAAACATATTTCTGTTCCAGGAGTAATATGTGCATGCCAAATCCTATTCATGGTAATTGAGGTAATCTTAAGAATCGGCATAGGCTTCTGTACGTAGGGACAATATGTAATCGTGTACTGAAGTGGCAAGAAGTTTCCAGCGTCAGCACGAACTCGTCCCACAACTATAATTATCATTAGGAATTTGCAAATGAAAGGAATCATAAAATAGCGATAAATATCTTACTAGTTTTACCAGCTGCATTTTCTCTTTTCCTAATACGAATGAGGCGTCAGTAATTTCGCGTTTTTTCCTTCGACTAACGTAGGTATTTATCTAACAAGGTGCTATATTTATGAACCCGGAACGGTGACTCGTGTCATCCATTAAGTATAAAAGTAATCAAAATGGAAATAAATCCACGTTCAAAAAATAATGTCTCATCAGCTTTGACGTCTTTTCTATAAACTCCAGTCTAACATGTTTCAACCGACGATGACTAAACGATAACGGATGTCGTTTGCTGTTTCATTGCGTTGCATTCATTCATCTATTCACAATACTTAGTCTACACTCTACCGTAATACTTACATTATTGCAAGATACATAATCACTGATAATCGTAAACAAGGTTATTAATAAAATACCTACATGATCGATCAAAGGAGCAGCGACGAATCAAATTTCTGTCGCGAAAGCGCTACTCACAGTCGCAAACAATTTTCGATAGATTTGAAATTCTCTGAACACCCCCCACAATGCTTGCTCCCCTTTCTGTTGAAAAAAAATCCACATGGTGAGCAATGAATTTATCTTATTGGTGTATTATCCAATAAGTAAAATCGTATAGCTCTCAATTCATCACATCTAACAGTGCCCAACCCTAAACTGTAACGTTCTTGCAGCGGAGAATCGTTATTAAAATCTTCCATGAACACGTTTCGATACATCCCATGAATAATCTCCCCATCACCCTCACACGGCCAAAGAATCTCCATTCTCCTCCGACGCTGGAGCAAAAATGCCCCCCTCCCGCCCCGGAAGTTCGCCAGCCCATAAAACGTCGTGAAATGGCCTCGTCGACGATAGACTCTGCGAAAGGATTCAGTTAGGACCAAAGGAACGCGACTCGTCGTTGTACCAATCGTATATCCGTCACTCCGTCGTATAAAAACGGCTGGTAACGGCCGTACGACGCGATGCTACGCGAAACTGCAGGGGGCGAGGGCAACGTTAACCACCCCTGACCCCACGCCGGAGGTCGCGGCGCTGCAAAAATCCGCGTGGCTGAAAGCGAGCGCTAAAGACGCCCGATGCCAGGCGACGCGCTTGGACCGTAGTATAAGTAACGACCATATTTCGCAGCTATAACGAAACGTCACATACACACGGCCCTCTGGCAGCGAAGGGCCAGGGGGAGGGCGGTGTCGCGATATCGCCAGCTTTTATTATCGACGCAATAAAACCCCGGTAACTGAGTAATAATTTAAGAGCTGAATGCCGCTCGAGCATGGCCACTTTCCACGCGGATGTCGACAATACGCTAGCGAGTAGAACGTGTGCCAATAAGGGGATGCGTCCTTTAACCTGCGAGGGTGAAGATTTTACGGAAACCCTTCAGGCTGGACTCTAAGGGTGTTGGAGCGTAGGAGGACGTCACCTTGAAGACCGTGTCTAGTTGACGCTGTATCTTGAGGTGACCACTCAGGAAGATGTTGTTTGGTACGTCTGTGAGAATTATCTGTGCATCTGTTCTTTTAACTACAACCTAGACTCAATTAAAACGATTTTCAAAATTATGCCTGTATACCTAATGAAAGTTGGAAACTTTTGGTATGCTGTAAGTCAACAAAATACTAATTGTCCATTTATAAAAATTAGTCATCTAGCCCCGATCTCCCCTACTACGAACGCTACCAACAAAATTATATTCAATGGTTGATATTGGAAAATTGGGACAATTTGTGAAAATAAATTCTCCACCGAAGCCACGACAGTTTCCCCGCAAGGCGAGATTAAATGAAAAGTCAATCTACAATCACTAAACACATCTAAATTCGTCATACCTAGATTATCTGAAATTTTATTACACATTCAAACCGTAATAACTCGATATAGCAATTCGAAAATTTTCATGAAACATCTCAAGGAAGGTAAAATATTCACGAAAATCTTCTGCACTTAATGCAGGTAAAGATATCGAATACTCTGATCAAAGAAATGGGATTCAGGACATTATCGTCAACATCCAACGACGCGAACTCGCTGGTAGATATTCCAAGAAACAAATATCAACTATCGTGGGTTTCGTGTCACCGAGCACGAATCGGGGACGTGCCAGAAGAAAGGAAAGCGAACGGCGCAAGAGCGCGGCGGCTTTTTCGCGTGTGGCCACGGAAAAATCATCCTTGCGCCTTTTTACACGGCCAGATCGGAGTTTCCCGGGTGCGTATCGCGCCGCGATATGGTCGAGGGCCACGGGTTCTTGCGCGACCTTTTTCCGATAATTAATGTCCGCCCCTGGAGCCCCGCGGAACCCGGATAGAGGACAAATGCGAGGTGAAGGGAGTGGTCAGATTAATGATAGTTTTACTTGCAGCTATTGTAAGAACGACGGATTTGACGCTATCAGGGGCGCCAAGGACGGCGGAGTGGAAAGAAGCGAAATTTATCGGCCGAATGGCGCTTCCGTGTGGGTCAGATTTAATATTCAAGCTTTCCAAATCGAACTGAAAGCGAAACTTCATCGCTATCCTCCTCTCAGTATTAAATAATCTCGAGGGGTCACGATAAAATCTCTAATGGCTCGCTCGGTGCCGCGAGTTGACTTCCGGTTTCCAGGGCATGGCTCGAAAGTGGTCAGGAATGAAAGAAGCGAGCAAAGTTGCGGTGAAATGGAGAATTCCTTTTACGACTGATAAAACAGGACCAGATCTAATCACGTCGAACGAAGTAGCGGTAAAGTGGAGCAAACATTGACTGGATCCTGACCTGATCAAGCTCCAGTGTCAGGCTCGATCGAATAAAGCTGCTCCATGGCCGAAATAGTTACGATACGTGGCTGGTCTTTGTGTAATAAAAGTGACCTCTCCCTTCTTGAAATTCATTGTTACTCTTCGCCTATTTCTATCCGGATTGCTTGATCGAACTCCGCGCGCTTGCCAACTAATCCGGCGACCTCGCTCGCCAACTGCCCCGATAGCACGGGACGACTGGGTTCGTCCTCAAAGTTTTTCGTGGAGCAGTACCATTTTGGATTCGCTGCCGGTGACGTGCCACGATTGTCGAATGAATTATGCTCGTGGAAATGGGCGACTCGTTTAATAGAATGCCTTCGTTATCAAATGCAGGACAAGTTTTAAAGGGCGGTATGAAAGCTGGCAGGAATTTCTAGATCTGAAGAGTGGAGTTAAGATATTTCGTGCTCTTTCCTTAGAATACATGAACTACTTAGCGTATTGCCGGGTTTACACCAACGCGAACACGAACAAAAACATTGTTCGCGAACGTTTTCCTCTGTTCTTGTCGCGTTCACACCGCCGCAAACAGAACGAAACATTCACATACGATTCATACGCTGAGTTTTGTTCATGTTTGCGGCGGAGTGAACACCACTAGAACAGATGAAAACGTTCGCGAACATTGTTTTTGTTCGTGTTCGCCTTGTCCGCCATATCAGTAATGCCGGGTTTACACCAAGGCGAACACGAACAAAAACAATGTTCGCGAACGTTTTCATCTGTTCTAATCAGAGTTGGGCATCATCTAGATAAAAATCGAATAAAATAACTTTTCAAATAAAGTTAGCTTCATTTGAAGCGCCTAGGATGAAGCTACTTTATTCGAAGTGCCTTTAACTTCGATTTCAAATAACGGTTCAACTTTCATCTTAACTTCATCCTAGAAAATCAAATAACCGACCTGAGCCTTTGCGGCCTGACCCGCGCGCGGTCGCCTACCGGTCAGATTCTACAGAATCTGAATTTGTTTATTTTTCATCTTATCAATATGAAAGTGACACCAATGGATTCCTGGCGTTCTCCCGATTAATTGGACAGAAAATAATTTAAATCGGACTATTTTTAACGAAACGGGCTTTGAACTCTGCAAAAAGATTTCTCACGTAATATCCTTAATTATGGTCCGAATTATATAATTTTTTGGACCATTTTCATCGGGAAGACATGAGGAATCGATTGGTAATACTTTTATCAACACTTGTCAAAAACATGAACATTTTATGTGGCCCGTCGGTTTTGTTGCTCTCGGCGGTCAACGGGCGGCCTACTGGGGTCCGAAGGTCCTCGCTCGTAGCGAGAAAGCAAAACAGTGGGGTGGGTACGTTCGGACCCCAGTAGACCGCCAGTTGACCGCCGAGAGCAATAAAACCAACGGGCCACATAAAATGTTCATGTTTTTGACAAGTGTTGATAAAAGTATTACCAATCGATTCCTCATGTCTTCCCGATGAAAATGGTCCAAAAAATTATATAATTCGGACCATAATTAAGGATATTACGTGAGAAATCTTTTTGCAGAGTTCAAAGCCCGTTTCGTTAAAAATAGTCCGATTTAAATTATTTTCTGTCCAATTAATCGGGAGAACGCCAGGAATCCATTGGTGTCACTTTCATATTGATACGATGAAAAATAAACAAATTCAGGTTCGGTAGAATCTGCCGGTAGGCGACCGCGCGCGGGTCAGGCCGCAAAGGCTCAGGTCGGTTATTTGATTTTCTAGGATGAAGTTAAGATGAAAGTTGAACCGTTATTTGAAATCGAAGTTGAAAGGCACTTCGAATAAATCAAGTTATTTTATCTTAAAATAACGAATAAACGGCAAGGACCTTTTATCTAGATGTTATTTAGATGTTATCTTCGCCCAACTCTGGTTCTAATCGTGTTCACTCCACCGCAAACATGAACAAAACTCAGCGTATGAATCGTACGTGAATGTTTCGTTCTGTTTGCGGCGGTGTGAACACGACAAGAACAAAGGAAAACGTTCGCGAACAATGTTTTTGTTCGTGTTCGCCTTGGTGTAAACCCGGCATAATGATTACAGGTGACTTCTGGATTAGATCTACATGAATACTAATATACTACCAAATGACAAGAAGATTCTTCATCAGATATGCACACATAAAATCTCCCAATTCTGTAAATATGCTCCCGACTCACCCTTCACAGCGACAACAACGATCCATAATGTTCTTCGGCTTGCCACACAAGCAACGGCCAGCGATCACGCCCCTGGCCGCCGGAAACGTTCGCGAAAATTATATCCACGGAGAGGAAAGTGTTGGGTGAAAGTGGCCGCGTCGATACGTCGACGGGGGTGAACTTAATCCAACATGAACCGACGTAAACCTCGAAACTTATATACCGCCGTAACGGGCACCGCTTGTACACGGTTCGTTCGACGCGGAAGCTAAAAGGGATTGGGACCATGGGGGAGGAAAGTTGCCCCGACGCGATCGTGCCTCCGAGGAAAAGGTCTGGTTCACCGGAAAACGTGCTCGTCTTACCGAGCCGGGCAGGCAGAGAGGGGCACTCTTCCTTCCCCCCAGCCGCGTTACCATTTTCCTCTCGTTGTCTCGCTCCCACGTTCTCCCTTCGCCACCACCTCTCCCTTCTTCCAGCGATACAACCTTGTGACAACATCCAGTCGAAGCACTTCTCGATCGATACCCGGCACTGTTTATTCTCGCCCTGACTCCGACGCGCGGGAAAAAGCGCCGAAGGGACGTAACGTGGCGGCGGAGATGGGGTGGATGAACGTCGGGACCCGTTCCGGTCAGAGGACGATAACGATAACACGGGAGGACGGCTTAAAATCTAAGGACCGGGAAGCCGCGACGGCATTCCGCGTTGTTACGTTCGCCTGCGCCGCGGCAGGTCGAACGGGATGCGACGTGGCCCCCGTTGAAGAAACGCATTCCCGCGAACCACGTTCTTGCCGAGGGGACTTCTTTCGCCACGGTCAAACCGCGCCATTTCGCGGCGAGGGAAGAACTGGAAGAACGACCCTCGACGCTCGTCGAAACCCCATCCACCCAGAGTTTTCGGCGGTATCGTTGTTATTTATCGCTCGGTTGCATTTCGCGAATTATACGTCGCGGATTTTCCTGCGGACAGGACGTTGGACGAGTTTCGCCGGGGCACGGAATTTCGGGGAAATTTGCATGTTTGCGGGGAAAACTCGTGTAACTCGGCAACGGCGGTTGAAATTTCCAGCGGACGTTGGCAACTGCTCGGCCATGTTACCGAGAATTTTTCGCCGGAATGACGGCTTCTGTATAATTCTGCGGTTAATTCCTTCATCTGCTTCGAGCATAAGCGCGATCGTTTCCATCCGAAGGTTGAATTTTTATTGGCTGGTAGTTAGGAGTGGTTAAAAGGGAAAGGAAAGGGGATGATGATATTTTCGTGAGGTTTCTTCGTCGATTTCTACGGTATTCCCGTAGATTTGCATTCATTTCTATTAGGCGGTCTTTAACGAACTATTTCAAATCGGCTCGGTTCTAATCCCGCCACCCTGGAAGCCACATTTGCATAACCGACTCCATTGTTCTCCGTTTTGCATGTATAGTAAGAAGTTCGTAAAAAGGAGGAGTAGTAGGCGAATGGAAGGTACCTGGGGAAAATGGAAATAATGTGTTTCGATAAAATTTGCAAAGGAATCAAGATTGCTGCAGGTTCTGGGTTCTCTCTGCGTGGGCACAGAAATTACATGGAAACTAGAAAATGTCTAGAATAAATACGAACGTATTGCTGTGCATTGCATATGTATTCCTTATCTACAGGTGCTCCAGCTAGAACTCTTGATCAAATTTAAAATTACACAGATGCTGAGATTGAAAATTAGATTACATCGCAAAGGTCTAAAAGATACCTGTTATCAAACAGATTAATCCACCGATTACCTCATTATCCTTTCAAGGCTACGCTCACGCTTCCAAACCAACAGCAAACAGGGGAAGCAATCGTTCTTCCCAACCTATCATAATGAAACAGACACCTACTCGCGAGCTCCGACTTACCCACAAACTACTCACTCACCGCAGTCCCCTTTGCAATTTCCCTTTGCACAATCCCCCCTTCTCGCCGCCCAAAATCTCGCTTCCCAGAAATAAGCGGCTTCGCGGGATCGCGCGGCGGTGTTGGCGTAATTTTCCGTTGACGCAACCGCGTGTTTGACGTCGAAAGGATCGAGACGTCTCGCAACGGCGCTGGTGACGCCGCTCGCAAACCGTGACGCGTCCTCGCGACGCGACCTTCCCAGACTGCATTCGGGGCACATATGAAACGGGACAGACCTGACACGTCTGGGATTCTCCTCGATGCCCAATTTCCAAACGCCTGAATAAATTAGTTGCGCAATAGAGCGCGCGACGCTCGAGCCGCTGGCTTTCTCTAATTACGTAGCTCGATTTCAGCGCGCGAAAGTAGTCACGTAGCCAAACGTTTATTCCACATGTCTTGCTCGGACTACTGGGGGCCATAACTCCGCGGACGACCCTTTAAACGCTGGGTTAATTACACGTTTATCGGCTATACGTTCTGGTTGTGTAATTAATTCGTTCGGTTCTTGGATACTCTAATACCAAAGGGAGAAACGGCTTTCACTTATGATATGTTCTTTAATTCGATTTGTATTTGTGTACATGTCGCAACATGTATGGTGTTGCAAGATTGGAATCATAACACGTGTTGTGGCCCAGCCTGTGAATGTATTAAGATTCTCACACACTTTTCTCCAAGACACCATAAACTCTGGTGTTTGTGGGCAGTCGTGTAGCAGGTATACTAATTATGCTTAGTTTTTAACCAGTTGATTCATTAGATATGTCACCTGGTGTTTAAGATTCTCAGGAATTAGATATGGCCACTCTGCAGACGATCGCATAGTAGGGAACAGCAACACCGTTAATCACGCCTCTGTTAATTTAATCATACATAACAAGCAACCACTTTGTAAAACACCCAATTAAAGATAAGTAAAACATCCAATTAGAGATAAGTGAAACATCAAATTAAAGATAAGCAAAAGTTTCATTAAGAATTTAAACACACTGCGCGATGAGAATGATTCCAACTTCCAACCTGAACGCATATCCTACGCAACATCAACACGAACAAAGCTTCGAGTAACTCTTCCCTTACTAATTAATTAGTAGAGCACCTCGTCATGAATATTTACAACTTCCTTTCACAGATATATGAAGACTGTTTGTTTGTTATTAGGAGATCCACCTAGTGTGACAGCTGAAAAAACTTTATTTTTCGGGACTGGATGTAAAATTTTGTAAGTAAAAATATCCATTTCTGCATCCGGATAGATATTGGTCTCCTCGCGATGTTCCTATCCCGCTACAAATGGATATTTTTACTTGCAAATTTTTCGTTATAGTCTTTAAAGGTGATAGAATAAAGCTACGAGCGTGTAATACTGTTTTTCTTAATTCTCGGAAAACTTACATTTTCTCAGCCGTTACACAAGGAAGACCCCTTAAAACTACACTCTAATGCATACTGAAGACTGAAGAATTTCATAAACCCTGTCTGGTAACCCTGCACGCCACTTTCCGTCCGTCAAAAATCGACGTGGAAGCCAAACAGAAAGTTCGCTCGAAAGCTAAAGTTTCAGCTGCTGCTCGAATCGAACGCGTAAACGGCCGTGTTCCCTGGCGAAGCACGGGAGAAGGTGCAAGTGGACGAACAGCAGGTAGCAATGTTGCTCGCGAGGCAACGTTGTACAGCGCGTACAACGGGCCGTGACAAACGGTGAAGGAAGTTCCCGCGCACGGTCGTAACTCGGAATTCGCGAAGTTGCTAGCAACTAGCTGCCGCGAAATTAATCGTTTGTTCGTGGGGGCGGCGCGTTATGAAGGCAGCGGCGCCGAGCGTCCCCTGGAAATTTACGTTCTTAAGAATCGCCCGGGGTATTGGTGTAACGAGTCGCGTAACACTGTCAACAAACTTCCATGGCTGATTTAACGCTCCCCCATTACTCGACGGCCCGTGACGTATTCCGCGATAACTCGTCGATTCCGTATCAAGAATAATGAGCTGTCAACTCGCCAGTATTGCTGCGTGATACTTTTTCAATAATTTCTGGCGTTTTGCTGCTGCGGAATTGGTCACGTCGCGGGATATTTATTGTTTAACGAGTTACACGGTCAGCTTCACGCTTTGGTCGGCGCCCTCTGCACAGAGGGGGTGTAAAAAAGTTAATGGAAACAGTTTCTACAGGTAAATCTATATATTTCGATGAATGGAGTGTTATTAAGATGCGACCTGCTAAATACAACTCTGCTGTGAATTTCAATAATTACTTCTACGAATTCTGCTGAATATCTGTACCCAGCTTTGCCCCATTAATTGAGTCGCGGTGTACTGTGTAGGACCGCCTCGCTAACACGTTGTAGCGTTGTGATATTCGTAACATCGGTGGTCGGAGTCACGGATGACCATCTGTTTAGGGAAGCCGCAGTGATATAATTTCTATGGCACGCAGCAGACCATAAGCGTCGCCGAATTCTCGCGGTGTAAGCGTGTTATCCTAAGCCATAAGGCGCTTATCCAATTGCTGGCCGATGTAATTACATGCGTCGTTACTACGCTCAATAGTGCTCGTTAACTTCGATGCAGAAGGTCGTGGAAGGCGCACAGAAGGGAAAAAGGGATGAATCAAATTTGGAGGAGCGGGAATGGAAGGAAGGGGAGGCTGGAGGGTATGACAGAGAGGAGGCGGACAGCTTGAAAGGGAGAAAATGGATAGTATGTACGCGAGAACCGTTTGGCGAGAGGGCAAAGAGCGATAGGGACCTGATAAGGGGCGAAGATGAAATAAGAAACATTTCGAGCGCGAACTAGATGAAGCGGGGCGGCTTCGTTTGACGGAACTCGAAGGACGGCCAGGGCAAGGAAAGAGGGACCTTCATTTACGGGATCTGAATGGCTGACGTTTTAAGAGCAAACGAATAGGAATAGTTAACAATGAGACCGGGACGTCGAGGGAACGGAAGGTTCAAGGCGAAGTTTGCGCGCGGTACCAGTCGCAAAGGGACGGTCACAAATTGGAACATCTTGTGCTTCTTTTAATGACTTCTGCAGCACCCTTTACCTTCCTTCCTCGCAAAAGTGCGTTCAAGGATTAATCTCTGTGAAGTTTTGTCACAGAAGCTTTATTACATGAATCTATGTTTCAAACAGTTGATGGTAACCTTGAAATGTGAATATTTGAACATATTGATGTAAAGTATTATAGGGTCTCCTATTAGGGGAAGCTTGTGAGCTTTTTGCTAGCCTAAATCACAAAGGAACGAGACAAGAATTACTTATAAATTAATCGTATATATATTCACTTCACATAAGAAGAATAGTGGCGAATCTGACATTCCTTTTGAAAATTGTATACAGCTATATCTGTTGTCCTGATAGTCTCAGCAAAATTTTCCTAAATGCGCTAGAACGAAAAATAAGATCATTTTCCTTATTCAAACCCACGCTCTTAACGACGAGGGTAGCGTCTGTCGATCCTATAAACAAGATACCTAACCTGGCGAACAAATATAGATCTGTATTAGACTTCTTTAATAAGCCATTAGTATCATTTCAAATCGCTGTGCATAAATTTACTCCCAGCGATTAGTTGAGAGCTGTGGCATGGACAAAATTTTGTGTCTACATAATAGCTCATATGATATTTACTTATAACTTTACAATTTGTAGACCACGGGCTAGTCCCGTTTAAATAAATAATCAGAAAAGAAAATCAGGAAATTCGAAGGAACCCAACAGAACCAGAGTCCGAGACAGTCGATTCGTCAACAAAGGCCTTAATAATAGTAATCTTACAAATGAATAAACATTTTATACAAACACATCCTTAGTACACGACAATGTAACAACCCCCTATAACCAAATCAAGCCTCCGTTTAACCGGTCGTCGGCGAAGGTAGATAAATTTTGACCCGCATTCCACTTTCGTTAATAGAGGACTCATAATGGACGAATGTTTACAATATATTTGTAAATTCCATGCAATCATTATTGGAAATTGTAAAGATACATAGTAACTAGTACAGTAGTATTTATATATAACATATTTTTTAAATAAATGTCGCAATTTTGCGAATAAATCCTACTTGTACTTTATAAATATGTGTAGGTACTTTAATGTGTTAAGATGCAAATTCTTCAGAATTTCACTCTCTCGTGTCTAAGTAGGTAAACAAATTTTACCGTAGGTCAGAAATGACCCGGTTCCGTGTCTCATCGTACTGTCAGACCTTCCGTAGTCCAATGATTAAGAAACGCCGGGTCGCTTCCAAAGCTCCAAAGAATCTCACTCGAAAAAATTCCCAACTATGCAACCACCCCCGTCGAAACCGTTTTGCCGCTTAAGTAATAACACGAACGTAGATTACGATAATTCGAAACGCCGCATCCTGCAGTCTGCACGGCTGGCCTCGCGCGGTAACAATATTCCCCAGCACTGTAAAGAAAATCCCGACGGCAATCGCGCGAGATTTCCATTCATGGAATAACGTTTATGCCGGGGGTGTCCGCCACCCTCCGATTCTCCGAGCGATACTAACGAAAGAGTCCGACGATTCCAGCGCCGTTCTATTCCTCCTTCGAGACGGACCGACGAGCGCCAGTTGAACCGTGAAATTTCATTCCCGACACATCCTCCGCCCGGCCGAATCGTGAAATTTCACTACTTCCACCACCCGCGCACCCGAAAGCCCCTCGCGGCGGACAACCCGCTCGCTACGGGTTTTGCGGTGGGAACAGCGACGAAATCTCCGTTCGTGGGGACCGTGTCGCGCTTAGCTCCGCCGCGAATCGCCGCGAACGTTTCCATGTAAATTGCCGCGAAAGAGCGTAATCCTGAAGCGGGATGGAGGACCTCCGTTCCCTGGTCGACGGTGGGCCCCGATGGCGGCGCGTACGTGAACGTTCGCTGCCAGTCTACAGGGTGCTCCCCGAGATAAGTGACGCAATTTTATGAGCACTTTCCGCTGGCCATTCTGAATCGTGGGACCGTGTATACTGTTGGAGTTGAGGTATCTCTTTTGGAGATGAGCGTTGAGGCATTTGAGGCTTTCGAGGACCGAGTTGCTGGTATCATAGTTCTCTCGAGTAAAATTGAAGGGGTTGGAAAGTTATATTTTTTCCCAGCTACTTCAACTTTCGCTGCTCGGAATGGAGACGTTTATACTACGACTTTCTGATATTGCAACTGATGATGTGTGGTTTGAAGTGATACATAGAGGGGATATTGTTACAAAAGGAGATAAAGGAGATGTGTCACTCTGTTGGTATCCAGTGTACTGTTGATGGACACAAAGAGTTCGAGTGTCTTAGGCCAGGTTCGGTGTGAATCAATACTGAGAACCGTGCCCTATCGTTTCCTGTGGATTTTCAGGAAATACTTGTACAGTAATGAAATTTGTAGCTACTGTCACTGTCGTTGCGGCTAAGTAGAACTTCGCGAACGGAATGCTCGGTAAGACGTCTCGATATCTGTATTAGTCAGTGTATTATTTCATGCTCGCTGATGGAGGTGGACCAGGTTCTGTTAAAATCCTGCGTATGCTGTGCAAGAGAGAATGATGAGAAATTCTATGTTATGGATGTAAGGTAAAGGGCCAGTAGTTGACCATCAATCAGTAGTTGACCTTTGTTCAGACAAACATGGAAAATAAGGTTTTTAGAAGTGACGATCTTTTGAACGAAGTGCAGTTAGAGTGTGCAGGTCCCTAACTGCATTTTGTTCAAAAGGTCGTCACTTCTAAAAACCTTATTTTCCATGTTTTTCTGAACAAAGGTCAACTACTGGCCCTTTACCTTAGTCACTGATATTCAATCGCAGTAGTTCTACTGGCGTCATTGCAAAATCTGTATGTGAATGTCAGCGTGTTCCATTTTGGAAATGTCGATGCACTGATGCGATGATTGCGGATACAGGCTAAATAGTTCTAAAGTAGAAGCAGACTGTACACCACAGACTATTAACAACTCTATCAGTAGAGTGCTGTAGGTGATGATTATGGTTAGCAATGATTGCTTACTTATATTAAACATACATGACTATGAGATTTTTTTTCGGACTCCAAGAAACTTCACAATTTGTCCTGCAAGGAGTATGGACATTCGGTAAATTGTTTTAGCCGTATTATGTGACGAAGTATAGATCACAAACAGTGAGGAACTGGCCCAGGGTGTCAGTTTGCCCGATGGCAAGTGGGACCTATGGGCCCCTGATAAAAAGGGCTTCCTTAAATACTGTAATTACTGATAGATATACATTTATTCCAAAAAATTTGTATTTTTTGGCCACATATATAGGTACATTTTTGGTAATTTTATTTATCTACTTCTTATAAACATTAAATGATAACCTTATAAATGTGAGTGGGCCCTCTTTGTCTCCTGGCAACCAATATTTCTAGACTTCGCCACAAAATAATTAGGAAAGAAGCTGCAGAATATAAGGGTCAGACCAACTTTTAACTTGCCCCTAAAATTTTAAAATTAAGCACCCCCTATCTCGATCATTACAACATACAGAATACAAGAAACAAACAACTATTGAGTTTAGTTGAAAATAATAATCTATCAGACACGTTGGAATTCCTCGATTATTAACGGGACACCCCGTATTCACCAACACGCCTGGCTACTGGCTCGCGCGGGAATTGTCCCGCGCGACAATAGGGGAAAAACTTCAGCATTTTTGCCTTATGCATTATGGAGAAGTTGGTTATTAGACGTAAGGCGAAGGTAAAAAGAGACAGAATCCATTTCCAATAGCCCTGCCCGCCCCGTTCCCCTGATCGGACCGCGCTGGTCTCGCGAGATCAACCGCCGCTCACGAGGACATACTGATACCAGAATATCAACGAAACATCCTCTCTGTCTCTCCCTCCGCCCAGCTAGATATGGATTTCCAATTCAGCCAGATATTTTCAATATCGTTGTCGCGTCTATGGTAACTTCCATTCTTTGGTTCCGCGCGTGTCTGTGTTTTGTTGGCGGGCAGGGAGGATGTCGAGCGAAGCGTGGTCACCGAACAGTGTCAGAATTTAGTTACTCTGTTTTTGGCGGTATTTTCTTTTTTCCTTCGTACGTGACGCTTTATATTACAGTCTGTTGCTGTATTCACGGTGCACGGTTGGATGGAATGTGAAATTTAGGGTGGTAAGGCTCTCATATTCGCGTAGGCAGTGTACGTATGATCGAGATAGGGGGTATTTAATTTTAAGGGCGAGTTAAAAATTTACGCAACCATTATTATTATTATTATTATTAGACGTCTTTATTACTCAAGATAATGAAGGTTCAAGAAAATTAGAAGTGATAAGTCAATAAGAGTAAAGGCGAGGCTGCAGTGGTGACACTGTTATATTAATAACAAGGAGGTTGCAGTTAGGTTAAATACATTAGGCTAATTCTAGGTTTAGTAACTTTATGTCAATGGTAAAAGACATGTGGAAGTTGAGGTATATTTACATATCTTGAAATATTAAAAAATCTTGGATAGGACATTTTAGCTAAAGAGGGGTGTGTTTCCTTAAACTTCTTTATCCTGCACAGGTTTCCCTATTTCTTTTTGACGAAGAGTTTCGTGATCTATATTTCATGGTCATCTATGATATAAGTAATAATTTCTCTCCTCTTCAACGTTTCACATCCCGTTTCCCTTAGTTTCAGAAATACTATCTTATCATGCTTTCAATTTCACAGTCTCGATATTACTTTCTCCGGTGTACTTCGTTTGTATTCGAGAGGATAAGATAAGGGAACTGGTTACATTCGTCACGTCTCATTGGACACAGAATAATAAACGTAGAACTGCCGATCGCAGACGTTCCCACGTACAAAGTTGTCTGATTATCTTTCATCGTCGATATTAAATCCACGCGGAAACGTGAAAGGTCGGCCGCGCGCAGATGGAACGAGAGGAATCGGGGGAAAGTTTTCTCGACGAAGCGAACCGCGGTGGCGCCGCGGAACTTTCGAAACCCTCTTTCCTCGCTCGGTCAGAACGGTGGCAGAATTTTTTCGCCCCCGTGGCCGGGAACGAGGATGAGACCCTAGCAAGCGCGGACCTATACTCGTCCTAAAGCACCATACCGAGGCCGTCGAACCAGAAAACAACGCCAAAGAGGCCCGCTCCGAACAGCCGCGTATATCAAATCCCAACGACCTCAGCGCCATGGACAGCCGCCGTATCGGAAGCATCCCCCGTGGAACCCAACTGCACGATCCCTCCCCGGGAAACGTTTACCACGATATCACGAGATCGCCTCCGTCATTAAGAATTCAATTAAAGCTAAATGCCACTTTCTCCCTTGGAGGAAGGAGAAAAGGAGAACGGAGGAGCAGCGAGGCCATTAACCGGGCCCCTCGAATTCGGGCTGCGCGGCGGGATCGAAAAGAGGAGCGGGACGGAATTACAAAAAGAACACGCGAGAGTGGTACAGAGGTTGTCGGTGGAAAAGACGCAATCAGCGACGTCGTCGAATCGAAGCCGTCCTATCGTCGAGACAGAATTAACGTTCTCGTGCAGCTGGATAGGGTTTAACCCTGACGAGGGAGAGGGAGGAAAGGTAAGAGACAGGGAAGCTCGAAAAAAGGGGCAAGGAAGGAGACGCGGAGAGCGTGGTGGGCCGCGAGCGGGGAAGAGAGGAGAGGACCTCATCTCGGTGTGCTCTCCGCCGCTTTTCGAGTCCTTTACGACGCTCGTCGGATAAGTACCTACGTACCGACTGCTTCGCGTTCGCTGCCAGTACACTAAAAGTATATATCGTAAAGATGGGGCTCTAGGGGGTGGATGTCCTCGGCCAGTTCAATCAACTGTACGCCAGGCAACAAACCACTGCCGTTAATTGGATCGGAGCTCGGAGTCCCGGCTTTACGAGGGCCAATCGCCCCGAATTATCCGACCTGCATTTCCGGATAGGCGGCAGCCACCCTCTGTCTTCTCGTCTGTTTCGTCTTGTTCCTCTGACGCGGGCCTTGGGACCTCTAGGCTCCAGGCAACACCGTCGTTCGCGAGAGGGATGCAATGGACGCTCGAGAAACTGGGAGATTCGAGTTGATGAGCGGGGATTTGGAAGATGATTTTCAGTTTAGCAAGTGTTCGGGTCCCGAAGAACTTGCGAATAACAGAGTCATGAAGATTAGGACTGTGTTTTGGTTGATATGCTCGGGAAACAAGTGCAGCCATTTAGTACAGTGAAGTTTTGCTGCAATGAACACCATTATGGTTGTTGTGACGTGATGATTGGGACAATTTTGAACTGTCTTAGAAAATAAGACGGTGAGTTGCAAATCTACCTAATGAAGGCGCGATGACAAGAAAGCTGAGATGGTAAAAGCGCTCGTTTTGTTGAGCCGCCTGAAATCGAACGGAACACGTTTACCGTTCCTGTTTCTCTCATTTTTCTGAAGAAGATGAAAGCACGAAGGCATTTAAGTGGAAACATTTATTACTAAAGTTCCTAATGGACTGGCAACAAGCTGCTGTTTATGAATTACGTTCTCGTAGTCCCACGGCGCGGCCATTAGACGTCAGCTAAATGAGCTTTCGTGAAGTTACCAGCTCGCTTCTGCTTTTAGATCATTTTTTCCCTCCCCGGGCGGAGGGCGAGCGTAAAACGTCTAATTATGCTAGCGGAGAATTAAAATATTCCCGGTAAACATTTAAGAAAGTAAAATAAAGAAGTTCCCATCGCGCAGCGAGTCTTTAATTACAACTTGCTTCGTGTTACCTCTTACTCGCCTGTAGGCGACGCTGCCGTCCAGGGGCAACTTCCTCCTGCGCCTCTTCCGCCTGTTCGCCCACGACTTCCCCTCCCCGCTCCGCATCTCTCATTACCTTCATTTGCGTAATAAACTCTTTTCTGCTGCTTGGACTTCCTGCCATTTCCTCTGTTTACCGTGCTGCGCGGAACGTTTCAGCCGTAGCTCGTTTGTAGCGCAGAAATGTCCCCTGATCTTTGAATCCTGCACCTTTGAGCAGGCAACTGCGTCGTCGATTCTCGATCTCAGGATGACTCGGTGGAGAATCAGAAAGGCGTTCCGTTTGAAGAATTTTAACCCGACAGGAGGAAATATAGTTTGTTTTCTCGCCTTTGCCTTGCGTCTCCGGCTGGTGACGCGTCTTCGCAGGAATTCGTATCGAGACGAAATTTTTTACACTACAGCCTCGCAGAATTTATCGTCTCATCAGCAAAGCCGTCCTGCCAAGTTTTACGGGGGAAACATGGGGCGACGCCATAAGTCAGCCCCGGAGGCACGCTGTAAACGCGAAACGCCGCGCGTAAACGCCGGCCGAAGTATACGAATCCCGCGCACGCCTCTGTCGCACCTAAACTCCCTTTAGAAAGCATTCCCAGCTGCAATATGGGGAGATAGTGTCTGGGAAATTGTTAAATCCCGCGACTCGTATTTCCCGTGCTCAGGGTTATCCTTTCGTCGATGGCAATCTCTTTACACCTAAGGTTGTAGCGCCTAATCCATCCAGGATGTTTAAAGTTCCTGGGAAATGGGTTATGCACGGGGCGTCACCTATTTTCATCCTCGAAACGATTTCATTTATATCTGGTGTAACTTGTATGAGAAAGAAAAAATGTCCCCTTTGATTCATCGATATCGTATTGTTTTTAACCGACTTCAAAAAGGAGGAGGTTATGTATTCGACCCGTATGTATGTTTCTTTTTTGTCCTTGCAATCCAGGTCTTCCTTCCCCAGAACACTTTGCAGCAATATTTTGCCTCGATTCTGTATATTAATCGACTCTAGTTGCCGATAAAGCAAATAGGGTCACGTTTCG
Organism: Andrena bicolor; assembly: GCA_960531205.1. Lineage (NCBI taxonomy): Eukaryota > Metazoa > Arthropoda > Insecta > Hymenoptera > Andrenidae > Andrena > Andrena bicolor. Next base: position 25,491,621 of record OY482667.1, read on the forward strand.
CCGAGCCAACACAGGCTGCGTCTGCAGCGCCGGCGTATTTACACGACGCGACGCCACTCCTCGAAAAACATTTCGGGATTTTTACAATTCTAGCCGCTAAGCCAGTTTCAGCTGGCGGGTCTGAGAAGAGGGAACGCGACCACGGTTATTTTCACTGGTTCCAAGGGGCTGGGAGGGAAAGGGGCAGAGCGCGACGAGTTCATAAGCCATTTCCCGGAGGCACGATGTAAGCGTAAAGCGGAATAAACGTCGGCGCTACGTGTCCGTCCATGTGCACCGTTATATCGTGCTAACTTCGTCCTGGTGAGCGTCCTTTATGGCCGTGCCAGGGAAAGAATAAGCCGTTTCTGGCGATGCCACCGCCGCCGCGTCTTAACGTTCTCGTCTGCTGTCTTCTTCTCTTGGGCTAAGCTCGTAAAAGCGCCGAGCGCGAATCGTGACTGTTGCTCCCGCGAGCCGGGCGAATGGAGAAACCTACGGGACGCCATCGACGTCGTTATGCACGGGGAAGAATGATGACGAAAGTTTGGTACTTTTGACGGAGGGGAGTAATTTGAGGCGTGACGAGAGAGTTTATCGGATACCCAAGGTATTGGGACAGTGGTTTTCAGATGGGGCTGGGAAATGTTTGTTGTTGGGTAGGTTGAGAGGAGGGTGGTACTATTTGGTGGCCTTTGAGAGGTATTGATTTGTCATTGGATGGTTAAAGGGGAGGTTAAAGTGAGGTGTAAGTTGCGGAGGTATTATAGTTTAGGAAGGAAGAAAATGATGTGGGAAATGTCACGGAGAATGAGGGAATCTAAGTAGTAGAATAGAGCAGTGGTACTTGCATATTACGTAAACTCTAGTATTAAAATTGATGGCGTTAATTTTAACACCCGATTGTCACACTGGGCCAAAACAACCCACAATTTAACTTTGAGGTAAAATATTTTTGAGGCATCGCGATACTTTAAATGTTAATTTTCAACGATATATTCTGCAATGTTCAAGCTTGATCTCAAAATTTTTGCTACTTAGTTTAATGGGTAGTTTTTAAATAGCAGCTGAGTGAAAATTGGCTTGACGTTCGAAAAAATAGGTGTGACAATTGTCGCTCAAGCTACCTACCTTTGATTATTTTCTGTATGTGGTGCAGATACAACATCACGTGCAGACTAAACCTGAAATCGGGTCAACACACCCTTGGATAGAATCATAGAAATCCTTGAATCAATAACATTTATCCCTTCGGAATTAATTAAAGCCTCCTCCCTCAAACATTTATAGTGACCATGTGCAAATAAATACTACAGCACATACCTAACAGTAAATTGGTAGAAAATTCTATGAATCAGGAACCGTGGCGAATCTCATCGAGCCGAAAATCACCAACGAACCGTCGCAGGCGCCCCGACACCCCCAGATTTACAGCAATAAATCAAACGAAGCTCGAGCGGCGTTAGATAAAAAACGCGGGGATAACGAGGCAGGCTGGCCCGTAAACGCGGCGGAAATCGAATGGGAGTCGAAATTTCCGGTGTATGCCGCACAAGTCGGAGGTCCCTTTTTATTTCTTCCGCGAGCGTCAACCTAACTCCCTATCGTCCATCCCCGACCATCCCTCGTGGAAACTCTCCGACCGTGCGAAGTATCCCTTCTGCGGCGACCCTCCATTTCCGAAAAACCTATAGAAAGGCCCATTCACCTTGACGAGCGAGAGGGCGCCAAGGAAAACGAGACACCACTCGAACCTCGTCGCTACCCTTTATTTGCCACTTAGCCTAACCCCTTTTACCCGTCCGACGAGCAGCCCCGTTGAAACACTAGACGGCGCCACGCTTCTTCGCTTATCAAACCTCTGCTACTACTTATTGCTGGGTGGTAGGAACAGTGGTGGGTAGGCAGAATGCTTTCTGGTAGGAATACTAGTAATGGGACCACTTGATACCACTTAATAGTGATACACAATTATTCAACTGTTATTACAATGCTAATGAGGACACAAGTTTGGAGCAAAGGGACTCGAGTTTTGTAGATAGTTCTAAATGGAAAGTCTAATCGACTACGATATAGTCGGCCAATCAATCTGGACTGCTAATAATGCAATCATGGGTACGCGTTGCGTTCACAATCTTCATAATTAGAAAGTAAACGCTCGGCTTCCACTCGATCGTTAACCTAAATACAATAAATAGTAACTTATATCCTTCTCAAAGGTAACATTCCTGTTTAATGCATTTACAGGTCATTCACTTGTTCCTTGGGTAGAAAAAATATAGCCACGTCGTAAATACCATGGGAGCAAATATAGTAATCGCTTAGACTTTAGAGCGTTGAGTATCGAAAATGCCAAGTTACATTCTGTATATTTACTTCTTGGACACTAGTACATTGAGGTCCTGAGACATTAATTGTAGAATGGTCTAATAACTTGGGTACGTTGACCTTGTCATGCCACCACCTTTCGACACATCTTTATTCGAATGGGCCTTACGTGGTTCACTAGATTTATTCCATTCAAAATATACGCATACCCATCTATCATTTTTCCACGCTTTTGCATACATATTTAAATAAACATTTCGAATAATGAATAAAAGTTAAAAAATTATTCATCATATGTCGAATAAAGTTATTTTTTTTATTTGTCGAGCGTTGCAACTTGAGCGTCGAATAAATTTTTCAACTTCAACTTCAACTTTAACATTAACTTTATTCGTCAAATAATCTAAAGTAAAAGTACATAACTTTTATTTGATCCGTTATTTAAAGAATTTTTTATTTAGTTAATGCCCAAATCTGATTTGGGGCTGGTCCACACTCAGCGCTCCTCATGTTGTTCTATTCGCTCAGACTTGGCGTCGATTAATATGACGTATCTCTGAAAAGAGTTGACGGAACAGTGCATGCGTTCGAGGTGTTTCGGTATCGCGGATTTCGCAGTAGAACGACGGTTGTGATTCGCATAACAAAACGGGAGCCCGGTCGCGCGAAATTACGATTGAACCGTTACAAGGCTGGTTTATGCGTCCGATACTGTCCATTCCCTTTCGCGGCAATTGATTGCGAGCGCCGTCGGTCGATCGGTATCGTTTTTATTTATGGATCGTCCAACCCGTTGCCACGACGTAATTTAATGAAGCAATTGCCGCGTTCGATTTGCAATTCGTTTACTGGCGCGATTGCAATCGCGATTCCAGCCCTCTCCCCCACCCCCCACCCTCCCCCTGGACGTTTCTCATGGAGACTAGTGTCAAGAAAATTGCCGGGGCTTCGGGTCCATAACGTGGTCGACAAACAATTTAAACACTTTAGATAAAGGGTAGTAAAACTTCAGAAGATACCCTCAACGATCCTCCACTTAAAAGATAACAGCGTAGTAGCAAGAGCAGACTGTTCACTGCTCCAACAACCACGTTTTAATATAAAATATCCCAGATTTGACGACGTCATTGTTTCCAAATCCCGCAGGCTTCCCAAGCCCACGTTCTTGCCGTTTCTACTATTCGAGGCAGAGTACGAAGAGAAGCCACGATGCTGGCAAAACGTCGGAACGCCCTCCCAAAAGAACACAGCTTACGTCCCAAAACCTCGAACAATACCGTCTCGCTGCTTACAGTCAGGAATTCTCCCGGTGCGCGTTTTTCACGCCTTTCTTGCTACCACTTGGGACCACTGTCGCCCGCCATTAGTGGCTCGTGGCTTGCCAATAATAGTCGACCGTAGTCGGCCAGTGAAGTCTTTCCGAGCAGTAATTGTATCTGTTCGGTTGCCTTTGGAACAATTTTGCTGCCTTTCGCAAAATACCAGAAGACCAGGAGTGTAATACACGTACACAACGAATCGCGCCGTAGCAACGCCTCGAAATCCCCGCTGCAACTGTGCTTCTACGTTGTAGTAGATTCTAGCTGCTCCTCAAACGATTTTATTTGAAATGTACTAAAATATGAAAGGGCTGAAAAATTGGTGGGGATGGTTTCCTATTTATACTGGGTTTTGGTTGACGTGTCGTAAGTGACAGAATACAAACATATGCGAGCGTGTATCTAGATAACGTCACTTTCAGAGGAAACCTGGCCATTTGGAGAGAGGACACGGTCAATGTTAGCACACGTCACGTGTTCTGTCGCATCGCCGCCAGCTCTGCTCCTATCATGCACTGTCACAGTGGGTCCCTCGGTTGTAAACACTTTGCACATAACTGTGCGCTTTAAAGCTGCAATATTCGAGAGAGGTAACAAATGGCTGAGTACACAGTGGACTCCTCAGTTTCACGTCCGGCCCTCCCTTAGATCTGTATCTTCTTTAGTGTCGTGTGGGAATGGTGGCAAGGGCTTTAAGGACTCGAACTACAAAATTTTGTAACCGAGTTGCCTGCGGTTCACGCGTCATTTTCAATTCGAAGAAATATTTTCTATAATACTGTAGGAAGTCTGCGTAGCCTCTGTGTTCTTCGCCGAAACTTTTAAACTTTGCTCGGTTCTATCGTTCCTCTTTCTAATTTCAAAATTCGTAAAAGGATTACTTGGTCTTATTCTATTTCAGCTTCAGTTGTAATAATTGCGAGTACCAGTTCCAGTTTGATGTTCTAGCGACTCGATCGGATGAACATAAGGATTGTCAAGAACAGGATTCTAAAGTCTCAAAATTCTGTGTAATCCAGTGTAGTAGACTTTGAATGAATACAACACGAGAGAAAAATCGAAAAAGTATCCCCAGTCATTGCAATTATTCAGATTGTAGATAAAACCTGTGAAAAAGGAATCCTTCTTTGAAAATCTACCACCTTCGTTCAATAGCATCCCCTTTCGATGTGTGAGAATCAGCAAACCGTGGAGAGAAGATCGAAATCCAAGGTCACAGAGTCGTCGTAACTTTCAGTCATCGACCTGGAAACGTGTAACGCGATTCGCGAGGCTCGGGGACGTAATCCCATAGCAATGTTTGCCATTCGTGACGCGATACCGATCGCCCCGCTGTTGGACGGAGGGAGCAGGGAAAAGCGGATGGCGCGATGTTCCACTGTTTATCGTTGTTATCGTTTTTCGACCCCCATCTCAGTCTGGCCGTCCCCCGTCTCTCTACAGCGAAATCCGATTTGTAATGGAAATGCAGTGTTCAATGCGCTCTAATCCTTCGGTAGATATAGAGCAACCTTTTGTAACCGTGCAGGTCGGAAAAAACAGGGAAATCGAGGCCGTCGAAGTGGGATTAACCGCACCACTTTTTCCTGTCCTGGGATCGACGAACCTGGGCAGATGACGTGTCAATAACAATATTTAGAAAAGATTAAAGAATATAGAAGGCTCGTGCAACGAGGTCAGTGATTTCCATGGAACTGAATAGGAATGAAAATATTATTTTCTTATTTAATTTATCTAATCCTAATTTATCTGAGTTATCTAATTTATATTAGTTATCTAAGTTATCTGAGTTATACAGTTTATCTAAGTTATCTGAGTTATCTCAGTTATAAAATTTATCTAAGTTATCTGAGTTATCTCAGTTATAAAATTTAGCTAAGTTATCTGAGTTATCTCAGGTATAGAATTTATTTAAGTTATCTCAGTTATCTCAGTTATAAAATTTATCTAACTTATATAAGTTACCCAATTGGTCTAAGTCCTCTAATTTATCTAATCTCTCTAGTTTATCTAATTTATCTAATTTATCCAGGTTTGCAAACCAAATGCTATTCTTCGAGAGCAAGTATTCCTCATCAAAGATTCGTGAAGCTCAGCTATTTACATAAATCGAAGCTCATCTTCTAACAAAAACAACAAACTCTTAACTAGAAACCGACTACTTAGTCTCTCAATTAATGAAAAGATCGTGCACCCACGGGGGTTACTAGAGGATCTAGCGGGTTCCTTCGCGATGGAAGAGGAGGTTCGTTGGAAACGGGGGATGGGGGCTCCCGAACGGAAGGGTGACAAATCAATGGCGGATGGTAGGGTAGGTAGCGGCATATGAGCACTGGGCTCCTATCTTATCAACGCATTATTCAACGGCGGAGGCTGCTCGGGACTCTAACTGCCTGCATTTGCATAAATCCATAGATCTCCCGGACCTGCTCGGCTGCCCGGTCGTGTCTATCCATCTCTGGATGCATGCATACAGCAAATTACAGTGCCCGCAAGCGGAATTGTGGGTGGCGGACCCGTGTCTCCCTCTCAGGCCCCCGTTCGCCGCCCCCCTCTCGTCCCCCCTGTTCTCGAAAGGACCGAAGGGCGCCACTGCGCTCTGCCTGGCCAGCTAAAGGGGAAGAGGGCCGGCGGAGGGGTAGGTAACATCCACTTTCCCGGTGGCTTTGTATTGGATCGTTAACGACACCCCTTCCTGTGTACCTTCTGTTATCGCCTACCCTTATCCGTCTTAGCCTGAGCTCTTGGACGAGACCTCGAGTAGGAGGAAAAATCTGCGCGCCTCGGAATGATCGACGATGGATTTGCTAGACGAAGGGCAAAGGAAATTGGACTTGGCCTCGGTTGATAATTACTTCCCTTTCCATGCATATAATTTTTGCGCTCTAAGTATTCCATCCGTTATCGCTCGTGGTAAGCAGTAACCAGGCACAAAATTTCAGGGAAATCGACGACCCAAAATCTCGCGCACACGTCGCGTTATTATTGACGCGCATGGGATCGATATCCCAGCGAGTGATCCGCGAACGAACGCGTGAAACAGATTGCTGGGCGAATTAAGAATTACAGGTCAAAGGGCCGCTAGTAGCCAGCTGCGTGACAGACGAGAGAGGAATGGCTCGGCCGGTTGTTTGCCGAACCCATTTGCTGGATCACGGAAATGACGTATCCGTGGCGAGACGTCTAACGGATCGCTAATCAGCAAGTGAAACAAAAGGATTGCCACGGAGCGGCGGGTTTCCACGAGGATCTAAGATCCCTCGAGAGGATTGCCAGGCCACTCTGCCACCGGGCGGTTCGTTAGCAAAAGGAGAACTGTGAGTCCTGGCGCAAATACAGTCGATTACGTGCCAGCCCTTCCACGACGGTTCGCTGCTCGATGAATTCCTCCGCGTCTAGCGTGTGCGATCTCTCTGTTATAGCCGCGAACGTTACACCGATGTTTTGCCAGTGCCCTTGTTATGCAACTGGCACAGAAAGCATAGCGAACTCGCCGAACCGAGGGGAGTTCGATGAATATGCGGGGAACGTACGCCCGCGCATACTTTATGAATGGTCCCGTTCTTTCCAGCTTACGCCGTACCTCCAAAATTCCAGCTAGTCCGAGGGTAGCAAGAAACATTAGCTTCCTGCTTCTACAGTCGACCTTCGGGGCTCCCTTATCGCTGGACGTTTCGAGTGTTTACCCTCCACCACGCGAAAGCAGTCCCTCGCGGAAGTTCCTGGCAAATCTAGTGACCCGATTGCGTATATACCACCGAAATTGGAATTCATTTTCCTCCCTGCTTATTCGCCCACCGAAGCTGAATTTACAAATATCTGGCGTCTCGGAGAATTCACTTTCGCGGAACGTATGAAGCACGAAACTTTCTGCCTCCATTGTTTCCTATCCGAAAAAGAAATGGCGGTCGAAGGCTGACAAGTTGACAATGCGTGGGGTCGTGGCTCCGAGGCGGGGGAGAAAAGATCGTGGAAACAATCCTGGGGGAATCGAGAGGTAATAGTGGAGGAAATTACCGAATCGGTGCAACGAGTCGGTGCATCTCTCGTATTTCATCCCTCTGTTAAATCGATCGTACACCTACGAGCTCGCCGAATAATTCCTGTCGCAAGCAGAATAGGTAAACCTGAAATTTATTACGCGTCCGTTGCACTCTGCGAGCGGGAACTCGGGGATCGGTATCAGGCACTCTCAGACTCGCACCAATTATCCGTGAGTTGAATAGGAAAAATCGAAGAATATATTTTATCGGGCCGAAAGAAGCCGCTGTCAAAAATTTCAACGCGTCTGGCTTCGATCCTCCCTTCGCCTATTATTTCGTTCTCTCGATGTACAGGGTGCTCCGTTTACCTTGAGCACTATAAACATAGCTGTCGTTGATGATAAAATTTTCCAAAATTTTTCCAAGCTTTTTCTAGTACCTACCGTCAAGAACCCAATTCCTGATCACTTAAGATGCAAAGGGAGCAGTTTCTGATCAACCTAAAACATTTTACTATGAGCTATTAAATGTTTGTGTATGAATTTAAAAATACTTCATAATTATTTAATAATTTTTTGGACCAAATTTGTATCGTGATAAACTTATTATTTGGTATTTATATACTAAACTGATCAGGAATTGGGTTCTGATCAGGAACTGGGTCCTTGACGGTACTACGTGCATTTTGAAAAATTCCTTAAGCAGTTGTTGAGAAAAAAAATGATAAAGTTTAGGGTTGCTATCCCCATATCATCGTAAAATTTCTCTCAGTGTTTCTTAGGCAAAGAGCATTATTTGGTATACGTAAATACTAAAAATTGGTGCTGGGGCCATTTTCCCTGTCATACCTTATTAATAGGAAATCTTCTTTGACGATTTCAAACTTCTAAAAAACGCCGCATCTCGTGTCAGATTACCTAGCGCAAGGATCACAACGGGTCCTCTCGGCAGTCCCACGCGCTTACGCATAAAAGCACCGCTGTCCTCCTCAGCGGTGCATCATGGGCGCGTTATCTGTCGGCTGCTCCAACGACCAACGGGGAGCGGCTGCCGAGAGGCGAAGTTAAGTCGACTCCCAGCTCGAATGTCTCTGACGGCAGCGAGACGAGTAGTTAATTAACACCTCCCGTTACCCTCGCGCGCCCCCACCCTGCTGCACCACCATCAACGCTAGCTGCTTTTCCCCCGTGGAGCACCAGCAGCTTTTTTCAACCGTGGAAGGGTCTTCTTCCAGATTCTGCAGCTCGGTACCTTTTTCAATGCTTCGCCCCGCGCCGAGGCAGCTGAAAGGCTCCGCACATCCCTTCCAACCGCGGGATTTTTCTGTCGCCCCTCCGATTGGTAATTAAGACACTCGTAGGGAGAAAGGAAGTCAACGGCCAGCAGCGAGGTCTCATCTATTTTTAATTTAGATAGCGCCGGGGCCTGGCTGCGAAGCTCCAGGCACGAAGATCCTTGGATTTGAATCGAGAATTGGACTGCCCGAGCCACGTTTCCTTAACTTGCCCTCGACAAATGGCTTTCATTCCGCTCTTCTTTTCTCCTCTTTCGGCTGTTCGATGGGAGAATTTTTGTGGAGTATCGCGAAAGTGGCGCGAATCGATTGGAACGAGCGCGAGGGAACAGGTTTGGACAGAGGGGAAATTCAGTTCAAACACTTCAGGCTCTACTTCGTCTCTTGGGTTACACCTCCCATTATTATTCTTCTCAATATATGCGCAAAATTTCAGTGTTCGATCTGCCAATAAAATCCTCTTTGGTATCACCGGAGGATCTTGCATAGTAGCTCATTAAATTGGTTTCAGAAGGGGCCGTTCTTAAACCACTTAAGGGTAATTTTAGTGATTTCTTACCTCCTCCCTCTCTCATTGTCAGTATAAGAATTCGTAAGAATTTATATTCCAATTCCCTCCCCACGTCCTTGCTTACCTAATATTTGTTACATTGCATTTAAACAGTTATTAAAATCCTTTTAAAAGTTTATATAATTCATTTAACTCGGTTTCGGGAAATTTAAACTAAAATTACTTTTCTAGACCATTAGTAGTAAAAAATATTATGTAAGTCGCTACCTGACACCCCCTCCCCCTTCTAAGAAAACCCCCCTTCCCACCAAAGAGCCTTACGTAATTTAAGAACGACCCCGAGGCAGCTATTACTTCACAAGATGAAACGCAGAAAGCACTTTTCTTAAAAGAAAGAAGAACTCCACTCATACAAATAAAACGTTAATTTCTTCGATTCAGCGTACTTCTGAACATATTTTTCTATGGAATTTATTCTGTGGAAATAATTTTTCACCCGAAAGTCTGCTCCTGCAATTCGATTCGCAGCGTGGCCGTAATCAGAGTCCCGCTGAAATTGGCATCGGCGTGCACGAGCGTGTAAGTTTACTCGCGCACGGATTGCGTGACGACGTCATAAGTAAACCGGCGCGACGCGCTTGCGCCGCTTCTGCACAGTAATTATGTGTTAACTACCCGTTAAGCAGCACTTCGTTCTAATGACGTCATGTACGTCCTGCTAACGACGGGACGGGGTAATGCGCGGCCTGTGTACAATGCTTGAAAAGCCGAACATTACAAATCTCGTGAATTACCCCTTGGATTCTGGCGGGTCAACGTCGACCACGCCGCCGATCGATTATTAACTCCGAGATTTGTGTTTAACGTGGTCGTCGCGTTCCTTCGGGCATGATGACCGTACGCCAAGGTAATTCTCATCGATACTCGCCACTCGAGGTACAAATTAGCGAGTGGAAATTGTGTTTTATTACACATTGACCTTTGGCCAGCTTTCGGCAAAAAGAATGGAAAAGTATTATTACAATTGTTTTATATACTTTCAATAGCAAAATACCCGCCCTTCGATATGGTATAAATTTGACGTTCCATTCTCGTTTAATTTAACATTTAATTTTAAACGTAAACGTAGCGCCCTCTGGGCGCGGATTTTGCAATTAGTTTATTACCTATAACAGTTCCGTTAAAATAAAGATTCTTCTGGTATGGATATGGTTCATCGAAATTTGTTCAGTAGATTTTGAGATTTGCGCTTTGAAACATACATGGCACGAACATTTTTATATAACAGTATGGATGCATGAGATTGCGACCGTTAACCTAATGTTTCTGCCTAGATACGCGTAATAATGGACTTTTTGAAAAATTCCTGTTCAAGCTCGATGGAATGCCGGGATAATATTTTCAGCTCTCTGGCGAATGCGTCGGGTTAATTAACAAAGCTAATTGGGCAGAGGCGAGTCCCTTTGACGGCCAATTTTCGCGCATTATATATCTATTATAATTGCATTATACGGAATGTAGCCGTGGCAACCGTGTGCCCAGAGATTCCTCGTGCGAAAATAGATTGAAATTGTCGAATAAAGCTTTGTTTTCGGGCGAGGCTTCGTGTTTTAGTAAATCAAGCTTTGTAGATAAACCGAAAATACATCGTGTAAAATTCTATAAATTTAACTGCTGCTATAAATACAGTAGCCAAATATTTTGTATACTTCATCGACTCCGCGAAACCGTCGACCCGTGGACGCTGCTGGACTCGACTAAACAGTTTACTCAACGAAGAGAACCACGCATACGTGCCAGGCCTCGCAGAAATTATAAGGCAAGCTAACGACAGGCGAGTGGTTAAAAATCACGTTCCCACTGGCGGTACACTGGTGGATCAGGATCGATGATCGTAATCGCGGCCCGGCAGGGCGGCGTGAATACGGAGAACTCGCATTTCCGGGCGACCCCTCATCGCCAAAGCCAGCTAGCCACCCTCTCCTGGCTACAGTGAGCATCCTGTACGGCAGCCAGGGTCGTACGGCGTTAATTGATCAAATTACAGGGCCGCGGAGCCGAATCGAAATTGCAGGGCTGCCAGGCCGGTTTTCGGATCGGTCTGGACCGAAAGGGGGGGGGTTGGCCGTGCGTTCAGGGCTCGCCCCCTAGCCAACGCGGACTTCCCAGTCTCACCCTCGAGCGTCCCTGTTCGCGTAGCCGGAACAGGGGTGGATGGGCCACTTCAAACCGATCGGGATGATGTTCCACGAGCCCAGCCGACCGGTCAAGTGTTCATTGCCGGTTCATTCGCGCGAATTCCGCTTTTAATTAATGACTATCAACCGCTATCCCTCCCCCGCTGGATGGGGTGGGGGGTAGGCGATGATTGATCGACAGTATCGTTGATTGTCGGCCGAATTCATCTGCATTTCCGGCTGGCGGCCTTTGCTGATATCTTTGTCGATGCGACTACTCGAGGCTTTCGAATATAAACTCTAACCTCGTGCAAGGATATTCTAACGCGCCCCACTGTACGAGGGATAGTTGCATCGGGGATCTCAAGGTACAGTAAATCCTCGTTAGGAGCCCATTTCTACCACGCGTTAAGAGCCCCGCAACCCCACCGCAACGCGTTATCCCCACCATTTCTTAGAATCCTTCGGACGAGAGTGGGGGAACCTAGAATCCTTCCTCTCGCTCGCTCATTGGGTTTTCTCTCTCGCGCCAGTGGCCGCTCGGAATAGTGTCCAGTCGCGTTAGGAGCCCGCCGCCAGCCCCGTTCGTCGGGCTCCTAACGAGTATTTACTGTATTTGTATCAAGTTACTGTTTTAGATCAAGTTAGCTAGTTGTTTAAAAGAATGATGAGAGGTAGCATGAAGGATAGACTATAGACGGAATCTCTGTCGATATCGTGCTTCCAGATTTCGATCTGTTTTGACACTTTGCTTCCCACCGATAGAATCTTATGGGATAATCCGGGCTCAGACAGGTGGACATGTAGATACTCCAGTAACCAGTTAGTCAGTGGTGATTCCAAGTCCACTTCAAATTATAGGTCACCAGTTAACGATCAATTGGAGTGGTCGACAAGAGACAACAGTGGCATCTTGTGCTCTGCTGTCAAATGGTGTTCGGGTATGGTGGAAGCTTCCAATACCTGGTTTATCGATGTCGTTGAAAAATTTTGCCTACTATTTGCACTTAGAAAAACGTTCCTCTCGTATCAGCTTCGATGACGATCCCGCGCGCGAGTTTCCGCTAGAATAGTGGGACGATAATCGCGAGGAGGCACGAGTGAACGAAGCCTGGTTTAAATTATCGTTTACGATATTAGCCGCGGCGTTATCACTCGTTGCGCTGCTCGCGTCTTAGATCGAAAACCGATAACGGGCATGGGTGTAGAGGTAAGGAACCAGCGTCGAGCATCACGACGCCTATTCGTACTCCAGATTAAAGGAGCCACGTCCCTTCCTCCGCTTTTGTTGGCCTCCCCATCTCTTCCCACGATTTTGCACCACCTCCTGCTCAATGCATCCAGCGCGCTGATCTTCATTGTCGACGCCTGCAGCGTCTCGATATTATAAACCCATTAACACCGTCGGATAACGAGGCACGCTGCTGTTCATTGAACGTTACCCTTCTCGTCTCTCACGTGTACTCCTATTGTGAGCATACGAGGTCCACTGGGTGATTTTAAAAAGTCGATGCTTAATATTTAATGTTTAATAGGTCGTCCTAAGATAATTTGATAGTTAATAGTAAGTAGGGGAGACCGGGGCTAAAAGTTCCGGGGGTAAGTTGTTCCGACCGTTCTATCTTCAAAATAAAAAGAGCGTTGTACTTTAAATTATTTTTTCCACAGAGTGGCGTGATCAACTTATACGGAAAAAATAATTTAAAGTACAACGATCTTTTTCATTTTGAAGATAAAACGGCCGGAACAACTTACCCCCGGAACTTTTAGCCGTAGAGACTAAATTGAAGAGTCCTTGTAGAAAACACTGGAAATCAAAAATCAAATTTTATACTGTACCATTGTCATTGGCACGCAGAAAATTTGGCGATAAATTTTTTTTCTAATTGTAGCGCTTAGAGTGTTTTCTACAAGAACTCTTCAATTCTGTTTTCATAACAGTAAAGGAATATTTCGATAAAATCACTCCGAGAATTACTGAAAGATAACACATACGTTCCACTTTAAATCCATTCTTCTTTCACTTCACACGAGCCTGAAACTGGCTGGTAAATGACCGTGTAATTCCACTTCTGAATGGGCAGAGTGCAACAAACGGGTGACGATCGCCGTGGAAAAAAGGACGCATCAGAACGTGAGATTTAATATTGCATCTCACGGGAGAATCGTTGACGGTTTTGGGAGCCGGGGTCGAACGCGTCCACGAAGCGCTCGATATCCGGGGCCACTCGACACAGCGGCGCTTGCAAATTTTCGCGTCCCGCTTTTCCGGATAAATTTGCATTCGAAGCGGAAAGGTAGCAATAATGTGGTCGCGGGACTATTTGAGCGTGATAATTGGCTGCATCAAGAATGGATGGCTCGGATCGAGGGGGAGGGGAGGGGGAGGACGAGATTTCGCCGGGGGCGAAATTCCCTGCCGTCGAAATGGTTATGTTATTGAGAATAGAAAAAGCTCGTCGTGCGTGTTATTCCAGCCCCCGTCCGCCACCGATCCTCCGCGTTGATCCGCCGACGGATTTACTCGTTACGCAACGTTTTTGTGTAACGTACGCGGCACGAGAGCTCTCGCACCGATTAATCAACGCTCCAGGGGGTAGTTGGGACGCGATGGGCCACTGTCGCACTCGCTGCAGTCGATTTAATTACGCGGAATGCTGGCTTCTTGTCGCTGCCACGGGTGTTAGGACCCGTTTAAAACGGAACCATATGTATCTACGTTGTGAATGGTGACGTTCAACTGGTGAGGGGATTCCAGAGGCTTCGAAGTACTTGAAGAATAATCGTACATCGAATGGAAATGCGATAGAACTTGAAGAAGTTTCAAATCAGTTGTTTTGGTAGTATGTGAAACTGGAGGTTATAACGTGGTACACGGGAAAGGAGGAGGCAAGACAGTAGTGTCTGGGTACTGTTAAGGAGGGAATTACATATATACGCTGAAAAGAAGCTGATTTTTGCGAATTTATTACAAAGAAACTATAAACTAAATTATATGAAACATTCAGTGCTTTACATTTATCTTTCAAAGTTTCAAAAAAATTGTTATTTTTTTCAATCATACCCGCCAATGTTTCTAAGCTGTAGCCAGTTTCCTCAACTGCGACATCTGCAGCCGACATTTTTAATGAAAGAAAAATTTTGCAGCTTTGATAGATAAATATAAAGTACTGAAAGTTTCATTATTATTTTAAGCTGCACCTAACTCAGATTCAGCAGAGCTCGAACGGACATTAAACGTGCGTATACCTGAAAACCCGGAGTGACTGCGTCCACCTAACGATCCAGCGCTAGAGCAACATGGACCTCCAAACACCAGCTACCATTAAAAAAAAGTCTATAGAACTTTCAGCCATCCTTTGTCTCCGAAAAATCGTACAAAACGAAAGGGTTAAGTTGGAATCGTAAATTCCCAGAGCCCATTGATGGCCGGGTCTTGCTCGAAGAAGTGGACTGTAGCGTTTCCAGCATTCAACCTCGGCATAATCGCTCCCCGAAGGGCACAAAGGGCGACGACGAAAGGCAAAAGAGATTCACGGTCTCCGTGGAGGGCAGCCACGGTGGCTGCAATTATTCGGTTCATTTAATTCGCGGTATGTCGACTGAGTAATGCGCTGGTGCGGTAGGGGCCACAGTTACGCGGAGAAGGTGTGTCCTCGCCCTTTGTAGGTAAATTCCAGGGGCGGCGGGACGGGGGAGGGTGCAAGGGCCACCTGGCAGGCGGGAGGGAACACTCGATACCATTTGAAAGCACGTAGGTAAGCATTTATCCCGGAATATCCTATTTATCTTGGCGCTGGAACGCGCGACGTCCCTTATTCTGGCAATTCGGTCACGTCCCACCGGTCCAGCGTTTCGACGAAAACCTGCAATTTCGATTTCTTCCCAAAGATTTCCACCCTCCCGCAGCAACTCTCCGCGTCTATCCACTGCCGTCTGCCGCCCAACCCTCGCTCGGGGGTCCCTTTTCCATCCGTCCACGCGAAACCCACAGGTTTTTCCGCATAGGCGAGCGCGACTCGCGCGCAGACATCGCGGCAGGGTCGAGAAACTCGCGTGCACGCGCCCACGGCGGGCTAAGTCGGCAAATAAAAGCGCAAACTGCTGTGTAGATGGATGCGGAGCCAGTTGCATGTGCAAGCAAATCGATTCGAGCCTTGACGAGGCTTGTTACTCTTTGCCGCTCGCGGACCGGCCTTGCACACTCGCGTGTGTACACTCGCGAAAAACAAACGGGATTACGAGAACTTTTGCGTTCCACTGGATGTAGGAGGTGATGTGTGCTTACACGTCTGTAGGGGCTGAGGCTCTCTGTAGATGTTAGCGGATGTTTGGTGCCTTGGATTCGAGAACGAGAGTCGGAAGACGTCGTCGAGACGACGCTCGGATATGGCGGGAATAATTTTCGTTATCGTATTAGTGTTGCTACACTTTCCGCTTCTTGGCTGAGGTTGTTTCGCGGTCCGTTGCTGATTGCTGCGAGTAACCATATTGGTATAAATATTCTGTATTTAGTTTACAGGGCACTGAGTGTTTAGTCAGTCTACGTATTGAGCGAAATTGTTATTAAGAGAATCCAATTTCATTCAATTCTAGAATTAGAACGAGTAGAGGGTTCGCTGTGCAAATAGAAGGACAGCAATCTGTAATGCAATTGGGAAGATTGTTCGACGCGTACACCTTAATAGGGTAAACGCACCAGTAAATGAACAGTTAAGGCTAATGAATGAACACTATTATAAAATTATGTTTGCAGCGCCATTGATACCACGTGCTGCAAAAAATTGTTTGAATATGAAGCAAGAAATGAAAAGAAGTCTCTAATTAATTTGTTGCTTACTTTAATAACTTATTTTACTCATTTTAATAAAGAATGTTCATTCACTGGTACGTGTTCATTTACTGGTACATCCACCCTATTACCGACTCGACAGATCGGTAACTTCGAAGCATGCATCGAAGATTACGTTAATATGAAGACAGGACGAACTTCGTGATGGTCCTGTTGAAAAAAGCAAATATGTACAGGAAGAAACAGTCTACGTGTTCCTCGCCTGTCTATATACTTCTTATTTCCCTGGGACTTTTCCTTCTGCAGGAAATATTCCTATTTGTATCTCGTTCCAAAGTAACCATGAAAAATAAAGGAGGGACTACCTTTCTCAAAGAAAGCACTTTCTTACTGCTCGATACTTGTCGATCGATCAACCACAGTGCCACGGTGGAAATTCAGATTTTTAATAGGACTATAAGAAGATTAAACAGCGATGAGAAACCCAAATTACGAATTTCAATTATAGAGAAACAGTAGTTGCGTAATATTCTCCATAATTTCAACCCATTTCCATTCTTTTTTGATTTCGACGCAATTGAAAAACCCCTGTTTCCTTTGAATGAAAATTTCACTACCGATGAAAATCGTGTGCCACCGGTGGTCCACGTGCCACGAGACGAGTTAAGGGTCGCTGCAGCTCTTTCCTTAGGCACGCCGCTAGAAGCCAATCTATAAATTACCACAGAAATTTCGTTGCCTGGATCCGCGAGGGAGAAAGCCCCGAGGCAGAGAAGCTCCCTGTCGAAGAGATATTAATCAAATAGCTGCTTAGAAATTTTCGCTCCGCGGCGGAACGTGACGCAAGGTTTTGAGAGCGTCTCGGCGCTCACCTTAGACGGACATTAATCAGTGGAATCTGACTGTAACACGTCGAATCGGCCGGTACGGGGCGATGAAAAAGAGGTGGGTGGGAACTTCTCTCGTTTATCATCCGATAGTCGTCGGAGATCGGGATCGAGGATTTTTCTCGAGAACCCTTTCGGGACACGGACTCTTGACCGGAATCGAGTGACCTTACCCGTCACAATGCCAAAGTCACTAATGTCCTCCCCTTCTATGGGGAAAAAACTACGTCACGCCCATTCTCGATCCTTCAACGTCCTTGTCATCCTCCTGTCAACCGCATGCTCGTTGCAGGAGCAATATTCAATCGGGGCTGGGATCATCGTTTGCGCCGTGCCGCGGACAAAACCGCTTCGAAGGTAATGAAAAATTATGGGAGGCCACGGGTCGCGTTCGGTAGTGTTTTCTGTGGTCACTTGGTCGAGTGGGATCCTTTAAAGCACGATATACGAGGGAAAAATGAAGTGTATGTGTGAGGGTAGATGGAAAGAGCGAGTATGATTTTGATAGAGTGGAATATTTATTAGAGAATAACAATGACGGAAGAGAGTGACGGAAACAAAACACAAATATTTTGTAAGGAATATTTTTCCAATAATATTTCGGCCATATCGAGACTTCGCTGTAGAATAATACGAATTACGAAATATGAGTCAATAAAAAATTGATAGATCTCTATAAAAATTCTGGCGGGGAGGATACAAAAACAGTCAAATAAACAATATCTATATGAAATTTGTGTGGGATGAAATCTCTTAAAAAAAAGATTCTTCGAAGGCTACGAATGAGGCGTCGTGTAGTGTTATCTGAATAAATTATGACGATGACTAATTCTTTACACGTCTTATGCTCATTCAACGTAGAAGTTTTATGATTTGCATACACTCAATACAGTATAGCAAAATATCAGCTACTTACTTCGCAATACCACAAAACTGAATACTTCTGAAACTAGTACTTAGCGAATCTATGTCCATTAAGATCCGTTTGTTCTTCTTATATATTAAGAAGACTACTTATGCAGTCAATCGTTCGAAGATAGTGTACATATTTTTTCCAAATTAATTACAAGGAGATGCATACAAATTGTGACTAGTACTTCTGGGTAATGTTTATTAATACAACAAATTGTAAAAAAATTTACTCTACGTGATAATAGTAAACGTTTTATAAACAAAAAGTGTGTGCTTGCTTTCATCCCCTTGTAATTAATTCGCAAAACATATCTGATTTTCGAGCGATTGGGCTGCCTAGTTCCCTTAAACACTTCAGCCAGCAGCTTAGATTCACAAAACACACTATCTTCCACGGAATCTAACATTTAGACATACACCAAAAAGTGTTCACATTCTTAAGCGTTCATCTACCCATCGGTCACCGCACCAACAACGAATTTCATCGTCCACCCAGGTCGAACATCGACGAAAGTTCCGTCGATCAATCGAAAGGCGTTTTCATCGATGATGGCCTCCCTCGCGAGGAAGAAAAAGACAGGGGCAGAGAGAAGTTGCGGCGCCTAATTGCTTGATCGACAGAAATGTCGTTGGAGCTTGGACGGAGGAAAATTTCTCCTCGATCCTTCACTGTCGTCGTCAACGTCGCGTCAACAGCACTCCATTACGAGGCCCGCGATGACGATAATGTTGGTGTTCCGTCCCCTCCCCTCGATCGATCTAGCTGCCCCCCTTCGGAACGGTGCACTTTTAGCGGCATCTCCGGTTGACGGGTAAATATGGGTACAGCCGAAATCCTGAAAGTTATCGTCGCTCGCGAGACACGTGGCGATGAAGCTGGTGGACCAGCTCCTTCTAATAACCACCCTCCGGAATCTCAACCCTTCTTCCTCCCCATCCCTCTGCCCCTCGGTTGCGCGGTCGTTTTCTTACGAGCACTCGTAGCCCAAGAAGTGGAAAAAGTTCCCTTAACGACTTAGCGAGTACGTATCTGAGCGCAGTTGTCGCGTAATTTCGCGGGGAGAACGTCCGGGAACGCGACGCTTAAAAGAATGTAAAACCGGTACGGAACGGTTAAAAATTAAAAGGCACCCGCGGAGAAACCCGCGGCTGGCCGAGATTTCAATTATGAACGCGTTATCTGCAGGTACGCGGCGGGGTGGGAGCAAAGTTTTCCCATTAAAGAAGCGAGCGACGATCGAAACGGATTACGCGAGCGTTACCCGTGAAATCTCGCCGGTTATTTTACGTTCTACCGACAAACGGGAGCTTTAAGCGCAACTGGTCTTTTTCTAGCGATATCATCGACTCGCCGCTTTATACCTGAAGCAATAGAAACAAGCATTTCTACAGCGAGGAATACCTTAGACCGTGGTGTAACGACTCGTACAAAATTATGGAATACAGGAGACGAATTAAGGGGTTATACCTAGTCAGGAGGCCGAATGTTTGCAATTTTTTTTTGAAAAAGTGGAAGCATATATTTTCACAGAACTTTTTGCACTTTAAAGAGTAACATTTAAAGAACATTTGGTAATTTTTTTATTGAAAAATATTTAACGTTTATAATAAAAATACAACGACATCCAAGAAGACTTTCTAAGAACGGTGAGTAAGATATCTCAACAACAACTGCACCAATCTTTCTATAATTTTGTGGGCTTATTTTTTATATAAAAATCTATCGAATGTCGTTCGCATTTCTTTTTAATATATATTTTCGATTTTATCAACGAAAAATGGCCGTTTTTCGCGCGAAAATCAGGTCCTTCAAACTTTATTTATTTTAAATTAATATTTCGAAAATCCCCCGCCATCAGTCGAAAGATACATTAATATACTAACAAAATCTTTTTTGTTTTTTATTTTAGATAATCTGATTCCGAATTGCAGTGCTCACCGCAAAACAACTTTTTAAAATGGCTTCTTGAATATCGATTGTAATTTTATTATAAACGTAAATATTTTTTTACGAAAAAATTACCAAATCTTCTTTAGATGTTGCTCTTTTAAGCGCAAAAATTTCTGTAAAAATAGATGGTTCCGTTTTTCCAAAAAAATTCACAAACATTCGCCTCTTTTCGGCCTCATGACTATAACCCCTTAAATCGAAATGCTAGACTTGAAATCACCAATGCTGGACTTATGACTGAATATGAAAGGCTGGGTGACACGCATGTCACTTTAGACATCCCGTCAGCTGCACTTCTTGTTAGTTGGTCCAGGGGGAGAAGCTGCTCCCTCCAACACGTGCCCCACTCTGTACAATAATAACTCGAACACCTTATTACAGCACACTCTCGTACTAGAGATCTGATCACGACTCTGACTAAGTATTTCTAAATATATCTCTGCACTGTTTCATCCCTCGCAGAATCTTTTGCGACACGACAGTTGTCTTTGATCGTCCACCTGTGATTGCGCACCGACGACCCCGATAACATCCGTTGCGCAACTCGACGTAACGCTAGCCTATAACCGCCCCCCTTTTTCATCCCCCTGCCCCTCGTTAAAGCGAACCTCCGCCACGTAATCGTTCCGCTCGGTCCAAGCGGCCGTCCCGTCCCCGCGGTTCGATCGAGATCTCGCGGCACGGATATTTGCAATTTAGATACGACGTGCACAGTGCAAACGACACGGCGGATCCCGCGGCGCATCCTGGGCGCACGGGCGTTGCGGGCGGGGGGCGCGAAGGGCCACCGGGAGACAAATGTTTCGGAGGGGGCGGTTGCTTGCTCGCTTGCTCGCCCGCTCCGCCTGCTTGCAGGCGTCGCGATGTTAAATAATCGCGTCGCCGGCACGTTTTCGCGTAACGAGGACGTTTATCAGGATCCAGCAACCGGGAACTGATTTACAAATAGGCCCCGAGAGGCGGCACATCCCCGTCCCACCCCCTCGAGTTGAACGCCGTTCGTCCTTGTGCCGTCTCGCCACCTCCTCGTCGGCGTTCACCCTCTTGCTCTGCCAGGCACGGAGAAGGGCCTGGCAGAGACGAATCAGCCTGAATTTTCGCGCCGCCGCGTCGCTGGAGGACCGTTCTCCTATCTCGAGGGCTGCTGCGAAACTCGTCGCGGCCGGGGAAACTTTGCACCCTCGGACCGCGACCGCTCGCCCACCCCTGCCGACGTATTCTGATAGCGCCGGAGTTGCCAGCCCCACTTGTCGCTCACTCTAATTTCCGAATTAAAACTGGCGGCTTCCTTCTTTCGGACAGTTTCCAAAGTGGAGTACCGGGGAGGAACTCCAGAGACACGGGAGGAATTTTATAAATTAGAATTATTATGAGATATTCTGTTTGCAAGGGGGTTGGGAAGATTTCTGCGTTTCTGATTACGTTGGTAAGTAATTTGTTGGATCGAGGTTAATGCAGTGTGTGTAGTTTCTTAAATGGTCCACATCCAGAACAATGAATTTTCCACTTTTTATAGTATCTACAATAGTTAATTACAGTGAAGACACTCGAGAAATAACTACAAATACAAAATTTAAAGCAACAACTGGTAAACTCCTGCGATATGGTGCAATCGTTTATTTTCAGACCTCCTTATACACAATGTACACTCTCCACTCCCAACGTCATTTGCATCCAGCGTTCGCCGTTTTACCCTCCCCCGACGTTGCACCGACATTTAAATATCCACCCCCGTTGTTGCTGCGAATCGTTCCTGAATCGCCGGTTAACCAGCGCCCGCGGAAATTTATGCGCAGACGTAAACACGGCTGGTCGTTCGATCGAGGAGAAGGAATCGAAAGGAGCTGGAAGTACGGTAATCCCTTCGCCGCGGAAGGGCCGGCGGAACCGCAAGGAGAATAACATTAATTCGTAGGAATTTATATTCCTCTCGTACTCTCGAGTACCGACGGACGAGCCAGGGAGGAGCGGACGCTGCTGTCTTTTCAGGGCCGTGGGAGTTAGCCCAAGATGCCTCGCCCCATCCTCGTTCACGGCCCTTCCACTCGCTTTTTCTTCCCCGGGGAAATCATTTTCATTTAAGATCGACTACGACAACGCCTCGCGACCAAGTCGAACGCAAACTCTCGCTCTCGAATAAATTATTCCCCCGGCTTTCTCTATCCGCTGTTCTCCGCGGCCTCCCATCCCAGCCCTTCGTTCTCCTCGCGGTCTACTCACCCTTCTTCCCGCCCTCCGCCTACCCTTGCTGAAGCGTGTTTTGCAAACGGCTTCAGCGCCGAGAGAAAAATACCCAGGGGAAAGGCTTCCCTGATGGCGCTTCGCTTTCAGCGACTGGCAAACACCCGATGCTTCGCCGTCAAAGCAACGAAGTTCCCTTTCTGTCCTCCAGCGACGCGCCTCTGACCGATACGTCGCCAATCGACCTGCAATTGGCGCCAGAAACGCGAGGGAAATTGGGCTCGTTGATTGCTGCGTTCGTATTTAGAAATGGACTTAAGAAGCTAGTGGGGATATTGTTCTTTGAATATTGGTCTTTGTTGGATGTCCACTTTGGATCACTTCGCTTAGCAGATTCGAAGGTGTGCTTTTAGGTTGCAATTCAACTGATTTCATGTTTTCTATTGGAGTAGGTATTAACTGGCGAGGTAGATTTCCTTCTGGGAAAGTCGCGAAAGTGATATGTAATTCCAATTCCAAAGACCACCCTTGCTTTCTCCGCTCCGCGGTCAGATTCCTCAAGTCCCAGTGTCTGCAAGTAGTCGCTTAACTCACAATCAGTCCATCACTAGCTACACTGTCGTTTACAAATATTAGGGTACCTACCTTCTATATCTGAATACTTTTCACCACTTTTAATTTAAAATACCAAATGCAGTAAAATTTCTCAGAGTTCTTCAATAAATTTACAACGTTTCTCACAATAATTATTATTCCCCCCAGAGTAGATATCCCACTACTCGCGAACGTCTGTGTACATGACCCCAAGTCACTATATTCTCGTCATCAAACGCACAGGCCATGTAATCACGTATTCCCTGTAAGGATCCTCGCTCAACTCAACCCCTACGTAGCATCGAGCTATTTGCCCTCGGCTTCCCTTGAATCCTATTGTCTCTACCATACTTGATCACGTCAGGAATTGGAGATATGCTAACGTATCTTTTATTACCAACCAACAACGTGCGTATTTTCAAACCAAATCATGCGTAACCCCTCAATTCTACAACCCTAACTCACCTAAAGCACCCTAAATCATCAGCTCCACGAGGAGCTTACTCAACCCGTCCATAACCTTCGAAGTATTCGTCACTCCGGCTCACAGGATGCTACCGAAAAACCCAACAGCCAACACAAACACCGCGGAAGAAGACGCGAGCAGCCTCTCGTTTCATCGAACCGCTGCGAGTCGCAGCGATCGACGCGTGCCGCGGCACGCCAAAAATCTGGAAATACGGAAAAAAAATAACAGAGACGCGAAGAGGACGACGATATGAATTGCACGGTTTACAGGGAAATATCGCGGGACCGTGACATCGCGAACCTTTGCAGAATCGTCAGCCGGCGTGAAAGAACACAGACTCTGCTGTATTATACGCGCCCCGCGCCCAGCGGAACCGGCATTTGCGAGAAAATTCGAATTCCAAACATTCCCCCCCGCCGCATTGTCCGCCAGACTGAAACGGATGGTTTAGAGTCACCTGCTGCGGCTGCGAATGAATTTTATTCCAGAGAACGGCGATGATTGAGCGACTGTGTTCGCCGGGGGCTCCCTGCTCATTCTGAATTGTTATTTTCGGACGTGGGTTTTGTTTTGCGGCTGTTTTGTGAAACTATCAGGATGCTTCTACACGGACAACTTCGTTACAGTAATTCTAGAAGAGTTTGACGATGGATGAGGCATCTATGGTCATCATACCACGTGGCAAAGTATAAGTGTGAGTGTTTTAAAAAACGGGTTTCAGTGTTTCGAAAACCTGTTTTTAAATTTAAAATAGTGGCTTTGGATACTAAGTAGGATTAATGTATAAAAATGAATTAATTATTTCATTTAAAACGTTGACATATTGACTTGAAATGCACAAGCATATTGTAGTAAAAGTATACTGTAAAACAAATCTTCATAAGTTCATATTTCCAGAGAAAATACCAAATGAAATAAAGATATATATAATTTATATGTTGTACGGATTTTAGTTAGTTTTTTTTTTATTTGGTTTTGTATAGGTGGAGCGTATTTTATTCTGTTATATTTTTGGAATTCCCTAAATATTAAAAAACATGATAAATTTTAAGATAGGTAGGTATAAATAGTTTTTTACTGTTTTAATCATATATTTTTGTTGTAAAAATTCGAAAACCGGATTTTTAGAATATCAGAATTCGAAAACCGGTTTTAACTGTTTTTCAAAAAGTCGATTTTTGTATACACCCTAAATGAAATTGCTTTAACTTGTTTCTTGTGTCATGTATCGGTTCTGTGCACCATGTATATACTTCTGGATAAGATGTTGAAGTAGTTGACTCGTTTCGCGTTTGGATATAAATCTTGTTCATCCACCGTGCTGTTTGCTATTCCGAGAAATGTGGGAGAGTACATAGTTCACGAAAAGACTCCATCGTTTACGCTAGTCCACGTTGAACAAGTTTCATTGAAACGAAATGGGGGTTGGAGGCGACTTTGGAGCGCCTTCTACGTCTTCATTAGGGAAGGAAAGCGGTTCAACGGTGTAACGCACTCGCCGGGGTCGCGCAACTTCTTGCTGGAATAATTTTTTATGCTTTAAGGTCGCGAACTACGCCTCTACTTACAAGGGAAACGTTTTAACCGTGTAACCTTCCCCTCGGAGTCGCACAAGTTTTGCAGAGAATTGTTTTCTTGGGCTCCCAAGAAGGGAGAACTCATTTCAGTGAGACGAAAACAGTGGCGCATTCTGTGTAAAGATGAGGGAGACAGTAAACATGGTCCTTTCATTTTCTAAATGTTCCTTTTAGCCTTGAATTATAAGTTAGACACACACCTTCGCGATTTCAAAGAGGGAAAGCGTAGAAAATGAACTCGAAGAGACAGTACGATCACTTGACGAGCGAAAACAACGAGCAAATCACTTTCAACTTTGAAAAGCAGTTCCCGTCCACGATCGTTGGGGAGTACCAGTAATAATTCGTTCCTCCCCGAAGAACAGACGATTCCCTCGTACACATTATCGACAAATCGGCACGGTCGAGCCCCCGAGAATACCAGAACGACCATAAAGCTCCATGCCGTGACGCGAATCGAACAGGAGCAGCCGCGATGTAAATCTATGCATAGCTTTTGTTCCCCCAACGCAGGACTTTCGAACTTTTCTTATTGGCTGCTACCCGAATATGGGAAAGCTGTGAGGAAGACGAGGTGGTGGTTCCGGTGAAGGAGTCTTGGGTACTAGATTCTTCCTCCGTTTCCTTCCTACCGAGCTTCGCTCCGGCAACCACGCTCTCACTACTCCTACGACTTTGATTTCACTTCGTTAGCTCGGCGGTGTGCCGGAGCAACTTAACTAATTTTCTGTACTCATATTTTGCGTTGCACGGAACTGATAAGCATCCTGCTTCCGAAGAAGAGCGCACAAGAAGTAATTAGATCGTCGGTATTCGTGTGGTGTGTAGGAGGGTTGAATAAGAAGTAACAGATTAGAATATTAATACGATGGAAGGTGCATACAGTGGCGGATTTA
The DNA here is from genome assembly GCA_960531205.1 of Andrena bicolor. Taxonomy (NCBI): domain Eukaryota; kingdom Metazoa; phylum Arthropoda; class Insecta; order Hymenoptera; family Andrenidae; genus Andrena; species Andrena bicolor. Next base: position 25,517,471 of record OY482667.1, read on the forward strand.
AGGAAAAAGGTCCAGGTGGCAAACGTTCTGGGACACCTTGTATTCATAACAGAATTACAATATTATGGAAAACAAAAAATATAGTGTTTAGATAAAAGCATAACTTTTTTGGAGATGGCCATAGGTGGTTTTTTTGGGCAAGGACCTTGTATTCATAACAGAATTACAATATTATGGAAAACAAAAAATATAGTGTTTAGATAACAGCATAACTTTTTTGGAGATGGCCCTAGGTGTTTTTTTTGGGCAAGGACCCTTAAATCCGCCACTGTGTGTTTAGTATCGATTATACAGAAATTAAACAGAAATTACAAACGGCTTGTCAGAGACAATTTCCCAATTCCTCTTACTAAACTATCCGTATTTATAACAAATTTACACGGATTTATTGAAACATCCTTACACGAGCTACAGCTACAAAAGCAGAGGCTTCAGTTTTCATTCAACCCTCACAGTTCACATTCGAATGGTCGAGTGGACACGGCGCAAATACTTTGTCCGCTGAAGAACACTTTAAAAAGAACGCTTTTCTACGCAAGCGCCATCGGAGGGTGGGTGAAGCAATTTCCCTGATTGTTTTTTTTTTTCAACAGAGGACAGAGTGATCGAAACGGTCTCGTTGACGAAACGAAGCCGAGTGTGCTCGAACTCGATCGGAATTCGTGGACGCGTGATCCTCTGTTAAACGGGATCGGGGCAAATGATGTCAATCCGGCCGGCAGCCGGCCATCAAACGTAATTTTTCTGCATGTAACGTAATGATAGATATCGCCACCGAGCAGGGTCGAATTGGACGAATTAACGGTTAAAACGACGAGAGCTTTTCAATCGAGCCACTGATTCGCCGCTCGGCCTCCAGCGACCCCCGCCACCCCCTTCCGCGGCCTGATTGCCAAATACGAGCCATTTTTGGCATTGTAATGAGATTGACCGTTGTTGCACACGCACGGGCAGCCTGTTGCGTGAAAGAACGTGAAACGCCGCTTAATTATACATGATTAAGCGCGGACGGTGGCCCAGGGGCAGCTAACCGACGCGGCGCAAAAACGATTTGACGTACTAACGAGCGGCCCGTTTAATTTTCCTTCAACGCGAGCCAGCCCCCGACAGGCCGACTCGATACACACGGAAACGTCGAGAGGCAGTTTTGTATAACAGGCCGTACGAAAAGCACTGGCGGCCACGAAATTGACTGTAAGGCTATGGCTATCCGTTTGCTCTGAACATTGTCGATGCTCAGCGGCTGGGGGTGGTTTCTACCGTTCCCGTGGAAAAATTCGACGCGTAAAATTATTGATACTATAAATCGATAGCGCTTAAGGAGGGGATCCTATTTTTCCAGCTAAATGTATAGCAAAATTGGGGATTTTTTTGTTAAGAAACTAGCGATTCGATTTATCTTAAATTTGAACCACATTTTTATGCATCTTTGAAGAAGTTTCAGTTCCTTTTTAAAATAATTTTTAATAATAATTGTATGAGTTTACTAATGAATGTATCATGATCGATTTTCAAAAATCTCATCTCTCGGGACTATTTTCATTATATACATTTAATTGCTGAGATTTTTGGCTCAAGACAGAAAAGTCTCACGTGGATTCGCACCTTTACGCATGCTTGATGCAGTAGATACTGAGTGTCATCGATATAGTAATTTTGTTGGTGCAAGAAATAATGAAAGACGAATCGAGTTGTGTTGAGTGTGAGAGGAACACCGATCGTTAGACAACGCGGTGAAAAAAACAAGATTGATGATGGCGGGATGAACAAGTCAGCCCTGAATGTTTAATTACCTCATTATTCTTCGATTATGGCGGCGCAAAGTATGCGCCGCTGGGTTCTCTTGCTCGTCGAATTTACGACTGAGAGAGGAACCCTAAGAATTTCGTTGTTGGGAGGACAGTAACCACCGCGGAAGGATAAGCATCGGGAGCTTTTTAAGAGGGGACGGGAATCGACGCCGTTACACCACGCAACGGTTGTTAATGAGCGGGAAACACTCGAAGAAAAACAGCTCGAGGACATTTATCTCGCGCCACGTGTTTCCTGCGACAGTGAGCGCTTTTGAATGATGGAAAAAGGAACGATACACGATTGTTTCTTTCTCCTCTCTCCTTCTCTCTGTATCTTTGACTTTTTTCAACGCCACCATGGAATGATAAACTAGAACTTACATAGTTTATAGTTCTTTGAATTGTTGTTGGAGGCTGGGTAAGAAACTTGCAGAGCAAAAATATTTTAATATTAGGTACAGTTTATTTTTGCAATTTAAGAGTCTTCGTAAAAAGCACTCTAAGTGCCAAAAATAAAATTCTATACTATAGTATTACTAGATTATACTATAGTGTATGCTAGAGTATATTCGAATTGGGACATTGTACTGGTAAATGAGAAGAAAGAAAACTGTTGGACAACCCTTATCGATTGCATCCTCCACTAACATAAGAATAACAGAAGACTGTTAAGCAATGTGAAAACTGTCTCGAACCCTGCACTTAATTACAATCCTGCATTTAAGTTGCAGACTGTTGTATCAAATTCATTGCAATGGCAAATGAGATTTTTATTTCCACGGAGGGAGTTGGGGGTAACAACGTTGCCAGCAAACGAGATATAGCATCGTTCCCTTATTTCACGCGCATCCCGCTGTCAGGCGCACGCCTTTAATCATCGACCGAGGAGAAAAGAAACCGGCGGCAAGATGGTCCCTTTGTCTCTGACGATTTAGCCACGGACCACTCGCCGACTCTTATATAATTACGCCTTTTTCCAACGAGAATAATTCGATTGATCGAACTCCCACGATTCCCTTCTTTCGCAGGGTCGAAGACCTCCGCAGTTCTCTTTCGATTCATTTACCTTCGTTAATATTTGCTGTCCGGGAATTACGATCCAACCCCCTCCTAACCCCCTTCCCCCTTTGTCCTTCTGATTAAGCCACTGAACGGTGGAATTTTTATCCGCGCCTTTTAATCGTAACTGGACGTGCTTTTATTGGTTAATTGAATCTCGAAGGAGACCTTGTTTCTCCGCGAAGACCGACGAGCTCGTTCACGGAACTCCACGGGGTTATTCCTTGGTTTAATTAACCTGGCTATGACTGCCTCCCGTAATGAATCGTTAAATTTTTCACTATTCTGTATGCAAACTGTACTCTTAGCGCGTCACTGGTCATGCGTTACGAAGCGGAGGAAGACAAAGGTAGGAAGTGTGACGAATTTAATACAATTACTCTCAATTTTCTGTAATTGATTGCTGAAATTTAAGTCTTCAATTAGGTTCCACCGAGAACCATAAATTTTAAAATAATCCATGAACGTGTTAATTCCTTAAATATTCCTTCTGTTGGTCAATTCTTAGCGGATGTGGACATGTATTCTCCAATTTTGCATGTATCCGTTACAAAATTCTGATTAATTAAAGTTTCTACAGGCTGGAACAGACACGTCCAGTAATTTAGTCGAGCAGCGAGTAATTTAGTAATTTACCATTGTTTTACTAAGCTACTCGACTAAATTTTAGTGTCCACACACGAAACATTACTAAATTATTTGCTACTCGACTAAACTACTGGACGTGTCTGAACCAGCCTTAAGATCGAAAAACATAAACGCGACTCACCTCCGCAAGTCATACAGATTAAAACGTGAAAGTGTTAGAGACCATCAACCCGAGACCATTACTCCGAAACGAATCAACCCCGCGTAGTAGCGCATCCAAAGGTGGGCAAGAGGCCCAGGATCCCCAAAGAAGGGGCTTTGTAAAAAGGAATGAAAACTGGAGTTTACTCTTAGAATAAATTGTTATAATCACCTAATAAATTTTATTGATTTTTTATTCGTCCAACTCTGCTCCCCCGAAATTAAATCCTACTTAAGTGCGCCACTGCTTCCGCATCTTCAACACTAAACGGAAGCACACCGTTGCTCGAGCTCGGAGGACGAACGTAACGTACCTATCCCGCGAGTCACCTGTGTGCGAGTCGTTTACCTCGTTCATGGCGGCGAAACGAGGGAACAGGGGGGGGGGGGAGAGGAAAGTAGGGGAGGAAGGAAGTCGAAGAAAGACAAACCACTCGGCCGTGACGACTCGAAAGTTGGACGAGCGGGAGGCACGAGGCTCCAGGACGAAACTAATCGAAGAGCAGGACGAGGAAGCCTCTCATCCCGGGCCCCAGGACCGCCTCTATTGACTTAGCAAAGTTTGGATTGCCGTGCGGATAAGACGCGCGGCAGAGTCAGCAGGCGAACCGCGATAGCTTCTGTGAGCTTCTCGTCGTCGCGAGGGCTCCCCGTGTATACCGAAACTTCCGGTACGCGCACGAGAGCCTAAGCGGGGCGGTGGCAAGTCGCGACGACTGACGACCCTCAGACCTAACCCCGACGTTAATACCCCGACTGCGAATGGGCGGAAATTTGTCTGAGGCAACGCGACGCGCAAACCCGCGCCGAGCTTCGTTTGCGTCACCCTCGTCGGGCTCTTCGCTGCAACTTTTCTGTTTCACAGCGGCGCGAGTGTCTTTCCGTTTGTTTGATTCCGGCTCTATGTAACTGGCAATCGCCGCGGGAAATCTTGGAGTCTTTGGCACCGATGCGACGCTTGAAAGTGGTCATAGACCATGCCAGCTCGAAAATGGGTTTAATCCTTAATGCATGATTTTTCCAAAAGTAATGAAATATTTTTAAATCACCAATTTATGCGGCAGTAAACCATAGAAATATAATTTAAAAATCCATCAATTTTTTTATACTTTTTTAGTTTGAAATGGGGATTGTTGTCAAATGGCTACGGTATGAATTTGAGGATTAAGTTAGTAAGGACACTTCTCGTAGAACGGTCGCGGAGAGGGTGGATAGTGAGTATCAATATGCAATACTCCGCTAAGAGTAAACGGATTTGCGGTATAGTTTGAGGGAGCTGAAGCTTTGAACATGGAAGTCTTAACTGGGTTCTGATTATACCCTTAGAATGACAGCTCGTACTTGTAATTACTGCAAGTCCATGTATGAATATGGATCTTGATATGGAAAGTGAAGACGTTGGTGGTTAGATACTGAATTTGCAAAATCGCTGACGGACGTTATCAGCTTACAGCTTGCCTGATAGACGTGACAATCGAGTAAGTGAATGCAAGCTCGTCAAACATCAGAGCTACAGCTGGCAGAGTAGCGTCAGCATACACGTGACATCCTAACCAGATATCCAAGCAGGTGTATGCAAGGAGAGTTTCAAGGAATCGTTATTAAAACAGACAACGCTAAAGAGGTCTTTCGCTATCGACTTTGCTCATTAAAAATCATTTGTAGAGGCCTGTACGCGACCATGGTCGTTACACTGCAATTTTCTCGGAGTCGTCGGGGTCGGTGTCCCCTCCGAACACAATTACGTCGGTCACAAAAGACCACGCGGCGGCTCGATCTGTTCCCTCGTTAGGTTGACGGAGATCGAGAAGGGAGGAGCGTCTCTTTTCAATATGTCTGGCCCATTCGACCCTCGGGGACGCTCGAATCTTTTCTCCCCGGCTTGTTGTTCCTTCCAGGCGCGGTCTGCTCGCGACGAATCACAAAGTCCCGTAAACAGCGAAGAAGATCGGCGAAAATAACGACGACCACTCTTTCGTGCACGCATATATGGCGCTTCAGGGTGCCGCGTGAAAAGGAAACGTCTCCTGGGGGTGATTAACGCGAAACGCCACTGACACTCGTGAATCGAGGGACTCACAATGGTCCTGCGTGTTTGCACCAAGGTTTTGCCTGCGTCAGTTGAAGACAAGTCGTCGATGCCCCCTTTGAGACTCGAGCCTTGAAAAGATGTGCATTAAATATAGGACTCGTGTTTAACAGTTCCATTTGATTTCGGTACTTTGTACTCCTCGAGGGAATATTTAGGAAAGTTCGGTTGCAGGGAAAGTTTTGAAAGAGAGGGTTTACTGAGGATTTGAAGAAAGTTATAATGCCTTTTAGAAAGAATCAGGAATAGCATGGTATTTTTTCTAAAATTATTATGAACCTAGCTTCAATAATCCTTAACCTCTTAACACCCACCTCCGTAATATTACAGAGTTCGATACAATGAAAAATAAACGCTCTTCTCGAAAAACAGTGTTCCATAAAAATTTATAAACATTTCTCATATTACTAGAAGCATAAAAGACGATTACAATTTTTCTAAAATGTAGTGTGAAGTGAAGGAGTTAAGGGGGTATACCCGTTTGAACCCTCGGAAAATGTATACATTTTGTGAATTTTTTTACAAGTCAACGGTTTGATGCAGATTTCCCGTTTTTTTACTATCTTTACATAGTATTATGAACTAATCAAAAAAAAAGTTTCAGTTAAAAAACTATTATTTTTGGGAAGTTATGCATATAGATCTGAAAGTCTCCCGATTTTAGATGGCTGAACGGTGGCCCTAAAAACTCGCGCTACGTTCAAGCAATTCACTTCCAATTTTGCATGCAGAATCATAATAAGATTCCACATCGTCCAACGAAGTCTTTTTTTATTCCGATTCCCCGTTTACTATTTATAAAGAAAAAAGGTGGATTTTTCTCATAGAAAAATCTAACTTTACCTTTGACCTCTCACTATTTCTTTACTTTTCAAAATTTTCAAAATCGGCTACGTTGGACGATGTGAAATCCTATTATGATTCTGCATGTAAAATTGGAAGTGAATTGGTTGAACGTAGCGCGAGTTTTTAGGACCACCGTTTAGCCATCTAAAATCGTGAGACTTTCGGACATCTATTCATAACTTCCAAAAAACGATAGTTTTTTAACTGAAACTTTTCTTTTAAGTAGTTCATAATACTATGTAAAGATAGTAAAAAAACGGGAAACCTGCATCCAGCCGTTGACTTGTAAAAAAATCCACAAATTTTACTCATTTTCCGAGGGTTCAAACGGGTATACCCCCTTAAGACCACCAGCCCCTAGACTTGCAGTAGCTTAAAAATTACCTGTTCCTTGCTAGGACTCAAGCTATACACCGGTCTAATGTGAAATACCTCGAAGTATCAGTGTCGAATGGAATCTGTGGAAGATAAGAGCGAGGGAGCATCGATCCACAGATCGCAGCAACGAGGGCTCGTCTGGATGCAGTTTGCACTGCGATCGACTAATAAATAGCGCGATGCGACGCGTTCGCTGTCGTCGGAACGAAGTCTGATGGCAAGGGACTACGCGAGAACGGGGGAAGCAGCGAGGGTGGATCCACGATAATGGCCGTAATGACAACAATAACGCGGTACGTGCTCGCACGCGCTGCACCCTGGCCTGATGCCACTGCATGATGTCATTTAAGTCACGACTGATGTCGTTACACGGCAGACGTTTCCCGTAACAATGATTCCGAGGGTAGAGAGCGGCTCTGTTAAGTGCACCCGATGGAGCTTGTCGGATGATGCCGTTAACAGCGTTATTTCGCTGTTATTCGCTCACCTGCGAAACGGTTCTGAATTACAAAGGGCAGCGCCACCCTTTGGTACGTTCGCTGTAATCACGAGGTCATATTCCCCATAGTATCACACGCTGTATATGTTGATGGGGAGGGATCATGTTTTTACATGCGATTATGATCCACTATGGTGTAACGTCGAGTAATTGAGATTAGGTTTCATCAGTGCTTACACCTTTAGTATAATACACTTCTATATAAAGAAATGAAAGGCAACGAATTTCTGGAATAATAACTTTCCAATAGAATCTTCAATATCAAAACAGTCTATTTATAATTCAATTCAAAAAGTAAAGCTAGATACGACCGTGCTGTGTGTGTTTAGTCTATGTCTGACCACATACGGAGCGCTTCTACTAGTCTGACAAAGAAAGTGCTCCAGAAGGAAACAGTTTCTCAGTTCGATATTACTCTGGAATCCTCCTAATTTTAAACCCTTTATATTCAAAATAACACACCCTCTAAAATTAGAGTTACCTAAAATTAGAGACTCGATTTTCAACCCTTGTCCCGGTCGATTTAGAAATATGTTCCGGTTTTCTTATTTTTTATTTTTGACGGAATACTTACTACATAGAAATTAAACATTTCTGAGGAAAATATTTTACAGAAAGATATGACTTGGTTCCCAAATAGATTGTTGCCGTATCTGTAATTACTATTGTGTTTTTCATTGCATAAAATTTTTTAGCCATTACAAGAAAAATACACTTTTACAAAAAAATTTGTTCCATCCTTCTTTTTTACCGCGGTTTGCTGGTGAAGAAATTTGGTAACCCTATCCAAAACCCATATGCTATCCCTCGCAAATGTCATCAGCATCGATTTCTTTCGCCTACACGTCTGATCGCCAGCCAACTATAGACCTATACAGGATACGCCTGTACAGGAACCTAGGACATTGAATTTTTATCAAGATCCCTTCGATCCCAGCCATCGTTTGGCGCACAATCATACGGCAATCGGGACGCTCGTATAATCGCTGTCCGCTTATCGGCGATAAGTCGTAAATCATCGGCGGGGGCGAAGTGTTTCGGCGTCGTTCGTCCGGGAAATCGAGCCGGGATAGAAATCTGGACGCGTAAATAACCGATCTGGACGGTGGGATCGTGGCGCGTCGGCGATCGGCCCGCTGGTTGCGGCGGAGGGCGGCGGGTTACGCGCATCGACGCCCGTGCGGCTCGTATTTACAAGCAACATAAATAAATGGAAATTGCTAACCGTTGTAATGCTCGGGAAAGCCGCGTTGCTCGTTCTCCCTCGTCCACCCACAACCCCGCCGCCCCTCCGCCGCGGCGTCGCTTTAATTATACTTCGCCGAGCCGCGAGCGGAGACGCGGGCGCCATTTCCGCGTGTACAACCGGCACCGCGCAGCGGGAGTGAATCTGTCGACGTGTATCGGTTGTCGAATCGGCGGGAAATGCCCGATAAATTGCCCAGCGGGAAAGTATTACTTCAAAATAAATGTAACGGGGCTAATATCGCGGGGCGGGACGCAAACGCGGCGCACCGGTGAAATTGAAAAGATATTACGCCCGCGCACGCGTTTTACAGCGACGCGTTCAAATTGAAACGTCATGTTTTACTATCGCCGGTCCACAGCAATAATAAATATTCCGTATGAACGGCGCCCCGCGCGCCCACCGTTCTCTCACCCGCCACCGTTTTTTACGGGGAATCCATGAATGTTTAATCGGCTTACCGATCGCGATCGAATCGCCGTGCGTGCCCTTCCCTCGATTTCCAGGCCTCGACGATGGAGATACTCCTTTTTCGCTCTTTCTAATAGTTACATGTTACTGAAAGATGATGCTGCCCTCGGGATGTTGCAGTTTCCTAAATTTACTCTTGGGGTAATAATTATTTCAGAGCATGTCTAACCACGCTAACACTGCACATGATAAAAATTATTTATTTGGGCAATCCCTTGCATCTTTAAGATGCTCTCTTGAAGTTATTCTATAATTAATCAATTTATGTAATTTTTTAATCTTTGCTCACTTTTAAATTTTTATATTCTCTATTCGATTTGTTCTCATCGAAATGTTTATTTGTCATTTATGGTTTACGTCTCCCCGCATTATATTTCTTTGTACCAAAGGGTATTTCCCGTGAATAATAATAAAAAATAATAAAATAAAAATATGTTGACCAGGGAAGGGCGCAGTTAAGCAACCTTAGACTCAATATCCCCATATTTAACTTTAAGAGCTGATTTCAACCCTTCACAGTGAATTTTCGTAGAAAAAATTGCTCACTGAAATCAGAATTTTCAGATTGGGACCGTTTCCTTATAAGTTCTGAAATGGGAACGAGGGGTAGAGTAATAGTAACCATCCCCCAAGCGCCGAAATATTTCCGAGCACGGAACGTCCAAACAGCTCACCGGATTATCCGATAATCTCATTACAGGAAGGTCATAAAACCATGGAGCTGGGAGAGTGGAAGGTGGAAAAAGAGCTGTCTCTAAACGCGACGAAAATAAATAATAACCCTCGAACCGCGGTGCCGCTGAATTGGCGAGGCAGCCGGGGCCGGTCCAGGGCATGGACTAATGCCAGGACCGTGCTAGGCGACAAGAATCGCGATCTCGCTGTAAATTGAGGGTAACGCGAGAAGGCGACCGTGGGATGGGGGACGGGAAAAGTCGCGTGAGCGGGCGAGAAGAAAAAGCAGAGCTTCCACGGGGAACGGCGGCGTGGGATAAGAACGACGGACATTTCTCACGTTCGGCTCTCATGAATCATGGAAGAGTAATCCTCGCAAATAGCTGTCGTCTAAGAATTCCACTAAACCTTTAACGCGGTGAACACTTTGACACGCGACGGGGTATTACGAGCTTGCAATTGTCGCGTCGATCGCGCGTACACGACAAGGGAACGTCAACGTCCACCTCGGTATTTGCGACTTCCCTTTCCTACCCTGAGAGCGACAAGTCTTTCTTTTACGAAATTTCAAACTTCGGAGCCATGGAATTAGTGTCTCTAAAGCGGTCTGTAGACGTTCAATATTACTGCGCAATATTTAATATTGTACAATATTATTGACCGTCTGTGGATCATATTGGAAGGTTGCACAATAAAATTGAAAAGTTGCGCAATAATATTGAAAGGTTGTACAATATATTGCGTGAATGAAAATCTTTAGGTTTATTACAGTTATAGGCCTATTTGTAATTTCCCTTGTCTTTTGTGGTTCTCTCTCGTCTTTCTGATGTATTGTTAACTTTAATTCTAATTCTTATATGTAATGTTTTGGGGGTTAGGTTGCAAAACAGCAGGTATGCTGAACCTCGCCCTTTCATCACTTGATTCATGTAACTTGTGGTGAATAAAGACGAGTTATTATTATTATTATTATTATTAAAACTGTGTGATAACCACTACAGTATTGTCTCGTTTAGCAGCCCCTAGACGCTCAATATATTGTGCAATATTCAATATTGCACAATAATATTGAACGTCTACAGGCCGCTTAACACAGGTTAGATTTTAAAATTCAGAAAATTTCTATGGTGCCTCCCTTCTTCCCGATGCCCTAAACGCATTATTATTTTGCTTCTTGGTTAATCAGGTTTTCGAAAGAAGTACGAATTAGTTGAAAAATATTGAATTTAAATATAATGTATCTTTGTATGAAATGAATATTTCGTAACGGGAATACCTATTAAAGGGGAAAATAGCGGAAGAACAAGCGTATGCAAAACAGAAGAACGAGAAGTGAAATAGTATTGCAAGGGTTGCAATAAAACCAACGAAACTGAAGGAATCGATACGATCTCGTTACACTTGCCGAATTGGAATTGGAATTCGTCTGGGATTTTCTACCAAGAAAACGGGGTCATTAAGATGAATTTCTTGGAGCGGGATCAAGAATTGGTTCCAGGGAAGGCAAATGCTGGAGGGACAGCTGATAAATGGTAGATAAACGTTTCTTTTTAATAACAGTCAAGGCTCGCACCTGGGAGGGATTTCTACGTCTTCTCTTTCCACACCCGTTCTTCAAAAAGAAGGATAACCGTCCGTGGAAGTTTCTCCTTGCAAATGCAAGATAAATAACGCTTATCTTTCACCGGTGGGGTTAGACTGCCCCCCCCTCGCCGCCCGAGCTCCCTCCCCCGCACCGTCGAACGTGCGAGCCGAGATAACCCGCGAAGAAATCCGAAGGAATTTTCGACACCGCGATATATACCTCCGTCCAGGTCGTACCTCGAATTTATCGATGGAATTTATAGGGTTTGTTCGCGGCTAAACGGGTTTAATCGTGCCGCGGACCCGGCAGATCAGCGGCACGCATAAAACATAAACGAATCCCCGCGGGGTTGGTAAACGCGTGATCACTTGTTTGCAATCATTTTTCATTTCCGCGGGCGATCGGCTGCGCCAAAAACTCGCGTTTCCGCGATTTTGTGAGCGATGCGTAAACAATGGGGGGAGAGACAGCAATAATACAGTTTCGGGGAAAACATGTATGCACGTATATAATCGGGCAATAATATCGCGCCGGGAGAAAAACATTTGATCCCTCGATTTATTCAACCGAGATTCCAGGACAGACTAGTTTATATTGGCAATATTACGCTGTTTTTTTGCTTCCCTGTTAAGTGCACAATATTTTCTATATCTCTGTTGACATTAAACTGCTTGAAAAATTGTAATGCAATACTGTTGTACCTTGCTCGTGCTCTGCACATCATATTTTAACTACTCCACCGGGAAAACCTTCGCCACTGTACTGGTTTCACATTAAATTACTGAGAGATTAACTTACAATTTAAGAGTTGAAATGGTAAATGATGTAAGAAGTAAAAGTGATGTCAAAACTGCCAGGAGATTTTTTTTTCAATAACACCTTGACACTTATGATCTCAGCTCTACCTTGCGAAAGCTTTAGAAACTAAAATAAATTATTCCAGCACTTACAGCGTTCACCACCGGATTCAGAATGGAATTTACATCCTCTTCCACCAAACAAATGATTTCTCATTTCTTCGGCGCGTATATCGTTTACTGTTCTAACCGATCAGTTGATCCGCGCGAGTTACACGATTTTTCCATCGGGTGACACCGAAAATCGCGTCGAATTCCTCGTACGCCGCACGGGTCAGGGGCTCTTGACGCGATTAAATTCATACAACCGCCCCCGCTAGGAAACTATTCCGCAAGTTCGCCGCTTCGCAGTTTCGCAACTGCGGATTAAGCTTAAAGGGAAGGGGGTGGAGCGGCGCTGGTACGGGGGATGGCTGGATAACGTTGGTGGAGGGTTCGACGGGGTGATTTCGGGGGTGGTAAGATAACGCGGTCGCTTTAAACTGTATTACCTAAGCTGGTTGGTGAGCAGAATACGCGGCCTGGCCAGCTGCACGCGCGCGCGTTGCATTTAAGCTCCGTGCGCCGCGTGCCGCATAAAGGCGGCCAGCCGAGCGCCTTCGGGGCGTCGTGAAGACGGGATTAAAAAAGAAGGGGGGAGGATAGAGAGATATTCTTAAGTTTAGACCAGGTACCCGGCCGCGGGCAACTTATTTGCGACGTATTCCATTCATTCCGCCGGGAACACGAAATTTCGTGTCGCGAAAGCAGCGTTATCTGGCACACAGCAATTTCCAACTTTCTCCCACACCACTTTTCTTTACGAGGAAACTGGTAAAACGGTCTTATATCTCGGGCTGTTCTAGCCGAAGGGTTGACGTATTTCTTTGACGTACCTAGTTCCACTGTTTTTGATTTCGAGTGGGAACTCGAGAGCGTAACTTATTGAAATGGAAAGAAACTTTGGAAAAGGTGTTTTGATTTGCAAAATAAATAAACGAGCTTCGAGTCTCGAGTGCTTTAAAGGTTTGTTGAACTTTAAAACCTTATAAATTGTGAGTGACTTGTAGACGAGGAATTTCACTACAGAGTTACGGCCCGTAAAGTCACAAGCTCCGTTTCGTCGCAGTTTGGTCAAGGGAAGGAGCGCCGCGCTGGAATCGACCTATTCTCCTTGACGCGAGGGTTAGGTGGAGCGCACGTTTCGTTCACCTGCGTCACGTCCACGTTCGAATTAACACCGCGAACCGCTTCAAATCTGCCACCGCATTGGCGCACGTACGTCCGCTGGTTAAAGTGTGCATGTTTGCACTGGCAGTGTTCCGCTAACGAACCTATCGTTGCGGCTTCACCCGACCTCCTCTGTACCCTTTTCGTTACCTCATCCATCCGCCCCGTGCCTTTACCGTCCCAGCAAGCTCTATCATCCGTTCCCTCCCGCTCCAAGTCTTGGCGACCAGTTCCCTAACTGAGTACTAGTTCCTTCGACTCGCTTTAGCGATCTAACGCGGGGATCAAAGGTGATCGTGGTTGCTTCTGAACTGGGTCTTCCGCATCCATCAATTAAGCATCGCCATAGGACACGATATCGTTTCGATAAAATTTAAAATTCGATGTGTAAATAATACAAGAAGCGGTCATAATTTTTATTGAGCACTTAAGGGGGACGCCTACCTAGAGCGGTCGAAACAATGAGGTTCTTTGGGATTTTTTTCTAGAAAAACCGTTACACTTTTATTAATAACTATTCATCTATTGTTAAGAGTACATCTGAACGACAGTTCAGTATTTTTTGCATTAAAAAATATTAAACGATGTGAGAGTTATAGGCGATGACCGGAATGTCTTTTTTTTTAAAGCTTTTAGCGGTGACCATCGTAGCTCGTTGCAGTATCATCTAAAATGAAAAATACGAACAGTTTTAGATAGAGTATGAAATTATCTAGGCGCTATCGGGCCCGATTTTGGAAAAATTATTTTCAGGTAAAATGGCGGCGCTGCAAAGTTGAACCATCCATTTTCAACAAAAAGGTCGTTCCTTTCTTGGCGTGCAAAAACAAAACTAAGAAGAAAAAAAATAAATCCCTCCGATAGCGCCTAGATAATTTCATACTCTATCTAAAACTGTTCGTATTTTTCATTTTAGATGATACTGCAACGAGCTACGATGGTCACCGCAAAAAGCTTGAAAAAAAAAGTCATCGCCTATAACTCTCATATCGCTTAATATTTTTAATGCAAACAATACAGAACTGTCGTTCAGATGTACTCTTAACAATAGGTGAATAGTTATTAATAAAAGTGTAACGGTTTTTCTAGAAAAAAATCCCAAAGAACCCGCACTGTTTCGAACGCTCTAGGTAGGCGTCCCCTCTTAATCTTTTGAAAGAGTTAATAGTACAAGGCGGAAACAATTATCAATGTAAACAAGAACGACCCGCGATAGCAGAAAATTCTGAAGGTAGCCGCAAATTGCTCGGGGTGCCCCAGCAACTGTTCCAAATTCTTAGTAGTGGCTCGCTGGCGAACGAGATGGGCGAGCCGCAGCAAAACCACCGAATGCAACGGCTTGTACTGCCGATGTAGTTCACGGGGACGATGGAATGGCGGTAGAGACGGTACAGAAGGGTTCTCTAGCAGCAACGTAACGCTAATCCAATTTGCAACGGCGCTGCACTTTGCGCGGCCACCATTTTCAAAGGAGTATACGGCAGAAATTGGGGATGAACGCGACCAGCAAGTACCGCCACGTGGCTATAAATAGCGAATAATGGTAGCCGATGTAACGGCGGAAATGGAAATAAACCTTCACTACGAAATAAATCAGACGTTCATTGTTACTTTAGGTTAGATAGCGTACCCCTTAACGAACCCAATACACATCCCTCTGTGGCATTAAATCGGAAACTAATTACTTGATCAGTCGAATCAAAAAGGAAAGCTTGAAACAAAATATAAGTGTAACATTATTTTTCATATTTATTCACGAATTCGATAACAGTATTTATTTATTTATTTATTATGAACTGGTATTTAAAAGAATTGATAGTTTAAATTGTTATGTAAGTTGCAAGTTTAATCTTCAATATGAAGGTCCCAGCAGACATCGCAAATACACTGCTGCTCAGAGAGGAAAGTGCAAGTAGACGCGTGCTCGTTTCTCGAAAGCGTTTTAAACCGATTTATTCGTTGAATTATTCAGCAGCCGCGGCGCGTATACTTGGCCGTAAATACGTGGGCGGGGATAGCGGCAGGAATTTTAGGAAAAGCTAAACTTGCATTCGGTAATTGCGCGGATGGAGTTGTGGCAGGCTTGCTTGGAATCCACTTCGAGACTTATTCAAATGCGGGAGCCGGTGAAACGCGGTCAAACAACAATTAGCATAGGGAAGAGGCACGCCTGTCAGAAACAGTTACGAACGCGTTTAAGGAACTTAAATCGGGATGTTTGTCCCTGGACGCCCCGCGGCTTTGGCAAATTTAGGAATTTGAGGAAACTGCCGGAGGAGGCTGTGCCTCGTAATACATACCTAGAGAACTACGCGTAGCGCGATGAATTCGAACGAACGCGTAATTAATTTCAGTTTAAGTATTACTGGGCGGCTGACGTTGACGGCGCGACGTCTGACGAGAAGTGAGTTCGAACGCAGCCACCGGTGAATGCACTTTCGAAAAATGGGTTCGTTAGTGTGCAAATTGCTTCTGGTCAACATCAATTTCTTTTGGAACCATTGAACTCGTTTGTATCCTTACTTCAAATGTAGGTATGCAGAGGTTCCTGTTTCTTGCGGGAAGCGAAAAATGTTGAACCCAGGAAAGGTATCTTCAGAGACATGGTTATCTATTATGGGAAGACCATTTTCAAGGACTTTCAATATTTATTCAAAGCCACTCTAAGCTCATTTGGTCCCAATATCAGCTTTAACTTAATTTTTCAGGAATTAAAAAAGAAACAAATGTTGCACGTATCATAAAAAAAATATTAATTAAAAATATCCTTCCGGATGCCAGACCTGATATCAGCAATTATAGTTATCCCAAACACAAAATTCAGAATCTCAGAAATCAATTCACAGAAATCTCTTAAATCTAGGTTCTGCCTTTGTTTCGTGTAAAAGCCACACTTTCATAAATACTCGTATTTAGACAAGCCACATCATGGAAAAGTCTGTGTCAAAATGACTGCGGATGAAGCTCGCCTGGCTCTCAGAAAGTAACATTAGACTCTCGAGCGAGAAGTGCAGACTGCAAAGGTAAACATTAAGTTGAAGTATACGTGTATAGAATATGGTAGGCGGGGTTGTAAAAGCACCTAAGACTTGGGAGTTCGGATGGCCAAGTAACGGACTCTTCGCGAAGTTTAAAACATTCACGAGGATGTTTGTAAAAACATCGACAACCTCCGAAGGTGGAGGGCAGGTTCCGCACAAATAAGGAGCGGCGTCCTTTAAAAGCTTTTAATATTTATAAAAAATGCAATGTCCCATGGTTCATGGAAAGTTCCCGTCCGTCTCTGTAAATCGGATGACACGAGTCTCGTGCGCATCACGAAGTTACCTTCGTAGAAGCGTCGCGTTTATTCGGTGTCCGTAAACTAACCGTACCATGAACTTCCGGTTTATTGCATGAAAAGTAACTCTCTCTCTCATAACTCGGTAAGCAGTTTTTTTCCTTCTGCTGGCTACTGACAGTCTGGTTGCTCCGAGCAAATACTTCTGCCTTGCTAAAAGTTTAAGTTTCATGTTTATACCTTGAAAATACGAGCAGGATGTCTGTGTCATATCTAAATATCAATGAGTATATAGGACGTAGGAAGCAAGGGACGAGCAGATAGTCAAACCCCAACAACACTCTCTCTTGTTTTAGTTTTATATTTAATTACGAACTGTAACTTACTTCCAACACAACTGTAAAGACACAGAGCACATGAAAAGCTTATGTATGTTTGCCAGTGTGATAGCTTGGTGGATTGAATAATAATCATAAAGTCAAATCAAAGTGAGATCATTAATAAAATGAGAATTAAAGCCTGAAAATAATGCAGTGCCTAAGAATGAAAAAAGAATCATATAAAATCCTTAAGGAGACAAAGTTAGAATCTTAACTGAAGCTTTTCTTACAGCACCAGCTTTATTCCTATCTGAAAACAACACTGTGCCCAGAAAGTTATGAAAGCCGAATGCTGGAATCAGAAACTTTCGCATCGTTGCACCATATTTGCCCCTCACCGGACCCTGTCCAACTGCCGCATAATCAGCTGCACAGTGAACCGAGAGAAATAAGCTAATTTGCGAGGTCGAGGCAGCGTGTACATACGAGGAGTAGGGCAGTGCACACAAAGGGACGGGGATAGAGCGGGACGTGGTAAAAAATCGAAACAGGGGTAAAATCAGGGCTGGACGCGTGCGGAACGTACGTAAATAACAAGATAATTTATGATCGTTACACAATGATCGTCATAAATCGTATTTCTGCCGGGCGACAGAACGTGCCGTTATGCGAGGAACTCTGGTTCCGCTGGCACCCTCCCCCGTTCGCCCGACGTCGATATATTTTGCCGCGGGAACGCGATACACGACCGGCATAATTTATCTGTTTTCAAATATGCCCGTCCCGATAAATTTACATATTTTAATATAAATTCCTAAATGCCGGGTCCGCGGAGGCCTCGTCGCCCACGGCGCTCCCGGGACACGCAGCAATGCCGCGTCTTTATCAATCATACTCAGGCCTCCCATCGTGCCTTCTCATCCTCGTCATCTCTCTTCAGCCAGCAGCGAAATCACAGCAAAGATTGATAAAACTGCAACGTATCGCAGAAATCCTGGACTCTGAAGAACGCCGGAATTCTCGAAACGTCGATAAAAGTTCGCGAGAAGGAATTTCTCGAGATCGCGACGCACGTGAAATTTCGACACCGCGTGTCGATCGGGAATCAAATGTCTTGTGGACGCTGGTCGAGGGGAATTTAATCAAACCGAGGTTCCGCGAAAGAACTCGATTGACTTCAACGCCTCGATGCTCTGGGCATTCTATTCTCTCGCAACGATGAAACGTTCGGCAGCTTGCTTTTCCATTATCCTGGTGGGACATACTTTGACGCGGTCGATTCCTGTTACGTCGTAACTTTGCATGATCAAAGAAATAGTAGGAAAATTCGAGATTATCCGTAATATGGAATTTATAAACATGGGGTAAGATTGCTGTTACACTCAGGGGCGGATTTGGGTAGAGGCTATGTAGGTTGAAGCCCAGGGCGGCAAATTTTGGGGAACGGGATATTTTGAGCAGCATCCAATTTTGGGGAGCGACAAATTTTGAGAAGCGGGAAATTTTGGTGCACCAACAAATTTTGGAAGCGATCAATTTTAGGGAGCAATAAATTTTGAGAAGCAGAAAATTTTAGGGAGCGACAAATTTTAAGAAGCGAAAAATTTTGGGTTGTGGGATGTTTTGACTGGAAGAAATTGGAAAAGGATTAAACACAAAGGCTTGAGACAACTTTAAAAACTATTCACTTTCTTTTCATGTGGCGAATAAACAATAACTCGTACGTGAGTTGCCATATTGAATTTTTTTTTAAATTGTCTCGACTCTTTTAAATTAAAATATTCGATGATATTTCGCGGAAAGGGCGGCAGACGCTTGTTAAGGTACTTAGGGGCGTTAAATTTCAAATCTTCCCCTAGTTACAGTGGAATTCTGTGCCAACTATTGCACAGTTGCTTCATAGCAGGATTCATTTCGTAAATGGTTGCACGATTTCAAATATTCAGGATATTAGTGTCCAGCGAATCGAATTCACGCTGCATTGGATGAATGAATTCATGCGTCGACGGTTGACGTTCGATCCTCCATGGAACGATCCGTCGACGGTGGAATTTTGTAGATCGCGTGGTATCGCAACGAAACCGCAGGCCAGCATCTATCAGCGATTGCTTTGCATAAATTATCTCACGCGGCGTATTAATCAGTGCAAGAATCACGCTTTCGCCGCGTGTGTGCGGAATATTTAACGACGATCTGGTGAAGCGTCCTCCGGCTGTCCATCAGCGATTGCGGTTAATTAGAGATACCAAGGTGGGAGGGACGCGGGGCAAGACTTACAGTTAGTAACTGTTGCTCGCATATCTATAATTAATACCGAGTTTAATCACGCGGCCCAGTAATAGCATCAATCAAATCGAATCCTAAGGAGCTTGACCTCTCTAATTACACCGCGGTGGTGTCCGGCCAATTTGTAGTCAACAATCGATAGCACGTATCTAATCTACCTAGAAATTTCCTTCGCGCTAATCGTTTCGCGCTCTTCAGACCGAGTTCGATGGCAGATCTGCTGTATAATCGGTCACGCTTGCGGCGATAACATACGAGATTCGTTAATCGCGTTACTAAAGATAAGGAAATTGTTGAATCACGAAGTGGTCGTTTTTTTTTTAATCGTCATTCTAGTTTGTAGGGGAGACACATGTGCTAAAAGGTAGCATAAACTGGGGGAATATTCGCATGTCTGTGTAACATTTTTTTAGATAATTTAAAAATTTACATTTTTCCATTTGCTTTAACCACAAATTGGTCACATGAGGTTTATTCCACCTCGGCGTCACTTTTTCCTATTTTTTCATCTTTTACCTTTTACGTGATAATTGTAATACCTAGTCTTTTTCTAAAAATCTAAATGTTGATATGTTGAAATTTGTATTTGAAAAAATAGTTGTGTATAAGAGCGATTCGTTTTTGTTAAAATTCACCAAATTTGGAAATTTTATTATTAAAATCTAAAAATTTACAGAAATATTGGCAAATATAAATCCTGAGGCGCGATACACCCCGCGTGATTACGAAGGTTAAGTATCCTATTATAACATTACATCTTTCGTGATTGTATGCGCTACAAATACGAAAATACATAAAAAAAATTTAACTGCCAATGTTTCCCGAGTTTACAGTAATTTAAGCAAGCAATTCTAATTCAAGTCGTGGAAGATTTGAATAATGAAAACTCTGCTCATGCTATACCAATAACCCAACCTCGCAAATGAGAAAACAGACGAGACAGTAAATAGAATCTTGTGTTTAATATTTCAACAGACAATACACCCGTGTCTTCTTCCTGCATCACCCTGTGTCTACCAAAACATCCCACGAAAAACCACATTTGGGGAGACGCACAGGCCGAGAGCTACGGTCTGAGAGCTACATGTATATTGAATGAGAACTTCAAGCTTCCCCCGTGTGTTGGATAGTGAGCTCGGTGATCTAGAATTTCATCAGAAACACATTCGCGTCGCGATAATAATCGAGGGAGAGATTGATCTTACTTGTACTTCCGGTCGTGTGCCGAGCGCATACATCAGCGCATCTGCGACATCCTCCGGTCGAATACACGGAGTCATCGCCATGACGTCCGACACAGGCTGCGAATGTTTGCTTATATTCGTTCGAACTAAGCCCGGGCTGATGCTCTGTAATAGAAAAAGTAGTACTTAACGGAGTTTTTTTTGCCGATCGTTTAAATCTTGGCGAAGGGATCCGCGGGGGTTGGAGAGAGGCGACGCGACGCGTGGACTTACGGTGATTCGAATCGGTGCTTTAATGGCCGCTAATTCTCGGCGCACCGTGTGCGTTAATGCGACAGTCCCGTGTTTGGAAGCCGGGTACAGGTTCCACCCGTTGCAGCCATCGATTTCCGTAAGGGGTCCGCTCGGAATTTCGTGTCCCAGCACGCTGCCGCGCGAAACAGAAAATTACTTCGACTGGCTGGCAGCCTGTTTCGCTCGGAACGATTTCGAGAGGGAACTAATCGGAACGTTTGCTTTGATCTTGACGCACTCACTGTTGGCCAGTTTTTTGGTGAGCGACCAAACGGGAGTCAATAAATTTGTTAATTACGTTTTACATATGGAATCGGGATAGATATACCTAAAAGATTGAAAATGGATTTAGAGCGACTGAAGTTGATGCTGATTTCACTAATTATTATCATTAAGTTCACGAACGTCTTTTTTTCTTTTCAATTTTCCTTTTCATGGAAAATGAAACGCAACAAGTTTCTGTCTCCGGTGGATGTTTGAACGCAAGTGTATTGTATGCGCAAGAAAGGGATGAAATGGAGTCGAACGAGAGACGTAATGCAAGAGTGATCCCCCGACAATAATCGACACACTCAGGGCGAGTCTAACGAAGGCTAAACGAGTTCGAAGCCAACCGCGGGTTCATTAACGAACTCCACAAACCGCTACTTCCGCGGGGCATACAACGATTTCCCTCGCAAGCCTGCACCGGAGTGGATCGATATTTCGGTATGGAAGTGACTGGTTCGGGTATTCGGAGTCGCGTGCACGTGAAAAAGAGTGGGCCCGGCACGGCCGCCTCGAAACGGCCAACCAGCCGACGAGACGGGGACGCTCGGGAGCAACAATACCTGTTGACATTGAAAATATGCCCTTCGACGTTTCGCTCGCGCATCGAGCGCACCGCTCGGCTGATGCACACGGCGGTCCCGAGGACATTAATATTTAGCAGCCTTTCGAATGCCTTCCTGTCGCTCTCTGCAAGTGTAATTTATGGAATTCTTTAAAATGCGCCAACGACCCGGGCAACGAGGTACCCGGGAGTAATAGCTCGTCCTGTACCTCCACCATCCGCACGGTATATAAAAGTAACAGCCCGCCCCTTTTTTAAGGGACCACTTGTGTGTTTCAGTGAACGCGTCCGCCGAGCTGGATGGTTAAACGAGATTTTTACTTTCCCACTGTTTTCTCCGTTCGCCTGTTTCCCCGCGTGCTGCTGATGAGTCACCGTGGCTTAGCGGCTTAAATGGCCCCTTATTTCTGATATTACGAAATCAGGGCTCGGTAAGGATATGGCCTGCTCGTTGAAACAGGTTGGAGGTTCGAAAGGAATAGTTTACGAGTGTCGAGCTTTCTAAGGTTTCAATGCTACCTTGTATGTATGTACGTGTTTTTTTTTTGTCGCGGCAGGGAGAGAAACGGGCACGTGACTTGTTTAGGGATTTTTGAGGTTGCAATTTCTGTGCGTGTGTGATCTAATTAGGAGTTCAATGATTTGGAGTGTAGACACTTTTGGTCGTACTTGTGGGTGTATGTACCAGGAAATTCTTGTATCTCTTTCTTATATGAAGGGTAAGGAGAGCCATTTTGTAGTGATTCTGAGATATATAGCCCAATTTATAACCCTTTGTGATTCAAAGTAGAAATGTTCACATAAGACAATGTTAAAGAATTGGTGTACCTACGGGTTGAAATCAGGGAATGTCCACCCTCCATTGGAACAAAACAAGGAATGTGTCAAGGAACCAGTCCTCTCACTTCTACTATATATTTCTAATTAGTGTAATCCTGCACTGCGTCAGAAGCCCTCGGGCGTCACTGTGTACACATCCTAGTTCTGATGACAATAGAAGTGGACATTTATTTTGTTATAGTATTCAGTAGTGTGCCATTTGAAAAATATTAAAGCAATGTAAAACAATTATCTTTGCGCTCAGTTCTATTCTGATGCCTAACTAGAGTATAAATTGTTCATGCCATGAACAATAAAGTAGAGTTCATCGAAGCTTGTTTCTTTACTCATCGACTAAAGTATTGAAATTTGATTTTCTCAATAAAACTGTTTTGTGACATTCCTTATTTTTTCCTCCTTCGTAATACTAAAGTAAGTGAATTATTTAAAGCTGGGTTTACATTAGCCCAGTCCAGGGATCCAGTACAGCACTGGATTAGAACTGGAATAATGTAAACAGTGTGTTCATTCCAGTACACTGCTGTCATTCCAGCAGATTTCGACTGGATCGAAAGTCTACTTTTCGATGCTACTTTTATGTTTTTTTATCCTTCTTTTGCGTGAATCCATTATTATTACACTCTACCACTTTCAACGGTTCAGAAACGACTGGAATAATCAAGACATCGACTGATTTCCAGTCGAACCACTCACTGGATCCAGCAACTGGAATAATGTAGACGTCGACGTGATTTCCAGTCGAACCACTCACTGGATCCAGCGACTGGACTAATGTAAACCCAGCTTTAGTCCCAGTGACTCATCCTACATACATTTTATCACCCTCTTTAAAGCACATTCCACGAAACTCTAGTCTTACCAATGACACGACTGTATTCGACGACCCCAGCGCTGTTTACCATGATATCCACACCGTTCCATTTATCCACCGCGAAGGAGAAGGCGCGACTCACGTCTGTTTCGTCACTTACATCGCAAGGCATGACGCAAAGTTTGCCCTGCCCCTCGAGAGGCTCGCTCCATTTAGAGGAAGCGAGCGATAATTTCTCGGCTTGTATGTCTAGCGCCAGCACGTTCACTCCTTTTTTCAACAGGGCAACTGTAATTGCTTCCCCGATGCCGGATGCCGCGCCAGTAACGACCGCGTTTTTACCAGCCCACCGTTCCATAATTCTCTGTTTTTAGATTCGCCGGGGGTTCCCTCGGATCCCAGAGAAAGCCGCCACGCCGGGGGATTATTTCGTCGTCGTCTAAAAAGCCGCCGGACCCGCGTTCGGATCGCCTTAAGCTTCGAAATTTATCGACTTTCGTAGTTGAAACAAGGGGACGCTGATACGGGGCTCCAAAAACTTCCAAAACCGCCACAGACACCGCTGTAAACGAACATGTTAGCCGTCTGGAAAATTTGCCCTCCGCTAAATAGTATTATTTATCACCAGCAGCTCGCTGAGCTCCGCGTATAACCATATCGATACATGTACCCATTAATTCAAGACTTACTGGGAGAGGAGAAGCTTATATCACTGATTCGAAACACGAGCGCAATTATGCATTCGCTGGAAATAATTCTCGTATTTTCCTTTTCGCTTTCCGGCAGATGAAGCTTCAAACTCGAGCGAGTCGCACTGTACTGGCTGTGTTAAGGCACTGCACTAGCCTCAATAAATAGGACGCGTATGTACGTGGCGAGTTAGATTGCGTAATCATTTATCGCGTCAATTACTCTTGGAATCCCCATTGAGCCGAGAGTGGGAGGTCTGCGATCATCGAGTGTGGAGAGAATATCTGCGTTGTTTACGATGATACTGGCGCAATCATTGATTAATTTATTTTCGAGACCAGGTTTCTGGAGACTTAATCATTGCCAGTGTTATTTTGATCGGGGTTGTATTTACCTACTTTTTGTTTTTTGGTGATGTCGAGAAATTTTTTTGCCCATCTCTGCCTTTAAGTGGCCTTGAGAACGAAGAGAGGAAGAGGATTCGTCGAAAATCTTACAATGTCGAAATATGCATACGTAATTTAACAAGCAACTGATGTGCCTCTTTCATTGAAAGGAAGTAGTTTTCAGCCACTTTCCTGCAGCTGCGCTGAAACCTCTTCGCGATAATATACTTCTACTATTAATCAGTGTGTGCCTTGAGTCTGTCATTGTTGTTATCGAACTAGCCTGCCAAACTGCATATCTAATCGGTTACTGCATAATGTGTGTAACGCTGTAATTAGTTTACTACACAATCAAGGTTTATTTATTGTTATCCTACAGAACTTATCCATTTTTCATTAAATCAGAAATCATTCTGTCCACGTCAATTTCCTCCAGTTATTCAAGCATTCAAATAGTTTTAGCCGACGAGCCTTTGTCTACGAAAAAATGACACTGTGTATTCTAGATACATATATGTAATATCGATACGTTTCCCGAGTGACGAAGCGAGCAGACCGCTTTTCTAAGTAGTCGTGTCCCCTACGTACACGGACATCCGCGTGATTGAGTGGAACGAGGATCCTTCGGATTACGTTTATCCGTTTACCCACTGATTCCGTCCTCCAGTTTTGCCGCAGCCTTTACTTGTTTTAAGTGAAGCCCGACGTGACCTGCCGCAATCCCCGCTCCGTATCCCAGTCACATCGGTTTCTGCGTGCCGGCTACAGGCCAATCTCTCCTCGGATACGCTGACTGGAATATCAGGACGTTTCGAGATCCCGGAGATTCCAGCGGATGACTCTCAGATATGTATTACGTCTTTCAAGGAAGTCCTCGTTCGACGGGCACGTGCGCCCATTCCCTCTTTATCCCGGCCCTGTTGTAATAAACTCGTCCGCGAGCAGACGGGTCTCCATAACCGGAGGCAGTGAACTCTGGCCTTGGAACGCCGAGCAGGGTTGTACTTCCGCGTTTGCATCGCAAGTGGAACACGATTCCTTGGATGTACCTTGCCATTTGTCAGAGTTACGGAGTAATTCCGGCCAGATCAAACTCTTCTAGGGTGTAAACTCGTTACACAATGAACACTAAAGTGGAGCGAAAGAAATAAAATTTCGAGAATCCGATTCTAATAGTGTGGGAAAGCTGCGTACGAAGGCCAATAAAACCAGTGAAAGAATTCAGCATAATCGGGCAATATCTTCTGTGAGCAGCGGAGGCCTATTCTTTTTAGATTTGTATGAAAATGTCAAAGCTGGAGCACTTTTGCATGGGAGATTTGCATTATTGTAGAAGGGCAGCCAGGAGCATCGGGGATCGAAGGAGTCGCTCTTGGACCAGTGACAGAGTCACTGAAGAATAAACCAGATTATACCATTTACTGCCTGTTTCATGATTTTCCCGCTGGCCCTCCTACATTATTTTCTGTTTTTTTTATGAATAGTGAAAATCGGCAATACAACAGCGCTCTAGTTTGGGCATTCTTCATAGAAATTTAAAAAAGATAGAATTCACACGTTACATAAATCACCCAACTACTTCCGCTCCCTATTTCTTATACAACATCACATTATTCTTTACGCTTATATTACTTGACATCAGTCCTGTCCACCATGTTGACCATAGAAACAGAGGATTTCTTATTGAAAAAATGATAAAACCACTATAAATGAGAGCAGCTGAGGACTTTTGGTACATCAAGGAGCTATCGATACACCCTAGTTAGTACAAATCATTATATCCCTTGCATTCGCCGTGCCAAGCCAGCCGGCGAGAATCGTCGCGTGATATTGGTCCGAGTGGATTCATCCCTTTCCGCACGGACGACGCGGCACCGCCGTCGAGGCCCCTTTACGCCGGCAATCTCGGGTCCTGAGACTCGAAACAGGAGACGAGCCGCTTCCTTTCACGGATAAACGATACTAGCCTCTCCAGACGCAATAACAACGTCGTGTATCGATCTCTTGGGGCGAGGCGGCAGCTGGTGCCGGGTCCGTTGGTCCTGGGACCCGGCAGCATTATTCTCGTTCACGCGGCACGACGAGGAAATCAACAAGAAAACCAGCGGAAGCTTTATCCGTTTCCTGGTGCCGGGCACCAGATGCTCCTGCTGCACGCCCATTTCTCAACGTTACCGTGATTATACGAGTCCCCCACCGTTACTTACCGCCCATGATTCCTCCTGTATTTTTCATAGACGCCGCGCTGCAAGTCGGGTGGTTCAGGAACGTCGTCGCTGACGGGTTTCATGCTCAGCTGCCACGACGTTTAGAACGTCTTTAGATGAAGAACAGAAACGCGAGATGTGTTTAAGAAACTTTTAGGTGTGGTGGATGTTGAGAAACTTGTCGCTGGAGATGGGAGATACATACTTGTTGTCGAGAAATGAAGAATACGGAGGATAATCATTCTTCTTGGGGTTCGAAGGAAGTGCAGATAATATTTTGTGTATTAGGCGGTCGTTTTTTGTGAAAATGAAGCATTTCTTTTTAATTACTTGGAAAAAAAGAAATTGAAACTGAGACTTGTTCCGTGTTTATTAACATCCTAAGCTTTACAAAAACATATTCGGCGACTTGATTATATATTCGTCTTCAGAATACCTCTGGTTTTGCACTGAACCTGTACAAGAATTTTTTAAAAAAGTTTTTCGGTAAAAAAAAGATGAGGTTTTAATTTATTTTCATAAAGAATAAGACATTTTATTAACTTCAATTTAGGTTCAGGCCCAAACTACACTTTGTAAACATGTTCGAATTTAATTTGAATAGATTGGAACCTCTGATTTTGAGTTATCACTGCAAAACGGAAGAAACTTTGACTAAACAAACATGTTATTTTAAAGCTTATGATGTTAATAAACTTTGTGTCAAAGAACAAGTCTCAGCTTCAATTTATTTAAACGTAATTAAATGAACGAAGTACGAATCAAAGTGTCACGAATCACAATACACGATTATGAATCAAAATATACGATTCCCAACCCATTCAGTACACAAAATATCGTGCGAGCGTTCTTATCATTCGTTAAGAATTCATTAAACACAGAGGCGAGCGCTGTAAATAAATATCAACAAAGCGGATACTGTTTATCGCATACGTACTTACATTTATTTGCATGCATTTACTATTGAAATTCCGTTTCCCAGCGGAATAACAGTCAGGCTTGTTTTCCCGAAAATTTCTGCGCCCCCCGTTCTGTGTACCTAAGAAATTCAAATACCGCGAGTTCGAGCAGCCGCGTCCGGGGGGCATTATTCTCGTGCGCGGTAGACGATGAGGGGGAATCAACAAGAAAACCGAAGCAACCGTGCGGTTCGCTTCTACCGCGGGCACCAGATGCTTTCGCCACTCGATCATTTCTCAACGCTGCCGCGATTACCCGCGTCGTTTTGTTACGCAACAAACTAGCGGCGTCCGGCATTTTTCTTCGGGCCGTGTATCAGAGCCGCGGAATTACCGACGCGCCGTGCACCCGGCTTGATATTTTTCAACGCTCGCCCGCAAAACGAGAACGCTTCCATCCGGTGGATTAATTACGAGAGGCGGAATAATTTAAAGCCATCGTGTCCAGCTGAAACAGAAGAGTCCCGGGGGCGTGGGAGGGGGAGAGAAAAAAATGCTTGCACAGGGACACGGAGCTGGGAAATATTTACGCCCGAGTTTTTCCGCGCGGAACCTTGCCGCGAATGGTGGATTAAATTGCCAATAATTGAAAGCACTGTGCATTATCGCGACGTTCAGCGTTCTCAGGGGTTGGAGCCGCGTAGAGGGCGCGTGTCGCTCGCGTGACGCGCGACACGGCGGTAGAACGGGAGAGAGTTTCAACAGGCGCGGAGGTTGGCCTCGTTGAATCTCATTTATCCGGCAAACTGCGCGCGGTAAGAAAAATAGGAAGCAATATTTGAAACCCTTTGTTCCCGCAGGAAGCTCGCCATTCTCGCGAGCGCCGCGAGAAGAAACGGCTAACGAGAAAAGCAAAGGAAGCTCCCGCCACCCGCCCTCCCGCGCCACTTTCCGTTCCCTAAAACACAGCGGACGTTCATCACGGTAATTTCTCCGCGGAACTATTATCACATGCATTCTCTCGTGATAATACAATTTTCCGCCCTTTACCGCGGATACGCCGTAATGAGTTGCGCGGCGCCTCGTCGATTCCCTTTTTTTCTTCTCGTCGTAACAGCCGATCCGATGGGTAAATCAGACGGGAATATCCCGCCGGGAGGGAATAAATTACATGCGGCAATGCTGAGCGAGTTTCACGAGGCCACTGAAATTCGCGAATTAGTTGACTAAATGTTGGCAGAATGTTTTACCACCGATTGTTACAGAAATTGCGATCAAGAAATACTGTAGCTTGGGAAGGTTAATATAAATGATGGGTTATAAGTGGAGGACACGTTGAAAGAACCTTCTTTTATTAAGTATATCTGCATATTGTATTTAGCTCTGTAGGTATATTATTATTTCGTATATTCTATCTATGCAGTTAGAAATAGAATTGGAAGTGTGTCTGTGCCCCCTGCTGCAGTGAAATAGATGAAATAAAAAATGAAGAGGTTAATATTTGCACATTGCCGGGAAAATTCAACCGGCATATTGGAAAACCAGTGACTGCAGTACAGAGAATATCAAGTTTTCCCGATACAGACAGTTGTTGCGAAATTTAGTGTGTTTTTTTAAAAACAATTCTGCAGAAGAGTAGAGAGTGAAGTAAGAGGACTCTAATTTAGATTCCGATAAAATTGATTATAAAAGGAGAATCTGCTTTGAAAGCAGGATGGCTAGAATTCGTCCTCGCAACGGCAGCTTCGCAAACTTTAATGAATTGAAATTGCTTTAAGATCTTGAATATCGACGGCGTTCCAGCGTATAAATTACATCGTCGATTTCAACAAGAAGTTGCCCACGTTACCCCAGCAGCGGGAAACTTGGATCTCTTCGGAAGTTCTTTCGCGAGGCGTCCTCAAATTGCAACTCATGAGCACGTCCATTTTCATTTTCTCCCCGTGTTTGCCGCGCTCGTGCGGCAAGCAGATAGAAAAGAGAGCGAAGTGGCGAGTGGAGGAATACACCGCGGCTAGTAAAGAGGGATGATTTTTTCATGAAAAGGGAAAGCCAATCGCTGTCGGTCCTGGAGATTTCCTGAATTCCATTTGACGAAAATGAGGATTCCCGTGACAGGCTCGCCGGGGCCCTCGCATTCTCGTCCTCGAGACATCCTCGAGCAACGTCGGGGGAAGTTATTTGAAAGGTTGCTGGAAAGTTTAAAGGAACTATCGGGAAAACGGGGGGGGAAGACAGTGCAGACAGTGACGTTCAACTTCGCGTTCTGGAACGATAGACGATAAAAGACGTTATCGACATCTTTTTATTCACAGCATGTCGGGTTTGCTTACAGAATAGTATCTCTGCCAGCGGTGCTGCTGGGCACCAGCTAGAAGTTTCTTAAATCCGATTTATTCAAGATCAATCCTGGATGTTATGTTGAGAATTATATTGGGCTGTTTGATCACTTCCATGCGCAAACTTTGCGTAATTGCGCAGCGAACACTGTAATCTCGCAGAAACGTCTCGGGATCCCGTAAAACTTTTTTTTTCCATCGGGGACATTTCCCTAGGTGGAGTTAAGATTTTATCGGGGTGGTACTCCATGGAATTTCTTCCAGACGTATAACGATTGCCGCCGGCAGTAGTCTCGATGGCATCTTCGGGAGCGTCATGAATTAGCTACATTCTATGAGATATCGCGCTGAAGCTGCCTTATGCTCGGGCAAAGGGAACAAGGGAAACCAGGGTGGCATTGGGGCTGTGGAAGGGTATCAACGTGCTTCGACGCACCATCTGGAAATTCGTTTTAAATAAAGGAGGCCTCGTTAAAATTCAACCTTCTCTGTCTGACATTAACGTTAAATACAAAAATTAAAATCACGTGATACTGGACTAATTTGAAATTATTTTATTCTAGAATTATAAAACTATCAAGTTACTGAACTGCTAGAGTAAAACATTTGATATAACGACTATCAGCTTATTAGACTAAATTTTGCAAAACTATTGATCTATTGAATAATCTAGCTTTTGGACCATTATACAATTAAACTATTGGATTATTGGAGTAGCTCCTTTCTCAACCCCTTCACTTTTTCTAACAAGAATTGAAAAGTCCTATAAGTGCCAAAAATCAAATTCTATACTATAGTATTGCCATTGACACGAAGTACATTTTCCGATAAAAAAACAAAATATTTCATTTTGGCAGTTACAGTGTTTTCTATCCAAAATATATATTTCAAACTTATCGAGCTGTTCTTTAATCCACACTACATTATAATCTATGCAAAATGATCGACCTATAAGCAACACCAACAAAGTTCCAATTACCAACATTTTATCAAACCATGAAATTACCCTACAGTCCCTATCCCATTCGTAAATGTAGATTATTATCACACCGCAACGCTGTTCCACCGTTCCGAAAATCTACCCGACACCCATACCATCCCCGTCAGTAGTCACCGTCCGGGAACGTCCTCGATTTGCATTTCGGAAGATGACCATTCTCCAGCCTCCACCTGTTCCACAACGCTCTGTTTATCCCCGCGTGTAATTTCCGGTCGCCGGTGACTCGTTAATTTCTCAGTGTCTCGTTCGCGGTCATTCCCATCCGTTCTCGGCCGCTGCTTTCGGCCTCCTTCAACCACCGACACGTCCAACGGCAGAGCATCTCCGCTTCCTACGGTTCTGAGAGCGATCTCCCCTATACATATTCATGAGGCAATAAGCCCGTCGCTGATCTTCCGCTGGAATGGAACAACAAGGAAAGAATGGAAAGTAGGGACCCCGACAGGCATCGTTGGCCTTCGTCACCGCCGCGCGCCGGGGGAACGCTCGTCAACCCCTTCTTTCGAATGTCTCCGCGTCCTAGCGCGCTTCCTAGGCGCCGCTCTGTATTCCCCTTACGCCGCCACGCAATAATGATGCCCTTCGAGGGACCCTTTAACGAGAACAATGACGGGCGACAAAGTTTAAACGTCCCTTCCAGTCTGATCCTTGCGTTCAGACAGTTACAAGGACGAAAGTTGCTGAACTTTTCGTTCTCAATTCTGATTATAGTTGGGAGGATCGCCGGGCTCTTTCCCCACATTCTTTTGCAGATTTGGATCCTTCCTTTTACATAATTCCACGGCTAAGAGTTTCTTTTCCTCTTCTTATAAGCCCAAGATAGGTTTAATCAGGATGAAAGAAATCCGCGGGCGTTTCGATAATAAGCTTTGAAAGAGCGTATTTTCTATCCAGGCTTGTTAGATTACGCCGGTAATATTATTTTCCCTTCTCTCCCGGCTGTTCTCTTCTTGAAACCTCCATTTTCTCCATCGTCCCCCGGGGACCCGGGAGCCTCTCAATAGACAGAAAATATCATATTACTTTGCAGAACGCTCACGCCCGCAGAAAATAAAGCTTCGCGCCGCGGCTGAAGGAGTCCTTATTATGCATGAGACAGCCGTCAAATCGTTTCGAGAGCAACAACCGCGCGCGCGCCGCTTTCCTGCGCTTTTAACGAGATCTCGATGCGACGTGTCCTGTCACGTAGTTGATAAGCTGGCTGGATATAAACTTTTATTTCTCTTTCGCGGATAAGGGTCTCGGCGTACACCGCGATAAATTATAATCAGCCCGTCGTGATATTTCCTTCGGTGTCACTATGGAGTATTCAAGGAACAGCCGAGAATTACCAAAAACAAGGGAGTAATGAAAGATATTCTCATTTTCTAAAATTTGATTCCTATTTGGAAAAAAATTATTTTCTTTGTTCCACTTTCTACAACAATATACATAAAAGGACGAAAATATTCTTTAAAGGTGATGAGAACTTAATATCATTATATACGAGGTAACGAAAACAAAAAAGTTTGTGATAGACGCAAGTAATATTATACGAGGAATTTTTAATTCAGTTCCAGTTCTGAAGTGTAGGATAACTTGTAGGGCAATATTTTCAAAATAAATCTTAAATATTGCGACTCTGCAGAGTAAGTCACTCTAGAAGAGGTTCTAGAGTATTTACTAATGGACTAACTGGAGTAGTGCTAATTCAAACAAAAATGCTCGCGATGCGTTCGAACCCATCGCTACTTTCAGCAAACAGCATCCAATCCTGACCAACTACCTACAAGCAACTACCCAACGATGTGAGTACTAAAAGACTCTTCTTTACTCAAGAAGACCAATAGGAAGTTCCCAAAGTCGATTGCGCTAAAAATCGCCGACGCTTCTCCACCAAAAGAAAATTTCACCTCGTTCCACACAACATAGTCGAATCTCGCGCGACATTTCCACCTTTTATAGACACGTTCGCTGGCAAAGAAGTCGCGGAGCGTTTCACACGGTTCACCGCGTGAACGCAACACCGCCTTTCGAGCAGCCCCGCGAAAGTTCGAATTTCGCGCGTCAATCGTTCCGTATTAGCGACGAGAGGAAAGTTTACGCGACCGAAGAAGTATTTGCTTCGCAAATGTCGTGTTTGTCGGGGGGTTGGAGGGGGGTGGGTCTTTGGCTGGCTCCGTTTTCGTAGCCGTTCCTGTTCCAGCTTTCCTCGTCGTTGTCCCCGTCTCCGCGAGCGCGGCACCGCGCTGTGAATACCAAAGGGCGCGACGCCTCTGAGCTGAATTCGAAATTCCCTCGCCGATAGCGCCCCGTTCGATGCCGCTGCGAACGGTTGGAATCTCGCTATCTCATTAGCCGCGTTTGTTGCGCCGGGGGGTCGGCTCCCCGAAAAATTAACTCGCTACCGAAAGTGCAAGGTGATACGGCGAAAGTTGGCTCGTTGCTTTCAACGCGATATCGATCATTTTGATGGACGTACACCATCAATTATACCGTTGACGCTCGCGGAATCTGTGGACAAGTTAATCGATTGCTTTATCGTGGCTCGCGAAGCCATTAGGATTTCGAATTTCCCTTTCCAACTTCTTTCAGCTGTTGTGTGGCTTGTGTCAGATCGATGGAGGCATGGCAGGGGACCTTGAAACTAGCAAAACTGGGTAGCAGAGTGGACAGACACAGTGATAGTTTCAAAGAGATTTGATGACAAAAGTGATTATTACTGGTCGCTTGAAATGCACCGAATCGAGAATTGGGTGGTCAAGTATTCGACAATAAGAGTTCGTTTGCAGCAAAAGGGGTGCGCTCCATCTTTACCAACGTCAAGTAAATTAGAAAAGACTGTTTATAAAATTATTGCTTTAGCTTAACAATAGAAAGAGAGCATTAATTAAAAACTACATTTTTTCACAGAATAATTAATAGCTATTGCATTGATAAGTTTTTATATTATCTATTTTGGACGACAAAATATTCTATAATAAAAATGTTAATATTCTTAGTTATTTGCAATAAATCGCTCATTTGCTGCCGGATTTGTATCAAATGTGCATCAAAGGATGTAGAGTTTTGTTTTACATATATTACATGTCAGAGCTAAAAAACTGTAAAAAATGGAGCTGCAACTCCTCTTGCTGCTAGGTCTTCAATTGCGATCCATGAGATTTTTTGAGCCACAGAGTGCAAGAATCCATGTCGACGAGCATTTTCGTGGAACACAATTTGTCGAGCCGCTCTAATACGTTTCAGCGTGTCCTTATCCACGGCAGATAGCTCCCTCACTTTTATCCAGCAAGGTCTCCACGGGGAGGGGACCCGGCGTGCATTTTCAATCAGCAACTTCCCCGCTGGCACGACGCACAATGCAACATCACTCATGTGGGGAGACAATATATCCCGGAATCCATTGATAAAACGTACAATACTCACATTCGAAAGCGTCACCCTCCCTTCCCTCTCGCCAACCCCCCCTCTTTCTGGCCTGGATGGTCTTGCTCGACGCGCAAATGCTTCCGCATACCCCCGGCTCGTCGTATCGTTTCTGTTTGAATATAAACGAGCTACCTCTGCAGGTCCACAAATTTGTAATCACGGGGATAACGACCCTACATCGGAAGGGGTTGCTCCGTCCCTCCGCGAGAACGCTGCGGTGCTTGCCACTTTTACCGTGAAATGGTCTGCGATATGACGACCGCGGAATGGAGCTTGCGACGAAAAGAAAAAAAAAAGGGGGGACGAGCAGAAAGAACAAAAACAGAAGAAAAGGTAAATGTTCCGCCTTTTTGCGCCATCACCGTGACTCGCGCTTGAATTTAGATGGCAGCAATGTCATTACAGACTCCCCGCTAAAACCGGGAGCAAAAAGAACGCTCCTTTATCGACCCCGCTGGCGAAAATGCGAAGCCGCGAGTTGTTCGAGGTTCACGCGCCTCCCAAGAATACGGTGCTTGAAGAACAAGGCGAGAAGGACGTCCTTGAATGGAACTCTATAGAAAATCACTGCCGGGGAATATGAAAAAAAAACAACCCCTGTTTCTCACAAAGCCATATTTTCACCCAAAATTCCCCGCTGTCTCGCTCCCTTTGAAGATACCAATTCAATTCCCTCTGTGTCGTAATTTTCAGCCCACCACTTATAGGCCCCGCTGTCCTCCGAGGCGAAGTCCCGCTCTCTCCAGTGGCCAATATTTCCCATCAACGTTTATCCAGCCTCAAATAAAGAATCCCCGCGGACAATGTGGGTGTATACACGAGCGGTCGACGGTCTCGTCTGAAGGACCGAAAAACTTGTCCTCCTCGACGCGGGGAACTCTTCGTCTCGGTCCCGTCCCTTTGTCCGGCCGTTTCAGGCCGGATGTTCGGCTATAACGATGCCCTCTCGACCTGTGGGCCATCCGTCGGCGAGTCTCGTTCGATTCTCGCGTCAAGTGACGCAATTACAACGTCGTGCAGGATGGAGACCGAAGGACGACTCTCGTCCCGCGAGCCAAGCCGACGGGTCCGTCGACGTGGTTTTAGGTAAAGCTAAAGTACAGTGCCGACCCTCTTCGACCGTAATTGGCCCTCGGCGAGGGCACCGCTCTCGCTGCTTCATTACGCAAATCGACTGACCGTGTAAGTGGCGCGCAACGGTCTAGAGTCGAAAACCACCACTTACTCCCACCCGCCCGAGTCTGCCCCATAACTTCGAAACCCCTTCACTCCGTTACCTGTACCAATTTCAGGAATTATTCCGCGATTGTCCACCGGTCGCAGTGTTTCCCCGGACCTGTCGCGGCAGGGCAAGGTAGTCGAGGAATTTTTTCAGCTCGTGTCGGAGAGTTTTATGAAAAGTAATATTTATAAAGCGATCGTTTTGTAAGTAGAAGTAATTTAACACGTATCAAGTGTTAGGGGCCTTCCTTAATTAATTAAATAATGATAATGGTTACGTTAACAACAGTTGACAGCTGTACCTCACCTTTTGACACTCTTCTACTTTTACATGTAGGGGAAAGGTGGGATAGTTAATCAGCGGGGATACATGATCACATCAGTTTATATCACAACTCAAATAATTAAATACAAACAAAGCAAACCATTATTATTATTTTAATAAAAAAGAAAAACTGTGATCAACTATCCCACCTTTTCCCTACCCACTATACAATTTCTAACAATTCTTTTCTTTCTTGTCTTCTTTTATATTTTCTTTCGTCATGTCTACTGTGCAATAAAGAATTATTATTATCAATTTTGTCGATTTCTTACCCCCTGCCAACTTCAGTATAAGAATTCTTAAGATTTAATATTCCAACCCCCTCTCCTTCTTCATTACATAATATTTTCTACATTGCATTTTTTTATCTATGAAAATTCTTTTTAGGCTACGCGTATTGAAAATTATGTTAAAAAATATTACGTAAACACTAACTGACGCCACCCCCCTCCTGTATAAGAAAACTTAAAAAATTCGTGACACCTTCCCCTCCAAAAATGCCTCAATGACGACCCATTATAATGAGGGAGTATAATAGATTAATACCTACGTTGAAGGTAGGGTTCATTGATTTGTAAAATATATTCAATTCCACTTTGGAATGGAGGAACGAACAGTTGTATAATTCAAGCTCGTTCATTTAGCGCAAGAAGTAAGAAAAGAACGTAGGAACACCAAGAAAAGGCAGGGGCTCTTATCGAACGAGCAATCTTTGGAAGCTCCGCTGAACAGTTTTCGTAGGCGACTAGATACACAGGATTTAGCATTAACTAGATAAATAAGTTCAAATGGAACTGTTCTCGGAGGGCACTTTTTATTGCGAAGCGCGATCCCCTATCGCCATCCCAGGGGATGGAATTCGAGTTCGGTGTACAGAGTGCGATACGCGATATGTATGTATATTCGTGCATAAAACGTTTAGCAACGGGGAGGCTACCCTTTACGTTACACTGTTCCTGCTTTTTAGCATTAGGTCGTTTGAAATTTTAATGCCAAATGCAGGTAGTTACAACGTAAATGGGTTTCGATTCGTATCGGAATACACCATTCAAAGTAATTGAGAGATCCACTCAGGCGAAATATAATCAACACTGTGGAAACCACTTAATAAAACCTACTCGAATTGAAAACTACTCAGTCGCATTCAGCAGAAACCCTACGTCCCAGTATTAAGGGGTTAGACGATTCGAAATAATCGATTTTGTTTTATTACAGTTTTCGAAAGAGATAATCTCAAGAATGTACTGTTAAATTTTCATTGAAAAATTCCAATAATGTTTAGCTTCTACATAGGTATTTTATAGGGAGCGCAGAGCCGCGACCACCATAGATAAAAACTTCATTTAAAAACGTCATTTTTTCACATGGTGCAGGTAAAATCTCAAAATCTATCGAACCGATTGCTTTATAAATTGAACTGCTTATTCTGCACACCTATACCTCTGGCCGGTACTACAACCAAGTATTTCTGTTGAGTCTAACTGACTTTTAAAATCGAAAATAGCACAGTAAACACAGCCAAAATACATTGATTCTTGTATTTTGCCCACCATTTTGTTAATTTTAAGGATAAATCATTTATTCTAGTACGGGCCATAGCGACTGTCATACTGATCAAGAATCTGTTTGTATTTTTGTTTTCAAATAAGTCTAACTGCTGAAATCACCTGCACGAGCGAGGCATGAATTTTTAAACATGTCATCAAAATCGCCATCAAAACCATTTTACAAGCAATAATTTTATAACTTTTATATTTTTTATTTACTGTAGAGATGTAGTTTAATCAATAGAAAAAAGTTTTATTCCATTACTATAATTCCGGTCTTCGCAATAAATTCCTGAAAATCGCTGAATTTATCGGCGCGCTAACCAGAATGACCCCTTAATAAAACCTACTAAAATTGAAAACTACCAAGTTGCATTCAGCAGAAACCCTACGTCCCAGTATTAAATACGCACTGTTCCTTCCATTCCTGATATTTGGTTCGCTGTCCAAACACAATCTTCTCTGATTACCTTGACCATCGCGCTATCAAACGCCTACAGAAGTCGAGCATCGCAAGTGCACCTTATATCCGCGATATTTACCTTGGCAGGGCATTAAAACGTCGCCACTCAGCGATCAGCGATAAGCAAATGCCGGGGAATGCGCGCAAGCCTGCGCCCAACGTTCCAGAAGACGGGACATCAGGAAGGCACTTAGA
The DNA here is from genome assembly GCA_960531205.1 of Andrena bicolor. Taxonomy (NCBI): domain Eukaryota; kingdom Metazoa; phylum Arthropoda; class Insecta; order Hymenoptera; family Andrenidae; genus Andrena; species Andrena bicolor. The sequence goes on from OY482667.1 coordinate 25,555,497, forward strand.
AAATCGTAAATTCGCGGCGTCGGCCGTGATAAAAAGGGAAAACCTTGTTCCGTAAATGCGATTTTGCATTAACCACTCAAGGGACGGGGTTGATGCAGGGCGGAGGAGGGGAAGGAGGCACGGCACGGGCGGATAGGTATCTCAACTTTTCTCATATCGTTTCACGTTCGTTATTACGCGGCGAGTTGCCGCGAGGCGGATGAGTAAAATTAATGGCTCCCATTTGGAACTATTCCCACGGACTTTCCTCTTTTTTCCTCCCCTCCGTCTCGCTCCCTTTCTCGCCGCCTCTCTTTCTCCGTCGCAACCCCCGTTACCGTTATTCCGCGGGGATTTATAATTAACGTTAACGTTCCTCGTTTCAGCCGCCAATCGCGAGGCGTCGACGCGAACTTTTATCGAATTATTCGAACACGAGGCGCTTTTTAGCTTAACGCCCGCCGCTTTACCAAACGAAATGAGAACTAAATGATTTATTTCCACGAATTTTGGAGCACCTCCTGTGCGTTGGTGCATTCGGGGTGTCTTTATCAGCGGACGACCTATATTCCCCTTTCCTGATTAGTTTTAGGGGTGTAATAGCGGTATCCTATTTTTCAACGTTCACTATTTCGTGTTTAAATAGACTTTTCGGTTTTTCCTCCGCGGATCACTTGTCACCCCCTACTATTTATCAGGCTGGTTTCCGCGTCGCGACGCGTCCAGGAGTTCGTTAACTTTTTCCTTCGAGGCGTCACGTGCCCGACGACGAGGGTGTACGAGAAGGCATTAATAAAAACGTGTCGCGCCTCCGTTCAGCCTCCTCGTATTTTTGTCCCTTTTCGCACGGTCGACGGCCGCGAGCCTGCGTCTCGTTCCCCTTGTCGGATCCATTAAGAAGCCTCGATTCGTGTAAATTACGCGAATGCTGGTAATGAAATACAAATAACTCATTCAGCCTGACAATAATTTGTCCATGGTGGTTGTCGCGCGGGCATCGATTAAACCGACGACGACAATTGAAGCTTAAATGCTTCGTTCTTGTACCAAAAAAGTGTTAGGGTTCACAAGAAATCGAAGGAACACTTCGGTGTGTTTTTGTGATGGTTTATGTATTGACAGAAAAACGAGAGGAAATAAGTATTCTGTAAGTATGTTCTCTGCATTCGCGTGATTTAAATTCAATACTCGATCGACCCTCCAATAAAGCCGAAGGGAAACCGGATTTTCCATCTTCAAGGTTTCGTTCAATCCTTAAATTAAATTACCAATCTATAAATGATAAAGTCTCTACGTACATGAATACAATTCACGTATTCTTGTTCAATACTTCGTAGAGGTATTTAACCAACTCTGTTCTTCCTCTCCTTCAGCCTGCGGTTGGTAAAAATTGCACACAGCTTCAAACGAATGAACGCGCACAATGTTACGTGTCCAGAAGATAGGGTAAACAGGCCAGTAGCGGGACAGTTTAGCTGATTCCGAAGTTTACATCAAGGTGTTTCTTAGAAATATCTGTTGTATTAAAAAAAACCAAAAGCTTTGCACGTAAAAATGTACAAATTTAAAGTAAAAAATAACTGCAAGAAAAAAAATTAATCTATTTAAGGATAAAATTATGAAAATTCTACTCATAGCCTATATTACCAGTGGATGGACAATAGGGCTAACAGATGGACAGTTCCGAACCAATAGATGGACGGGTGTCTGGGTAGACTTATTAGCTATAGTAGATACCTAGATTAAGTTATTTTTTGTTAAAATATAGTTTATTTCATCTAAATTAAAAACGTATGGAGTCTTCATTGGCAGAAAACGGTGCAATAGGTTATGGGCCCAGGCCGCAAATAAAGTGAGGTTATTTGTAGCCTAATGTGGCCAGACGTTTCACGTATGAAGTGACTCGCGCATGGTGGCGGAAAATCGTACATACAAATACATTTTTCGCATACAAATTTTTTTTTCGATAAATATGTTAATGTTTTATACAACAACAAACGTTTTTTCTACAAAATAAAAAAACAATAATGTAGATTAAAACTCTAGTTCTTTCAATATTAAGGGCCCTGTCCAGCTATTGGCCTGCTTACCCTACCTACTATGACCAGCCTGAGCTCTAAAGTTACAGGTCCTTCACCTGTCGTCTGTAACAATAAGCTGACGCGTTTCGGAAGCCTCAGGCTGACCGACATACCGGATGGTACACGGGGTTAATTAGGGCCGGCTGAAAATACAAAATGCATCCAGAATGTCAATTGCTTCCGAGGTAACGCGGTAAGGTGGTAAACCTGATCGATTGATTCGCCTACCAGGAGTGCCTGTGGTACCTGTGGTACCAGCGGAGAGTGCCTTAATTAATCCTGGAGAAGGGAGATATAGTATCCTGCGGTATACGGCCGGTCTCCGACAGATGAGATTTCTATTTCCGAGATGGCTCGGCCCCAGCCGCAGGATGACATATTAAAACAGTGGCAGTGATCGCTTCCACCGCAAGCCGTGTCTGTTTTTCATCAAAAGTAACGTGTAATGTCCCTTTGCGTCGGATATCCAGCCACTGGAGACTGGTAATCAATAGCAATCGAAGACGAGCAAATATACTTTGTATAGATAAAGAGAAATTCATTTGAATTCCCCGCGACGGAATGATATTGGGAAGTTCCTTTGACTATAAGAGAACAATGTGTTCTTTGTGGGCGAAGCAATCATTTCCCAGAGAACGTCAAGTTATTAAGTAAGGCTTGTAAAATTCCAATAAAGATATTAACGAGAGAACGCTTGCATAATAATAGAAAGCAGACGTGTTATATCACTCGAGATTTGTGGAAAAGGGAATAAACACTTGTTCCCCGCCGTGAAAGTTATTTATGACTTAATCCAGCTTACGCAGGCAACCTTGACTTCAAAGTTAAGTCAAAAGTGACCGAACGCCACGCGCAGATTGCTCCCTAAACATTTGCCTTTCGAATAGCCCCACCGAAAGCGACCTCTCGATGTAACGACAGTGGAAACCCGTGCGCGGTTGAGGTCCGAAAGAACTCGTAACCGAACGAAGCACAGAGCGGTGGACGGTCCATTAGCCTTAGGCGAGAAATCAATACGAGGAACAATTAACATTCGATGAAAATTGAGCTCGACGTCAATGTGCCCGGACCGTCGGTAATTTGTCACGTTCGCTCGGGCTTCTTTGCATTTAGCTCCCTGGATTTTAAATCACCTCTTTCGCCGCGTCACGCCGCGCCGTGGAACGGCGAAACAGCAGGGAAAAGGACGACCGTGGAGACGCGAATATATTTTCAATTATACCGGGGCGTATCGGCACGAAGAAATTTCCCACCCCCTTCGAAATCGACCCCCGGCGTCGGACGCCTCGCTCCGAGCGTATTTCCTCTCTCGTTTCCCTCGAGTTTGTAGCCAGCCAGAGACGGAATCACAGGGTCCCCGGGTACTTTTGGCATTCAAATAACGCCGACTTAATATGCACGATGCCGCGCGGAGCCAATCGAATTGCGGAGTGCTCGTTTCCTCGAGTCAAGGTCTCTCCGTTAAGAATCCCAGCCTCTTGTCTGCTCGCCTAGCAAACCCCCTCTCTCTCTCTCTCTCTTTCTCTCTTACCCCAAGGTCCCCTTTCTTCGTTCAGCTTTCCCATCTCGACGGGTTCGCTTCCCAGGTATAGATTTACGTATTCCACCCTTGGAAGCCGACGCAGGGAGCACGGTTTACTCGAAAGTCCTTTTCCCAACGATGTCCTTCGCCTCGTTACCTTCCCTCCCAATCCGACTGGATGCTTATGAAGTTTGCATCACAATCGTTCCTCCGCTTTGGCCACCGCCGCCGTCGTCGCGCAAATGAATCAGCATCGCGTATTACGTTTCCTCTTTTTTTCAGACTCGAAAGCCTTTCCCCGCACCCTTTACTCGTGGTAAACGTTAGGCGACTATGGCGGGAGAGGTCGATGAACCAAAGTTGAAATGAGTTTGTACAATCAGCGTGTTTGCGGTGGTCAAAGCGTTCGAGCGCCCTTTACGAGCTTCTTCCCTTCACGTCGCTAGAACTTCCAGGGGTTTTTAAGGGAACTTTTTGCTGTGCCTACGACGGTTTTCACAGTTCCTTTGCTTCGTGTTCGTGTTGTGTATAGAATTCTTTATTACGAGCGTTTGACCGCCAGTGATTGGGAATATTGTATTGGGGCGTTCATTAAGTTCGGTCACAGTGGTGGAGAATTTTAATTGCGTTTAGTGTAATAAAGGAGATGTAACATCGAGTGACAATTATCGTGCAATCTGAGCTAAAATAATTATGGTACGGCTACGAACTGCGAGCCTAAATGCCCCTTGAACTATGTATGACTGTTTATTTCACTGAATGTACTACGTACTGGAGAACCCTAGCTGCTTCCGGGAACTCTGACTGAACTTTGACTAATTTGGAGTCTGATTGCTCTCTGAGCGAAGCTTGCTGGTTACTGGGGTTTCTCTGATTTCCTCGCGAATGAGTTACTTAGCTATTCGTTCTGATTTTTGGATATACGTATGATGAATTCAATGTGATTTGGAAACACAAAAAAGGACAAATCTGCAGCTCTGATTTGTAGCCTGTCGACTATCTCTGTTTGGGAAAACTCTACACAAGTTAATTCGTGAGAAACGTGACTTCAACAAACTTTATTCCTCCCATGAATTTTACTATTGCCTAATATAGTAGACGATCTTATACCTACCTAGCACATAAGTTATTAATAAGTAATCCCAAATTATAATATATTCTTTTAAATTGTACACTAGACACTTACTCATGTTTGTACCAAAGGGTAATACCCGTATATAAATAAATAATAATAATAATAATAATATACCTATACCTCACATCTCACGTCCCCCATGAAAATAAGCTGAATCAAGTGACTCTGAATTTAGAAATTTTCAACGAGGGAATGGAGACACTTGAACACGAATATGTCGAGGATCAAGAACCTCTGTACTCTCTGATTTGCTTATCGACATAGGGAGAGGTCGAAATTTGTTCAGCAGTCAGCTGGAAACGGTCCTAGGCGTCGACGGCGGCGTCGTTTTCCACGATAGAGACCCTACCGTCAAATCGTGCGGCAAATCTGCCCTTTAATCTCGCCCATCCCTGCATAAAGGGTTAAAAATGACTATCGTTAACCCTCGATGGTCAACCCTCCGTTCTGGGACCCTTTAGCACGGAACCACGCGAATGCACACACACACTCACACCACCGTGATGGCTACGTGCATATAAATAAGCAATAAAGTGGGTCAGAGTGATCCATGAAATTTTATTCTTCGCCTGAGAATGAACGTGAACGCAATCACTACGAACTGTGATATTATTATCGCTAGTATTTTTATTTTCAGTGATGAGATAAGTTTCACTGTCATGAGATTAAATTCTGAGATACCTGTGCGTCCCGTGGCTTTAATAAACGTGAGCAACTGTTTTATAGAAAATTCGAATGAAACTCCGAGTATATTGGAACGGAAACCAGCTCTGCTTCCTGTGGAAGTGAATCGGAGGACGTGCGTTATTTGAATATGTATTTTCCCGATTTTTTTTCATATTTTAAAATTAACATACACGTCAGAGATAAAATTGAATATATCATATTTCGAATGAATTTGGAAACAACGCGTTTAATTAAAACGGAGGAATTAATCGGCGGCGCGTCGCGCATATCGCGTAGTGCCTTTCACGTGATCGTGTAAAATGAAGGGTTTGATCGATGAAAATTCAAAATGGCAACGGAAATTTCAAAGCCGTCGAATGTGGCACTCGAACGTTACACCGTACGAGTGCACTTTGCCCCGGCATTATCGAAGATCAAAAGGGTCGATTAAAATATGTCGATATTGCTTTCGAACTTTTCGCCCCAGCGAAATTTCGCCCCCCGTACCTTTCATTTCCATCGAGTGCTGGGCAAATTTTTGCGCGCCAAAAGAATAACAAAATTTCGCCGCCCTCGACTCGAAAATATAGGAATGTGGATGGTTAAAAAATCTCGTTTAAAAACGGAACAGCGGAATGACCGATATTTTTTTAACCATCCCGCCCTAAAACACGACCGATCTCATCGGCCGATGACTTCGATAAACATTTTTCCGAAATCCCTGAAAGTGGAGGAAACGCTCCGGGCGATAAAGTTCGGCGGCTGTCACCGTCCGTAGCACGGCGAACCGTATTTATCCATCGAAACAGCGATCCATCATCGAGCTGGAAACAAACGCGATACTCCGTCGGGATCGTCAAGCTTTTCAGCAGATGCGACGCCTATGAATCGCGGATTTGTCATCGATTTATCGTCGATCCGTCGAAGACTTATCGAGCACTGTCGAGCGTGTTCAATGCCGCGAATATCTCGTCAGGTCCTCCAGAATGATCGAAAGTTTCGGAAAGTAGAGTCTAAACGGAACACAGGATGCAGGATAAAACTTGCGAAAGTGGCAGTCAGAATTTCCAAGGGCAAGTCAACGCAGCTCAATGATTCCTCTATAAAAGCGAAGGAGTCAGTAAAACTTTCATTAGCAAAGTGCTAGGGAGCGATTCTGCGTGACCTAAGCGCACAGAAGTTTAATAACCTATTCCAAGGAAAAGTTTTATGCGACGACAGACGGATCCCTTTCAATTTCTTATCCGTCTCAGCCAGCAGAATACACAGAAGTAAAAGAACTGCCCTTGAATTCCAAGGGCAGTATGAATTTTTCCACAAACACCCACTAAATCTCCTGCCTCGCATCCTGCGCGCAGACAGCGTACATTTCGTAACGGTAGCCGAGACAGGCTTCACAAATAATCCCGGGAACAACCGTTCCGCGAGTGGCTCGCAAATTGGACGCGTGCAGAGGCGTGTGCAGAGGGTGAAAAAACGTCGACACGGCCGCTAATTCTTTTACGAGACACGATAATCGTTCGCAACGTACGGCGCCGCGAGAAACAACGGCCCCGCGGAACGACACGAAGCGGAGGCGCGTTAATTAAATTAAAAAACATCGTAGCCGCGTTATGCCCGCGCGTCAGCCGGATACGCGGGCGGAAAAAGCGTAGAAAGACGTACAAAGAGACCGGGGGGAGAGAGATGTACTCGCAAAGGACTGGCGGAGCGAGAAGGAGGGTGGCAGAGGGCGAGAGGGAGGTGGATGAGATGAATGAGAAACGGTAACAGCGCAGAGGGCCGAGATACCTTTTTCACAATTAATACGATAAGGGTTGGAGGGACAGTGTACCAAAAGGGAGGGCGCCCGAATGGCAGGGAGCATCGAGTCGTTGCAATATCCGTAATGGAAATTAATGAGATTATTGGGGCCGCTCGGACGAGAGAGGGAGAAAAAAAAGATGGCCGTGCGCCCCGTCAGAAGGCAACGGGGGGTCCTTCGAATGCTGCGAAACGAAGCACAGGAACTGGGATTATTGCTGCCCGGCGAGTTTCTTAATTTCGAGGGGGCGATTGGACCCGGGCTTGGAGAACGTTCGTCGATTAGGGAAAGATTGATATTAATTGGCCGGCGTCCTGGCGGGCTAAAAACTCGGGGCACGTAAAAGGAGCGGAATTGGGGTCGAGGAGTAGCTGAGCTCGCCTATCCCGAAGATTCGAGCAGCATCGGGAAAATAAGGTCACGGTACGGCGAAATACGGGGAAATAACAGAAAAGAAGCTCGGATAACAGAGCTACAGATTTACGAGACAAACGGAGGTGTTTCGGAAGAGACAGTTACTGAATTTCGTTGTAAAAATGATTCCACCCAAAAATCCACTCGTCGCTTCATCCACTTCTCCCCGATAAATCCCGTCGGATTAAATATTGACGCCGCAAATCACGCGAATTAACGCGAAATCGAGTCGTAAATCGGGCACACGCAGCGATCGCGGGGGCGACGTAACGCGGAGGCTCGATTTATCGCGCGTCGGCCCAATAATGTCGCCGCTATTTACGTATCGAAAGGGGGTCCTGCGGAAAACGCGAAATCGCGAAATCGCGGCCGTTTACGTCCCAAAGTGTCCGGTACTTTATGATGCAGTGGGGGTGGCGTTTAATAACGACGGGGCGAGCATAAAAGGCGGGTCTCGATTAAACGAAGCCGGTGGAAAGAAGCTGGACGGAGAGGTACGGTTATTTACAAGGTAATCGAGAACGTTACATGCATAAATTCGCGACTTTTCAACGGGCGGGACGGAGTCGGGGGGCCCGTGAACGGTGGCTGGTAGACATAACGCGCGACAATAAAGTTTATATTGCGCAAAACCGGGGAATCCTGCATTACGAGCTAGACAATAGTTTATTGCTGGACGCGCGCGCGGCCATTGTGCATTAATAATGCTAATCGCGTGTATATGCCGTCGACGCATTAATTAATGCCGCGGGACGATTGTGCCCCGGTAAACAATGAAACTCGTACGTGATTGCGGGGGCAACGTGCTATTGCACGGCCATTAACGATTACCTCTCATATAATTCCCGCGCGATCGCCGATCGATTATTTATTTCGCCCGTCCAGGCCGGAAGTCACCAGCAACGCCGCCCTCTCCCGTGATCAACACAAAGCGCTAATATTTTCGCGCGCTCAAGGGAATTATTTCGCGATGCCAGTTTCAAGAACAGCGCGCCGATAAATTGAATGCCGGGAGGGGTGGTCGCGAGCCCCCGCCGTGAAAATATTACCGTCGTCGTTCCGGCGTATCACTTTATTTATTCACGAGAAACCGGGCCACCGCGATTTATCGCGAGCCTGCGATGGGAAACGCGAGTGGATCGGACGCGCTCGATCCTGCTATTATCGCCGGCCGTAAGAGCGTTTCAAGTGAAATCTGGGATGGAAGTTGGATGTATTTGGACAATGGAACGGAGACTGACGCAATCAGATTTGTGGTAGGTATACGTAGCATAGGGGTGGCTTTGGATAGGCGGCACTTTATGGGGATGATATAGAAACACTGAAATAGAGATGTAGAGAATAGAGGTGTCCTCAAAGGAAGTGAACTCTGAAGATTCAATGGGGACAGCTTGACTGGCCTTGTACTTCTAGAATTCGTTGCAGCCTGCTACGAAACAATGGAACCTGAAGAAGATTAGGGTGGTCCTTATTTTTCAACTTTAAAATTTGTATTGTCCGACCCTCTTAAAATCTTCTATTTGACAAAACAAAATATCTTCGTGTTTTTTATTTGTATATTTTGATATTTAAAGGTCGCTCAAAGATTTTATATTTCGCATGTACAGTTTCAATGCCACTGAGCGACCTTTAATCCTTAATATACTTTAACAAAATTTTAGGCGAAATTCTTTTAAACTATTTGGAAGCTTCTGAGAGGGTCAGAAGAAAATTTTAAAAACTTTGATTTTTTACCATACACATAAGGACCACCCTAATGAAGATGTTTCCAGGTTCATGAACCAGAGGAAAGTGAACCGAGTATTCAATATTATACATGAGTTCTCTTCAACCCGAAGATCTCAGCTCCCCCCGGTGTCTCCAATCGCTTAGGTATATACCAACATTCAAAATTGTAGGACCCTTGCCTGCCAATCCTCAAGTCGTCTACCATCCTCAAACCCACAACACGCGACACACGTTCCATTCGCGTGCCCCGTGAACCGCGAATAACTACTTTAGATTTAAACAAACACCTGATCCACTTCCATTTAATATCCCTCGCCAGGAAAATCTAAAATTTCCAAAACCACGCACACAGTGACAGTCGACGAGGTGGCCTAGCCCAATCTCGACCAACATTTTTATTGCAAGCTTCATCTTCGCGTGCTGGTGACGAGATTAACAGTCTCTCGCTGGGCACCGGGCACGGCCGAAAATTAATCCCCGCCGGCTCGCCACGATTTATCCTCCCCCTGGTCGTGAAGTTCGTCGAGGGAAATCCAGCAGGGCCAGACAGCGGGGCGCGCCACCGCCGGCTCCGTGCCCGCCGAGTAGATTTTCCCGGGAGGGAGACGAGGGGGCGGCGAAAAACTGCTCGCCGCCTTATGTTTGCACGGGGGATCAGACCGGCTTGCTCGTGTCGCGATGCCCGCATTTACGCAAAGTCTTATTTACAAGCGGAACACGGCCGTGCGCCGCGCTCTCTCGCATAACTCTTGCCGCTTAAGGTGACAAACGGCCGTTGGACGCGGTGCGTGCGACTACGATGATAAGACGGCCCGAAATTTAAAGGCTACTCTAGGGATAACCGAGCCCCCGACGAAACGTTACGCTTATCGCTCGAGAATGCCACGGGAGCCTCGTGCAACGATATTTATTCGCTTCCGTCCCACCGATGGGCTTTCCTGCGACCCTTCTGCTTGCCAACTGACGAGCCTTTAAAGATTTGCGGTTTTATAAATTCCGCATCAACTGACAGTTTACTTTGAGAATTTTGTATGAATGTAAATTACCGTGGCAAGGATAGATTCGGTGGAAACTCTCGCTTTGAATACGAATTCGAAATATATCCCTATTGGAGCGACTTTTTGTGGAGTAATTCTCGCGTTACTCCGAAGCGGAAGTGGCAAACTTACGTACCTACCGTACGTAACTGTACGTGTGCGAGTGGAACGCAAACACGACCGCGCAGTGTACAAATACACTTGACACGAGTCCTGCTTGTTCGCCGAAATCCAGGACGAAATTCGCCGTCGTTAAGAGGGTATAACGTCGTAGCAAACGACTCTTTCCGGCTGGCCACATTCGACGGTAATTGAACGATTCAATTTCCACTGTCACCCGTCTGCCCCGCTCCACGCGGCTCGTTCAATCGAGGCAATGAACGAAACGACCCTTAAAGATTGCGAATTATTGGCCAAGAACATCGACGACTACCTCCTTTCTCGTCCACCGTTTCCTTTCACAGGCCGGTGGTTGGTATTATTCATCCGTGAAAATTACTGCCGCGCTTCCGATCGTTCTAGCCCCACCCCCGCGGAAATTCAGTTTTTGCTCGTAATTTCGCTCCTGTGCTAATTCCGAGTGGCCTATACCTGCACCCCGATACCGCGGGGGAAACCAATTAATTTCGATGGAAAAGTTTGATTGATGGAAGGGACGTGTGTATCGACAGGATTGACTTTCCACTATTTTTTAAAGCAACGTAAGGATACTTTCCATCCGGAAATTTCTGGGAGTGATCGCGAGGGGATGGTTTGTAATAGCAGGGATATTAAAATTTGTTATTAATAAGTGAAGAGGCATGGAACGAGCCTGTTTTACTGTTTTCCGGCTCTTTCTAATAGGGGAATGCAAACGGAGAACTTTGAATACTAAACAGCAGAGATAGGGTAAACGCACCATTAAATGAACAGTTAAGGCTAATGAATGAACACTATTATAAAATTATGTTTGCAGCGCGATTGATTCCACGTGCTGCAAAAATTGTTTGGATATGAAGCAAGAAATGAAAAGAAGTCTCTAATTAATTAGTCGCTTACTTTAATAACGTATTTTACTCATTTTAATAAAAAATGTTCATTTACTGGTACGTGTTCATTTACTGGTACATACACCCTATAGCTTCATTTTGAGATAACAGGAATTTCATAAATTTGAAGTTCCAATTTAATTTCATGTAGGGTAAACAAACCAGTAAATGACCGAATTGTTGAATGAGAAGCCCAGTAAATGACCGAATTGTTGAATGAGAAGCCCAGTAAATGACCGAATTGTTGAATGAGAAGCCCAGTAAATGACCGAATTGTTGAATGAGAAGCCCAGTAAATGACCGAATTGTTGAATGAGAAGCGCCCAGTAAATGACCGAATTGTTGAATGAGAAGCCCAGTAAATGACCGCATACTTTTATTAAGAATTGTACTTATTAATGTTTGTTTAATACGCAAAAATAAAAATATGGGATATTAAAAGTGCAACTACACTCTATTTATAAACAAATAGTAATTTTTAAATTTATAATTGACATTTCTTTGCCTAATGGTCATTCACTGGTATGCGTCCAATTACTGGTTGGTTTACCCTAACGAAGTTTTGTTTCCACAGGATATAACAGTTCCAGTACCATATTTACTCGCAACATCTCCGCACCAAAGCGTAGGGTCATCAAGTATTTCCCATCGCGTGTTTCACGCTTGCCGGATGACAGCTACGAGTGTTCCTCGTTCTCCGGGCCACGAGATTAATACACTCGCGAAACGAGCAAGGGACGTGCCCTTAATATACCGCATACGTGACGCCATTTCCCCGTGATGTGCCTGAAGCGTCTCTCTTTTCGCCGAAAGTTCTTTTGGCCCCGCGTATAGCTTGCTTTCCCGGGGATCGTCTTCTCCCCCTCGTTGTCTGGATGAAGTCATGGCGCGGAAATAAAGGGAACGCGAGGGCGAAGGTTTCAGCGACAACGATCCTGGGAGCACGTTTTCGGAATTAAGCCGCGCGCAATTAACGGAGCCCGTCTCTGCTCGCGGGCCAGCTAATTCCGCGACCAACGGAAGCCCGAGCTGCACGCCACGAGGAATTGAAATCGCTAATCGCTGGCTCGAGGCTCGCGTGACTCGCAAACAGCTCGCGTTTAGCGCCTTCTGGTATCTCTAATTGCGAGCGGAAACGAACGGTCGCGTGGCACCGCTGGACGTCATGTGCAATTTTGTCTTGCGGGGGAATCAAGGGTATCCGGGTGATATAAAAGGTACTTGTTGCGGGGCGAATTAGGAAGGAGGGGTTCGAATACTCTTTGTGTGTTGTGTGCTATTTTGTGACGTGGGAGAGACGTCTTAAAGAGATGAGAGGTCTCTAAAGAGAAGAAAGGTCTTGAAGTGTAAATTACAGATTTTAATAGAGACTTGCATTGTGATAAAGTTTGATGTGTTAATTTAATTAGCTAAGTTATTGAGCCTGATGAATAAAAACTAAGCAATTCCTTACAAACAATTCCTTATTAGCAAAATCAATTACTTAAACAAAAAAGGAATTTCTTATTTTCATAAGTAATTCCTTGTCAGTTTAGGAATTCCTACAAGATAAACAAATGCTTGTGTTTTTATTCACACGAATTTAAGCAATTCCTAGTAAAATATTAAAAAAAAAAGCAATTGCTTACACTTTATTCATTCGAGTAGTAAGCAATTCCTTAAAAAATTAAGGAAAAGCGTCTCCTTTAAGTAATTCCTTGTCAGTTTCGGAATTCCTACAAGATAAAGCAAATGCTTGTGTTTTTATCACACGAATTTAAGCAATTCCTAGTAAAATATTAAGAAAAAGCAATTGCTTACACTTTATTCATTAGGCTCATTAGCAAGTGTATTACTGTACGAATGCTAGTTAAATTTGGAGATCTATATTCTGGAATCCCTTTTATTCTTAGTAACAATTAACCATTGCAAAGTAAAGTCGAAGAATTTCAGAGGATACACAAGGAAAATATAGGAATTTTCATTGAGTTACATAGCACCCGGAAAACCAGTGCCCAGAGATCCCATGAATTCGTGAGATTCCATATAACTATCGCAATAACGTGAAAAGCACGAAGCATCAATCTTTCCATTAAGATATTTGAAATCGGTGATCAAAGCAGAGCCACGCGGCATGGATGCTTTCCAATCACCAGCGAAACAGGAGACATCGTCTTAAGCTCAACGCGAGTGAATTAATTTCAACTTACATTGAACCGCGACATCAAAAACCTGGACGTCCAATGTCTACGTAATTCGCGCCTTTGTGTCTGACGGGGAGCGCGTAAAATCGAGCAGCGCTGGATTATCGTGTAACGTTCTCGAGGAAACTTAATAAAAGCTGCGCGGTAGGGTCACTCTCGTAAACCATGGGAGCCGAGCTCCTCCGTAAAATTCAACTTCGGGGGCTTCTTTGTGCCCGGGCTGCTTTTCTGCGGGCATGGGGCGAAGGTGAGAGGTTCGGGGAAGGTGTTGGAAGGGAGAGCATGATAACGGGAGGAACAAGGGTGAAAGAAGGGAGGAAAGATGCTGGCGGAGGATCCGCAAACACTCTCTACGCAGAGGGTCAGCCTTATGGGCTTTCACCTACGGCCAACAACCCTCGGTACTCGATTGATTATTTAAGTTCTTTCTCACCTTCTATACCCCGTGGCAGGGTCTCTCAAATTCCTCCACTGCGCTCTGAATCGCTTCGACAAGGCTCGAGGAAACGACGATGGGCTACAAGGAGCGTGCTATATGATTTTGCTGTCGTAGAAGTCTGTTGGGGTTTCATAACATACGTTTTCGATAAGCTACATTTTGAGTCGTAGTGTGAAGTTTTGGTATAGGTACATCTACATCGTCTGGATTTTGAAGACTATACAAGAGACTTTTTCTGCCACTTACTATATTCTTTGAAGCACTCAGTGAGGAAGACGGTTAACAATATTCTGGTTAATTTCTATTTACTTTCATTATATTTTTTTGTTTTTACTGATTTTCTTTTTTTCCTCTATTTTCTCATTTTAGTGTTTCTGGTTTCATGTATTAGTCCTCTACTGGCTTTCTCTATTCTCTATGTACCAAAGGATTTCCCCGTATTTGTATAAAAATAAATAAATATAGTGCGTGAATCAGTTTCACATTCCCTAAGTGTAGCTTAGTATTATGAATTCTATTAATGGATGGAGGAAATCCGAATCAATGCCCTCCATGCTATCAAGTTGTATTCAATTTAAATTCCTCTTGGTTTGAATAGTAACTCTACATTTCTGATTTACATAAAGACGAGAGGAACGTGTTTCTTAGACAACGTGTGGTTTGGATTAATCAAATCCAAAAATCTAGGACTTGATCATAGTTCTCCAATACTTTGACAACTTTTCACAGAATATACTGTAAAAAAGCTGCCCTACCAACTAAAAAATTACCAAGAAAAGTTAAGAGTCCGGTATCCAATAAACTTATACCTAAATACTCTAAATCAGATGCAACAACCAGCTTCGAAATCCCGAGCCCCAGCTGAGAAACTCTGGCCAAGTTGTTCCCACCTTCCGTTCCCTCGCAAACCCTTTCTCTCCTCTCCCTCTTGACCCGTAATCCTTTCTTCTCGCCGACAACATCTCGTATATTTGTAAATTCACCTCTGTCCCCCGCTAAAGGACTCTCGAAAATCGAAGGGGGCCACGAGAGTCTCCTTTACTCCTCTGCTCGTCATTGTGGCTGTTGCAATTTCGCTCCCGACGAATTGCAACCGTTTTTACCACTGTCCCTCTCCTCCGAACCCCTCACCACCAGCCCTCCCATAATAGTCCTGGGAGCTCAGGTCGGATACGTGCTCCCTTGAATTAAAGACCGCCTTTCCAGGGCCGTGTAAACGCCGAGGAACGTGTGCAAACGTCGCCCCCGCCATTTCCCCCATCTTCGAGCGTGAAAACTTTAACGGCGAGATCGATGTAAACACCGCGACCACGCGTATAGTCCTGATTGTGTGTATCCGCGAATACACGAGGGATCGATTGTACGGATGTGTTCACGGCGGCTCGTAAACAATAGGAAACTTTTCGAGGATCGCGGGAGATCGAAGAAGGTGGACGGCGAATCCAATTCGAGGCTGCTCCATTGTATCCGTCGATATTGTTTCGCTGTGCACCAGGGAAGGGGGGGCGTAAATGTTTTATCGTCGACCAAGCGGCGGCTACCTTAATGGCACCAACTAGACGAACGTTGAGCAGCGTGATTTATGAGAATCTCGCTTGGGCCCTCGCGAGAAACGCAGCTTCAATAGCGATCACGATCGATCGAACGAGACAGACGGTTGTTGACTTCATCGGGGGGAGATTCAGTGGGGAACTGCTGCCGTAAAGTGTATGGTATCGATACGAAGCTTTACGACTTCCACGTTTAGCGCCACGGTCAGTGCGATTTATTGACACGACCATCTAAACGTCGTGATTGCGAGAATTTTGTTACGAAAGGCTGTTTCGTCTGACTCGCGCGTCTGAAATGTCTCGGAGAAACATCTTCACAGAGAAAAGTATTTCATATATATTCTCGTGTTTCGAAGGTCACAGGCTGACCCTTAAATCCCCCCCCTTCGTGTGCCCGCATCCTGCTGACCCAGTTGCAGGAAAATCGGCAAAAACCACGGCGACTTTTCCATTTTACTTTCCCAATCTCGTGTCCCAGATCTCGTCGCCCTGCGGTCACGGAAACGATTAACTACTGGAACCGAGCTCGGTCAATCTCGATGCAAGCCGACGACAAACCCGATTGCCCCGATGGTATTTCGAATCTCGTTGAAGATTATACAGCATGTTTCAAGATAATAACAAGAGGTTTATAGGAACATAGAACCTATCTATCGCCCTGTATACCTATGACGTATACATATGTATGTACCTGAAATGACGACGTGAACTGTTTCGACAACCACGACTGAACCAAACTGACTGACCGGGGCAATGCAATCACGGATCCGTAGACTGTTAAGAACCCAGAGGCTGGGATACAAGGTTTCCCCATGTTGCTCGTTATCAATTTTTCCTATACACGTTCAAGGGAAGAGTCTTCCAAGAACCAGCAGCAACCCCCAAGCTACCGAATCTCGCTAGCAAGCGGAAACTCCTCCCTGGTTCCGCCTCATTATCCTGTAACTCACGTTTCTTTCGTCTTCCCTCCGCGAAACATGTGTCTGGATCGAAGCTTGCTCCCCCGTGCTGCCGGATCTCCCACGTCGGCCGTCTATCTTTTTCATAACGATACCCTGCGACGTCCGCGTTAAATCCACCGCGGCACGGACAGAATACCTAACGCGGTGGCAGGCTACCCCAGCCGAAGAACGGTGTCTTGGAAACGGCAGGACACAGAGATTCCGATGAACGTTCCTCGGCAAAGGCAACCGGTTAATTCCTCGACGCGTATCAGCGCCGCTTAGCGGTTACGCTTGATACTTTCCGCGGCTACCGGGTTGTAAACCTAATGCGTCCTCGCATCGGGCGATACGATAAGCGGCGGTAAGTGGCGTGCTCGCTGGAAGCTTCGAAATTAATTCCTGGGAAGAACCTCTTCATCGTGGCCTGGTTCTCCGCCCCTCGGCTCCTCCGGGCGCCCCGTTTCCTTGCCAGCCCCTCTGTCTCTCCGCAAACACGGCGATAGGCGGTTCGTCGTATATAGACTTCCCAGGTTAGGCCAACCTAACCCAACGGGATCCTGGGGCTTGTCCCGCTCGTCTGGCGCAAGGTGCACTGCCCACGTCTATCTGGGCCTGCCACGAACTAGCAGGAACGAGATATCAGACGGGGAACAATTCCAATCAATTTGAGGCGGATCTATGCGTCCAATATCGCCTTCTCTCTCTCCGACCGCCACCACTGTCTCCTTGTAATCCTGTTGTCGTTGCCCGCGAGCCGGCCGTTATGCGGCGAATATATCCGCGGAGGGTGCCGGGGGGGTGTGCGGACGATGTACTGCGAGGCTCGTTATTAGGCGCCGGGACTTCCCGATGGCTGGGTTCCTGATATGCTTGCGAGGTGTAGTCGCCACTTTTTGAGAGGAGCTGTATTTTAAATATTAAGCGTTGTGGGGGTATCTCGTGTAAAAATGAATATCTTAGAGAACTGGTTTTGTAAGTTAATGAAAAGTCAAAGTTCTGAGAGTTAGGTGATTATTTAGTAGATTTTAAAGATTGATAAAGAACTTGAAGGTGGACTTTTCTGTACGCTGCTCGGGAGTAATTCCTACTTAGCTACGGGTCGATATGGTAATAGTAGCAGCAGTTTTAAGTGATCCGGTTAACAACAGCTGCCAGTTGAACCTCGCCTTTTGCACTATATTCTACTTTTACATGGGCTAAAACTTCCGGGGGTAAGTTGTTCCGATTGTTCTATCTTCCAAATCAAAAAGAGCGTTGTACTTTAAATTATTTTTTCCACAGAGAGGCGTGATCAACTTACACGGAAAAAATAATTTAAAGTACAACGCTGTTTTTATTTTAAAGATAGAACGATCGGAACAACTTACCCCTCGGAACTTGTAGCCCCGGTCTCCCCTACCTACTATATAATTCTTCTCTTTCTGGTCCTCTTATGTGTCTTCTTTCGCAATGGCTACTTTGCAATAAAGAATTATTATCATATGAAACCATCGTGACCACGTCATGTTTTTCCAATTTTTCTCAGGCATTTTCGCAACGTCACGCCACTTTTTGCACATACATATGTACACATGTCGCCTCGACACTATCTAACGGAAAGTGACTATTCATTTAGTACCCACTTAGACTTTGGACACGTTAAAAGAGAAGAATCTGTTGAACGTGAACACGGGTCGAGAAATCACGCGGTCGTCCGCCAATCTGTCGTTCACAGATGTTTCGAAACAATATTAATATGCATGCAGCGAACAAGTTCTGAAATGGGGAAACCAGTTTGCCTTTTTCACGCTGCACTACTGCACGTTTCTGTCTACCGCTGCACATACAAACAACGTACTTAATCAAACAATTCCAGAAATAGAAATACAGGTAGCATCCGCCTTAATGCATCATTCTTTCCGTTACCTGCAGCCGCTTCGATATAAAGTCCCCATCCACTCACGGCGTATGGGATCGCGTAAAAGTGGAAATGGTTTTGCATTTCCAGTCGATTCGATGACACGAGGCCCTATCCGTAGTTCGAGCGCAGTATTACACTCAAGAGGACGATGCATATTCATGAAACCGGGCAAACCAATATTTATAACCGTTCGGCTGTCGCGTCGCGAGTTCTATTCGCCCGGGCGAAGTAACGCGCGAGCAATCGTAATAGTTAATACGTTCTATTAAGCTTTAACACAGTGGGCCGCGCACTAGAACACCAATTACAGCCCCCGTTGGCCTGTAATTCCGCGACGATCAATCGTCATTTAAATTACTACGGGAAAATCTAATTCGTTCGCGAATACTCGCGACGCCATACTAATCTCGATTAATTGCTCCAGGTTGTGGCTCGCGCGGCCAATTAAATCGCCAATGGCTTTTCAATCAAAAGGGTACGGCTTATGAATATTTATGACAGGTCCGAGGTAGGGAATTAAGTATCTACACACGAAGAAATCAACGGGTGAAAAATGCTTCGAGAACGAAGCAAACTGAAAATCCACATTTCTTCAATTTTCCCTCCGAGTTATTCCCTCCATTATCTCTGCGATTAATTTCGTTACTTATCAGAATAAATCAAATCCTCTGAAGTTCCGAAATGCAAAGCTGAATGTTTTCATTCGAAAGCTGATCTATTGCGAAGCCGGAAATTCCAATTTCTCCACCCCATATTTCGGAAAATGCAGAAGGACGAGGAATTCACGCGCGTATCCGAGGATCAAATTAAAACCGCTGCCATCGACAGTCACAGGGCCCTCGGATCGAACGAGTATACGTTCGCGCAGATTACGTATGACCGCGGTGCAATAAAACATTATTTATGGCCGGTCGCTTCGGCCACAACGATAAAAGGCATCCGCATAAAGTTGTAGTTCACAGTCTGCTAAATGTAGCGCCGTGAAACGCCCGACAGGCTGCGCCTAACGTTTTATGGCGTGCAACGGCCGTGGCAGTTCGCGAGACAACCTGGCAGAGATTAGGAGAAAGATTGCCAGCCAGCGAGGCGCCCAATTCGATACGGCCAGCAGTTTTGGCCGACGTTTTACGGTGCACCGTAACGTATCGAAAGACAGACGCAATTTAGTGACTGCCATTGACGGAACGCAATCACGCGTCGATGATGACGGATTGTTGGAATGGATGAATGCGTTCTGAAGGAGTGTTTAGTGGACTGTTCTTGATACTGAGAATGGGTTGAAGGTTTAGTGGGTGAAAGGTGGGACTGAAAAAGGAAAAGGAGTGACACACGTAGGGAAGCCCAGAAACTAACGTTCTTTTAGAATTTTTTTTGGAGAAAGTATTAACATTATTGCCCCCATCATTTTTTTTAATAATTATGTCACATCTTTGGCTATAATACTTCATTTTTGTATGTAAAAGTATTAGTCGTGTAAAGCAGATATAGGGGCTAGTGCCAAATACATCATTCGTTGAAGTGATTTGCGGTACTCATCCCCGATTAAACAGATTTTACATGAAAGACAAAAGCAAATTAGTTTCTTAAAATATATTAACTATAAATGCTGTTTTTGATAGGGCCGATTTCAATAAAGTGAATTTTTAAAGAAATGGCAACACGCTAAATGAAACGTTCAATTTTCGGACGGGAAATCTTGCCTTTTATGCAATAAATAAGAAACTATATCATATATCCGAGAAAAATTTGAAGTAAATCAGCTGAATATTTTTTGAGTAATTGTGGGTACTGTGTATGAAAACCTGCTTTCGAGAAAAATACATTTGATGTTCTCATCGACGTGCTTCGCTTCTAATGTCTAACTATATCTTCGATATTTCTGCGAATTTCGATTCCAAATTTGGGGAAAACATTCTTGACATATTAAACACTGAAAATATGTAAAAAAAATAATCTATCATTTTGGCATATCTACGTGTATGTCCCTCCTTAAGGAGTACATTTCGTCCCGAACCTGTTACTGAACTCGTCAATAAGATTTAGCTGCATATCTACAAGGTACCTACAGTCTTCTACTCGGTGGAGCTTCGATAATCCGAGTTCTGCATAAAGCAATATCCTTTTAATCAAAGATAAATTTAATTTATTAACTTTGAGTTCATTAATTTGGAAAAATGTTACAAACATTGTCAGTTTAATTCGATATTGCATCCATAAGTTATTTCGATAAGCCTATGCGTGACGAACTTGGTGGATATTCCTACCCGGCAGGGGTAATAATGCGAGCACGCGTCCAGTCCGCCTCATTAGCTCGCATACTTCGAGTTGCTTAAATTCCGATGCCGTCGAATCGCGGAACAGCGAAATGCTTTCAGATCAGTGACGCTGCGTCATCGGGCGACAGAATGTCGCGAGTAGGTACCACGCAGCCAGCAATCTATAGCCGCGATAATCCCAACTTTGCTTTCTATCGCCCGCGGGTGATAATTACCGCAACAGCAGAGCGAAGTTTCGCCGAGCCTCGAAGGAGACTAGCGTTACATTAAATTAGATAGCTTGACACTGAGGAGGTGAACCCCTCCCCACCCGTCATAGTGGAGGCGCTGCTCCTAATTTCGCGATCCTAAGGCGCCGCGCCAAGTGTAAAGAGGATATGCAAATTGACAAGCAAGTGGGAAATAAGGAGACGCAAAGTTGAACTATGAAACGTAATTCGAAGTGATCCTTCCCTGTCAAATAACTCATCTCGTATTTTCATTCGTCCCACAGAACCATGCGAGTATATCGCTAAAGAGTTTAAGCAATATGAGATAGATACATCAAAAGTTAAGTATCTTGTCGCGGTGAAAGAGGCAACTGCGTTCAATAACAACTCAACAGGGTTATGCTATCAATTTTTTATAGGAAGAAAATTGCATCGAAGAATCCCCAGCGACGAGATAACGTCATGGGCCCCAATACCGTGTCGGAGCGTTAAGTAAATCGATAAAATGTTAACGGGTTCTTCCGGTTTCCATCAACATCGATGAGCGAAGAGGGAGTGTTGCAGTTTTAAAGATGCATCAAGCAAAACAATGGTTCGTTTCACACGACGCGATTTCAATGTCTCGCGTCTTCTTCGGGGACGCTGACCGCGTGCTTAACTCGCAGCTAGCGCGGCGGGAATTTCGATTTGCGAATGCATCGTTAGGTCGGCTTTATCTTCGCGTTTATTCGACGAATAACGAAGGCACGTCACCGTGCGGATCGGGAATTTCATCGTGAGTTGCTCTTTCAGGGGGTATATAAACGCTGGATGAGAGCAATTCGAGTGCCACTCCGAAGCGGGCTGCAACGAAACTAAAGGCCACAAAGTACGAAATTTCGTTTCGTTGTATCCTTACAAAGAGATTCTGTGTTCTTTAACGACGTAACATTCAACGAGACAAGAATTTTTCTCGCCTAGAAACGTCCAAAAGCTGTGACAAGTCTGAAACAATTTTCTCAGGTTTTAAAGTACGCGTGCCGTTCGAAAGTTTATTATAGCTGCAATTCTTAAAGTAAATTATGAACGTTCAAGGGTCATTTAATATTATGCAAAATGTCCAAGAAACCTGAAGGACGCGCAAATACATTGAAGGTCTTTTAAAACCATTCAGGATTGGAATTTGAAAAGTTACACCGTTAAGTAAATTTTGATCAAATTCCCCTAATATAAATCGAAAATATTTACAAGAAACGAGGATACCAAAATAAACCTCAGTTCATTTAACAATTATAGTTTAATATGTTAAGAAATTATTAAATTTCTACAAAAACAAAATTATTATTGACGATTATTAGTTATTTAAAGGTGTGAAAGAGTTTCACTCGAAATAATACTTTAGTAAACGAGGATTGAGGATTTGTGACGCGATTTTGGGTAAAAATGTCCCAATTTCCCTACAAGAGTTAAAGACGTCCAGGATCATTACCCCACAGAAAAGTTGAATGCCATTATTACCATTGCATTACGCAAAAACTAAATCCACATACCGATAATAATAGAATTTACTTGTAACGTGACGAACGTTAACTGTACTCATTAAAGTTTCCAACGGATACGTTCCAACCGAATCATTTAAAAATATTCGACCAAACGAACCGTCAATAACCGAATTACCAAAATACGTGCCACAAATGACCAGATACATCCGAGCGCAGCCGCTCATTCAGCAGAATTTCCACTTTCGAAGAGCGTTAATTAACCCGTCGCGCGATAATTAGACGCATCGCGTCCGCGCGCATTGGAAAAACCGATGAACAGACGAGTCCCACGTTTCGTTCGGCGTGGCGTCGTCCACCGGGAATATTAAAAGTTCATCGTTCCAGCTCATGGACGGGATTCGATTAATCGCGCATCCGAGCACATTGTTATCGCACTTATCCATCGTTTCTTTGTTTAAGGGAAGCGCGATGGGCGCGCATACCTCGCGTCGCCCCACCGTGAAACGAACGACTACTTCGGGCCGCGCTGGAAAATTGCGCCTGAGCGATGGCTTCGGCCATTTTCCATGACACGGCCGTAAGTAATCCCCATTGCGAAACGATCCGGGCCACGAGGAACGGTCCTTTTATTTTTCCAACGATTTTACAGCATTCGGCTCTATTCCGCGTTTATCTCGTCGCTCCCTCTGTTTCTCCATTTAATCCTTTTAGTTCAGAAACTTTAGTTTAGAAGGAAAAGAACTTGTAATGACACTTTCGACCTCTCTTTTTTGTTGTTTTCAGGGAGACGAGACATTATCACAACAGCGAGGCTGAGCGATGGAAATGAAATTCTGTTTTCAACACGACGAGCTTGAATATTACCGTGACGGTAATGGCCGACGTGGCTGGAGAATTCGGACGGTGCAGAGTGATTAACGTTGTTCATCTCGTGGGATCAGAGGTCGAAGAAACTGTAATATGTTCCGTGGTGTATTCCAGGCTCAAACGAGCTTAACTACGTGGCGGACCTAGATTTATGCTAGCCCGACTTGATTATCCGCCACACGATGGCACACATAAGTCACCGTTTGTGATACGTCGCACAGTGGGGCAAAGTGACGAAGTTTGTGTCAAAATCAAAGAACTTTTGATAGAAATGAGATTGAGCGATAATTTTTTTTTAAATTAAAGCTGAAAGATTGCAGAATAAGGGAAAATTAAAGAAATTATGGTACGAACGTTTGTTAACTTTTAAAATCTGTGATAAACTTGAAATATTACAACAAAATTGTGATTTATCCAATACCATGTACGGTTAGATTTTTTTCTTGACATGTTGTACATCATTTCCTGTAGATTTTGTCACGCTGATTTCAAATCCGTTCGCAAAATTTGGCTACTACCTCAGGATTTTGGGAAAAATCGATTTCAAGTTTAATACAGATTTTCAAAGTTAAAAAACGTTCGTACCATAATTTCTTTAATTTTCCCTTATTCTGCAATCTTTCAGCTTTAATTTAAAAAAAAATCATCGCTCTATCTCATTTCTATCAAAAGTTCTTTGATTTTGACACAAACTTCGTCACTTTGCCCCACTGTGCGTCGCAGTGGTAAATACCTAATTAACGCGAATCGAATCCATTCCTCGTTATTTCATCTTTCCACGGTCACCCTCGCATCCCCTCACAGAAACCACTCAAATTGACAAGCTCTCGCGGCAAGGCGAGCCTGTGACAGTTTTATCGATCCCCATACCCTTGCCACACTTCTAGCTGTTGCCCGCCATTCCGGATCCTAAGTGGATCCTAAATGGATCAGATCCTCCACGTCCTCGCGGGCACCCTTCGCTCGAACCCTTTCAAAGGGAATACATATTTCGCCCACCGTCACGGCACACCAGGAAACAAAACGGAATCGCTGCCAAGGTATCTGCTATCATCGCCATTACCCTCGGAGGCCATCGAGGGAGCACGGTCGACTTGCGCGGCGTGTAACCTGCAAAGGGGTCACCGCCGACTGACCCCTATATATCGGGACATTGTGCCGGGGAGAATGAATAGGGCCTATTATGAAAGGACGGAAGGTCCAGGACGCTTGTATCCCGTTTCAACGGCGAGCGTCCAGCGGCCTCGCCGCAAAGTGATAGGCCCGGGGACGGGGAACGGGATCCCTAGACGAGAAGCCTGTGAAACGGATAGGCCTCGGACGCAATTTCGCCCCAGCTCCAAGGCGAACACAGGCTAGCACACGTGGGTCAGCGTGCGGGAGAGGCGCGTGCGCCACCGCCACCGAGGGCCACTTTCCAATCGGTGTCCGGGATATAATTACGAGCGCGTTGCGGCCATCGTGGTGAAATTTGACGGGTAGTAAATATACGGAGTTGATCCCACGATGGTAATAGAGGCGAGAGTAGCATCGACTCGCCTGATTGAATTCTCCGTTGTACCCGGAGCTCGCCCTCCGCTGTCCCGCCCGGCATGCGACAGTTCGGCCGGCCGCCGTCGAGAGTCTGCTCCAGAGGGGGAAAAAAACATCGGTGCCTGGATATGAAATCCTATCTGCGACCGAATGGAGGCGGCCAATAAAAGTCCGGCTTCGGGGCTTTTTCGAAACGGAAACAAAAAAATCCCTCAACATCCCGTAACGGGGGATGACAAGGTGGACGCGGAGAGATACACGAGCTAATAAAGCTGCTACGTGGCTTTGGTTTATGTACTGGGTGTTCGTAAATTCGTCCCGGAAACTCGGCACCTCTGCGGCGTGAGGTGCGGGGAATGTATTGGTAGATGGGAGCTCGATAACGAAACGGCTCTGAATTATAAAGTGGAAATGTTTTTAATTGTAGTAGAATTTAGTAGGTGTTTATGCTTCGTGGGGGTTTGAATATAGATTGGCAGGACCCGTGATTAGAAATCCTTTTCCTAAGTAGTTTGCTTTTGACTAGGGGTAGGCTTCGTTTAAGTGTAGACTTGTAGAAATGTAGGTTCGAGATACAAATAAAACTTTAGTATGTTTAGGTTTGGCTTAATTATTAGTTTACGACTAGGTCTGAAAAGGGAAGATCTACAACCAGGAAATTCACAAAATTATGAAAGTTTGGGGATATGTAAGAGATGTATAATTTTTTTTCGCTGCGCAAATTCCCTCTAAGGAGGTGAAATTGACCCCTGGAAAACCAGCTATTTTCCGATTTTGTATTATAACTCACGACCCGTAAGAACTGTAAGTTACCAACTAATGGTTCTAATTAAAAGAAGTAACTTTTGTCTGAAAAGTTTTTTTCTACCTCTTACACTTCGCGAGTTAATTTTTAATTTACAAGATTAAAGTTTTAATTTAAACTATATAGACTTATTGATAATTTAATTTTGGTACATATAACACACGTTATTTAAAGGCCAATTTCACCCCTTAGAGTGAATTTGGGTAGTAAAAAATACCTAAATATCCTCTACATATCCACAATTTTCAAAATTTTTTGGATTTCCCGCTTGGGGATCTTTGCTTGTGAGTCTAATATAATGCGAAGAGCGACATAAATTTCAAGAAGAAAGGCCTCAGTGTTGACTATAAGTGTAATTAGAAAATAAAAGTCAAAGGCCAAAGTGTCCTTATGACATACAAAGAGTTGTGCTTCAAACTCACATTTCTATTCGCGTTGATAACTACCCCATCGTGCAAAGATTCCATCACAAATTCTTGACCACCCTGTACATATAACCTCGTGCACGTGCACCTATATGGAGTGTAAATAAAGCCTCGCTGCGTCTCCCATCGCCTTAGGATTCTACCGCAGATTCTTCGGACGGATAAAGGGCAAGATCTGCGCGAAGAAGTGGTCGCCGGCGATATTGTCGCGCGTTTCGAATAAGCTTCTCTTCTCATTTTCTCTCCCTCTCTCAATTGAACCGTCGCGGAGGGTGAGCTAAAGTAGAAGTTGCCAGGGTCCACGAGCAAAATACAAATGCGTTCGCTGCGTCGTTAGGGTACTTCCACCAGGAAATGATCTTCGAGTTGACGGTAAACAAGTTATTGTTCGCGCAACCGTTGATGTGGAGTAAATACAGAACTATGAACTCATTGAATATCTGGATCGAGGAATGAATAAACGGGAGAAGATGAGGTAAATAATCCACTGGTGGAACACTGGTCGAATGCGTTAATGGTGGAATATAGATAGGGACATTGAGCGATAAACTCCCTGGAGATGCGGAATATCGATGGGAGTCGAGTAAATTGAGCGTTCGAGCGCATTAAAATTGCCCGAACATCGGGTTCGCTCTTTTAACCGAACTATAAACCGAGCTGTTTCCGTCGACGAGCTCACAAGTTAAAGTAGAACACTGTGCATTGAGAAGCGCGGCTGTTTGCAGCGTGTGCAGAAATGCGTCAAGGCATAGAAAGTGTCTTGGAATCGAGAGTAAACAGGCGTCTAGGTGTTTGCTTACAATGGAAGACGCAGATGCTATTCGAAGTCAAGGGACTTCTCAGATTTCTCAGCCCAACGAGGATTCCCTCCTCCGTCGCTGACGGGTGTAACGCAATTCGACGGCTACGGCTGGGATTCAATTAAACGACAATGAAAGATGCAGTTTACTGCCAACATCTTCCGCCTCCGACACCCCTCCGTATTGTCGCCACCCTCTTACGGAACATTTTCCGAAACCCCATAGAGACACTTGGCCGCGGGAGCCGTTTGATGCCAGATGCTGCCGTGGATATTGGATAAAAGTTCCTCGGTTCGCGGAGAAAATAATTTCACGAGGCCGGCCAAGGCTGCTGCTACCTCTTGCACCCTCTTTCTGCTTTGCACTTTCCCGCGCCCCGCTCCCCGCCCGGGGAAGCGCGTTTCTTCCGCCCTCCCCTTCGCGTGGGTTGCCACGTCGAGAAAGAAACTTGCCATCGCGCCTCCCCTTTCGGATTTCCTCGACTTGTCGTGTTTCTCTGTAGACAAAACGGGCGACGACGCCACCTGGCACTTAACATATATGGAAAAGTCCCGTTCCCGGTGCGCGACGCAGAAACTTCGCCGTTCCGTTCCTCTCGTTCCCGGCCGATTAAAAGGCGAGGGTATTCGCGCCAAACGGCGCCAAGTTTCTCTTTTATCGGAATAAAGAACGGTGTCTGCCGTGGACGGGCGATTTCCTGGCGGGAGGGTCATGGGACTCGATCTCGGGGATGGTGATTTACTGATGAACGCCTGAGAAAATCTTGCGAATTTGTAGGTACTGAACGCAGATGAAGAACGAAGCAAGCTTACCACGGGAAAGAGTTGTTTACTAGCAATGCGAAACCAACACTCAACTCCAAATTCTTATTTCATATTTTCCGTCTTTATTGCCCCAATTGTCTATAGTATGGTAAAAAGGCGAGGTCCATCTGAAGCTGTTATACTGCCCTCCTTAGTTAAACTGTCCTATCTAGCATTTTTTAATTTTTTGAGATATGTTGAAATATTTGAAGTTCCACACGTCTTTTACCTTTTAAGTAAAGTTAGAAAACTCTACGTGCTTCGTGAAGATTTATAAACACTGTAATGTATTTAACCTAACTTCTTTCAAAATGGTTAAAATATCCTACCTAAAACAATTAATTAATTGGTACGGTAATAATATATTACCTACCGGTTTACTTATTAAAAAAAATATATTAGTCTGTTACTAAATATTGACAATATTGTTTTAATTTGAATGAAGGGAAATAAGGACAGTACTACAAAGTAAATGATAAAACTTAAGTTTTCTCGGTTGTTTCAAAATGCTAGTTAGGACATTTTAACTAAATAAGGCAATATAATGCCTAACCTCTGTATAGAGTGTCAGAACATGCCACAAGCCTACAAGTACAAAGTTATAAAAAAATCATAAATATATAAACATATAGAGAATACTGTAAGTTAAATAGGTTACAGGTTATATAAATCCTCCCCTAAAGTTTCAGAGGACTTGGAATAGAAAACTAAGCCTCAATCGAACAGCCATAATTTCCAGCGGGCAATTCAGTTTGGTGCACTCAAGCAGCCGTCAGTATGAAACTTTCACAGCGAGACTGCGTAATCCCGGCATAACTTGGGTGGCAGATACCCGTAACTGGCTGTTGCTAATCGATAGCCTTAATCGCCTTACTCGACTGTGGAGAGCTTCCGATTCTCTGCTGTCCCGCCAGGCATCGACAGACCGCCGGTACACGAAATTTTCGTACCGCAACACGTGCCGTTCGATACACGCGAAAAGACGATAGAGGGCGAAGGGGGGCCGTAGATTTAAACGCGCCCCAGCGCCGCGCAGCTTACGCTGGGAGCATAATTAATACTTACTGCTGGCCGCGTACCGGGCACGGTACTTCTATTGGCACTGCTACACCATTAGTATCCGCATTGGGGATCGAGCTTCCCTCCCCTGTCTCGGCTCGGTACTTGGGCTGCGTTACCAGCCCCCGCACGAGCGTCGAAGTTACGCTCGCCCCGGCGCCGTATTCACCGTGTAAATATGACGCTGGGATCCTCTACGTTATGACTTTCGAGTTGCGAAAATTAAGCGCAGAATCGAGACCGGCGGAACTAGTTCGGGGACCACGGGACCATGGCTTTCGGGAGGGCGGCTGATATTACGGATATACGGATAGATATTACGGAAGTTCAACAGGGAACAGGGAAGAAATGGGACTTCGTCGCTATAGAATGGCTTTCAAATTTCTCGAGTGTCTGTGGAAGTTATGTGTGTGTATAATCGAAGTTACGAGTATTCGGGGGAAAAATGATTCAAGTTGAACGGCTAAATCGATGGATTGTTATTTGTGACTAGTTGAAACGTGGAGGTAAATTTAATTATCTCTGAGTCTGATATTCTGAATTGTGCGGGTGATTATGAAAGTGTAAGTCACAAAATCAAAAATACAGTAATTCGTCGTTAGTGTCACGTTTTTACCATGCGTTATAATCACGCTCACTATCCCCACCATTTCATGGCATCCTTCAGTCGAGAGTGAGAGAATCCGATATATGCGAGACAGAACAAAAGAGACGACGCGAAGTTGTCGTCGGCACGAAATAGTATCCGCATCGCGTTAGTATCACGCTGCCAGCCCCGATCGTCGTGATTCTAACGAGGCATTACTGTATTGAGATTTCTCTTCTTTTATGTTACATATATTGATTTATATTTCAAAATTATTAAATAATTGTTGCAAAATAGCCGCCAAATAAGCAATGATATGATACATAGTGTCACTTTCATGAGTCCAATAATCTAAATATCTCGAAACAAAAAATACATGAGTTACAGCACTTTCATACTCACCGCACAATTATTCGTTTCAACACGGTGGAGTATCTGTAATTATTAATCGAAAAATGTCTGTTACATTTAGAATTGATACATTTTACATAATATAGAAGATGCGCGTAGCAGCAAGGTTCTTCAAAGATAAATCATTGGACCTGCCCCCGTCTTAAAACAACTAAAATTTGGTAATTTCTTCCTACACATTAACGACAACTTCTCCCCTAATTATACCAGAAATTTATACCTCAGATACCACCGCAAAAAGTTCCAGTGACGATCACAAGGAGAAACGTATATCGCCCCGGCTGCAAAGGGTTGATTGCACCTTGGACACTCGTCAATTAATCTGAAGCAGATTTCGGGCTAATCAGAGGCAAGCGAATGCCAAAATCACGCAGCGTTTTCAGACACCTACGCTCATAGAGCGTTCCGCGTTCTAATAGAGCAAACATTTGTCGAGTCGCTCCACATCGTTAACGACGGGCCAGTGTAACCGTGAGTTTGCGAGTCTCTATACGAAGAGATGATCGCGCGTTAGGCAGTAATCAAACGGTCATCGACGACTCGCGTATTAATTAATTCCCCGAACGATCGGCGTGATAATAGCCTAATCTATACGTTGCGCTGCCGTCGGACAATCGCGCGACAGTGGAGGCAGTGAAAATTGGTCAGCCGGGCGGGCTTCTGGCCGATCATTGTGCGCCAGTAGTTATGGTCGCAATAGTCAGACGCGCTAGTAGAAGAGCGTCGCATTAGTCAGACATTGAAGTTTGAGTCGTTGTAGAGACACTATAATAAGAGTCTGGACACGAGGAGGCTACTTTTTGATTGGTCCGCCATGTTTGATCGAAATCCCACGAGAGAGAAAGAGATATTCACCATTTCACTCTTAATCACTCTTAACAACTCTTACGTTTATGGCGATATTTTACTATCTATTAATCTGAAAATGTGCATTTGGGTTTTTGATTGGCCCGCTATTTTTTATCTATTCCCGCTGATTTTTAAATCTATCAATTGTACCAAGATAATTAAGATATAAAGTAAAAAACCAAATTTTGTGTTCTATTTGATATATGTATATTTTTTTATTATACTTATTTAAATGCGCAATGCATTGCCATAGAGTTACCGCCATAAACGTAAGAGTTGTTAAGAGTGGTCAAGAGTGAAATGGTGAATATCTCTTTCTCTCTCGTGGGATTTCGATCAAACATGGCGGACTGTCACTCGTGTCCAGACTCTTATTACAGTGTCTCTAAGTCGTTGTGATAGTTTTTTGACGCATTTTTCTTTCATCAAACGTTTAAACTTTTGAGATTACGATCGTTAAGTGTAACTGAGTAACTTAAATCGACATTGGATTATTATTATTAATATTATTGACGTCTTTATTGCACCAAGGGATCCTTAAATTAAGTAAGGTTTTTTGTGGAAGAAGTTGTTAATTTCTTACACGTTGGGGAGGGTGGAGTAGGGGGATCAGGTAGCGTCTTACGTAATATTATGTAACCGAATTTTCAACAAACCCAAATTCTATCATTACTGTTCCAGAAAAGTATTTTAGTTTAAATTTCCCGCAACCGAGTTAAATGAATTATATAAACCCTTAAAAGAATTTTAATAACTGAAAAGATACAATTTCAAAAATATTACGTAAGTACAGGGAGGAGTGCGTTGGAATATAAAATCTTACGAATTCTTATACTGGAGAAGAGAGGGGATAAGAAATCGCCAAAATTACCCTTACGCAATTTAAGGACGGCTCCCAAGGGAGTAGT
Organism: Andrena bicolor; assembly: GCA_960531205.1. Classification (NCBI taxonomy): domain Eukaryota; kingdom Metazoa; phylum Arthropoda; class Insecta; order Hymenoptera; family Andrenidae; genus Andrena; species Andrena bicolor. Next base: position 25,586,919 of record OY482667.1, read on the forward strand.
TTAAATATAAGTTCAGCAGAGACAAAGATGTGTAACGAAAGAGGACGGAACCAGAGAGCAAACGATATTCCGGAATCAAACAATCGAACTCTGATCGTTAACGACACTCGAAGCTCGCGTAGCTGCTGCGACACCGGGATCCTCAATTTTCACGCGATGCTCCCTTTCGCTTTTAATGCCGCCGAAATTAATTAAATGCCGACAAACGACAGACGGATACGCAAGGTGGTTGGCTGAATGAGAAGCGTCGTCGTGCTTTCGCTCCCACAGACTTCCACCTACAGATTTCCCCCATCCACCTCTTGCATTTCACGCCTGGACGATTTCGCGCCCAACAGAGGGCACGTAACCCTGTTTCCCTCCGGTCCCTATCCATTCCCTGTCTCTCTCTCGCCCATCTTCCACCCCCGCCTCCCCTCTCCGTCGCCCTCCCATTCGCGTCCCACGAATGGCTCGCTCGTCGGCTTATCAATGAGAGGACGATTGTATCGAGTAAATAGCGGGATAGAGTTTCGAATGGGGCGCGCCGAGGGGAGGTCGCTTTTGGAATCGTAGTCTCCTAGTTCCTCGGAGATTCGATTACTCGGCGCTTCTGTCGGGACAACGCGACAGTTGCGCGGCAACGGGCTACGTGAACTTCGTTCTATAGTAATACGATCGAAAGTCGCTGCAAACGCTGAAACAACGTTGTATCCAGCCAGCTGCCGTTTATGCAGCCACCTACGTGCAGAAAGGCGGGCGCGTTGAGGAGGAATTGCTTGAAGAAATTCGAAAACACGGGCCGGTCACCGAGAATTTTTCTATGCCACGTCATCAATTCAATAATCCTTATTTCTTAAGAGGGCAACTTATAGATGTCAAAAATAAAGACTGATTATTGGAAACTTTTTTCAAAGAACTTCTATTTTATTGAAATTTCCACAATAAAAAATAGTCAATATATGTCGATTCATGGAAGCAGTTCCCACTGTAGTTGTCTCAAACAAAAACAGAATAATTTTGTTTTGTAAATAAGATTACGCTGTGGATGAACCTATTGGAATAATAAAGTGTTTTATTAAAAAAAATGATTCTTACGCAAAACTTCCGTCATCACTGTGCAATAGATATTATATAATTGAATAATATAGTTAAACTTATAGGGTCATCTAGAGGAGAACTTATTTTTCCATATCTATGCACTGAGGGAAGTCGATTGATCAAATATTTTTTTAGTTATACTGCACGCCAAATTATAACTTTGACACCGTGGTCGCTGAGAACTGCTTCCATGAATCGACATATATTAACTATGTTTTATTATGGACTTTTTTTACTTTCAAACGTGACACCTACTCTTTTAACAAACATTTCATGGCGATAAGAATGTCCCACAGGATCGCATCGACAATTCCCTACACAAATTGCGTCTTATCTTAGTAATTACGGCGAGGTTTTTTTAAGCATATCGCTGAAAGGACTACGGGGTTAATTAAGAAAGGGGATGAAAAGAATTCGCGAGAAGACTATGGAAAGAAAAGGGAACGCGAGATATGCGCGTGTATATACCTACACGTGTAATTCTTAGATAGAACGGGGCACAACCGAGCCGTTCATTAATCAAGGGGAGATAAAGAGCGGCCGTTGGTTCCTGAGCATCGAACTATATACATCTGGCGTGAACAATGACAAAAGAATTTAATTTCATCGCCAGTGATAAAAGGAAGCGAGCCCGCCGCGTTATTTACTCGGCCGACGGAAATGGCGCGGCAAGTAGCGATACATTATCCCCTAAATGCGGCGAATTTGTTCTTTCACGGTGCACGGGATCTATTTCACCCAGCGTCGCAACGATTCCTTTGGCAAATGCGCAGCACCGATAACGTCTCGCGAAATTACGGTAAGTTACTTGGGCGACAGACGAATATCCATCATATTTCTTTGGAATTGTCGCGAACTGCCAAATGCGAGTATTTCGAATACAATTAATCAGAACACGTTTCCTTTACAATTTCGTAAGGACCGCCGTGGAACTCACGTAACAAGTGTTGCTCTAATCTTTTCCAATAGACGGGGTATAATAAAAAGACGAGAATAGATGAAAAAGTGTGTCGTCATTAATCTTCATTTTTCACGTCGAACGTGAATTAAAATCAGTTTAACCAGGCGATAACATTGGAAATGAATGTTTTTATTTCCACCAAGCGCGTTGTTCGATAATTTAACAAATTTGTTTACCGTCGAAAGGTGGATTTTAATGGGATTCATTATATTCAGAAAACTTCGCTTCTCGCGTTTGTACGGTACGCCAGTTAAATCGGATATTCGATGAAAATCAGCAAACCAATTTGCCCGTTATGCTCGAGCGATCTTTTCGTTGGTTAATCTGTTTCGAATACTCGATACCGTTTGGGCGAATTAATTCACATGCGTGTGCGGAATGCCTCCCATTATATTCCCCCGCTCGTCTTCGGGAGAAAAACGAACGTTATAATTGATAACGGCTATTCGTTAATTAAACTGTCTTCGAGCTGCATACAACGGGAATATCGTGAGATTCAATGGTCGACGTTTTGATCCCTCGAAATCTAAATTGTTCCACGAATTAATTCGCCAAACTCTGAGTGAATTTTCTATTTCTGTCTCTGAAAAAACCTGTCACTGTCTCTCGCGTTGAAAAAAGGAAATCTTGCCGAAACGAAGCGAGGTGTGGTCGATGGACCAAAGTTTCAGCATCGAATGTAACGACGTCAGAGTTCTAACATCCTACGAAGAATCTGCGAACAAAACAAGTCGCTCGATTTCGAAAGTGACGCACTTGCCGTGCATGCTACTTAGTTTCGGCTCCGCTGCCTGAAAAATGGCACCATTTATTACATTGAAATCGCGATGGCGCCTCGCGTAATTGTCCCCCTGCCTCGCTATTATTCAATTTCCGTGGTCCAAGAACAAGTGAGACGCCAGTAGCATCCGTCACGGGCAGTTTCTCAGTAGGACGAAAAGAAATTGCTTTCCGCCGTCTCCGGAGCAAATTCGTTCTCACGAGATACGAGTGACAAAGGGGAAACCGTTGCGCCGCGCGAGAATATCACTTTCACGGAATTAAATTATTGATAGGCTTGCAGGCACGTCCCAACGAACATAAACTCGACACCCCTAACACGTAGATATTTGGAAGCTGCTTAATATTGAGAATTACGTGAAAGTGAAGCACTAAAATTAACGAATCAATGAAACCACATTGAAGTTTACGCAGAATTAAGTTCCCCTTTGAAAGCGACGCGCATTTCTCATGATTTGTGCATAAATCCCGAAACGACGCACGTGAACTAGAATCTAAAGGCACGTATAATTTACTAGCATAGCTTTTCGCAAGCGCTGTACGTATTCATGCTCGTCGAAGAATTCACAGAGCGTTCGGTATTAGCGAGTAGAGGAGAAGGGAGGAAGGAGGAGAGAAAGAGCAGGCGAGTAGCAATAATTCTCCTCGCGACGATATTTCAATAACGCCGTATAAAGTATCGCCGTCCACCGATATAAGCCCGATATTCAATGGGTACCTATCAGTTCTCCGTCGCGCACGGCATTAAATCTGCATCCGATGAAACCGATTCCCCCTTGAAAATCGCGCAGTGGACTCGGCCCGAGCAAGAAAAAGGATCTGCCATCGACAACGACGTGTCCCCGACATTCGTGTCTGTCGATGATCCGAAAGAAAGGGGGATGTCTGCGTCCGTTTGTCTCCGGCCAACAGTGATCGAAGAAAAACTGCGGTAATTACATTTGGACCTGCGCTGATAAACTCACAAGGAAACGTCCGCAATTCGAAAATTCTGATTTTAATGTAGAGCGTATTGAAACGAGCAATTTCTTTCTCCGTTGAAATTCACTCTGAAGGGGTGAAATCAACTCTTGAAATTATCAGGTTTCTTCGTTTCTCTAATATAACTTAAGAACAAAACTTAAAATAAAGTTGTATTCTGCTTTTCAAATCCATCTACCGAATTTTCGGTATTAATTCGGAGATCACTGGCTTCCGAACAGAGACTTTGAATAATTTCTCGTTCCGAGTGGGAATTTGAACCGAGCCCTGATGTGCTCCATTCGCTGATATACTCGAAACGGAACGGTTACACATCGAGACAGTGCAAAAAGTAGTCGCCCCTCGTAATCGCGTTACAACTGCGAGCGATTTTGCCGTCGCGTTGCGCTGGATCGCGGAAAGTTCGTTTTCTAACGGGACGGCGGGGCGCGGAGTGCTAGGAAGTTTGATAAAAGCGTGAACAGGTGATGAAACGCGGCGCGAACGTTCACGGGCTGGTATGCAAATTTTAAACGTGGATGGGGGCCGCTGGTTACGACCGCGACGTGATGATAGAATATGGGAAGAATATAATATACTATACAGTGTACATATATAATAATAATAGGGCCTGCCACCCCGGGGGCCATGTACCGAAAGTTTAACCGTTTCGGACCGTCCGGTAACAAGTTCATGAATAACCGAGGAGGATCGCGAGCACGGTTACATCGTAACGCGCTAATGACGCGGCATCCCACGTTCCTGGACTCTGACGCCCCGTTCGGATTAATTTTCTCGGCTCTGCTGTCGTTGCAGCGGGTTCCAGCGACGCCTTGCCCTTCTGGATCGTTGGATAATTCCCGTGAAGCGATATCACCGAGGAACACCAACGATTTCACTCGTTTTCCTACCACGGTTTTTATTTCAGAATCCGGGGTTTTATTATCGTTGAAACTAGGAATGATAGCACGAAGTAACTGGGAGGAGCAAAAGTTTATTGGTGGTATGAAGAGAATAAATGATGCTTCATGGCGACGGATCCTGGTAGAAATTCAAATGCACGCGGTGTATATTTGAAAACAATTGCTTTGGACTTACAATAGTTGTTTTGAGTAGAAGAATAAGGAGGAAGAAGGTTTTACTGTGTAATGTAAAAATTTGGTCTTGAAAGATGAGAATGAATATACATAGTAGTGATAGAGAATCGTAGTGCAACGAGGAGGGACGATCACTTCGACTTTTTCCAATAAGACAATTAGCTCCGCAGAACAAAGGGAGGAAACAAGATAAAGCAGAGGAGGGAAAAATGGTGGCGTGCAACGGGAGCCAGCTTTGTGTGCAAAGGGATAAGAAGACACTGCCCATTAAAATGCAGCGTGCTCGTCTGCAATCAGGCTGCTACAGGCCCCTAACTAGCTACGGATCCAACTCCAGCGAAGTATACGAACCTACGTCGAGATGAATCAACGTGTAATATCGATGTCTGGAGAATTCGCTTCCGTTCACCTACGTTACAATTCCATTACAGCCACGGGACTAAATTTAGACAAAGAAACTCACATTGTACTATATTTCATAATTGCATAGCACAGAGATAAAGGAACAATTAAATCCATTACAATTTTTAGTATTCTGTTTTTGATACACCTTCGTAATTATATTGAAGAAAAGAAAGAATTAGGAGTACAGTGACTGCCATCATTTTAAATAACAATTTACTATCGAGTGCTCGAGTCAAGCTGAGTAATAAGAGTTAAGAATTCGAAGCTAAAAGGAGTATGTAATTTTGACACTGATTGTTCAGATTGTGGTTGCCACGTACGACAGTGTAATCGATCCGGAGTACGGCTAATTGAATAGGCGCGAACAAGCAAACGAAGAGTAGTTGCGACTGTTCCTACCGGTCTGAGGAGTTCGAATGCCGAGCACGTGCCTTTGTTACGAGATAATACCACTTCCGAATTTATACCTAAACTCCGCCTTAGAGACTTGAGATTCGAGTTCCTAATTAACGGGCCAAGGAGGACAAAGCGCTGGAGAAATAAACAATGTAAACGTTGAAATTAAAAGAACGTTACCACGCTGACTGACATGGAATACTGCTTCAGCAAACGGTCAAGAATGAGACATGAAATTGGGATTCAATTTAAATTAAAAAATGAATTTTCCCCAGTCCACTTACCTTCATCGGCAATATCTACTCTCAAAACGGGGGACTTTCGATTAAAAATTACAAGCTCTGAAAGGGTAGCAAAAGATAAAAATACTCGAGACTGCAACGTACAGTGGGGGACAAAATTATGTGGACACTTTTAAAATCGTATTACTTGTTTAAAATTGGTCCGAACAACTTGAGTTTTTTTGAGAAGCTAGAAGGATTAGTTTGCTAAGTGACGTGTTTCGTCATTTTGAAAAAAGTTGCAATTGGTCGGAATAGCAAAAAAATAGGAAAGATCATTTTTTCAACTTTTTTTTCTGTCCTCGTAATGAAAATTCAAAAAATCCGTTTGTAGATTTCAGTAAGTGCCTAAAATTTCATTAAAATCGGTTACCGCTGCTCTGAGCTATAAACGCTTAAATATCGCAGAATAAAGTCGAAAATTTCGAAATTCACAGAAATCAGCGTTTTCAACCTTATTCTACGATCTTTTATCGTTTATAGCTCAAAGCAACGTTAACCGATTTTGATGAAATTTTAGCCATGTATACAATTTCCTTTAATCTACAAACGGGTTTTTTGAATTTTTATTATAGGCTCACAAAAAAAAGTTTAAAAAACGACATTTACTATTTTCTTTTGCTATTCCGACCAATTGCAACTTTTCTCAAAACAACGAATCACGTCACTTAGCAAACTAATCCTTCAAGCTTCTCAAAAAAACTCAAGTTGTTTGGACCAATTTTGAACAAGTTATAGGATTTTAAAAGTGTCCACATAATTTTGTCCCCCACTGTATATGCTGCCACAATGATCAATCTCGTCGAAGCCACCTCAACATCCACTCGTAAAAGGTAAAAGTCGATGGGCTGACCCAGAGGATGGAGTTCCTCAGGCGAGAGTGCTGGCTCGGAAAAGGAATCACGGAAACAGGACGCGACAGACTCAAAGACGAGAGTGGTCGCCTATGCCGATGGGAAAGGCACAGGGGATGGAATACATATCGAGATATAGCCCATGGTAATTTGAATGTTGTCTGAAATAAAAGGTCACCAGGAACCAGGACAACGCGGATCCCACCGGTATATATGACGTATGGCGGTTAATGGAAGCTTGCAGGACGGGAAAAAGGGAGGAACGGGAAAGAGAGGCGAAACGAGGCCGGATGAAGAGGATGGGGGACGGTGAAGGGACGAAAGAGAAGACTCGATTACACGTCACCGGCAGCCGAGAGCCTATTTGGTCGCAATCGGTTTTTCATTACCGAAAGCTTCATTGACTTTATACCGAATTGTACATTCGCCAGGGCCTCCGTGAAATTCATCAAGATCGCACGTCCTTTCGGTGCAACGTTCCCCGTGACTTTGCCGTTTGCTATTGGCTGACCGTGCCATTGTTCGCGTTGATGGAACTAAAACTTACCGAAGTCGCGTATCGAATGTGGTCGAAATTATTGGGAGTTCGAAATTAATCAGAAATCATATGGAATCAGTTTCTTTTCACTGTTGAATCGTGGAAATGAACAGAACTTAACTAACATTTGCATTTATCTATCACAAGTTCTGAATACCTTTATCCTCAACATTCGTACCGAGGAAGAACATAATTTTAGAAATTATCAGCTGAAATTTTTAAAAATTTAAAGTCGAGGCGTTTTTTAAATAACCTTTAAATGGCCCTCTAATAAATATCACACATAATTTAAGTGAGCGTTTTTGTTTGAAAAATGGTACGAATGCTGCCACCTCTGATAACAACTTCAAGTCCCCACGAATCAAATAACTCGCAACGACTAACACAGATGGCATTGAGACTGCTGAATGGCTACTACGTGCGTAGCGCACGATTAATCAGCTGATTGGGTATTTGTGCGAGCTCCCGAGTGCTCCCGAGTCAACACAAAAATAAATTGATTGTGACATGGGATACTGCTAACGTGACTTGTTGATATTTTGGGGAAAACAAAGTTCTTCAAAATCACCGGAAAAGAAACCATTTCTCCTAAAACATTAATGGACGCGTCTCTGAAAAACCCTGACTTAAGAATCCTCAGAACGCTGACGTGAACGAAGAAAGAGATATTTTCGTAGCTAACAATAAACGCTGAAAACATGTCCTCGCCAGAGAACATTACGGTAAAACAGCCGATTAGGCGTCTAGAGATTCAAATCAGTAACTTTAACGTCGCCATACCGCATCACGTTGATTTATTAAAACGACACAAATGCAATATTCAGAAAGTAAGTACTGCTTAAACGCGGGTTTGGTTAAGTGATAGGTGTTTACACGCAGATCCTTTGTTTCGACAGTATCAAGCTCAGCACGAGTGGGACAAAATGCACAGGGAGCACATAAATGTATCGAGAATAGTGAAACAGTTGAAGGAATTACTGTACCAAATGGACACTCTCAGAGGTCAAGTTCTCGACGCAGATATTACTCAGTTCGACAAACTCACCACCAATGCTCGCACGAGTCTCATGAGTGCGATTAAAGAGTACTTAGGTACGCTGCAAAGTTACTACTCGTTTATGCTACCTGCGCATACAAGCGACAACAATAGAATTACACTTACATTTCTGCAGAGCTGCAGTTGAATTTGCCCCTGTCGCAGCCAGAGTCACCCAAAGATGAAGATCAGACTAAAGACCACCCACTTCACGAGCGCTATATCCAGTTGCAGGAAGAACAGCAGGACTTGCATCGCCAGGAGGCATGTCTGCATGCCTGGAATGATCTGCAAGAAGACATACACCAATTGCATCAACTCTTTGTTGATTTTACTAAGATCGTAGATGTGCGTTGCTTAATGGATACAATTTATGGTTTTAGCTTTCGGTGCTCGTAGCTCTGAAAGAGTTATTTGGATTTATGTAACGAGAGTGTAATATTCTTTTCGTGCAATTAGGATCAAAAGGAGTTGGTAAACTCTGTGGAAGATGATATAGAACTGACAAGCATAAATGTGAAGGAAGGTGAGAAGTTTCTTGAAAAAGCTGCGAGGTACAAAGTTGCTATGTATCCCATAGCTGGAGCTCTGATCGGAACCTGTATTGGCGGACCAATTGGCTTAATAGCAGGATTAAAAGTCGGTGGACTCAGTGCGATAGGTTGTGGACTTTTAGGTAAGTTTTGTGATTTTACTACGATGCATTTAATATTAATTAGTATTATAACGTGCCTGATGTTTACAGGATTTACCGGAGCGTCTCTGATAAAGAAGAAGCAAATAGAAATGCATAAAACTAGCAGTACTGTGGGGCTAAATGTGGCTGAGCAGACACCGCTGAAGAAATCAATGTCTTTGCCTGAAGATTTAAAGGAGAGTAAGAAAGAATTGTGACCCGAGCAGGAATGTGATACTAATGTTAAGAAGAAAAAGGCTTGTAATATTGTTTAATTCCAGTGGACTGATATTGACTTAACACATATTCTCGACATTAAGAAGACAAATTTTTTATTTGTGTAAATAAATCGATAGTACGTGAAAAACTACCGGCGATATTAAGATTAGATATTTATGGAGGTGGCGTGTGATTTATTACAGTAAACATGTTGGATTTTTTAAACTGTACGTTTTTAATATAAAGGAAGTTGCGAAATGTTTTGCTGGGGCCAAAGGTCATTAAAAACTCCGCTATTTCGTGAGATATAAATAGGTATACGATCTATATAGATGTTCGAAGACGTTGACGTCGCATTGTTCGTGAACATCGATATGAACGAGTGCGATAGACTGAATAAGAGTAGGTTATTAAAAAGCATCACTTTGGATATTTATATAGCGTTAATTATATATTTCTATTAACGAATCGTACTTACCTCGAATGTGAAAGCAGTTTGTAAGTATCTTGCTTGCCCGCGAAACCAGTATGATGGAGGACTCTGGTCACGTGATACGACCAACTTTTCTATGCTTACACGCCTTGCACTTTTGAATGATTTATACAATTGTGGATACTACACAAAAACTGAGAGCCTACGATTGCTTGTAAATAATCTGTGCAAATAAAGTGTTTTGACACTAAAACCGAACACTACCACTAAATTAATATACGAACTACGAACGAGAGGAAAAGAGCACTTCGTGCCTTACGCGTAACGAAAACTCGACTGATACTAGATATATCGATCATTCAGCGCGACACTTCGATCGATATCTCGATAGACGTTCCAGTGCAACCACGATATACAGGTATATGCACGTTGTCCCAATCAGATTTTGTACAATTTGTTTTTTGTAAAATTCTACTTTAAATGGATAAGTTTTGTTTGTAGTTTATTTGAAGGAGAGAAAGAGGGCAACGTGAGACAAATCAGAGGTTTAAGTTCGCTACAAAAGGCACCCAATACAGTATATTTAGCAAGTAATAAAATACATCGGTGTTAGACACAGTACAATACTGAAATAATCATGTTATCAATGTAAATATATGTATATATACACGATCTCGTTATAATGATGCGAAATACTTAAATCTATATAGACTAAAATGATCTACTTAAAAAAATATTAATAAATATCTACGAGCGTGTAATATTAAGTGACTATCGGTGTATCTTAAGGTACCGGTGTTAATGTTTTCTTCTTTTCATTACCTCGCTAACCTCATTAAATTCGACATCCCTAATTCAAAAGCAACCCCAAACTCATATCCGTGGAAAATAGAGAATCATTCTTTTACTTTCTTGCGCGCTTTGTCTGACTTTCGAAGAACGGGACGCTCAGCCGGATGCACCGCTTCTTTTATGGCATGCTCTGCTCCCTTTCATCTCTACTCAATCTTGATTAATTTCGACACTCGAAATAATCGCAGGGGATCATAACCTACAACTAAAAGTCACGAATAGTGAAAAAGAAAACGATAAACGGGTGCATCGGACTGTGCCTGGTAATTCTTTGAAACGATCTACGGACTACAACTACGTCTCTAAATATCTTAACATTCTTTTTTCCTTCGTACCCCAGAACACGAAATAAACGAGTTTGGTCACTGTCCATGAGGTATCATCGAAATACCTTGGCAGACCTTGGCAATAACAATGGCTAATTCGACTGACTCGCTTGGGAACGGCGTAACAATGCAGAATTATGCGACAGGATAATTGCTGATTGCTACGTCTGCCAGCGTTATTTTCTTTCTTCGGAACCGGTACAGGCGATTGTGAGTTCTTGATCGAGGCTGCGAATTTTCTACCTAGAACGTGGCGCGAAGCTCTCGCATGCTACGCGCAGACCTACACGAATTTCTATAATTTCGCAACGGATACCAAATTCCGTTTTTCGCCAAAAACATCAGTCAATGAACCATAATCGAACCTGCACAGTCGAAGCGCTAAGCTTCTCGGGGCGGGAGAAAGAAACATTGGAAACTATGCGTGGACCGTCTTAAGTCAAGCTTACCATTGCGTTTTACTCTAAGCTCTCCCAAAACGTCCACACAAGGGTGTAACGGAAACAACGTAATCCATTTAACCGCGAACTATGCCGCTGGCGAGAACGATAAACGAGAACGAAGATCGTTAAGGGGGTAGAAAATTTGGCTTTCGTGTACAGGCCAGAGTTAAGGTTTACATCTACGGGTGATCAAAGGTTTTACAAATGACTGACATAAAAAGAATATAATATTACATATACATATATTTAATATATAATCTGGAAATAATTATTTAGACTATTGGTTATGTTTACTTGCGGCTACATCGTATAAACCTTTAATATTACATTATATTACAGAGTGGTATGTACGTGTGCGCATTGTTTTGACATTCCTGAAGGGACGCGCGGTGATCGATTTACGGTCGGAAACGCATTTAGACAACGGAACAGAGGATGGAGCCTGCACGATTCTCGATGATGGAGCACCCGAAGAGATGACAACTAGTGAGACGGTCTTCGGGTGTTCCATTGAAATAAAAAACAATAAACACCGCGTCCCCGATCTGCGACGTCACTTCGCGTCCTTAATATCGTAGTAAGCGCGAACACAACGTGGAGATGGAATATCAACATTTATTAGCTACACATATATATAAATAAAGTATAAAAGTATCATCAGACGAGTCACTTGGGAATTTACGAAATATTCTCAGTCGCTAGTATCAGGAATGCCAATGTTAATGAGAGAAATGGCAACAGGTGCATGCCGTTTACGACACCGCAGCGCATTGTAAAACATGCAGCCATACACACATATATATATATATATATCCCGTCGGAACATGTCTCTACCTATGATTCTCTTGAGCACGTTGGTGGATTCGAGGAGATAGTATAAGAAAATACACGTGTCGCCGTTACTTCTGGAAATCAATTGGTTTTATAAAATTCAGACGTGACAACTATGCGATCGCGCGGATCGGTGAAACTCGAAGCGTATCAAAAGATAAATTCACTTGAAAGTTGAGCTCTCCAGGAACGTCCGCGAGTGTACCTCTCCTCTCTCTCTTTCTCTCTCTCTCAAGTCTGGCGAATAATTGCGTTCGTCTGTGTAAACTCACGCGGGTGTAAGCGTAATAAAGCGCAGCCTATTGGACCTATACTTTCATCGTCTAGTTCACGGTACTATGATCGCCCAAGAAAATACACGCTCTAATGCTCTCTACCCCGGTACACGCGCTAGGGTATCGCCGCATTCTGCGAAGCAGCGTGTGCTCGGGTGAAGCCGCGCTGCGCTCGCTATAAGACAACTTGCAAGTGAATCAACAAAATATACTCTGCTCTATATCAGTGCCATCCTCGTCAGGGCTGGCGTTTTATAAATTAATCGACATGTCTTGGTCGTAAGGTGTGAGATTAGTGTCGGACGAAGAAGCCGAGGTAACTGTTGTCGCTGCGGTCGCGCTGGTCGGTGATTGCAGGGGCGTCGAGGTTGTTGGCAGGTGGGACGTGGGACTCTCTAAAGTCGAGTTCCAGTGACTTCTCTCGGTACCGTCGCCACCGTCATCCGAGACGATCGAAATATCGGCTATTATGCCACTTTCTGCAATTCAAGCGGTGCAATCAACAGCATAACGAGGTGTAATGTCTATCGTATGCTAAGCAAATGACTTTAAGAGCCACCTTCATCAAGACTTTTATGTTCGTTTTGATGAATAGTAAATGAACCTGTGTCGAAGTCTCATTATTATAGAAGTTTCGTTGAGTAACACGCTTGCTATCGTATCTCTACATCAGAAGAATTACGTACCAACGCTGCACTGACTGTTCAGAGTAGTGCTACGATGGTGGGGCCGAGGACTCGTGTCCAGACCAAGGTTCAGCGTTGTGGGAGGACCACTGCTACCACCGCTACTCGACGATGAGCTCACGGAGATTACACTGTGTGGCCTCCTGCTGCAGCGACCCGAGTCCTCTGACATCGATACCGCTATCGAGTTCCTAAATCTAGGTGCTGCTTCAAGGAAGAAAGTTAAATTAATACCGCCTGCGATTTCTATCGGGTCTCTTTCTGCCCATCGGGTCTGAAATTATGCTTTCGCAGCGGGCGCTCTGTCGCCCGACCATTTAGAATTTAGAATAATCCTGAGATAACAGTATATACTCACTTTTAGAGAGTTGAGCTACACTGATAGAACGGTCATTGATCTGATCCGCGCTAGGCCTAATGTCCAAACAAGGTTTGTTTCCGATGCCCATGCTCGACATCTCCGCCAGGCGCACTTCTACCCTCGCAAAAGGCATTCTCGTTAGTGGACGCCGCAAAGGCCTCTGTTAGAGGACACGCTACATATCAAAACACAAAGTGACCGTACCTCTGTTTCGCAGCGCCTGTTTCCATAAAAGGTTGCTCAGCTCCTCCGTCCAGGCTTTCTTAATGTCCTCGCTGGCGCACTGCAGCGTGTACGTGTCGCCCGGTTTCCTCTTGCGGAACCAAATCTCGAACTTGGTGGGCGAGTCCGCGATCACGGCGGTCAGCCCGATATCTGTCGTTTTGATGCTGTGCTTGTAGATGTAGATGTCGAGGGTCTGAAAATAGTGAACGTATCGCTGCCGTTCGCCCACGACGAATGACGAAGGATGCAAACGCAAAGCCAGACCTCGGCGGCTGTCTCTCACCTTCCTATCGGGGAATCTCCTCGCCTTGCTGAAGAGGATAAGGTCCTCGAACAGGAACACCTGTCGCAGACACTTCTTGCCTTTGCCCTGCCACACCAGGAACTCGTTCTGGCGTAGTAGCCTGCCCTGCTCCTTCACGTTCACCTAGAATTTCGCATGGTTTTCGGTACAGTCTGCGAGGAAGCGGGGCTACGTCAAAAAACGCATTACATACACTCTCCATCGCCATTGATGACGCGACTGTTTCTTCTACTACATCATTATTTGTTGTTAGTTAGTACGTTATCGATCCCGCGATTCGTGCGGTTTTAGTGTGTTATCGTTCTCGAGTCAAAGTAAAATGCAGACGTACGTCGCAATCCCGAAGGGAGTCCATCGCCAGCAGGTCGTTCCCGTGGCGCAGCTGGAACCGCACCATCTGCTCGGCCGCCCTCAGGTCCGCCTCACCCTCGACCATCGGCTTCATGCCGTCCTCCTTCTCCTCCTTATCCTCTTTCCCAGACATTTGGTCCGAGAGGTCGGTGCCAGCTTTGACCAGCTGCTGCAGGAGCAACGCGTACTTTCCCATCCGCTGCACCGGCTTCAGCAGGTAGCTGGCTAGGTCCATCTTGTCGCCCAGCTCGAGCTGCTTCTGCTTGAAGAACACTGTGCCGTACTCGGCCATCAGGGAGTCCGAGTTCGGCTTGTTCTTGTTGTACAGCGCGTACAGGTAGAACTTCTTCTCCTGCAAGGGATGAATCTTTATTCAATAAACGTCATCGCTACTTAGATATGAAAAAGGATTCAACAAGGAGGACCTCGAGAGAAGGAGTGAGAAAAATCTCAGAAGAGGACCGATGAAAACACCCAAACGGTAGCTCAAGAAAATGTCCCCAAAAACAAGAAACCTGATGCAAAGCCAAAGAAGAAGACTCACGTGTCTGATGAAGCACTGTCCCACGTTCATCGGCGATTGCTCGCACTGCTCCAGTTCCCGCAGGAAGTGTTGACTATGGAACTCGTAGATCTTCTCGACGTTGCCGAAGATCACGTTGCGCTGGCCCCTGAGGGCCTGGGGTATGTCCTCCCGCACCAGCTCCGGTATGTAGTTCTTTACGGGGCGACAAAGCAAAATGCCGTTAACCGGGGGCCAACCATTCACCGACTCGTCGCGCGAGTCTTCGCTAATATGAAAGTGAACAGTTACCTCTATTATGTACTCAAGGGACTTGACGTAGTCTCGCTCGGTCTGTATCATTTCCCTCATTATGAGCAGTATTGTTCTGCAAGGTGAAATTCCTCGTTAACGACGTAGCCCGGGCGCGCTCGCCTAACAATACCGCGCATAATCGCGTAATGGAATTATTATGGATAAACAGCGGCCGCGCATTGTTCGTGCCAGCCGAACGCGGAAGAAAAATCGTACGAAAACGTGACGTGAAACCCGCCGCGTCTCCCACGCCGCGCGGCGACGCAACCGCGGGCGGCTTTTGACGGCTCCTGGTGGAAACTTTTAATGAGAATATTAATCAGGCTGGCAACGGTAATTACGCGCGTCCATCGTTAATTGCGTTAGCCGGCGCGGGCCGAAAGAAAGGCGAAACGGCTCGAAGGGAGATCACTTCGGAGCGGCGCTACGTACTTTTTCGCTTTCATGCCGGGGGCGATGCTGGCTGCTCTGTGGAGGTGCGAGTTCACCGGCGGTTTCACCAGCCGCCGTGGAGCCGGGCTTCGGGGTGGCGTCCGCGGGGGTGAGCAGTCCAGCAGCTGTTCGGCGCTCTCCCGAAGTTCCGCGATGTTGTCGAGGACAGGTCGACCACCGCTTCCTCCTGATCCTACGCTCTCCATGGGACAGGCGTACGACGCGCTGCTGTCGCTGTCGTCCCACGAGGTTCCTGGGACAAGCATTGCAAGTTTTACGAGGGCGGATGCAAGACGTCTGTCGTTGGGCGGGTAAAATTCGATAAAACTTTGAACTCCATTTCACTGTACGTAAAACTTCATCCAAGTTCGTGACTCGAACCTCGCGCACTGCGCTCGTTAGAAGAAGACCCTTTAGGGAATATGGAAATGTCTGAGTATATTAAATTCCCATGTTCATTCTCCGAAATTATTAAATACTGTTTAAACTGTTTAGGAGGTAATTAAATATCGTGGTTCTTAATGGTGATCAAGCATAAATTTGGAAGAATAAATTCTAAGAGGACGAAAGACTGAGGCTACGAGATAAATATAATTTTTTGTGTCTATATCTAGGTGGCACTCAGAATTAGAGATGTTTCTGGCAATTATGTTAAGTTTCCCTCTGTAATACTAAATCGTAAAGATCAAAAGAAGAAATGAAGAGACTCACTCTTGGCTAAGCTATCCTCCCAGGACGTAGCAGACTCCGAGGCAGCAAAGGATCGCCTCCTGGCTGGACTGCCAGGCGCGGAAGTCGTCCTCGCCATCTCGAGGGCTTCCGCGCACTTGTTCCTGGCGATGCGGCATTGTTCGAGGAGGATCTCGTTACCGAGCTTCTCGGCGAGCGCCATCATTTCCGTGAAATGCTCGGGCGGCAGGGGTGGTCTGGCCATCAGGAACTGCTGGGCCCTCCTCTCGCCGGCGAGACGGGCCTCCTGGGCCCACTCGTACGCCCTGTCCTGAAGCAGACAGCATCTCGACGTGTCCTCGAGGTATTCTCGCCTGTCCTCCAGGCGGGAGCCGAAACCTCGAAGGTGCTGCTTCAAGGATCTCGCGAGTTCCCGAAGTCCGCTCGCGCTCGCCGCCTCGGCAAGGTCGCTTCCTTTGTCAAGATGTCTCTGCAACAGAGAATCAGCACATTTTGCAATGTAATCCATTGGTTCGCTCGTGTTCAACCGGATGGGATGTGATCTACTTCCCGGCAGCAAATCTATATTCTGTTTCCATTGGAGAACAGCTGCCCCCCAGGGACTAATGTTTGCTAGGATTTACCATGAATGCGATATCGTGTGTAAACACACGGAAATATTTCATTGGTCAGGTCACAACAAAAGAGAAGAATAAAGGCTCTCCTTCGGCGGTGGAAACGATACCCTGTTGTCTACGAATCGAACTGGAACACCCGCGGTGCAGCACGGAACCGTCCCTAATGGAGGGACGCCATAAATCGACATATGGGGGAAAGGAACGTGGAGATGAGACACGGGGGCTGTGCGGTCTCCGCTATGGGACATTGTCTATTTGTGCACGAACGCCAGCGAGGGACTGTTTACACAAAACCCACTTCATCTATAGGGTGTTCACCTATGGTCGATTCGCTCCGTTCGTTGGGAACTTTGCAATACTTAGAAGCTTTGGAGTCGGATTAGTTGAAGTTCGTGTGTGATTCACTAAGCTACGATGTTCTGTCGTCATTGAAGTAGAAGATAGGTGCCACACAAAATTCATATTACATCGTGGAAGCCAGAGGAGCATTGAAATTAAAATCTGCGTGAGAGATAATTAAGAGGCTTTTTCGGACAAAATTTGAAAACCATGAAATTTCATGAAAAGGATGGTAATAATAGTAATAGTAATAGTTTATTTGACGGAAATAAAATCCACTTATACACAGAAAAAATAGCAATAAAGCCGAAGTATAAAGGGTTGACATCGAAAATATTGCAGATATTTCATAGTTAATCAGGACAAATCCGTTACCTAAGTTGATCCTCTTAATTCAGACAAAATTTTAGATTTAAAAGTCGGCAAAAGAGAACTGCACAAATAATACACAAATGTCAGGCTGCACTTAAGTCAGTACGTTTTCCCATTTCTCCAACAATGGCAGAATAAACTCGATCGTTCAACTTTCAATACATCTCGCACGGATGAATGCGCATCCCTTTCCACAGCGGCAATATGTACCAGTGATCACGGAAGCGTGAAATCCCGTTGGACATGGATCAGTAGCATCCTGGAACAAGGACGATCCCGATTGAGTGCCCGTGACGAAACTGCATCACGTCCCACGGTGCAAGAGATACAGCGCACGGTACGCTCATAAACAGAGATAGATGGATCGTGTAACTGTTCACCTTGTAGAACAAATTCACGCCTGTAATCGCGGGGATCGAGAGTACATCTTCGATGGGGCAAATTACCGAGGATAAAACCTTTCATAAATCGACACGCCTGTCGTCTCGAATTTCGCGGGCATTGTCCGTACAAACTGAAATTCGAATTGTGATCGAAGTTTGGATAAAAAGTTGCTCTTCGACATTCAATCAAAGAGTTGCTTATAGGTATTCATGTTATAAAGAATATTACGAATTCCATAGTAAGCGAAGAATTAGTCTTCGAGCCTAAATTAGTTAAAAATGTTAACGCGAAGGTAAATAATATTTAGAAAATTGAAGCTATTCTTTAATTCTGAATCAGATTTACTCGCAGAACTTGATATATGTACAATTCAGTTGGCGTGTCTTTGCGAAGATATGGAATATTTAGAAAGTTGAAGGAACTGTTCCATTTCCGTCGCCAGAGGTGCACTTGATTAAAGTTTCTATGTTTCACGTTTCACAGCCGGCTGAATCTATCATTGCAGGACCCCCTCCCCAAATAGGGGAAGAAGGCTTCGTCTACTTTCTGTATTTGCTCTCTCTTGAGACACGTGGCCGGATCCCTGAGGGTCTCAAGCCATCGGAAGCGCTTTTCTCTGCTCTCGGAATGGAGCACGCGGATCAGAACCGTGACACGTGCAGCATTATGCCGTTTGCTCCGTTAACGACGCGTCGTAGACGTCGCTCAACGGTTCACGAGCATCGTTAACGATCGCTGCGATTATTTGGAGAAGGCTGTCATTCAGCTGCTATCGATTTGGTTATCACCTTATCGGTATCAATCTTGTTCTACCCGACGATCGCTATAACAGGGGAACGTGCAATGTTACGTGGGCCCAACGTTACCATATCTCTCTTCAGTATTTATCTACGTAGAAACAAAATAAAAAAAAAGAAACGGAGAGAAATATCGCAATCAAACCTTTTGATCACTTTCCAAACATCCGCCAAAAGCTTTAATGATTAGAGCTCCGAATCAAATGTCAATGAGATCACATTCGGTGACATAAAAATTTTCAAATTCACACTCGCATAAATTTTTCGAACATTCCTCAACGCCAACCTTTCTAACTATTATCCTAAAATTTATCGTCACGAGTCAGTTACTGATTCAAATGAATGCGTGGGAGAGACTAACACAACCAGGACGTTCGACGAAATTTCAATTAGGATATTGAAGTTTCCATCGAAACGGATCGATTGGAGTTGCGTTCGCTTGCCCGATTATGGATGGTCGAGAAGGTACGTGAAATATTACCAGGGGAAACTCGCCCTCTCTCTCCGCGTGGCGTTTAATCAGCAGATTCATTTAGATCCAGGGCGCGGGATCCCTCGCGACGAGCTAGCCATTCTCTCGACGAATATCGCGTGGCTGGGGTGATAATCGACTCCGACCCGAGTGGAAATTCGCCCGCATCACGGCGAAAGTTTCCATCAACCAGGCGACCCGCATTTATTTAATTTCTACGAAAGTGCTAGGAGTAAAGGCGGATTTAGGCGGTTCAATTTGGCGGAACAGCTCGTTGATTCAACAAAATTGAAAGCAAAGTGAACAATGTAAATTACCATTTGAAGTGTTCAACCAAATTGAATATTGAAAGAAGTTGACAGAGTTTCTATTTTTGTTCACTGTACAGCGCAACGTAATTTGCGTACGTGCAGTGTACTAATTTATTATTAATATAATAATAATAATAATAATAATAATAATAGTAATGACAATTATAATGGAAGTAGTGAAGGAAAGGAAAAAAAATGGTAGCGATTTAGCTTGAGTTTGTTAGATCTGACCGCCTGGTTTTTTCTCGTCCTCGGGAGATGGAAGATGAGAAGCACCCTTGTCTCCAGTTATTATCTGAAGCGGCTGGTCCTCCTTGTTGACCTCCTCCTTCAGTTGCCTCGTGGTAGGTCTTTATGTCACCTTTAATTTTCAGTTCCTGCCCCGCTGTTGGAGGTGGGATGAATCCGGTGCCGAAAAGAAAATGTATTTCCATGCCCGCCGTCGGGGGTCCGAGGCCGGTAGATTGAAATATTGACGCCAATTGACTTCGGGAATAGTTATTTTACACAAATTCCATTGTGGAATCCTTGATTCGCTGCTTGCCGTTTCCACCACTTCCCGCCTCATCGTTTGAGATGGCGTGCATCCGGTGCCGAAAAAGAAAATATATTTCCATGCTCTCTGTCGAGGGTCTGACAGCGGTAGAATTAAATACTGCCGCCAATTGACACGTGGAATAGTTATTTTGCGCAAATTCCATTTCTGAGTCATTAATTTCCTCTTTGCTGCTACCTTTCTGTCCGCACGGTTCGGCATTTTCGCAAGATTATAAAATATGTCTGTATACACTGGATATACTTTCTTCTTGCGATGTGACGATCAACTGACCGAATGAAGCTTATTGTTTCCGTACTGCTCAACTGCGTATATATTCTCCCGAATCTTCCATGTCCTTACGCGGTTTATTTACATCGTGAGCCTACTCTTATGGCCTAGCAAGTTGCTTACCCCCTCTCTTTTCCTTATTATTATGTGGTTCGAAAGAAATGTGTTTACTATTGAGTGCCTTCATGTACACTGGTATTATAAGCAGGGATTGAATGAATCCGTCAAGTTTTATAAATAAAAATTATTTGTCGAACTTGCAACTTCTAAATCATTTTTATCTGTTTTAAGTTCACTCTGTACTTCAGATATTCTGTTTCACGCGTAGACCGCAAATTAAACACTTAATACTAATATAACAATAATTATAATAGAAGTAGTGGAGTAAAAGAAAAAAGAACGGTAGCGGTTTAGCTTAAGTTTGTTGCACACGTGTAAACACGCATCTTGGACTTTGATAGGTTTTAATTCAGCTGCGTCCATGTATTGTTTATAAACAGAAATTGTCTCAGAATTTTTTTTTAAAGGCAATAAGAATATTGTAATATTATGATGCCTCTTTATTAATCCGACGAATCACCCATGGAGTTCAGCAACATCGATGACTTCTCTGTTGTTTCTTCTGTAGGGTTATTTTATTTTCCTGATACATTGCCATTAAATGTTCACAACTTATTTCAACCGTGGCACATACAAATTACTTCGATGCCATTTGTATCTAAGTGAACCAGTTTAGTGAATTTCATTGAAATGTGAAACATTCCCCTTAATGTTCCACGATCGCGACTTCTATCGCGACCTCGTTCGAGAAATCATTCGGAGGAATGCCTAAGACGCGAAAGTGTGCCTGTGCACGCCTTGTTTCACCCGTGTTTTCATATTTATAAGCGTGTTATAGTCGCGCGCCCGATGCCTAATTAATTTACTGGAAACACGATAATCCCGCGGTCAAATTTTCTGCGCACCGGGATTGGATTGGATACGACGTAATTCGCGGCAAGTAGCGCGGAAAGAATCGAACCTGGTAAGATCTCGGTGACCTGGACGTGGAATACTTTGAAATTAGTGCGCGGGACCCCACCTCTTGCTATTTATTCATTCATTTCCCGATAGATGCTTTGGTATACGAAGGTAGCGAAACTAAAGCCGAGGATCCACCTGGAAGCTAAGCTATGCTATGTTACGCTATGCTAAATTTAAAAAAGTTAGCTTCAATTTCGAGCAAAAGCTAGGCTAAGCTGTGCTATATTTTTTCGAAAGCTAAGTTACCTCGACAACAAATCCGGAAACAAATCTACGTCAAACTAACTTAGCTTCCGAAAAAACATAACACAGCTTAGCTTAGATTTTGGTGGAAACGGTCTCATAAAGATATGTTGCAGCTAATTTTTTAAAACTTAGCATACCACAGCATAGCAAAGCTTAGCTTAACTTCCAAGTGGATCGCTAGCTTAAGTATCAATACAGAAGAAACTCAAATGAAGAAAATAACAGTGTAAAATTATTATTATAAAATAAATAATATTTCTTTTTTTATTGAACTCAGGTGTGAATCTTGAGTAATGACAATTAATATATTAAAATACCTAAGAAATCAATTTCTAAACATTACATATTTCCTACGAATATCCAGCATACTCCCTTCCCTCAACAGAATCAAACCACTGACAAATTTACCCGCACCAGTAACATTGCAAGAAGAATAATAAGCAGAAGTAAAATAAAGGAGAACGTAGCCCAAACTGTACTTTTGCTCGTAATGCAGCAAAAATCACTGCGCTCGCTATCCCCTGATTAAACAACTGCCTCCAGTTATGTAATCGAAAGCGGGCAGTCCATCATCCAAACGCAATTGCATATTTAGAACGCCTCGACCGGCTCCGTACGCGCTCCCGCAGCCGCAATTACGATCCACCGATGATCGTCATCGCCGGATCGTGACACGACAAGTATACGCAAGTCGTGGATTGCGTAACGCAGCCGATAGACAGACGCAACGGGAAAATCACGACACGCCGGCCAGGCCGTACACCTCGTTATTACGCCGCGGAATGTAGAAAGGCGTTTCGCGGCGGTGCATAATTGGCGAAGCGTGAAAGCAGATTAGCTAAAAACGTGACCAGCCTCCGCGCACCCAGTCCGCCGGTCGGAACGATCCGTGCGTGCCTACTAATCGCCACGTATCGACAATTATAACACGCTAAATCGACGATTAAAGCGCCCGCGAGTCGCGACGTCCGCGATCGCTGACACGCGCAGATCGTCACGGCACGAGCGTAAGAAGATTACACACTTTCCAGTTACCCGCTCGCGGATAATCCATTTCCTATGCTTTGATAGTGCGGCGGATTAGAACCGCGGTGGAAGCAGAAATGCTTTAGTTGCATGAAGGCGTTTTAGAATCCTTTCGCGGTATAAAGTTAGTATCTGTCCGATTTGTTTTGTGTGAAGAGGATGGTACGCTTTGGAGAATAAAAGAAATGGGTGGAAAGGAAATTGTATTATTTAATTAGGATTTGAATTCATGAGTTGGAATTATGAAGTTATTTTTTGCGATAATGCGATAACTATTATATTCTGAATAACTAAACTATAAGCACTTTATCAAAGTCTTTATCTCTAAGCTAAATATTGGAAATTTAGGGAAACAGAAATCAGGTCCTCTTTACGTAGAGTTCAACTGTACTCCTCGCTATCGATTCAAGGCTTCCGTACGGTAACCCAATCTTTTTCACTGTTGCCCCAGACTCGACAACAGTTAATCCTCCCTCGGCGAGGATCCAAGTATTCCTCGTCGATCCCTCGCCAGGGATCGTTCATCATCGACAAGCTTCCGCATCTATCGACTTTCTTCGAAGCGTGGACGGCGGTTCTACCGGTAGCCACTTTCCAGATTCACGACCAGCAAACCGGACGTGTCACCATTGAAAACACGAGCTCGGTTCGCGTTTGAAACGCGCTGCAGGTCCGGTTCCGAACGGTTTTCCTAGTCGAACCGGACTGCTGGATCACGAAAAACGCGCTTCCCTGTTCCACGGAGGCAAACGCGCCGCCGAGGACCGTTTCCTGAGGACTGCAAGGATCGGGTTGTTGACCATCGTGGTATTTCATGCAAGAAAGTGGCAAGTACCGGTCCCATGAGAGCCAAGTACGCAAGTTCGTTGTCATCAGTGATTGCAACCTACGGAA
This sequence comes from Andrena bicolor, assembly GCA_960531205.1. Taxonomy (NCBI): domain Eukaryota; kingdom Metazoa; phylum Arthropoda; class Insecta; order Hymenoptera; family Andrenidae; genus Andrena; species Andrena bicolor. The sequence goes on from OY482667.1 coordinate 25,610,535, forward strand.
TTCCAATTAGGCGCGCTGCCGTTGGCTGCGAAGGGACTTCAGGTTCTCGGGGGCTTATTAAACCTCGATTGGTGGGACCTGAGTCTTTGTTCACCCAATCGTAACATTGCCTAGTGTATTAGTAAATAGTAATGGAGAAAATCTCAAAAATTTTAAAAATAATATCACGAAATGGAACACTCGGGGAATACTGTCGGGAAACTCAAAGAGACGTTTATTCAAGGGTAGATTTGTATATAAGTTAAGAAGGTTGTAGCCTAGGGCGGCAAATTATGGGGAGAGGCAAATTTTTGGGAGCAATACATTTTGAGGAGCGACAAACTTTAAGCGAAAGAAATTTAGCTTTAAATACAGAGGCTTGAGACAACTTTAACAATATTTTACTTTTCTTTCATCCAACAAATTAGAAATAGGTAACTGATATGTGAGCTGTCAAATTGAATCAATTCGAAAATTGTCTCCACTCTTCTAAATTAAAATATTTTATAATACTTCGCAGAAAGAGGCGTCAAATCTTCAAATGCGCCTCTGCTTCTGGTTGCTATTTAATGACTATAAAATTCACAGATCGCTCTGATCCCTTTGAAATCCCTTCTTCCTGTTTCCCCAATCTTTTAGTGTCTTGAAACCTCATAAAAATTTGTGTGCTGTCGAGCTGAGGTTCTAGATTGAAGTTACCAATGTCTCTTCCAGCAACTAAACAACTAACTGAAATCAATCCTACCCTCAGATTGGAATTCCTCGAAATTTACACATCACAATAGGCCTCACAGATGTAGTTCCATCGCGAGAACGAAACTATACCGGCCGACTACGCTGCATATTAAAACAGTCTCATCTTGCACGTTCGTAAATCTCAGTGCGGACTGGCGATGGCGTTTCGCGCACGTGCACAGTGGCATCGCGTGGAATTTTCTGCCGTTTCGGTAACGTGCAATAGAACACCGATAGGAGAAAGTTATCGTGGCAGGTGATTTGTTACTTGGAAAGGCTACGTCGTTGGGGTCCGTCTGCCTCAGACGCAGAAGAACTTGGCCGTTCGTTCGGGTCGGGGACGGAGAAGACAATGCCGTGTCACGATCGCTTTCGTTTTTCTATTCGCAGAGGAAGTCGGGCGGAATGTGGCGCCATTTCAGTTCACGTGTTTTCGGGACGCGATGCAATCGTCTGCCGCTAATTATCTGCGTAACTTTAAACCTCGATCTTTCTGGAACTCATAATCGTTTTTAGTGTTTCAGCTACACTTTTACACTCCTTTGTGTCGAAGGATCATTAGGTGGTTCATTGAAATGGTTGGATGAGTGTGACAAGGTTGACCTTTTCTACTTGCAGTTTCTTAGCGTGTAATGCACTTCGACGATCGCGTCGACGAGCCTGGCAGAGATGCACGAGAGTTTTATGTCCCTTTTCTTCAGTGTTCAGTGTCGAAAGACTTTGCGACACGAAAAGAAAATGCCTGCCGCTTTATGCCGAGTAAATTGCAAATTAGCCACGCCGAACGTTTCACTTGCCATCGCCTCCCGGTTCGAAGCGTAATCGAACGAGTTCGCGGGAAGAAAATTCCGTTTGTACTTTCTCGCTGCAGGTGCAAAGAGCGAACCGGCAATCGTGGCAGACAGCTTTGGCTAGAAACATTCGCTTTCACGTTTATTCACGAACGTTCGCTAAATCGATTGCTCGTGAAGGGAGAAGCTGCAGTAAGACGCGCTAAGTAATTCACACTTTGCGATAGATTGATATTACAAATTATTATTTATAAGCTAAATATTCGATAGTTGACTATATAGGTACAACACTTAATTATACCGAACTTTGGTCTCCAGTTTATTTAATAATGTACATTTAAACACAAGGCTGCAAGTTGGGTCCTCTTTGTGTACCAGGCTACATTTTAAATCCTTATTTTTAAATATTAAATTCATAATATAAATCGAGAGGCACCTGAAAAATTTGTGAGGCCCCTCGCCTCCATTTGAAATACAATATCGTTCTTTCCTTAGAATATAAAACTAACAAGAACTGCCGTATTACATAAAATTCATGTATGTTAGCATACCAGTAATGAGGCAAACAACTATTAAAGTAACTAATAGCTAACTTGTTTCCTATATTTAGATACTTCACTGAATCATAGAAATAACTTGTTCTTTCTCTCGAAAAGTATAAAAGGAGCCTTTTTCAAACAGGAAACAATAGATCTCACCTAAGCTATCCCAATGGTAACACGTCCCATGACACCCGAGGAATTTTCCAAACCCTGCTTTCACAGAAACTTCTTTCACTTGTGATCCTTGAACTTTCGATGCTTCATGGGTCACTGTGAAAGGTTTAATAAAGAACTGCTCGTGCCGGCGAAGGTGCAGTGGCGATGGAACTGGCGTTAAAAGGAGAAAGAAGAGGAGACAATGCAATTTTGTTAACCGATCATCACAGCGCCACGAAGCTCAATGGTGTGACAGCTAGGGTCAGTCTCACAGTCAATCATTGTGAAACTTCGTGTCCCCGAGATTGAAGACTTCTTCGGGTCGTAGGCCAAAGAAATTCCATCGAATAGGACGTCGATTGCAGTCGAAAGCCAGGCAATCGCCGCGATCGTTAAACCGGACTCATCAGCTCGGGTGAAGGGTACCGCGAAATCGTATATTTTCCTTGCAACTCGAACGACGGGAATACGCGTGGAAAATTGCGGCATTACAGCCGCCGGAATTAACTTTGCCGCGATAGAAATCAATGAAAGTGAAGGTTTTCTGCGCGGCCACGCGCTCGCGGAAAACCGCGATCCTTTCTTTTACCCCTAGGCCGTCGAAGTTCGCGGAGAAAGACTGTCACTAGGATAAATAGACTTCGTTAAGATTCCTGGCGGACATTAGCCAGCGTGTGAAAGTGGCGTGAAATTGTCGAAGGTTGAGGTCAACGATGGCTCTGCCTGAAAGTTATGAGTTTTCTAAGTCGGTTACACGCGCTGGGAACTTCTTGTTTATGGCTCGAAACGAAAATATCGAGTGATTCTCGCTCGATCGCTTTCTAAAGTAAATTCCAGTACTCGGGGGACACTCTTTCTTGAAAAGATTCCATGTTTCTTCATTTTCCTAACTTGTTTCTGCTCGAATCGATTTGAAGATGGGTTTACGACGTCCCTCGACAGGTTCAACGCCGTGAAGATGATTCTTATTGGCAGGAAGACGCGCGATCGAAACGATGATAAAGCGCGTGAAAGGATCAAGGCGAATCGGAACAGCTTCGATCCACGAGTCGATTGATCGTATTCTAACAGTTGGTGTTATTAAACGATTTATTCGAATGTACGCGCTTGAGCTACTGTGCGAATACACACGATCATTAAGAGGATTATACCATCTGGATCGCATTTATGTGTTCACGATCCACATTTATCTCGACCGAGGAGATCGTTGCGGTTTAGTTACTCGCAATACTTTTATATTTCATGGCATCTTGTAACTGGATAATTTATCGGCAGTCGAACAGATTTGTAGTGTGTAATATGAGAAATTTGCGCCTGTGCGATTCCTAAGTGGCATTCAGTACTATTCTGTATACATACTTGGTACCCCGCAGGTTATTGAATACAATAACTGTACACCTTATTTATTACTGAATTTATTAGGTTGTAGAGCAGCAGTTAATGCTGAACCTCGCCTACTCGCCATTGTAATTTAATTTAATTTAATTGTAATGGTACAATAAAGACATTTAATAATAATAATAATATTTGGCATTTAGACAGGTTATTGAATACAAAAACTGTACACCTTATTTATTACCGAAACATATTTGGCATTTGGAATGGAAAATTCCACCACTGAGAATTTTGCAAAACAATTTAGAACTGCAACACTTAAAGAGAAAATATAACAGAAGAAAATAATTTCCAAATTCAAATGAAATCATAGCTTCTCGAACCCCGGTTTCATAGCATCCCCTATGTTTTAGAAATACGAAGGAATTTACTCACTGAGCGTAAAGAAAAGGAAAATAGAAGTCCTGTATTGTAGTGGTGGAGAACTATCGATGGTACTTACGATAGTTATCGATGGTTCTCACTATCGAAATTTGTAACAATATTACAAATTAAATTTGGGATTCTGAATTTCAGCTGTTATTATTTTTTAATTGACTAACCTACGATTTTCAATACCGATAATTATCGATAGTGAAAATAAGCCATATAGTTTTCGATAGTGAGAACCATCGATAACTATCGTAAGTACCATCGATAGGTCACTATCGATAATTATCGGTATTGAAAATCGTAGGTTAGTGAATTGAAAAATAATAACAGCTGAAATTCAGACTCCCAAATTTAATTTGTAATATTATTACAAATTTCGATAGTGAGAACCATCGATAACTATCGTAAGTACCATCGATAGTTCTCCACCACTACTGTATTGTTCGTCTTCGATACTCCATACCGAAAGAAGCCCCATTCCCGATTCAACAGTCGTCTGCAAATCTTCGACAGCTACTTCATAACTCATGCCGCCATTCAAACGTTCCGAAGCTCACAGAGGAGAGACCGTCGATAAAATATTTTTACAGGTCGAACATCCATCCAAGCTCGCGATACAGGTACAAACCGCGGGCCGCGGTTACACCCTCGGAAACATTACCGAGAAGACCACGCAGGACGTACGATTTACGACAGTCCCGAGCGGTACGTGGCAACAGAATAAGGATACACCCTCGTGGTTACGCATTCCACTCTCGACTATTGCCCTCCTGGATGCACTCCACGCGCCCTTGGACCTTTAGTCTCGTTACACCGCGTACTTTTATCGCGGGGAACGTGGATGCGGGAGAACCGCAGCGAACCGTTCCAGCAACGCGGTTTTGCGGTTCCTCTTGGAGTTTTCAAAGAAAAAGGGAAAGGATCGAGGCATCGTGAAGTATAGAGTACAGAATCGACTAAAGAACGATTAATTCGAATTATTCAAGCGTGTGAATTTGTTGTTGGGTTCTAAATCGATAGTAGCTGCGTGAGCTGGGGTGTTGTTGATTGAAAAAATTATGTTCCACTTGCTGATTACACAGAATAGATACAGGATAGTTCATTTGAAATAGAAACATGTTGTCCTGCGGTCATTTTTCTATGTTACTAAAGTCATTCGTGTCTATACAGAGTAGCAAGTTGTGGAAAATGCTTCAGAGATTCAGAACACAGATTATATGAATTCTATTTACTATTTTTTATTTATTATTTATTTCTGTGCTAAGGTCGGGGCCAGATATATTGGCCGGTGAATTCGTTTTCGCAGCTAACGCACACCTATTCTGATGTGTGTGTTTCTACGCTAAGAACTAGGTTTCGCCTACACGTTAAGAGCTTGGCGCTATCCCCACCACTTCTGGCGCACTCTTTTTCTGGCAAGGCGAGAGCGAGTCAGAAAACGTTTTGAATAGAAGAATACTCCTCACGAAACTCACCGGCCAATATATCTGGCCCCGACCTTAGTTATTATTTATTATTTAGCTTATATGAATTCTACTTATTACTTTTTATTATTTAGCTTATATGATTTCTATTTATTATTTTTTATTATTTAGCTTATATGATTTATATTTATTATTTTTTATTCATTATTTCTTTTTTATTATTTAACTTATATGAATTCTATTTATTATTTTTTATTCATTATTTCTTTTTTATTATTTAGCTTATACAAATTCTATTTAGTATTTTTAAGTTCAGTAGAGCCTCGATAAAATGTTCACGGGTCAGAAGCGTCAAGAAACATATTTCGACGTCTGGCAATAATATATCCTTCCAGGCACTTCTACATATCTTTTGTACATACACGCACATGTATTGATTAATCAAACAGGAAATATTAAAATGGTTCACTTCTAAATACACATATCAACAGCATAAAAAGCTTGACAATTTAAAAACTACTCCAGCCATAAAAGCAACGACTCCCACTCACGAATCGCCAGCGAACATACCGGTGGGTTTCTACTCGCGAGCGATCTATGATCTAGTCCGTGCCTGTGAAACTCGCGGCGGTTTCGTAAGTCACGATACGTCGATCGCAGCGATCCATGCCGTGGAAAAGCGAGAACGCTTTCGATCAGGTTTTCGATTAACATTAGCCACCCGTATCAATTACCATATGCAGCGACACGCTCCTTTCCAACCTTTCCAACGACGAGGAAGACATTTGTTCCTAGCCGCGGCGCGAAGGTCAACTTCCTTTTCAATCATCCGTTGGCAAAACCGCGCATACGTGTCTCTTTAAACGCGAACGTAACGGGCGAAACGACCGCGCTCGCGCGCGTGATTTAACGACCCTGTAAAATGTTTGTCATTCACGACGGAGCTAACACGGCCACAAAGCGCATAAAAGGACCCCGCATCTGTCGTTCCCACTGTCTGCCACCGCGGTGCTCGGCTATCGAGTCGCTCGGAAAATCTGTTCTTTCTGTCGCGTGAAAGTCTGCAGCTGCCTTAATCCTACACGCTCGAATCAAGAACGATCGTGATCCAAGTTACAACTTCGGTGTGCTTCTTATCAGCATGAGACGCAACAAAATTACATTCGTCCACCTTCGTGCAGATTTCGTATTGTAATTGGAGCTGACCCACCCCACAAAATGAAACTTGAGCACCGAAGCATGTACGAAATTATTTTCTTGGGATCTCATGGATATCTCTGTGTTATACTTCATCTTTCCAAGATTCAAAGTTCCAGATTTCGTGTTCATCAGATCTCATCCGAAATATCACAGTTAAAGTAGAAATATATTATTTTTTCTAATTTATTATTATTATTATTATCTAGGAGATCTAGGAAAAAGTTTTAATATTATTATTATTATTTTTATTATTATTATTATTATTATTATTATTATTATTATTATTATTATTAACGGGAAAAACCCTTTAGTTACAATTATATTCTAAGGAGATCGATTCTTCTATATACAGAAGCTGCACAGCTCCAACGAAACCTAATCACCGAAGTCCATCTACAGTAATTATTCGTTAAATTAAATACACCATTTCTATTGACGAAATCGGTTTCGATTTTAAGGGGGAACACTGTTCCCATGGAGAAGCTCGGTGAAATTACTCCGGCGACAGAGGCGTACTCTGAAGCGTGCGAATCACATATCGGAACATATGGGCGAATTAAGCCCCTTTGTTGCCTTAATCGACCTTCTCCCCTTTCGTTTAATTTCCACGAGGCACACGGTCCAGCCGTGGCATCAAAGGCGCAGGAAGCTCGACGGCAATGCCCCCATGAAAGGACCAGCCACGAAAATCAGATTCGAGTGTCGCCACTCGAGTTTCATTGACGTTAATGGCCGGTGATTGTCCACGCACCTGGCCTGTTCGGATCAAAGAAGCAACGATCGAGCGATACGATCGGCGTCGTCAGTGCTGCGGAAACCCTTGGCTCGCGCTCAAACGCACGTTCGCAACACCTTCGAGCGCGCGTACCCTTCGGAAAAGGGTAGCGACGCTAATTAGTGGAAGCAATTGCTGCAGTGGGCTTCAATGCAGAAACTTGTAATTGTTTCCACGAATTTCTATGGCGGGCGAGAACTGAATGAGTTGCTCTGCTTCCTCGGGGCATAAAGATACTCTCCGAGAATGTGCTTTGAAAAGACTGAGTACGAAATTGAAGTCCAACCTTCTTGAATGTTCTTCTGTACATTCAACTCTGGTTGAGGGTAACATGGCCTGCATCTTTCGAGAGCTCGAGTAACTGCAACTGCAGAAACGAGGGTCTTGAAGATCTCGAGGATCTGGGTTAATATTGAAGTAGTACGAAGTGTTATACAGGGTGTAAGAAAAGAATTTCTCATGGGTTTCGTGAATAAATCTGTGGATATACTTTGATCACTGTAGGCTTGATAAAAGAAATGCTTACAAGATTTAAATTTTAAGTAGTACCCAAGGGCATCCGCAGATTTTATCTGAGGCAGGGAAGGAGGAGGCAACTTTGAGAAACGGGAAAGTTGAGAGGCGACGATTGGTTGCTTGTTTAAATCCACTTTGTAGCGTCAATTGAATTAAAATTTTAAAATTGGAATTTGAAAGTATTCACTCTTTTAGTATAGACTTAATAAAGATTAGTTTTTAGAAATAAGCGGTTGTTTCTCAAGCCAAAAGGAGGGGTAACTGGAGTAGTAGGTACCTACTTATCATCTAGCAATGACGGTATTTCTGTACCACCTATAACCTACATACCTAACTTTTCACAATAATTCCTCCAATCTCAGCATCTCCCCTCATTAACTTATCCTCGATCACTCGACCGCAATGTGCCGCAGCGATCTCGATCGCCTTCCATTCCTTTTCGCAACTCTAGCCAGCCACGCGTCAACCTATCGAAAAACAATTAACTTTCCATCCCCGCGACCACGGTATCTCGCGGTGATTGCTCAATCGTCGATGCAATCGCGCCGTCTGAAATTGCCGGTGACAAGAATTCCACGTTTCCCCGCTGAAAAAGGCGCAGACATGCACGGTCGGTTGCGCAAATCGAAAGGCATGCCGGTGGCAGCGCCGTTAGTGCCTCGTTTCGATTCTGAGACCCGGCGATTCGTAGTCACCAGCCGCGTTCCCGTGTAAATAAATCATAATCTCTCGACCGGGGCATTTTCCAGGACGCGCACGACTGTTGGCGTGTTAATTGCGCCCGGGCTTGGAAATGCGACGTCAACGAGACTCCTTCTTGCCTGCCAGTCTACCTCTCCACTCCTGTGTTCCGTTCAAAGGAGTCCTAGAAGAACGCCACGCGGAGAGCAGACATTTCGCCTGGCTGCTCCAGTTTCTATCGCGCGTGACTTTGCAGCCCCACGAGCCCAACCAGCCGTTCTCCTGTGCTCCTACTAACCCAAGACATTCACGTTTTATATTTGGTAAAAAGGTTACCGATCGCGCTGCCTATCCTACTGTTCTAACTGATCAATAGAAGGATCTGCTGTTCCGAGAATTGCGCTTACGATTTGCTACAGGTAGCGATAGGAGAGACGATTAGAAAGAAGTTCTGAAGGCAGGTAGTGTATTTGATTTATCGGCTTTCATTTACGCGCGTGGGCATATGGGAACTTCGCTACTGCTCAGCAGAGTTGGGCATTATTCGAATAAATTTTTATTAATTTTTATTATTACAAATAAAAATTTATTGGAAGATAAATGTGGGATGCCGATGAGTGCGGGTCGAGACGTGGCGCGTGACGCGTCAGGGAAACAGCCGAAAAGCGCGCCGGTATTGTGGCGTGAGATAAACGAAGGCGAGAGTTGCGGACCAGTTGTCCAACAGGACTGCCGCGTGCTTGCATACTGTATTCTTACCATATTTTTGTACGACTTGGATCTAATTATATTAAATCAAGTTTATTTTAATATCAATCATTTATGACACATCCATCTCCGCGTTCTATTCGCCCAAGAATCGAACAACAATAAAGAGAAATCCTACATTTTATTTGAATAATTACCTACTCTGCTGTTCAGTGGATCTTTAATCTCCCATTTCTGCAGATGTTTGTGTAAACTTTGTGTAACGCTGAGGCAGTGGCGGATTTATCAGGGTCGCCGCTGAGCAGTTGCCATCTGGGCCCCCGCCCAGGGTCCCATCCTTAAAAAAATTATGATTTCTTCCAAACTATACTTTTTCTGTGTTATTACACTGAGTCCGGTTTCAGTAAACTACCACTTTATTTTTCCGAAAAAGGGGCCTTGCTCAGAAGGCCCCTCTAAGGCCCCGTCTTAAAAAACAAATTATGATTTCTTTCAAACTATATTTTTTCTGTGTTATTACACTGAGTCCATTTTCAGTAAACTACCGCTTTATTTATCCGAAAAAGGGGCCTTGCTCAGAAGGCCCCTCTAAGGCCCCGTCTTAAAAAACAAATTATGATTCTTTCCAAGCACTATCTTTTTTCAATACTGTTCTGTACACTTACCCCCTTTTAGTAAACTACCTCCTCATTTTCCCGAAAAAGTGGGCCCCTCAAAACGTTTGCCACCTGGGCCTTTTTTCTTAAATCCGCCACTGCGCTGAGGACCATTATTTTATCACTTCAAATTAGGATTATCATACATTCTTCTAGATTCTTTCTTCTTCTTACATCTCAGGTAACAAATGCTTCTCGAACGCAGATGATTACGTGCACCCCGTGGAAAGTTAAACAACGTTACCCAACATCTCCAGGCACAATGCAATTAAACGTTGCACCGTTTACGTAATCGTGCGAAGAAAGCAGTTCACTTTGAAACGTCGAGCATCCAGTGCCGCTGGCATTGCAGGATCTGAATCGATTTTAATGAAATTTGAGAAATGAATACGAATAAAATCCTTGGGAGCGTGCTCGTTATTCCGTCCGCGTTACTTCTACTCACGCGCACCGTCCTGTAACTGTAAACTATAGCCGTGTACAGTTGCCACTGCCATCGCGCGAATAATCGCTCTGCACGCCGCGCTTAATTACCATTAATTACCGCATCGAACATTCGTTAAAGCCTCTCCTCGAGTTATACATACGCTTAACCGCGCGCTCGTTCCTTTCATCAAACTTTGTTGCACGTTTTCGGAAATAACACCGAACGAAACGGTGTTTCGACACCGTTAATAATCACCCTGCGGCTTCGAGTACCTCTTCGTACAGCAAACAAGTAAATACCTTCGTGGTTCAACGACCCGTTTCTTACGCAGGCCGCAGCAATTTGCGTTCATTGTATGCTGATCTACGCGAAAAGTAAACAGCATATGATTCCTAAATTTTCCACAGACTAGGCTCTTCTTAAATTTATGCCAAAAACTCTTCGCCAGCCTGCATAAAGGATGTTGAGGGATTTTGGAGATCTAGGTCTCATTAACTATCACGAATTGTTCTCTAATAATGTAAGCAAGATGAAATCAGATTTCGCAATATATCATTTTCACATGCTGACTTCTGTTATCTGCTTAGGTTTTCCCATTTCTACGACTGCGCGCCTAGATTCTCGAAGCATTTGCAAAGCAGCCTATATAGATAGCAATTAATGAAGATTTCTATGCTACATTAAAAATACAGTACGAGTCCGATTATTGCGATTCGCGTGTACGATAATTACCGGAACGAGCGACTGAAAAAGTGAAATCACCGAAATAATTGAATTCGAGTTAAACGGCGGGTGCACGCGAACAGAAATACTCGCGTATATTTACGTCGTTCACGGGGAAATACTGGGTTAGCAGGTGATTCAAAGAATCCTCTCATTACGAGCGTTACTTGCACTAACTGTCAATGACACGGCATCAAAATGCAGTTCATAATTTATTCCGTAATTTATTTCCACATATCATGTCGAAAAGCATGTGTCAGAATTTCGCGAGAACTTGGTTCATCACGGTCGATGAAGCACGCGATGCGTGTCAGAAGTAGCGCCATCGTTGTCAGTGGTATCCTTCAAAGTTTCTTTTCAAATATTCATACAACCTCCCACCCTTGGTTCATTGCTACAAAAAGGTTCTCCCATTTTTCAACTTAATTGAGCTGCTTCAAAGTTCCATTCCCAATGGCGGTACACCCCGCGTTGCGAAGCTGTGATTAACGATCGATCAAATTCATCTACGCCGTCAGCCGCGATTATTCTTCGCGGAGGAACGATCTAGTGGCAGATCAGATGGCATCGATACTCGCCACGGCTCGGCTATCCACTGATAATTCGATTCTGCCGGTGACCACGAAATGCTCAAGTACATCGAGGCCGTGTTAAATGGATATCCTGGTTGCCGTGGACCATTCTCATTCAAATCAGAACCGGCCTGTGTACTCGACGCCGAGATCGTTTCATTTGTTATCCACGCTGCACGCGTGTTTGCCCGCATCCCGTTTCACGGCCATGGGTAAACAACGATAACCGCGATGCACGGAGTAACGTGGCTTTCGCGTGCGCAGTTCTGGAATGGGTAATAGCTTCCCTCTTCGATATCGCTGCGCGGTTATTGTAGGATATTCAGCAAACACTGTTGCTGTGTTGGGGAAAATCAATCTCCAGTAGGGGAGACCGGGGCTACAAGTTCCGAGGGGTAAGTTGTTCCTATAGTTCTATCTTCAAAATGAAAAATAGCGTTGTACTTTAAATTATTTTTTCCGTGTAAGTTGATCACGCCACTCTGTGGAAAAATATTTTAAAGTACAACGCTCTTTTTCATTTTGAAGATAGAACGATCGGAACAACTTACCTCCGGAACTTTTAGCCCCAGTCTCCCCTAAGCTTTTGTAGAAAAGAGATGTTTAACCCGGGAGAAGGCGCGCATCGGTTCTTTCAACTAACGATTTTGAACGTTTTAAAATATGGTAAAAAATCTTCCACTGGTGTCATTTTCCGCATAGCTATTCTCATTTTATACGTGTCTCAAATTGCTTATGAGCGGAGCAATATTTTTTCCTCCCGTACAACGGTGATTTACCCAATCACAACGCGCCTAGAACGTTAGTCTTTAGAAACGATTTTATTCAGCTTCGATCCTCTGTTCGTTTATTTGCTTGTTTATTTGGCTCAAATCTAGTAACTCACTTTAAACCCACTTTCAACTATCTAATAGACTTGAAACTTTGCAGGCGTACGTAGTTTGGATGGCAATACAAAATTATGAACAAAAAACTCAAGAGGTTTAAAGAATTACCCACTTATCAATAAATATAACCCATAAACACAAATCCAAGTGACTTGAAATCAGCCTATAACCACAAATCCTATCAATTCAATCGAAAAGAAATCAGCATATAACCACAAATAAAACTTAGACACTAAAATGTAAATAATAAAAAAAATATATATAGAAAATTTTAAGTTAAACATAAGAAAACAATACCTAAAGTACGCATAGTGGATTCGATACTACGAGTCTAAAACCGGACTCAATCATCGACTCTAGTGTAATCGTTTGACCGTTTGCCGTTCGAGGATCAAGCATTCAATTCCCCAAATATACCTACTCCGAGCCAGACATGATTTCCAGAAATCCCCTTCTGAAAGCCCCGAAAAACAACGGTTCACGAGCCTAGAAGTCAAAGGCCCCCACGCAAAAGCGCGCGCGCCACAGCGTCAGCTCATTAGAAAGCAGCGCGGGATCGCCGCGACACCCGATACCCGAAGTGATCGGTATAAAAATTTATTTACCAAAGTATGCCAGCCGCCGGGACATCGTTAGACTACTAATCTTGACCCAGCCCTCCGATAGACCAAGCCCTGATTCCCCCTTCGTCTTTAACGGTATTCAGAAGCGAGTCACGTGGCCTCCAGAAGGCCTTCGAGCCTGTCCACGGAATACCGATATGTATCCCGGGGCCGCGAGCCTCGGGAACGTTTACCCCTTAAAAGCGTCCTCCACGTCGGCCGTAGACCGTCTTCGGGTCTAAAAATAATAGTAGCCGCGGCCGGTACACGCCGCGATAGAGGCAAACGCTACGATGCACTTTGTCACTGGAACGCATCCGTATGCAACGCGCACGGACTGTTAACGCGTGCACGCCGCAACGGCCGCATACATTCCCCGAGATTTGCGGCTTGTACCGCCGCGGCGGGGGTTGTACGCGAATTAATCACGGCGGGGGATTATATCCCGCGCGAGAGTAACGCTCGCGTGACGAGGCACCGCGCGCTCGCTGTGATTCGCGGGATTACAGGCGGGAATTCGCGTCATGCGATCGCCGCTTGGAAGGCGGCGGACGCTAACGCTAAGGCTCTCGCGAAAATTGAAACGACGAGGTTGGTAGGGGAAGCCCGGGCAAAGCGGTTATGTTAAGGTTTAGTGAGAAAAATAACACAGTTAAAATTGAGATGAGAAATATTTTTTATCCTAACAATCATTTAAAATTAATCAGCTTTCAGATAAAATAAGGAAAAGGAAGGAGAAAGGAGTTGTTGGAAGGAGATCGCGGAGGATAGAATTTTATCGAGTCCGGAGGTTGCGCGGTGGTGATCGTTGCAGTATCGTAGCGTTGCGTTTGGTGTTAAAAGTAGACAGGAACGTTGAGCACCGTCGCCCGTTGAATTTCAATTCCCCGACAAATTCCTCTGCCCTTGGCTCACCCCGAGCAGTTTACCTGGATCGCCTCCCCCTCCCACGATCTCACGACCGTCTTCGAGGCAACTTGCGGTTCTCGGGTTCACACCTCGCGCGCGAAGACGCGATACGATCTCTCCTAACCGCTGTCCCACATATCAAAAACACGACGTCAGATATCCTGGTGGACGTGGCTCGCGCAACAGCACGCGATCGTGGGTCGATCGACCGCGTGCATTTATTATCGCGACCGCCGCGATAATCGCCAGATAACAGGATCGCCCACATGTCGCGCGCCCTCGACGACAGGAATGCCGTGGCGTTATTCCGAACCGCCGCTGACGGATTCCTCCGTCGTCGAGCGGGAGATCGCGGGTTTGGGACCGACGATCCCGCGGTCTGGCCCCGTATGGGGCGAAGGGACACGCCCACGGGGCGCTAAAAATGCGTCGCATCACTGTAGTGGAGCACTGCCAAAAGGGCAGAACCTCTTTTGGACGCGTCACGACGCCGACGCGGGTGATTATTCTTCTCTCCGCCGGGCAAGTAATCCTTGGCGTTCTTTACGGTGTCTAGGTGATTCACTCGCGCAGAATTTGGCCTGGAATGGCCACAAGTGACGGAGAACGGTTTTTGTTCCGTCAGAAGGATCGATGACTCAAGACGTGGCTCTTTCGACGAAAAAATAATCGAAAATTTAGCACGAGGTACTCGATGTGGTGCGTGGGAGTTTATTGAACGTTTGGGAATAGGTGGACGATTGCTTTTGAAGGATTCTTTAATTTCAACTGATACTACAGCTTCGTATCTGCCGACATTTCCCCTGATATAAACAAAAAGGTAATTCCAATTTAAAGTTATTCTGTATTCCGAACCCACCGAGCACAGGGGACAATGATTCCCCACCAACTTCAACCGGCTCCAGCCGTGAAAACCCCCTGCACGAGAATCCCAGGCGAAATCTCGCGCGTTCCACCACCGTCACCGCTAAAAATACATCGAATTAAGGGGAATTCGTCGCGGTGGTAGGCCTCGAAACGGCCACAGGGTCTTTTTTCACGGAGCCAGGACAAAAAGTCGCGAGATGTCCTGCGCATCTGCGAACAATTACTAGCGTCGCTGAGAACTACCGCAACGAGTTACATTTAAAGCGCGAACTTGAAGAACCACTCACCCCTTCGGGGATGCGAACCTTTTGCAACTCAGCATGAAATGAAATTATGCCACAATGATTATTATCAATATACTTTCCTAAAATCCATTTGGGGGAAGCAAAATATTTTGAATGAAAATTCAATAAAATTCATTAAGTGATTATAAAAATTTGTTTAAAGAATAAAATTCAGATTTCTTTTCTTTTTACGGAAACCCTTCTTCTGGATGCACCACTGGACCAACCACCAGTATTTTTTATATCAACAACCCCTCGCGAAGTTTGAAATTTGCAAGCTACACTGTGCAGAATCGATTCAACAATCGGTGGGAAAAGATGGATGAAAACCTCTCTGACAGCGCGACGGAAAGCGAAAGGCTAGGCCACGTTCTATCAGGGAGATTGTGCGGAAGGATAATCGTAAACCCTTGCTGGATACTTGCACGACAGCCCGTTGCGCAATCCTGCGAACCAGGCAAATTGAACATGAATTTTAATAAGCCGTGGCTAGCACTTGTTTTCCTCACGGCTATCCGTGGCTGCGGGCTCGTTAGGCGACAGCTAATGGTTACGAGTGTATTGGACTTAATGCTAACGAGATTGCAAATGAAATCGGCGCTGCAGCGTTGTTGCTGGTAACGTGATTTTAATTCGCTTTGTTCACAGTGCACGGCGGTTATCCGCGGAAGATCGATGAATTGACTGCAGGTAGCTTTTTGCTTGCCAGTGAAATTGCTTGGTTTTGCATACCGGTAGAGTTTCTTTGCATTTCAATGAGCTTTAGAGCGCTGACCTTGTGGACTGTGGTACGATGAAGGAAGCAGCAGCGATTTCATTCATAATGATGGATTCTGTTCGTCGAGTGTCGTAAAAATGAAACATACAAAATTGCGACAACATAGGTAGTATTGAATATAAAAGCTGGGGAAGCTTTAATATTCACAAAAAGCATGTATGGAAGCATTTGTAAATACATATCGAAGACTATCATTATCACTACTTATAAGGAGAATATTTTAGGTTTTGATGAGTTTGAGTTTGAATTTGAGTTTTAAAATGGGATTCTTTTTGATGGATTAATTAAAAAATGTTCGCGATATGAGTAATGGAATGTATGATCTCAGCATTTTAGCTGTGTATATGTAGTTGTGTCATTTTAAGCGCAGTTGGAAAACACCTTTATGTACTTGCAGCTCATTTTGATTTCACACCTTTTTTTTATTTTGTAATTATTATAATCTTCTATTTTTTTGTGATTGTATATATTTTCTTCTATTTTTTTGTGTATTATTATCTTCTATTTTTGTGATTATAAATTTTGTTCTATTTTTGGGGGGATTGTATATTGTCTTCTATTTTTTTGTGATTTTATTATTACCTTCTATTTTTTGTGATATATTTGATTTTTCATGTACTTGGCGTAATTTTTTTACTTTTTTGAAGTTTATGACTGACTCACCAGATTTTCAAAAAGTCCACAAAAATGATTTTTCAACCCTAACTTTGAACGCAATATTCACCCCCCAAATATAAAAACGGGGAAAAATAAAAAAACACGTATTTCTTATTTTTCGGTCCTCTATAACATATCCAAAAATCAAAATGATCGGAGGCGGACACCTAAAATACTCTCCTTGTTAGTTTTATTCGATAATATATTACAATATACATGAATACTACTACTCGAAGGATCAAAGATCCAAGCAAAAATCAGAAAACTAAATAAATCTTTAATACTTTGATTGTCATCGACGGAATTTCACACCGAAGGATTTGCAGATTGTGCTTGGTTTTCAAGTATTTTCACGTTGACATTCTTTCCGAAGGATCGAAGGTATTGTCCAAGTGTTCTCGAATGTTTCTTCAAGACACCGAACCTTTCTCGACAGTAGCGATCGCTCGAAAAGGCATGGCTAACTTGGAGCTGTATTTCATCAAGCCTTGCGTCACTCAAAGTGTAAGAGTGTGATGCTATGCTTAGTTAGTAGCTCAAATTTACTGGTTAAAATAAAATACGGCTCTTTGAAACCAGGTACTGCTTTGCAAGTTACTCCGAAAGTTTCGTTTACAAGGAAGCTGTAAGGCTGCAGCACTCCAAAGCCCCACTAATTGCTCCCGCTATCGGAAGCGAGTGGATCGCGCGGCACGCATGATATAGATTTCTCCGATCGATAGTTCCGGCCGCGACGGAAGCCAGCTTTCCCCTTGCGCGACACGCAACGCCCGGGACACCTCCCCGTCATTTGTATTCGGCCGAACTGTCAGCGTTGCGACAGCAAGGCCTTCGCTTCCTTATCGAGGAAAACGGATAACGCGACCAACCGGAGCATTAAAGAAAAAACGAACGTCCCGATATGGAGAGCGGGTTTCGAGTGTCCCCCGCTCGTGAGCTGCAGCGTTCCTCGAACCAGATAGAAGTAAGCAGAGATTCGAGGGACGCTGACGTTTGGAAATTCACGACATATCGAATCGTTCGCCTCGTCTTACTCGCCCAGCCAGTGATTGCGTACGCACCGAACTTCTTGGAAGCTATCGGTGCTTTACGGCGAAACGTGCTCGCAGAGAAAAATAGTCGGAGCTCCGCGAATTACAACAGCATCCATTTATTTGGGCTGAGGTGCTCCAAATAGCGGATGAGACGCGTGTATGTTCTCTAAATCGAGACTCAATATGGCAAAGTTTCTGGAATTCTGTAAATATTTGAAGGACAGGTAGACTTACGATCTTCAAGTAACGTTTATAAAATAAGC
This sequence comes from Andrena bicolor, assembly GCA_960531205.1. NCBI lineage: Eukaryota > Metazoa > Arthropoda > Insecta > Hymenoptera > Andrenidae > Andrena > Andrena bicolor. The sequence continues at coordinate 25,628,468 of OY482667.1, forward strand.
AATCGAAGATATCTGTTGTGACACAAATTTGAAATTTATTAGGTCGGTGCCTAACTTCGTTCGCTCACTGTTAAGTGTACGGAAGTGTCTTTATTATTATTATTAATTTTTACTTGAAACTTTACCAGAAAAATAGCAAAAGGTCATAGATAGCAAAAGAAAATAATTTCATTCAAAAATACTTTGATTAAAAAGACATGTAATATGTTTTCACATTTAATTAGGACTTTGGTTCAACAAAGCAGACAAACATTTGCATCGGCCTAGTAGATGCTAAGAAAATCCAACATTAAAAACTGTGAGACTGAACCCACATCTCGAGCACGCATAAAATCGAGGCAAGCAGAAGCAGCGCGAGAGAATCACCGCGCGATACACTTTCGTTACGTAAAAGCCGGTCGTTGCGCCGACTAGACGCACTTTTCCCCGGCTGGAAAAGCGCGGAACGGCGTATCCGAGGGAAGCATTCCAGCTGGAGATCGTGCGAAAGTTCGCTCGGCCGTATTAGCTGCGGCCGAGGCTCGTACGCGCGTGAAATCCGGATTATTGTCACGGTGCAGCGCTCGGATTAATGCGATTTAAGCAAATCCAGGCGAGCGCAATTAAACGAGGGCCAGGCAGCGGACATACGGAGCGGAACGCGACTGATATTCCGCCGCTCGCGGTCCCCGCGATCCTGCGCTCCACGGTTCCGTTGCGTAATGGGAATTACCGCACCGTGCAGGCTGTGAGGGTCCCTTATTACGCGTTAATACGACGGAATGATCTAGAAAGGCAATCGATGGTTTTTCGAATCGCTTCTCGCGCTCTTCCGCGGCGTGGAACAATGGGGCTGAACGCCGCGTTGTTGCGAGATCTCGTCGCGACCCGATAAATTTGGGTCGCTGAAATTGTGGAACAACACTTCTCGAATCTCCTGCGGTAGGTATACCGAGCGATAGAGAGGTATCCAATGTTCGAGTAGAAGATGGAAAAGTGGGCGGAGATCGTGTCCCTCAAATCTGTGGAACGAGATGGCTAGATTGTTGGTGATGAATAATTTTATTGTGAAGATTTGAGCAGAGTCGGCCTTCCCTATAAAGGAGCCTGGATGCTAAAAATGTTTTGGGGCCCGAAACAATTTCTCAACGGTAAAAAAGCATAACATATTTCACGAAGAAAAGCATACTAATAACAGTAATAAATAAAATAAAAGAAATATCATTAAATCTAACATCAAATACAAATATCAGTTCTTTATTTTTTTATTTTGGGCGGCCCTGGATTTGAGGAGAGTTTTTGGGAAAATTATTAGAAGGCCTGCATTTTCAACGATAAATTGGGAGTGTTGTTAATTATAATATCTCATTGATTAATACACAGAGAGTCGCGACGATTGGTACTAAAGAATTTTTGCAATCGATGGTAAGTACCATGAAGCGATTTATCCACGTCAGTAGGAACATCGCCAGAAAGTAGGATGCTATTTAAATGGTTTTTCTCAAAGAATATTCCGCTTGGAATTCAATAAATAGTAAATTATTGGCACAGTTCCGGGTAGGATTACAAGGCGCAGTGTTTACAGTTACAAGCCGCCACCATTCATTATACAGCTGATTTAATTGCTCGATTTGCATGAAATTGTTACACCTGTTTGTTCCTGTTCGAGGAAAGAACGCGGCACGCTGTATATTATATAATCTAAGTTGCACGCGCGGCAAGAAGAAATCTTATCGCGTTTAAACATCGACCGATGAAAATTAATCCCCCCCCGATGCAATTACTAGTCTAGCAATTACTGCATTACGCTCTCTCGTAATGCAAAAACCGACGGCGATCTCTCTCTATCTTTCTCTCTCTCTCTCCATGTCTCTCGATTCAGTAGAAAGCGGCGTTCGATGGAACGTGAATTAGACTCGAGTAACTCCATCAGCAGTCATCTATCATTACTTTTTGCTTAAAACGATCGACTTCTAATTTTGATGGTTCTACTGCAAAAAGTTTCTTCAAGAGTCGCAGTTTCCCAAAGATTGATTACTGCCTAAGTAGTATTTCTATCTGAATGACTACCGCAAGTAGTTTTCCTCAGGATCTATAATTTATATTAAATTCACGACCTATATTTTTTCTCCTCATTCAATATAATTTTTCCTGTCCGCGTTATCTGCTCCACTTGCGTTGCACGTAGTCGAAAGGAATCCTCAAGAAATTTTAGAAAAAGTGGACCATTAGAGCTTCTCTTGATAAAACTTGACCCTGGACTACCTTTCACAGATAAACACTAACTACCCTGCCACGAAATCTCTTTCTACTACTCCCTGAACAATGGAGCTCGGAGTGGAGTAATTTTACACCAAAGTGCGTACCCTAATAACAGACCAAGATGATTTCCATCTCTTTCTATAAGATCACTCTATAGACTTAACATTGCCTCTAGAGTTAAAGTCTCTATCTACGCACATACATGTGGATATTTCTGGTATTAACCCTTCGCGGTTCGCACCTTCTTATAATCACAAATTGGTCGGGGTTCACTGCACCCCAGCATATGTTTTGAGTTACCACATTCGTTTTTTTGTACCTTTTAACTTTTAAGTGATCATAGTACATTCGCAATGCTTTAATAGTGTTTTTTTATAGCTGTAAATTTTGATATAATGAAAATCGTGGTTAAAAAGTCAGTTTTGGATGAAAGGAATTTATTCGTTAAAATTCACATTTTTAAATTTTAATATTAATGTCTACAAATTTACAGAAATATTGAGAAAGAAAAAAATTACCGGAGGTGCGACACACCAGTGTGACCACGATGGATTAAACCTTGAACGACTCCTTAATCCCACTATAAATCACGATCAAAGTACCCAAACAATCCTTCTCCACATTAAATTCAAACAAATTATCAAAATAGATTAGCTTAATTACAGTAATTGACAGAGGAACTTTATATTTCACGAAGCTTGTCAACGCTCTGTATTTTGTACGACCAGTGACGCAATAAATACTTTAAATACGTAAAAAAAAAACCCTCTGCACGTCTGCCCTTTTATGATACATTGAGCCTAATGAATAAACTGTAAGCAATTGCTTTTTCTTAATATTTTACTAGGAATTACTTAAATTCATGTGATAAAAACACAAGCATTTGCTTTATCTTGTGGGAATTCCTAAACTGACAAGGAATTACTTAAAGGAATCGCTTTTCCTTAATTTTTTAAGGAATTGCTTACTACTCGAATGAATAAAGTGTAAGCAATTGCTTTGTTTTTTAATATTTTACTAGGAATTGCTTAAATTCGTGTGAATAAAAACACAAGCATTTGTTTATCTTGTAGGAATTCCTAAACTGACAAGGAATTACTTATGAAAACAAGAAATTCCTTTTTTGTTTAAGTAGTTGCTTTTGAAGCAATTGCTTTTGCTAATAAGGAATTGCTTGTGAGGAATTGCTTAGTTTTTATTCATCAGGCTCATTACGTTCTGCACATATTCGCCAGCGGCTACCTCTAATTCGAGCGTGCGAGCCCCATCCTTTCATCCCTCGGTATTTATGCGCTGGAGATTCCTTTAAAAGGTACGTGGAGCGTTTTCGAGGATAAACACGGTCCAAAACGGGTCCCCGCGGATGGCGAACGCGGGGAGTCATTTGCCTCTAGCTCATATATATTTTTAGCGCCTCGGTTGGTCAACATTTTCTCTTTCCCAGCGTCGCCTCCCTTTCTCTCCTCCCTCTCGTATTTTCTTTCGGGCACGTCCTCTATTTGCGTTCTAACGGGCGCAGCTGTCGCGGAATCGCGCGCATTTTAATTGCACAGATCACCGAGCTATTTCAAGGTAAAAGCCGCGAGGGTGCATCGGCCAGCTTTCGATCGAATCGTCTGTTTCTCTGCAGCGTCAGGTCGCTTTCAAACACTACTTTTACTTTCGTCCTGAATGTCGTCGACCAGGCGAGCCACTCATTCTCCTTGTACCTCGCGGAACTAATCGTGGAGAGTTTATTGGCCATTTTAGATGCTGCGAGCTGATACTCGTTATCAGAATCCTCCGTCGAGTATATAAGCCCCTACTTTCATAGGAGTTTCTTCGCAAAGTGGCTAAATCAGGATACACTTGTTTCCTATAACTGTTCTCCCCTTTTTTACCCTTTGCAACGGTTCTACGTAATCTTCCTTAACCATAAAAAGAGATTCATTTAGCAGCGGAAGAATTTGCAAGATGAGGAGGGTTCTCGAAGGTACGTACCTAAGTTATTGGATCACTTCTCGATATAGATCTCGGCAAAAAGCCTTCAATCTACCCGAGAGTTCTTGGCGCGATATTATTCGCCAGCGGCGATGGTCTATGATTAACGGAGGCCTCCCCGATCTGGCGCCACCAGGGAAATGTACGAGATACCGCGAGATACGAAGGAAAATATTTTCCCCTGGCCAGTTTATTTGCAGTCTGCGTACGCTTCCACGTGGAATTCGCTAAAAACACCGAGCCGATTTGTTTCCCCCGGCCACTGTACCTGGTGGCGGGACTTCGATGCACTCGCATGCAAATTCTCAAACAAACCGTGACTACGAAGTTTGGAATCAGTGCAGATGGCTTGAGGCTTGGAATTATTGAAATTCTTGGAAATTTCGATTGCCTCAACAGCATTGAAACTTCTGAAAACCTCAGTTTCATCTTTTTCAAGAAAGATTTGAGAACTATAGTAAACAAAGAGCAGTCAGTCGATTTGTAAACGTCCATGTTTATGTAAATTTCCCATTATCCTGCTTCCTTTGTCGACCTTGCGACGAGTGTAAACAGGTAAACAACTTTTATCACCAGACTTGACGTTAATCCCTCCCACTAGGCTCGTAATAGACGTTATAGCCGTATAAATAGAGGCTAATAGAAATCCAAGTATTCCTTGTAAACATTCTTGGAATTAATGAAGTTAAAGTTGAATACTTTTTCAAAAAGTATCATACTTCCTACGTAACAGACTCTTTGCTAAATAAATTGAAGAATAAAAGCCTTCAACCTTCAACCAACGATTTCCCAGAAATTTGAAAAATCGAATTCATAGAAGCACCTGAATCTACGAACACCAATTTCCCTTTCACGTTCCTGTACATGTGACGTTTCTATCCACGTCCCTGCGCATGTATTTTATTCCTCCATCCATCGCTTCTTCAAGGTTTGGAAAGGAGCGGAGATCCGTTAATTAATACCACGCCGGTGGAAAACGCGAGCCGACAAAGGCGGCTGGATCGCGTCACACCCCTTTTCCACACTCGAGTATCGTTACGTCGAGTTGCTGTCGATTCAATTGCACCCCCCTCTATTTCCTTGTTTCGAGATCCATTCGAGCCCCGCACTCGTTATCGGCACTCCTCGATACGCCCCCGCGCTGCACCGTCTACTAAAAGATCGAGCCAATTGTAAATGCACCGCAGACGCCATTGGAAGCACTCTCTGCTTATCGAGCACCACTCCAGTCCGGTGCGTTAATAAAAGTGTTTGCTGTGACATTTCCATGGGCAAACAAGTTTTCCAGTTTTAGACGGAACGCTACGGAGTGTTGCATCCGTCGCACTGCATTGGGGACGCGCATTTCGAAGCGGAGTCTACTAGTATCTCGATCTCTTTTAAATTTTTCGAGCTGTTCGTTGACTACTGGATACAGCTGCAACTGTGTCTTATCGATGGAACTTGGATCTTTTAATTATTAAGACGTAAGATTGCATTTATTTCTATGTTTAGCAAATATCCGCGGGTGTCCCAACATATTTTATCGCACCTTCAATTCTAAGGGACACTTAAATAATAATATAATTAAATATTAATACAATTAAATAAGAAATATGTATAGCTTGCAAGGAAAACTTGTAAACTAAAAACGTAGAAAACACATTCAAGTCGCCTGCCACTTACATACTTTTTCTCTTACGTAATCATCTTATTATTCTTTTACTACCTTTGTAGATTAAGCGTGACTGTGTTGCAGCGAACCTTGCATTTTAATGCCGCGTTCCGTCTGACAAACTGAATATAAATGACGGAGATAAAGGAGGAGGTTTCTAAAGCGGCCATTCACGCTAGACTCGACGTTTTCGTTCGTTTGAAATCCTTTTAAACCCGAATTGAAGGCGATTCGTCTATCGCGCGAAAACGGCTGCGCCGACGATACATGCCTATTCAGGTCAGACGTCGTACAAGTGCAACGAGAAGCCGTCCGCGTACGCTAAGCGAGCCACGTCGTGATAGTTAATTGTGTCAGATTCGCGGCGATTCGTGGGAAAAGATAAATGACAAGAAATCCCCATTAGCCCTTAATTCCCGGAAGAGGGAGTGAAAAATAGGATCGTGGATAGGTACAGATGCACTAGAGAGACTTTCAATTCCTATTCAATTCCTATCGAAGACACTTCGTTCTACATGCGTCAGGGATGAATTCTCAGCTCTGAGAATTCTCACCTCGACTTATGCTGCCCTCCTTACTTAAAATGTCCTATCTAGCATTTTGAAACAACCGAGAAAATTGAAGTTTCCTCATTTTTAAATTTAGATTACAAAATTAGGAATTACAAAGAACTGATCGTCTGTAATAGTGACGCGTTTTTCGTACAATACAAAGCCTTGTTCATGCCAATTGGACGAATAGTTTTCTCTGTATGCTGTCAACGCGGTTGAAAAATGTCATGTTGAGAAAAATACATTCAAAGTTCCTCGGTCGCGCACTTGCCACCGTTTCACCGAAAATACTATATCTCCGTCAATGTTATGAATTTCTTCATAAAATTTGGAGAGAGCATTCTTGAAACGTGTGTCTTGTAGAAATTGTGAAAAAGAAAAAATCAGTTTTTCCGATTGGTTTACAGTGGTCTCTCCTCTCAAAGTTTCTAGTTATAACTAATCAGGGCACTATTACTCCACCCAAAATCAAGACACCATTGTCTCACAGCGTTGAATGGCGTTCTGCCCTAATAGTAACAGCAATATTGTTATTAAGTCGCACCCATAAAAATGAGCAAACGCTGATCACTTTGACTGATTTCATGCACCTGATGCTAACCGAATATCCACTCTGGCCTACCGTCTGCACCAAAACTCCTCGCAACGAAAATAACGGACCACTATACCTCATTAAATTCATCCACGTTCCTCCTAATCCACCACACCCCTGCAGCCGTATCGTTTAACAGAAAAAGAAAAACAAAGAATTCCCATAAGATTCGGTTGATTTGACATTTGGAAGGCAATCACGAGCGGGGCCCGTGTCACCGCAAAAAGGAGACGCCACGCCTTGCATTGTCGCGCGCATAAGAACACGGTATCGTTTCCGTTCGGCCGCCAGGGGCGAGCGGGAAAAAACGAAAGTGGTTTCAAACTGGATCGGATCGTTAGACCGGTCCTAGGCCTTTGGTGCCTATTATTTACCTCGCCACGCTGAACGCACCCCGCTGGACCATTAGCATTCCCGCGATTCGTGCACGGCGAAAGCCTCGCGCGAGGGCATTCTGCACGGATTTCGTCGGACTCCCGGCGGTGGGTAAACGACGATGAACAGTGTCAGTTCGGTATATGTGTAACCCGAAGTGAATGCGATGCGTCACGATCGACGCGCCTCTTCGCAAAATTTCGACGGTGGCTTGCGTGCTCCAAACGAACTCGAAGCGGGCGATTACTGACACCAGGTCAGGTATTAATTCAATTATACAGAGTGCTTCAAAAGCGGGTGGGTATTTTGGAGCACTTATCGCGAACTGTTTCTTTTCACAGCTTCATTCGCAATTTTGGTACTGTAAACTGGGGTGACTTTGCCCGTCCGGGGTAACTTCGCCCACTTTTCGGAAAGACTTTATTTCATTTTATTGTGGAGTAGTTAGAACACATGATGTTTTGTAATCAATAGCAATAATTTCTCCAAGGTCAAACGGAAAAAAATAGCGAATTCAACCATATGGTAATTTTTAAGTCAGAATAAAAAAGTGGGCAATGTCACCCCGGCGGGCAAAGTCACCCCAGTTTACGGTATCCAATATTATGTTCAAATGCTGCACCAACCCTTTCGTCGCACTGTGTATAGAGTGTGCACGGACACTCGCGATATCACGATGGACGATTACTCGAGTTTACGGGGACATTAGAGCGACCAGCTCGCGGTGGCAAAAGTGAAAAAGAAGAATGAACAGGGCGTAATGTATTCTGCGTCGAAGTAGAGCGTTATCTTTGAAGGTTCTTAAAGTGTTTGCCAGCCGTTATCAGCGAATACGAGTGTACTAACGTGACGTTAACAAATCGTTAATCATCTTTGTGCACTTTGGGCGCACGTGCGACCACGTCGCCAGTGTGCTCGCGATACGGAATGCGCCCGGCTTATTGTTTTTCAATAGGCAACGCCAGCTGTCGAAGAATGCCTGTCTTGCGTGGCTGCTGCCATCGCTCCAGACATGGTAACAAAAACAAACGCTTTGCCATGCTCCGCGACCCAGTATAATTCCACCTTCCTGCATCGATGCTTCCATCAAACTCTATGTACATACTTCCACATTGTGACTGGAGGATTAGGGATGGTCGCAATGGTAATCTGAGGTTCTGTGCGCGAGGAAATCGAAGCAGAACGATCAGGACACGAAACAAATTGATGTTAGAATCGATGAAGATCTTTGCAGGTGCAAACGGAGGAAGTGTTTAACGGATTTGACCAAGTGCAGTTGGTTTGAAATAAGAATTCAAAGGCTCTGATACGTGTATGATATGGGAAATTAAAGTTTACCATACCGAGTGCTCTAATTAGTGCCTTAGCTAGCCTTCGATTACATAAAACAACTCGTGCTATAAGTCATTGTAATCGCCTTACAACCGCCATCAGCAGACAACGATAAGGATATAGCATTCCATTTAAAAAAAAAGAAACGAAGCTGACCTTCATGTCCCGGAAGCGACATCAAATACAAAGAAATCGTTATCATTGTCAATGTTTCTATTTCTAACACGTCACTTTTGTCCGACCAAGTTTTCCTCTAACCGCTATGCTTTCAGAAATAATTATATATACTCTACTCCGATATAGCGAAGCGAAAACACGTGAATCCGCTTGTTTCCATCGGCAATCATGATACTCCGCCGCCCGTTTCAGAGTCGTACGATTTCATCCACTAAACGTCTAGAATGCCGCTCCGTTCCGATAAACAAGGAATTTTTGGTGGCCGCGGACCGGTCGATTTATTTTCACCCACGTAGACGTCAGGTTCGACTACGCGTTTCGAGTAGGAGTCGAGGCGCAGAGAGCAGCGGAGAGAACACGCTCGACGCGATTGGCGCACCAGGTAAATTCCTGGCCGGGTCGAGGCACTCGCCAACGCAAATACCCGAAGAGAGGCTTTCGCAAGAGGCGATCGGCCCGCATTTAAATACCACCGTTGCCGTTTCACTCCGTACCCTCGGCCGTGTGGGTGCACCTTAAAGTACACCTCGATCGCATCCGCGACAGCGCCGGGCGGGGGCGGAGGGGACCCCGGGGTTGCACAAAGCGATGCATTTTAGCAGGTTGATGCCGCGGCGTGATTTACTCGCGCAATAGAATGCGCACGATGCACTCCGAATGGTAGGAAGAGCAATAACTCCGCGCGTAAACCGATAGGCGTGCTTTAATGCCCTATCTGCATGCGGATCGACACGTCCCTCTTTCTTCTCCTCCCTTTTCCTTCGCGTCGATATTCTTAATGCGTTTGTAACCTGTTATGTTACCATAACAATAAGAGGATTCCACGGCGGTGATGCGGTGGGACAGTTTTTATGGACACGCTTCGGCCGTTGCTTTGTGTGTTTCTCTTTGTGATAGTGTCGTTTGTTTTGATGTAGAAATTCTTTTTGGCGCTGGTCGTGGTTTTCATTGGTGACGGGTATACGTTGGTTTGGGATCTCTTAATTGGTTCCGCGCCACGGTGGAAATTCAGATTTTTCGAGGGACTATAAAAAGTAGATTGTGATATTTAATTGTAGGAAAATAATTGTTGTGTAATATGCTCCAGAGATTCAGCTCTTTTTTATTACCTGTATTTTGATTTCGACACTGAATTGGGAAACGAATTATTTCTTTGAGCCCAAGTTTCATGACCGATAAATATCACGAGCCACCGGTGACCCACGTGGCACAGAACGTGTTAATAGTATGGGGGATTGTGCTTTTAGAAAGTAGTTTGGGTTGAATTGTGGGGATACTTTTGTGTCAAAATTGAATTTAATCAAGACAAAAACGAACCTGGTTAGATAATATAGCTTCAACTTGATATCTAACTCTCGCTCAAGTTTCTTCACGCGCAGACATTTACAAGTCTCAAAACTGTAGTTTTTGTTTTGGAAAATTGTAACCTTCTCTCTATCAACAAAACAGGAGTGATGGGAGAAGATTTATTGGCGTCGATAAGAACGAAACACTTGAATAAACTTACAAAGAGGACTTCAGAACACTATTACAGAGCCAAATTCCAAAACCCACTCCACATTTCCTACAGCACACATTATCAAATATTTAATGAACGATATATACGATCACTCCAGAACATTCCTACATTCAAAGAAAAAATTGTATACTTTACTCAGCTTCCCAGATAATAAAGGCACCAATTTTCCAAGATACCCCTTAACAGGCATTTAAGATCATGAATAACCTTCGAAAACACTTTTACCTACAGAAGAACCTCCAACTTCACTTCACACTGCCTATAAACCACAAGCCGAGCGAAACGAAAAACCCCTTCAATTTACTCTGCGGCTCGGAAAATCGAGAAGCAAAGCTGCTCCGCGCCTGACACGGGTAAACGAAGAGGAATCGCTCCACAGGCAACACGCGTGAACGTTAAACTGAACTCACATTAACCCTGGGCACCGAGGCCGATCTGCCGTTGATCCTTCTTCGTCGTAGGATCCTCGCGCGCTCCCTGTCCCGCCTGCTGCACCTGTCTTCCTGTCGCGGGACCAGAGGCAGCTGGGGGCCTTCCTCGAGGGAGCGGACCCCGAGCAGGACGCACCCCTCATCCTCGTCGACGCCCGCCACGCCGCTGCAATTCCGCATTCCATCGGCCTCCGTCTCGTTGCTCGACGAGCACTTGGACAGATCCTCGGTGGACCTGGACGACGTGATCGTCGCCTGGCGACACTTCTTCCTCTCGATCACGAACGAGGAGGCCCTGGCGCGCCGCGCGGGATGGTCCTGTTGGCTCCGCCTCGCGATCAACTGCTCTGTCTTGGTCGGCAAGTCCTGCGACCTGCTCGTCCTTGAGCGGTACCTCGTCAACTGACCGCCATCGCCGCCCTTGCGCGAGGCCGCGCTCTTCGACGGGTTCTTCGCGAACACGGAGTCTTTGGTTTCCTTCCGATCCCTGGTGCTTTGGCTCTCGTTGTCTTTGGTCGTCGAGCTGTCCAGGTCCTCGGGTGTCGGCGAGGACCCGTTCCCCGGCGCGGACACGCTCCTCCTCAAACCTCGTGATCTCTCGAGCTTCGAGACATTGGTGGAGCGAGTCAGAGTGTCGTTGTACTGAAAGTTCACCGTTGTCTTGAAGCCTTGGTCGTCGCAGGTGGCTTTGCAGTTCACCACCTCCAGCAGCTTTATCGAGATCTCGAGCTTCTCCTTCTTCACTCGAATCGAACTTTCCTCGATGATCTGACCGATGGAGGTGTCCTCACCGTTCTCAGGCGCCGCAGGATCAGCCGGCGACTTGGCGTCCACGCGACGACAGGACTTGAGGCACTGATCCTTCTTCGCCTCCGCACTCTTCTCCTCGAGGGAGGCTCTCTTGTTGATATGCGAGGTCTTCAGCACACGTGGAAAACACTTGACGTCCAGCAGACTAGCGGCGTCGACGTGGTCTTGGTCGGCACGCCGCTTTTCCGTGCACTGAGTCTCGCGCGCTCCGTCAGCGTCGACGCACTGACGGATGGAGATCAGACGGCACCCGCCGTCGTCCCCACTATCTTCCTCGATGATGTACATCCGAAATAACTACGTCGCGCGCGTCATCGTTGCGTTACGAGGGTATTTCGCGAACCGGAGGTCGCGCCAGTTCCTCTCGGTGCTTTTCGACTCGCTTTGGACGTCTCATAGTCTCTTCGCGCTTATAACAGTGCCAGCTTGATATTCGATTGATCGTTGGTGTGCAATATTTGGTTAATAGCTTCTTTCACTGTCCACCTCTTATGAAAGCCTGGGGACGCTTCCGGACCAAGGTGCCGGAAAGTGACTCGACTGAATCTTTATATTATTCTAGTTGTACATCGATTTAACGATCTACGTATCGCTTTATCGCGTCTATTGGATCCTTATGCGATAAATTGAAGCTTAAATGTTGAAACGCACCGGTCGGTTTGCAATGATTTTGGTATGTAACAAGCTCGAAAGCAGTGTGCCTGGAGCTACAACACCGTTTCCTTCGGCCTGGTCCTTCAAGGCTCCACTTTCAAACTACAGTAATTAATTCGTAACCAATTCAAGGTATTATCCCCCCGAGGGGGGAAACGATTATCAATCAATTGGGAGTTGCCTTCTCCTGGTTGTTTTTGAGCCTGCAACGCATTCGGAGGAAGAGCCTCAATTTCCCAACTCCGCTCGTAATTCGCAGTTATTCCCTCGAACAATCATTCCGCAAGATCATCGTCAGCAACATTGCAAGCCGATATTAACCGCCCTCGAAGCGGCGTAATCATACCGCACCAAATAAAACCGCTCGTATCCGCTCGCGAACCACGTTTAAAAATCTTTTTCTATCGAAACCCTCTGGCTGATTCCCTTCGAGAGCAAATCGAAACGAACGACGACGAGTGGCACCCGATATCCCGATTTCAAAATGCCCGGCGAGTGGATTGTAGCCGCCTGGGCTTTTGCAACAACTCGAGTGGTGTCCTCTTTCGTGCTCCTCGGGCGAACGCCTCGTTATTTTCGAGTCGTCGGTCAAGGATCCTCGCGATTACGAATTCCGTTTGCGCGCCGTTTCGTCGCGTTACTGCGAAACGGTCCCACGCGACTCGCGAGCGGCTTCTGTCGAGTTTCGGGCTTCTTCCAAGCTTCGCGAAAGGCGACTCGGTGTCCCTCGTAATCGCAGCGAGCCTGCTAGATCCTCGCCGGCTCAGAAGAGAGGACGAGGGCGCGGGCAATTTGCACGGGCGCGAGAGCCGCTGCTCGCGTCACGCGATCGGTCCTCGCGAGGGCGAGCCTCACGACTGATCGAAGGCACGGCCGCGAGTACCGCGATCTTTCCACCGCAACGTTCCTCGCGCTACGTCCTTTCCCAGTCTCTTACGTTCACGTCAACCGAACTGCTCACCAAAAAACGCCCGGCAACCGACGATTATGCCTCGACCCGGCGAGCCTGGAGATTACAGGCTAGACACCACCGATATTCCTGGCCCCGTGGTGCCCTTTTCACGACACAGTAGATCAAAGATCAGCGCGTACGAAGCCGTCCAGTGCAACGAAAGGGAAGACACGCGGAAAGAGGCGGCACGCGAGCGTGGTCCACGTCGGTTCTAGCGATCGATCGCCGACAGCCGATCGAGGATCATCGTTTTACGGTAGGTCGGAGCCGCGCGAGCCGGAAAAAGAGACGCAGAGGCGTCGAGCGCCGGTGGCCTACTGCTGGGGCTCTCCTAATCCCGCGCACGGTACAGCACGTATGCAACACGCACACTCACGCACCCAGGCCGGCACGCTCACGTTCACGTTCACGCACAGGCACAGAACATTGCGTTGCACATGCACGGGCCCTGTGTCGGGGTGGCACACACGCGATTGCCGTTCCATTCGAGCACCGCGCTCTGCTCGAGCACTCGCCTCTAAACTCTCACCGGTGCGCCGCGGCTCGTTCGGGATCTCTCTATGCCGCGGTGCCCCGCCGCTGCTCCTCCGTCTTCCTTTCTCTGTCTGCGGAGTGGAAACGCCGCGTAGAGGAGAGGAGAGCCCTGTCCCGAACACGTACGCGCGAACGGGCCCGCGTACGCGTCCTCCAATCACCGCCCGATCCGCCACTTTGCGGCCTGGAATGCCTTTTCCTTTCGGAAACCCGCTCGAACCGGTCGCCCTCGCCTCCGCTGCTCGCCACGCACCGCCGTCGATCCTTGGGTGCCATTGGCAATTGATAGATCGAACGGGGTGGGGGTCGACAGGGAGATGGGCCAACGCGAGGGAGGCGACGTCAAATCACCCCCTCGATGCTCCTTTCAACGCTCCTTTCGCATCGATTTCGAGTTCGGATTCCATGGGTTCCTGGGTTCGGGTAGTTAAGGCCCTTTCACACGGGACACTTTTGTAGCTGGCAAACACGTCTTCTGCCTTCTTTCGAATGTACACTGCCATTTAGAAGTGTTAGCACACATGATTTTTGTGGAATTATTGTGAAAAGCGTTGCTTTATTGAAGAACTCTAACAAATTTTATTTTATTGGGTACTAGCTTTACTAGTCGACTTTGTCCGAAATTTAAATTCTGAATTTAAATTTTTTTGAAAATAGTCACATTCATCTGGATTAGTTAGGTATAATGAGCTGGAACATATTTCGTGATCACAGAGTTTAACGTTTTATAGTTTTTAGGCAATAGACAAACACACAAACACTTTCTGCTTTATATATTAAGATTTTAAATTAAAAGCAATGAAAATTCGATTTGTACTAAATGTCATGATTTGGGCAAATACAGCGGGTGTCCAAATACTTATTCAGTGTATGATGTATCTAAAATGCTGGTCTTGAATCGGAGGAGTGACTGATTCAAGGATTCGTCTAGCTTTAAAGACTTGAGTTTTGTTGGATAGTGTGTTGACCCTGTGCAGATGAGACCATCGGGTACGTCGGTGTTGATCAAGGTGGGAGAAGAAGGTATGGGCAAAAGGTCAACGAGTTTGCTATTGTTACGAGGTTTTGTGTAATACACACCAGTGTTTCTGATCGTGAATAGTAGGTGCAAACTTAATCGGGGAATAGTACTCGTGGAGGAAAATAAATAAGGTATAGTAAATGTAGGTGTGTAACCGATTGCATTACAGTGAGTTGGTAGGAGATAGTAGAATTTTAAAAAATTCACTGTCAACTGTGAAATCTAATACAAATATTAAAGATAAAGAAAAGAGTGCAGCTCAGTATCGATTAATCTCCTTCGTGTTTTGATTTCATGATGTTATATGTACAAGAGTTTGTATGACTTTGTAAATGGAGTAAGGAGACGGCAGAAAGTTCCTTTTCGTGAGTTGAATTTCCAGTTTCGTAAGAATATTCAAAACACAAAATACGCTTTTCATGGTTGCAAGTATGCAAACTCACCTCCATTACCTTATCACGCAACTGAATTACTTGTTTTTCCAGAAACGCAATTATCGCGGAATGTTTGTCACCGTTTCGAGTACTGCAATTAAAAGTGATGAATGCATTTCTTGCAAAAATGACTTTGAACGTTGAATTTGGACCCACCTTATTCATTGATTAATTTATTCTGCTGTACTCTACTGAACAGTGCAGCGTGTTGAAATGGAGTAACAGAAAAACAGATGCCAGGAAATTGCATCAAGTCGCATTTTCTACCTCGAATGTCCCCGTTTGATAAAAATATTGAAAGCAGGGAACATTTCATCTATCCCTGATGAATATTAATACAATATTAATACTAAAATATTATTATTATAATATTATCACTAAAATATTATTGCTATAATATTATTAGTTACTAATAATATCATTACTAATAATATCATTACTAATAATATTATTACTAAAATATTTCGCAATAAGCACACTTTACCACCGGTGAATACAATTTTAATATCCAAAGGCCGCCATTTTCGATATCTGTAGTAATGTCTCGACATCCGTGATGGATAATTAAAAACTCGTCAACCATATATTCATTACCCCCTTCTATATCTGCGAATTCAAATTCCACGACTGGTACCTCGAACTTCATTCAAAAAAGAAAATATCAATGCAGTCTATATCACCGATGATTTGAATACGTAATTGAATTTGGCTGTACCCCAACCCTGCCAGCAGCGCGACCGTGGTTCAGTGCCATATGGCCAGGATCGATCGAGCTGCGAAGCAAGAGAGAAGTAAAAAAGAACCGTATACCCAGGAAAGTGTCCCGCATGGGTCGCTAATGGAGCCACTTTTGCGCAAGGAACGCCGATAGACGCCTGTCGACAGCGTTTTCTATTGTGCCATTTCTCGGATTGCATCCGGTGTAAAATTTCACTTTGGATGTACCTGCTGGTATTAGCCGTCGTTATCGAGCCTGTTTTCTGTCTTCTTCGTGGTTTTCGCGGGTTTTTACGTGCGGCCAGCCACCACGCGACGTACCAGCCGAGACGTGAGACTGGTTTCGCGTCAAACCCGGTGCCGTTCTCGATCCTAGATCGACCGTTTGAAATCTTCATCCATTTCTTACAACGTTCACTAACCACTGGACGTTGCAAAAACCACGACACAACCGCGACAAATGGAGTCAATCGACTTAAAATTACTTAAAAAATTCAATTTCCACCACAAAGTTCTACTTGAACGTTTTCGTCCTTCAAGACCTTCACTCTCACAAATATCGCGAGCAGTGCAAAAATTCCGACACAGAAAATCGCAGCAAATCGAAAGAACAGACCTCGTTAGCTCAAACTTCTTTTACACGCGGCACGAACGAGTTAAGTTTCCGGACCACTATGCCGGGAAGAGATTTCATTAAATCACTGCAATATTCTACTTGCATACAATTTGATAATGTACACATCGTTTTATTCTGTTTATTTGATCCTTACGCAATAAATTGAAGCTTCGATGTTAAAATGTAGCGTTCAGTTTGCAATAAATTTTGGTTTTAAGATGCTTGGAAAGCAATGTGACTCGGGCCAATCCATTTCTCTCAGCATGCTCCTTCAAGGCTCCATTTTCAAAGTACACACAGGTTAATTCATAGTTCTTTTTCACGCGGCACGAACGTGTTTAGTTATACCAATCAATCAAGACTGTATACATAGAGAAGGGATCCCCGCAGGGATTTTCGAAGCGACTGCACGCCGCGATACTCGGCCGGGTTCGCGTCGAGGTTTCTCTGCTCGCACGTGCCTCGATCGCGGATTCGTTTACGCACGTGCGCGCGGGATTCCATTAATTGCTCCACGCACCACCGACACGTGATGCACCCGCGACGCTCCCCGTCGCCGTTGGACGCGTGCGACGCCGTTAATTATAGCCCGTGCAAATAAATCGGAATGCTTGCGCGATAACGAGACCGTGAGAAATAGCGGCGCACCGCTCTTGCCGCGGGAATAAGTGCAGCTCTAGTGATGACCTTTTGGCTATTTTCTGTGTGCTCTAGCGAATTCTGCTTCGCTGCAGTGAGATATTGTAAAGGAGGGTACTTATAAAAGTAGTGGTGGATTTAAGGAAAAAGGCCCACGTGGCAAATGTTCTGGGACAGCCCGCATACATAACAGAATTACAAATAACATTATGCGCGTGTGGTATGAAAATTATGGGAAACCAAAAATGAAGTATTTGGATAAAATCGTTCATTAGAAAATTGTCCGGGGTCCTTCTGGGCAGGGACCCAAGCGTCAACTGCTCATCGACCGCTCGTTAAGGGGAGGTTCGGGTCTAAAAGTGGATTTTTTTTTTGAACGTTCAACCTTTTTGGAATACGTGTTTAAAAGGATTTTTTGAAATTAGTAAAATTCCCGAAGTTATAGGCATTTGAATAGCCAATGCATGAGTACCTAACACCCGGCCACTCGGCACTCACGTAAAACTTTAAACGCGTTTTTCTCGAAACGGTGTTCTTAAAATCGGTGAAACCTGTATCTCTAAAAGTTATTATCCGATTCCACTGACACTTTCTTATTTTGACGAATATACTTCTGGTTCGTGGAGAAACCAGTAAAAATTTAAAAAAATGGAAATTTGTCATTTTTAAAGGCGTTGAAGGGACGAAAAATATAGCTAAAAAGTGATTTCAAACTTCAAGTGTCGTCAATTTCTAAAAAAAAAATGTAATTTTTGTAATATTTCTGGTTAGTCCACTAGGAAGTTTCATGCCCTTTAATAATCTAGCATTGTTTTTTATTTCAGACTAATGGTTTAGGTGCTACAGGTTCCGCCGATTTGGATGAACTTTTTGACGCCTCCTTTTTAACGACTCCCCAGGTCCGTCTGCAATGATTAATTATAATACAAAATTTATTTCTATAGTTTAAGACATCCTTAATTCAATGTAACAAGTCGCATTAAATTATATGTAGTAGTTTTCCTTTCACTAATTCTTGACGATCACCTATTTTTGTGGGCTCTAGACCGGAACAGCCCCTTAAATCCGCCACTCACCCGGAGTCTCTTTAAAGCGTTATAAAATCGTCAATGAGGGATCGTTTAACGATTTCCTTGCTGAAAAGGACACGCAGGTAAGCAACGTGACCACATTGTATTGTCCATAAATACAGAACTCGGGGAAAACAGTCAGCATTCAACTGCATCTGCCCACAATTTAAGACCTTTCACAACATTACGACACCCCAATCGCTATTGACAAGCCCCACTGTTCCACCTTCTAAATAGAATCCCCGAACGTTTCCATCCATAAACAGTAAACCAAATCACCCACTCCTAAAGCCGTACAGAAACTGTTAGCCTGAGCCTCAGTAGACAAATCAGGTCCCTACCACAAACCCCGTTCCTCTTATCTTCGACAATGTCCCTAACCTGTTTCGAAATCAAAATTTTCATCAGATACCCAGCGTGTAATAAACGATCGGTGGTAATTACAATCTGAAAAGCGAGCGTAAACTCAGCGGACTCCGCAGCGTGAAGCAGGTAGGTACATATAAGAAAATGCTTGCTACCTAATCGCGGTCGCGGCGCATTCATCAGCCCGATCGCGAGCCGTGCTATTAAGGATCGGCGAGCATCTCCTTACGGTCGCCATAAATTACTCGAACGAGGATGTTCAACTGCCAGGATCGTTTTTCCCGAGCGTGCGACCGTAACCCGAGCCGGGGATCGACGGAAAAATCGCGACGTGTCGCGGCACGGTCCGCTTTATGATTAAGCGACATCGGTGAGGTTGCAATTAGAAGCTGCGACTGCACCGTTAGGCTGTTGCCCGGCGTGGGTACCGCGGGACACCGCGCCCGTCGTCCCTGGGACGATTAATTTATTCCTCCGATGCGATTGGAGAAAAGAATGCACCGCAGGACGGAGCAACGAGCACGCTTCTTGACCTTGCATCGATCATGGGAGTGACACGACTCCGTGCGAACCAGATACCGCTTGGTATTTCAAGGACGAAGGATTATCGACTGGCTTAGAGCCTGCGAGCCTGATCCCGCTGTCCAGTCGAGTGTTTCTTTTAATTCGAAGTGATGTCGTGCGTGAACGTGTTTAATAAATGCCTGTCGTCGCGTCCACTGCTTAGGGATTCTGGAACAATAGGCCTCGGTAGCCAGCGAGGCGTGCACGGCGGTTCGTTGGTAAGGATACTTGAGGCTGATAGTATAATCGATTCTCAGACGAGGCTGTGGAACCCGCTGCAGCGCGGTTTCGCTCGTAGAAAGGCTGGCGTGCCTCTCGGCTCTGAACGGGAGAAAGGAGACTCGAGCGCACGGAATCGATGTCCTTGCGAGGCTGCATGTCAAAAACGGAGTGGGTTCATGGAATTCGGGGCCGTAAACACGCTGTGAACCTTTATTTTCCACGACTGCGGCGTACTGCCTACGTGCGCGGAATAAGTGAGTCGGGGAAACTTAAGAGGAAGGGAGCTTGTGGCGGAGACCCGGAGTTGGAGATTCATGAGTGTCCAGGAGTGAAGACTGTTGCTTAATTTTAAAACGGGAATAGGTGGAATAGTGTGGAATCTTGAAGACTTTGAACTTATCTGGATTATGTGAGAAGAAACTATATCTGTACCTCTTAAGAAAATAAATTACACCACGTGAACTGGCCATATAAAAAGCCTCTCCTGCCTACGTGAGAATTGAACAGCATCAAAATTCAGGTGGCGGGATAAGGTGAGTGTGATGGTGCTAGGATGAGCGACTGTGAAAGCGAAACTAAGGAAGTAGTGGAAGGATTGGACGAGTAATGAGTAGGTACAATTGAAGAGCTGAAATGATGGAGGAAATGATGTAAATGCCAGAAGTGAAAATTTTCAGTATTTACTTTTCAACCACAGTAACGTGGTACTTCTGAGCTCAGCTCTACCTTGCGACAATCCCAGAAACTAAAAATATATAATAAAATTTTTTTAAGTGTAACGATTTTATTTAACTTGATCAATAATGCACTGAAAGGTAAAAATAATTCCTTGTAATCTGTTAACAAAGTGCATATGACATTTTGGGTCTAACAGTCCCAAAAGTAACTGATATTTATGTTTTTTTTTAATGAACTGTTCGTCATATTGAGTTAAATTTTTTTGGGATATAAGGAGGCATTGGCACATTGTTTTTTATGTTGATCCTTCTTATTATTTATTAATTATTATGGAATCTTGTTCACCTCTTCGACGATGTAACTCCGGTTGGCGAACAGATTCCATAATAATTAATAAATACTAAGAAGGGTCGACATAAAAAAAATATTTTCTGCAAGTTTGAAGATGCCTCCTTATATCCCAAAAGTATTAAAGTTTACTGCAATATTAACAATAGCTTTTTAAAAAAAATCATAAATTTCTGGGGCTGTTACACTACAATCCTCCCTTAAGAGCAAAAATGGACTAACGTACATTGAAAAAAATTAATTTTTCCTAATCTTTAGATTAGTACAGCCTATTGGAATACATTATTCCTACTAACTCAATTCCGCAAAAAATGTAGGTTAGTCCGTTTTTATTCTCAATACCCCTTCCCAGGTATCTAAACTAAATTCTATTTTATGAATTACTCCGTTAGTGCAGCATGCCACCCGAAAAATAAAATCCCTTTTCCTTCCTCACGTAAGCAAGAACCAAACCCAGCCATTCCCCTCAGCGTTCCACGTCGATTCGCGATGTGCCGCGGCGAGAGTGTCGCAATTCGGGGCTGTCTTCGCGGACGGTGTTCAAGGCCGCGGGGGACGAGTCCAGTGAACCGGGTGGTTCGTTAGCTTCGAAGAATAAACGCGATGTTCGCGTAACGAATATGTAATGCCGGTGCATACGCACAATGGCATAGTTGCGATGAAAGTGGCTCGTAATCTGGGCTTAGCGTCGCGGCGGGAATTCATACGCGAGCGTCTCTCGTTAGCCGAGAAAGGAGTGTCCGTTCTAACGAAAAAGGACGATCGACCGCCTTTTCATATTTCCTTGCGTTGTCACGAACACTTGTGGCCACGTTTCGCGGGGAAATCGAGTGGGACGAGAGTCGATCAATCGACAGGTCGAACTACTTTTGAGGAAGTGGATCTGATTTATCATGGGAAGTAGAAGCTGACGATGTAGGTATATATATATAGCTTGACCTCTCAGTTTCAGGTAATATCGTCGAGCTTAATTGGCTACCAGTTAATCGACGACACTTCCGTGGTCACTTAATTGCACCACTGCAGCTGATGCATGAAAGCGACTAGATTTATCTTGAATTTATTTGTTATTATTGTAGCAAAGGTCTGGATGCTTTTGGTTGCATAAGGTGCGAAATACACGTTCAGTGAGCACCGAGATACTGCAATAAAACCTGCCTATGATTACCGGAGTCATTGATAGAGTTGTAATTTGTGGGAGTACCTCTCAGCCGCAAGTAATGCCGAGAAGAAAAAGGAAGTTGCCACTTGAAGCTGAAATCACCGCAACAGTTTTTCAAGTCATCGTGCCCGAGCATTCCTCTTATCTTTACGATTCGCCGGCGTAATCTAGATCAGCCGTAAACGCGTATTATTACACGGCGGAGCGATAGGCCCATGGAAATCATTAATTAGCCGACGATCTGAAGCGATTAAAACGGTCTCGGGGGGGAACGTGGAACGACTGAGAGCAGGAAATCACAGCTCGCTAGACCAACGAGAGAGAAAAGGAGGAGCAACGCGACCGCTGGGTGCAAAAACTCAATTACACGTGTCTGCTCGTTCTTTTTCTTTCTGGTTGTTTTACGAAAGCTGTTAATTCCAGAGAACAGTGGCCGATTTAGTTGAACTCGAAAGTGTAGTAACCCAGTGGCACGAATATCACCGCGGACGCCGGTGTTCCTCGCTGATTTTCTCGTTCGTGAGTGAATGTCGAGCAAGCCCGTCCATTGTATGCCAAATTCCGCGGCTCTTTCCGTCGAGGTTTGCGTCAGAATTGTAAATAAAAGCGAAACACTGTCGCGGTAGCCTTCGATGCTCGATCCATTCGAAACGACAAGTTTCGTTTCTACGAGCTTCAAGCGTTGCACGATCCAACGAGCCTTTTCCTACACGAGCGTTGCTTCGCGAATGGATTAAATGGAAAGATTTTGTGCTGGAAATAAACACGAAGTGGGTAATAAATGGGGAAAAATGCGATTTCACATTGCAAAATATTAAAGCAATTATGAGTGTATTTCATTCGCTAGAAGTTTCTGCTTGGACTCGAGCGCTCTAGTTACTGAAAATGTCGACAGCGTGTGTTAATTAGTTGAAGGTGCATGAAACGCGGGCTCGCTCGAATGATAGGCGGTTTAGTGAACGGCTAGAGATAGCGCAGAAAAGTGTGTCAATAAATTAAGGCCAATTATTTGACTCCGCGTTGAACCGAATCGATCGTTTTCATTCTGCAGCGGTGCACGCTAAGTTTCTGCATCGGGAGTGAAACGTCTTTAAAAATTTCTGCGGAAATGCAATCGTCCGCGTCCTTGTTAAGATTTAGTTTTAGTTTATAGTTTAGTGTTAGTTATAATTTTTTTTATGTATCTTTTGTATTCGAATGTTATACTCTGACGCTTACACTTATTCAGAGGTTAGGCCTAATAGCAGCCTCAGTTGGGCCTCGCCTTTTCACCATCCTATGTATTAAAATTGTTGAAATACAGTTGAAAAAAATATTCCAAACGTACTGGAACTAGAAAACAATATTCGTATGTTAAAACATTCTTTATATTAACTATGACTGACTTAAATCGATCAAACTAAGAAATGTTCGGTATCTATTCGTTTCAAACATTCGTAGATTTCTCGATTCGAAACACAATTACACGGATCGAACGTGACAAATTCACGTCACGTAATTCGCGACCAACTATAAAAGCGATAAACCACGAGGGACACTGGACATCTTTCACAAGCACCTAAATTATTACAGTGATCTTTGAGAAAGTCGAATATATATGCATACGAATGAAGTTGGGTTCTCCTTGGGACTCCACGTTCTCATAGTTTTCCTGATCTTCAGGATAAAATTGTTTCTGGCTCGGGACAAAACAAGAAATCTACTGCCATTCGAAACAGAGCATGAATTCTGTGGGAGTAGCGATGACCAAGTTCGAGGCTTCCCAAGGTGATCTAGTATCGAGGCATCACTGTTAGATGGCTACCAGCCAAAGGCACCTAAGCAACCTTGCCCCTTAACGCCTACAAATGCCTCTATTGCTCATTACACCTACATCCCTTCGATGCAACACTCTAGCCCTACCAATCTATTAAAACGAAGCTGCCATTTGTCACCCTTTCGCATCAAGATATTTCTGTGACTCTGATATTCCAGGTGCATCCCTTTAAGTTGGGTTTACATTAGTCCAGTCCAGTGATCCACTACAGCACTGGATTAGAACTGGAATAATGTAAACAGTGTGTTCATTCCAGTACAGTGCTGTCATTCCAGCAGATTTCGACTGGATCGAAAGTCTACTTTTCGATGCTACTTTTATGTTTTTTTATCCTTCTTTTGTGCGAATCTATTATTATTACACTCTACCACTTTCAACGGTTCAGAAACGACAGGAATAATCAAGACATCGACTGATTTCCAGTCGAACCACTCACTGGATCCAGCGACTGGAATAATGTAGACGTCGACGTGATTTCCAGTCGAACCACTCACTGGATCCAGCGGCTGGACTAATGTAAACCCAGCTTTAGCAGAGACAAGGCTAATTGAAAAAAAACATGAACCGGTAAAAAAAAAGTTTAATTACGTCAAGAATGCCAGTCGCGAACCACGAAAGTGTCCCGCGTGAAGAGATCCCGAACCAGAATGTCCCTGACACCTCGCTCGGGTGGCAATGGACAATACACTCGACACCAAACGACACGTTTTCAGCGATGACATCTCGTCGAAAGATATTAAGGTACAGTTACGTTTTCCACTCATTTCTACGCGGCACAGGTACGCTGGCCAGTGACTGCGCATGAAGCCGGGTCACCCATTCATTTTTCATGAAGAGCACGTACATAACTCGGCCCTGGCACGTCTGGGCGTCGAAGATTTTTAACCCAGCCGTGGATCAATTCAGCTAGTACCGTAACGCGTGGCCGTCGAGGAACCGTTGCCGCTCGAATCAATTGTCTTTTCGCGAATTCTGTCCAGCAGGGTACTGAAACGGAGTTGGAAGCCCGTTACCATATCCATGATCTATGGACGTCGCGTATCGGCCTCGGAAATCTTGAACAGCTACTTGCCTTTCGATACATCATGGACTTGTCCACGTTCTACAGTTACAGATAATGCCAGTTATTTATATTTCGTCGATTTGCATGCGAGATTATAGGCAAGGGAGCGTCGAGTGGCAGGGAAAATGCTTTGGGGTGAATAATGCGAGTGGCTCAACGATTCGTATCGCTGGTAGAAGGGGAACGGTTGGAATTCTTCTGGCTTTGATCTCTCACTTCAAGTTTCTTTCGGCTTGGAACGAGCAGTAGGGTGATCCAGTATCGAGGCTTTACTACTTTAGCTCCTGGTCACGCCCCTTTCTCTTAGCACCGCCCACAAGGACCACTGTTTCTTGGGACACCTATACACACCACTATAGATAACTGTAAGTAATCATTCTACTCGAAACATCACTAAATTTTCAGATTGACGAACAGTGTTCAAGTTTCTATTCGAAACTTGCATCGCCGTAAATGGCGAGCTGTCATCGGAAGCGATAAAAAGAAAGCAAACAGAAGGTTGCACTTGTGCTCGCGTGTGTCCCCATGGGGGACCGTGTTTCAGGTTACTGAACGGAGGCTTCAGGGGAGCTGGAGACGTCTGTCGATCAACAAACGGTGCAGCGAGACTCATTAGCCCATTAATGCGCGTGCACATGCGACTGCAGGCATGCGGGTTCACGCCCGGCGCGCCATTCACCGGCGAAACATCGACAAAGAGGCGAAGACTGGCCCGCGTCACGCATAGCTGCTCGCGCGCGTAGGTGTATCGCGAAAAAATAAAACGCACTGCACTTCGACAGATATGTGGGTTAATCGATAGCCGAAGTGGAACGGGACAGATAGTCGCTAAAAGGTGAGACCCGTTTCGACGCCCTCCTATGACTGATTAGAGCGAATGCGCGCTTCTCTAATCGTGTGTCGCTCTTCCTAGTTCTTTTTAATCGCTTATGGAAATTCAATGAAATGCGGGATAGGTATAATGTGGAAAAGCTGGATTCTAAGTAGTGACGTAGATTTGCGGTGATTGATGAGCGATGAGTCCATGTGGCACACTTTTTAGTGTATTTATTCCGGGTACTGGTGTTTTATGCTTCGTAACGTGTTAAATGAAAAAGGGAATAGGATGCAATCATAAGAAGTAATTGGCGCCTATGGATTATCTTTATCAACGTCTTTTCGTAATACATATGATTTGAGTCAGTGATTCTCAGATTCCTTTCCGCGAAAGTGATATATTAGCTCGTTGAATTACAGAATCCTATTTGTCCCATTAACGTAGCGAAGCAAGCTTGAGGGTAGAGAAGAAACTCAATACATAATTAGAAGAAGAGGCGATCAGTGTTAAGGTAATCAAGACTACTACTCTAAGTTCATTAATTCACTTGAATTGCTCGTAAAACCGATCATTGGAACCGCTAAGAAAAAGTTGATTAGGCCACTGAGGAGATAGCGAGCGGTGGTGAAAAAAAAAACAACGAAACACGCTCAACCCAAATACGAGCAACTCTGAGAGGATCAGGCGCGAGGAACGACGAAGAGAATCCCACGTATACAAGGTATTCCAAGGTCTTCAGTTTCTTATGTACTAAGCTCACCGTGACCCGTTACATTTACGCGAAGAAGGCGTGGCGTTTTACGGTTTCCTCCACCAGACGCCAGGTAGTAATATCGCGAAAACTAGATTTGCACAACGTGATATTAACGGGGGAGGGGGTCGTCGAAGAGAACGCGTCGAGACACCCCCGACGTCCATTTTTGTGTTAAGGACGGTGGATTTACGATAAGTAATTTCTCTATTTTTGTTGAGAATGTAGTGCCAATGTTACTTTTGAAAGATTTCAAAATTCTGAGTAGAACCTGGGGATTTGGAAGATTTGAAGATTTGAAGGACTTGGACGATTTGGATGATTTGGAGGATTTGAAGGATTTGGAGGGCTTGGATGATTTGGAGGACTCGAGGAATTTGGAGGCCTTGAAAGATTTGAAGAACTTGTAGAATTTGAAGGACTTGGTTGATTTGAAGCATTCGTAGGATTTGGAGTACCTGAAGAACTTAGGGGGCCTCTCCCCCTTTCAACCTTTCAATACCATCATAACATCATTGCAAATATCCAATACTACTTCAAGAAAGCTCAAAGTTACCTCTACCACAAGAAACATTCCCAGCCCCAACTGTCAATGATTCAAACTCAGTCTTCACCAATACCCGACCGGCACAGCTTCTGACGATCGTCTCGATGAACTTGTCTTTCAATGATATCGCGATTCTAATCGCTCCTCGATACGACCGCTCGCGGAACGGTGTTGCGACGCGCTATATCCGGTAGACGCCTGTCACGAATCGCGATCGGGAAATCGTTTCGAAAACTCGATTGCAACACGTCGAATCGGCACAAGGCGGTTATGCTCGTTAGTTTCAACGCTTATTCGCTGCTCGAGGCCCAGGATGCATCGGAAGCCAGCGTCCCCGGCTCCAACGAAATGCGCGTCGAGCCTCCATGTGCCGGTTTAATTAAGACACGCGTACGAGCTACGCTGTTAATTAGTTAATAAACATGGAGATGCGAGTCTGCCCGACGCGCTGTTCATACATGTTAATTAAACGATTAAAATGTTAATTGCCACGCAGTGAATTCGATTTCCACTCCCCCTTTTCTGTCTCTCAAACCTTATATTTCGAATATATTGCGAAAAGTAAAGAAATCTAACGATTCAACGTCATGGAAGATTAAAAAGCTGGGTTCTTTATAAAATTTAATCATGAAAGGAAAAAATTGTATTATGTCTGGAAGATTGAAAACCTGTTAGGAAACTTTTTCATTTCTGTTAAAAGTAGATGAATTTTTTTAGAAGCTCCATTTTCATCATAATATATCACGTTTAACACCCTCATGAACGAACCTGTTCGCCCCGGAAGATCGATGAAGCCCTCTCTGTATTCAAATTACGAAATATTCCGCTCGGTCGCGATGGGTGATCATCGTCCAATTCAATTGGCCGCCTTATCTATTAGAAGAGCGAGGTTGCACTCGGGAAATTGGACGCCCTGCCTCTCGTCAACCCCAAATTTTATTAGCTCTACCCCTCTGGTTGGTCCTACGGTGGCAGTCGGCTGGTCGCGTGAAAAGGCTTAATCGCCAACTCGAGCTTCGTTCCACGGCGCTACGCCCACCTAAAACTCGATCCACTTGCTTAGGGGAGATCGAGATATTCTCTTGCATCGAACGCAACATCTGTCGTGCCACTAACGAAATGCTCTTACGTTCTTGGGATGAAGCAACTCTCGCGAACTGTGCATGGTGTTATCGCAATTTCAGAGTACCAAGCATGTAGAATGTAGTAGTAATTGTAGCGATGTGTTTTCTTCATGTTTGAACGCGTACAACTTGATGAGATTCTTCATGGAAGATGGTACAAGCTTGGGAACATCGCGGAGAATATGGAATACACCTTTTAATTTTTATCTATGGGGAAAAGATGAAAGAAATGTTGGGTTCGGTTGGGCCTTTTTTCCTATCAAACAAATCAAAATTAAATGTGGATCTAACCTAGGGTGTTTAACTGTTTTTCAAATGTACCTATCCCAGAACTAACAAACCTTAGCGAAGGATTCTAATTGATTCTCTCAGAGTAGAATAAAGAAAAAGACCTAAGCCTCCACACTCCACATCCACCAACTATCTTTTCTTCAGTTTTCCCCAACAAAACACTAATCCCCGCCCGGGAGAAGGCACACAATTAATTTCCGAACCCCACTGAAATTCAAAGAAGACTTAAAACTGAAAACAGTCAATTTCATGATCAATCATCGTAGAATTCCAATTGGTACTCCCAAGAATTGGCTTATCACATGATTATCCTTGTAATTATTATCACAGTATATAGCCGACGGTAAAGAAAATTTGGAGTCGTAAATTACCCGAAAAGGTAAACAGAGTAATCTCTTAAAGGATTAATCCAGCAAAGGTTTAAAGTTGCAGGACCATTTGTATGTAATAAAAAGCTTTTCAGAATCTGATCAAAAGGAACTAATTTAGACAGGAAATGCTTTGCTGGTCCCTGAACAAGGTTTCGATCACTATTTTCCAGATTCTCAGTTTCAGCCACTTATCCCGACAATAGGACTCTGCTTCCGTTTATGGCCCCGCCAGTTTTACGACACCGGATTTTCTCCGGCGTCGACTAAATGTTTTCGACCGTTGGAATTTCCTTTTAGGAACCCGCGAGTAGCCGTGATTTCACGAACGACCTATTAAAGCGGCCGTAAACGGCTTGTTTTTATTCTCGCCACGGACACGTCGCCTCCTCCGTCGCGTAATTGGGTTACGAGAACGCCATCGTCCACGACGTGGCTACCTTGACGGTCTCCTCGACGCCGTGCCGTTTTCCGGTGCGTGACAATGCTTTGTACTTTGAGGAACCGTCGCCCTTCTCGACGGAAGCGGTTACATCGAGGACAGCGCAGGGTCGGCTGCGAATTTCGCCTTGCAAGAGGCGAACAGCGCGAGCTAAGTGTCGAGACGCGTGGCAATTAAGCGCTTCTTGTTCTCTTTCACCCGAAGAATCTCGGAGAAATTCGCGCTCGCGGAAAGCGAGAGCTGCCTGTAAATACCGGGGGGATTGTGTGGCTGAAACGGTTCGAGGCAAAAAGTGGACGTTGGGTGATTGAGAGATACGGCGAACCGAGTCCAGTTAATGCTGAACGCAACCATTACAACGATTACTGTGCTGCGCGGGGAAAAATGGCTGGTTGAGTTCTTTGTGGGAGTATTATGACACACTGCTGGAAGAATATTGTGGGTGACTTGAGGAGAATGGAGTAGAAAAAAGGTAATTGGTGCGTTATAACAGTAGTGGGAGCAAGTTCGACATTTACTTCTGAATAACAGGTAATTTACTATGTGAAGATTGTGTTTGAAGATAAGTCGAATATTGCGACACGGTGGAAGAGTTTTATGCTCCAAATTTGGGGTGATTTAGAGAGAAAGGGTAGAATTTTAGATTCTTGAAACTAAGGTCGGGGCCAGATATATTGGCCGGTGAATTCGTTTTCGCAGCTAACGCACACCTATTCTGATGTATGTATTTCTACGCTAAGAGCTCGGTTTGGCCTACACATCAAGAGCTTGGCGCTATCCCCACCACTTCTGGCTCACTCTTTTTCTGGCAAGGGGAGAGCGAGTCAGAAAACATTGAGAATAGAAGAATACTCCTCACGAAACTCACCGGCCAATATATCTGGCCCCGACCTTAGTGCGTTAGGAATAGTAGGGAGACCAAGTTCACTTATAATATACTTGACCCCACAGCTATCAACCAATAAGACACAACGATGACTTCACACAAAATCCTGTTGTTCCTTAAACCTTTGTACACGTGAATTACGTATGTACTTCGCTAGCACAGCTTTCATTCTTGTTAACCTTTGCGAGGAAACTAGTGGGTCACTGGGTAGAAAGGAAGCCCAGAGCCCCGAGGAGCAACTGATGCGTTGAAGCACAATGCACGACCACGTCAATCACAGGATCTAGCATTAACGCAAGTAAAGTCAACTACTCAGTTACATAAAGCCTACACTCCGCCCACCGGTTCGATCGAAGCCAAATTACCCCTTACCTCGACAGTTATGGAATAACACTCGACGTAACGACTACCTACCAGCAACACATTAAACCCCCCAATATTTCTCATATATAGAACGATGAGAAGGGACGATAACGTCGGCGCGTTTCAAAAACGTACGTACGTACCTCCCCCTCCCGAGACGTCGGGCTTTTAAACACATGCATCTGGATCGACGGTAGGGGGAGGGTCTCGTATCATCGAGAGAGAGAGAAAAAAAAAGGATCTTATTCTCATCCAGCGAACCGGTCGATTCCACCGGTACCTTTATCGTCGAATTAATTTACGATCATTTCGATTGATACGCTCCTTTAGCCCGGACGTCTCGCAATTAACCCGATGCTCCAAATAATCGGGTTGCCGGCGCGCGGCAAACCTCCCGATCGCTTCATAATAAATCGACGTTCCAGTTCCGTACGGCCGACCCAAATAATCAGTTTTCTCGATCATCGGTTGACAATTATGACAGCGTGCTCGCGGATAGGGCCAGATGGGGGTCATTGGGCCGAGCGGAAAAAACGACCACGCGTTTTGGATAACGATCCGACCGTACCGTCCACCGCGAGGAGCATCTCAACGTGTAATTGAAGTGGGTGCTGCATGATTAATTAACGTCCCGCTCGGCGATCGGGATTTATATGTTTCTCTTCCCCGGGATCGCCCCCCTCGGCCCGATTAATTGAGCGACAACCGTTTTATTGAGCCTCAGCATAGGCTACCCGGGATCACGCGGAGAAAGTCGGGGGAATGGAAAATCTGCTGGGTTCGAGGGGCATTGTTGGATCGTCGGGATAGATTGTTGGACTTTCATAGCTGGAGGGATGTGTATTGTACTTTGGGAGATGAAGAGTTGGCCGAGGGGATCGATGGATCGGGATTTGAATACAAGTTGTCGAGCTCGGTGGCGATTCTTATTGGAAATGGAGACGTCGATGGTTTTCTTTAGAGATAGTTCTCTATTTTTAAAGTCAATGTTGTCTAACTACAAAGCTGCAAAGATAATAAACCTTCAAAGAAAGAAGAAACCATCCCTTAACCTCCTTGGAGTATTATGCAAAATCTAGTATTATGTAAATAACAAATAGTAACAATGAAATAAAATATGAGTTAAGGGGTCCGGAAATCCATAAAAGGTAACAGTGGCTCACGGCTGTAATACGAGATTGGGCCCAGATTACGAATCTATCCAATCAAGTTTGAACTGCTTTTGACTATCGAAATAACAAGTCCCTCCAGAAAATCCACGAGTCTCCAAATACAGACCCCCGCAGCATTCAAGCTATCGCAGCAGAGCAACATTCCGCTGTCGCGTCGCGCAGAACAGAACCCGATAAGCGGCGACAAACTGCCTCGATGAATTATTTCCTTGTGTCTCTCCTTAATTGCAATCCAAGGTTGTGCCCGCAGTTTCGCCGTTCCCTATCGGAGAAATGGGAAACTACGAAAGCGGAGGTCACATTTCGTCGCGTTATCGAAGAACGGAAAGCGTCGTCGTTGGACACGGGCTTGCGCGATCGATTGATAAGACCAGACACCGCTATCCACTTAGGATTCCATCGCGGAAGAACCCCTAATCGACCCGCTCCAAAGATACTTCTCTAATTGCAAAAGTTACCAGCGAACTTGGCGCGTTTCCATTGATGGCTGCGATCGCATCTGCCCATTATAGGAAGCTGATGAGATTCCAATCGTTTAAATAGTCCCTTCTAGCAGCGAGGGAAAAATAATCGCCGCGGTTAACGGGGCTCCAGGCATTTAAAACTATTTCAATTTCCGCGGTAAACGCGATCGGTATTGCAGAGTGCTAGTTGGAACTAACGGCGCCAGGCGGCAGCACGCGACTAGAAAATCGTCTTACCGATCTCACGCGACCGAGGCGATCTATCGTGGATCGCGTGTGGCCGTTTCTCTTCGTGTGGCCGTTGCGTTTTGTTCTTTCGATCTTAAACCGTTTAGTATTCGTGACGGACACAATGTAGGTTTTGATTGGCGATAGATTAAAATTCACGCATGGCTTGTTACCGACGGATCGATAGATCACATAGATCCGTCGGTAAAATAGAACCGATCTACTGGATCTGTGTAGCTGGTACGGAAAAATGCTTTCATTCTCTGTAGGATTTGTTAGCAGAAAAGCCGCGGAATTAAAGAAACTGGATCAGAAATAGAAGTCACGATAGCCGAGAAGCGTGGAAGATCCTAAATTAGATCTCGATCGCTATCGCGCACGCTCCGTTCAAAGGAAATTCGAAAGTCATCGTTACATATTCAATTGTTACATCTGGCTAAATGAAATCGTTATCTACGATCGGCAGCAACCCGCCGAACGCCGAATAATCACGTTTCTATTGCTGTGTAACCGTGTGTTACGGGGCCGCGCTTTCAAATGCGATACATTAACGTCGTTTCATCTCCTTCGTTTTTTCTTCTCGTTAGATACAGTGTTGCGAGAGTGTGTTTTCTCTAATCGTCGTTTCAGGCGATAGGGAACGAAGTTTGCGAAATTGGCGGCTGTAATGGCAGCCGTGGCTCCTCACAAAGAAACCTTTTATTAACTTTCGGTCATTCCGCGGCGACTCTCGGCGGAATCTCTTCCGTATCGAAGCGTGACGAAAGGCCCAATGGGACGTGAAAAAAGTGAAATCTTCGGGGGCATATATGGGCCGATTCGTCTCTCTGCTTTCGATCCCATTATTTCCACCGGAGCCGCCACAGCGTAAAAAGGCTTTGGCGCCAAGTGTACTCACCATCGACGTGAAATAGAACTTCTCGAATTCTCTCTCGTGCAGCCGCGCTGCCGTCAGGCTCGTCGCCGCGTGTTGCGCGTGCTTCAACAGTATGTCCTCGCCCTTCTTGCACAGCCAGGACAATACCTGCAATAGAAAGAAATTCACTATGTTACTTGATGAGTTAAGAATTAAGAATACTTGGTGGGGATTACGAAGATGTGATTTGCAAGGCCTTCTTTTGCCTCTGGAACTTCATTGCCATTTAAATAACCTTCATACGCCAGTGAAATGACCTTCAGGCTCCTAATACTTTTAGTGGATCCTCAAGTGACCTTCCAAAAACCTTCGTCTGTTATTGAAGTGACCTTTATTACACGTGTATGGCCATCAATTAATTTGTGTCATAGTTTGGAAGCAATTTGCTGCGGTAAAGCCAAAAAGGAAAGTCTATGAAAAACAGAATAATCGAGCATCTAATGTTAAGCTTGAACGTGGCTTCGACACAACGTGAGATACATTTGGAAGGGTAATATACGGCTGCTGTCATTATCGAGGTTTCACAACGCGGACTGCTTGAAATCTTCTAATACCCGGTTGCAAAACTTAACGTTGCAGGCGAGTAATTAGTGTCCGCCGAGATTCGTTAAGTAATTAAGAACGGTGGCAGCTGTTCCGTGCTCGACAGCCTGGGCCCTGTTATTTATGAATAACCTCGTAAATTGCAAGTAAAACGCTGGTGTAAATGACATTCCAGTTCGTTGTACAATCTATTCCTTACTCCTGCCTTCTAATAAATACCACTTTCGTGTAACGTACCCGTAATTTATTAATAGGCTATCAGGAGAAAGGACGACTCCTATTCTAGTGCTCATATTTCATCGGGATACATTTATTTTGATGTAAGACGATTTTGTAACAATATTCCCACAGCGAGTGTGCTGTAAAATTTTACAGAATCAATGAAGTTCATATGTCCTTCCATCTATATATAGGTACTTATACTATTATATAAAAATCTTGGTGCCATGTATCAGTGCCGTTTTATCGTTTTTGGGGGCCCTAAGGCGAGCTCCATATGAAGCCCCATTAATTATTCTGAATTAAACAAAATAAAAAATACTGCGCTAACACGCGAAGTACATTAGAAGTAAAATAATTAAATAAATAAGATTAAACGTGGGGTGCATTCCACGAGAAAAGGGGCCTTCGTTATTTTCTTTCCGTCATACTTGGAGAGTCCGCTTCCAATTCTTTTCTAGCTTTTACAACCCTATCTTTGTTTAATTTTCCAATTTTTCGGAGGCCCCTCTTTCGCCTCTATATTAAGACGGCACTGCCATGTATGTATGTATGTTTGAAAGCGCAAAAGTAAAAAATTACTTAATCGATTTTGATGAATCATATACGAGAAGAATCTTTGTTTTCATGGGACTGCTATAGACCATAGAATAGATCCAAAATCCACGTGCAGATGGCTCTACACTTACTTTTAAAATTAAATGTGAAATTAAATGAGAAGCGAAAGTCTAATTTATATCGTAGCGAAGAACGGGTAATTTGCTAGTATTTCCATAAATTCCTCCATCCTCCGACATTCCCAAAACACGCTCATTACGTAAGTTCAGGCAGTTACTCAAACCTCTAGGATCTGTAATAGAATGAAACAGGGCGAAACACGAGAGCGACTCTCGTGAAATCAATTCCGTTCCACTCCATCAGCACCGCAACCACACGTATTCAATAAATTTCCACTTGTACCCCTCCTCAGACACCCTTAAACACCAAACTCACTCCATTACGACTCCGTGCTAAAAACAAATAGCACAGCAAGTTTATTCGCCCTCGCGAGCACGCGGCAAACGGGAATCCCCGAGGGAATGAATGCGCAGCTTTTACAATTTTCCAGGTTGGAAAATCAGGCCTCTGGAGATTACTTCACCTGTCGAGCGCGTATTACCCCGGGGCGACCTGGCCGAGGGGAACCGCGAGGCTGCTCCTTTAGTCGATAATTAGATCGGGCGTGTCACGCGTGATTAATGATTCGTCGTCGCGGCGCGACGTGCCGGCGAGCGAAAAGTACGCGAGAATAATTAACGGGAGCAGACGGGAGGAGAGAATGCCCGCCGAGGGGGAAGACCGGAGGGAGAGAGACGATGGATGTCGTCCTCGGCGTTCGGATCAACGGGGAACTCGAATTAAGAGAAGGGGCCCCCTGTTTCTGTGCGGACCGAGGGGCCGCGAAACCACTTCGATCATAAGCAAAGCTGCCGCTTTTCGGGTCACTGGGCCGCGTTAGGACGATGGTCGAATATTGGCCGGTAGAGGCGTGGAAGGCTGCTCGTGGGGCGACAGCACTGTCAGGACCCATTTAATGGGATTTGCCATGCTGTGTGGAGAAGTATGTCGATAATTGCGAGTCGGATGTGATGAAACTCCTGCGCAAATTATACACACGCAAACACCGTGGGGAATATACTGTAGTCTCGATAGAAAATGGTAGAAGAGTTTGTAGAAGCTAGAGCTGCGGACGATTGCAGCGCCATCTACTTGCAGAATTTGTAATTCGAGTTCTAAATATTCTTTTTCGATTTCTATGTTACTCTGTTACCACACTAAATGGTAATTGAATGTGTCTGAAGTCTGTTCCGATCGCGAAGATCGATTAGTTCTAAGTAAGAAACGCCTGGAACACGAGGAAGTGCGAAATGTACCAGGAATAAGTTAGGTTATGTCACGAGTTGTACGGGTTTTACGGAAAGCACGCAATAAAACAAAGCGATACGCAGGTGTCCCATTAAAAGCTGCGTTTACGCTTGCGAAAAAAAGTATTGTGACGCAATCCCGTCGCGGAATTTCGAGGCGTCTGCACGGACACCTGCAACATTGCTGCGTAACGTGAAAGAAACACGTTCCATAACGAGTTTATGGTTCCTGGACCACATTCATTCCCATGGAGCCGCGTCCACCGAGAAATTCCACGATCGAGGGGGATCGTAGCAAGAACCGTGCTATGGACGCAAATTAGCCTGCTCAGCTTTTACCTAAATATGCCTTATATGGGGAAGACGCCACTGGCTTGGTATTTATTGAATAACTGTGGGGCGTTCGAGGAGGACTCGAGCAGTTCGATGTAACTGTCTGATCGCTTCATGAAACTCCCTGTCAAAATACATTGCTATCACATTTTTCAGACTCAGATACAGAATGCCGCCCTCTTTAGGGTAGTTAATATTCCTCAAATTACGTACCCCGCACAAATAAAGTGCCCTTCCTCAACCTGATGCACTAAACTCAGAAGCTACTTGATTGACCTTTCACTGTCACTTCTCCCCTAAAGCTTCGCGACAGGCATGACTCCACCCCTATTTTTTCGGTCTTCGGAGCACACAGAATTTTCAAATACGCGCGGCACAGTGGCCCAAGATGCCCTAGCATCCCCCAAAGAAAAAGGAATAAGGAGATTAATGTAACCAGGACTGAAGTAATACAAGAGCTTTGTAAACAGAAAAGAAAACCGAATTTTATTCTTTAAATAAATTTTTATAATCGCCTAACGAATTACATCGAATTTCCACTAAATATTTTCATCCCTTCAACTCGGCTCCCCCCCAAGATTACATCCTAAGAGCGCTCCTGGCGCGACATCTTCCCCCATATTCAGAGATTAACATCCCTCTACTCGTAGAAACAAGGGAAGAAGGCGTGACATAGGTAATCGGTACCTACATACACTGAATTACCAATTCTACTGTCTCTACTTCAGCCTCGCGACTATGAAAGAACACCAAGGGAGTATCCCGAGCGCCACAGCATCCCGTTGAGGGATCCAAGGGAAGCTCCTGGATCATAAGAGCGTCGTACGGGTTATGCGGGTCACTGGGCCGCGGTTAAGCGAACGACGATCAAATACCATCGGTGGCCAGCGTGCACGCGCCTCGGCAGCGCGCACAGCCGCACAGGTGCGAGCGGAGAGGAGCGTCGGCACCAGGAGAGCGCGCTTTATCTCGCGTTCGCGCGCCCATGTTATAAACCGTGTAAACACGCGCTAGCGTGCGCGAGCGTGCACGCCTAACGGCCAGACAGGTATTTAGGTTCGCTGGCGGCGCGAGCCGCTTCCGCCTGCGGTGCATCTTCTCACGCGAGCGGTGTACGCGCGCGGCGATCTTATCGGCCGCAGGGAATGCCCGATACCGCGGGCGAGTCGATTAATATGGACACCTTCCGCGACTGCGTCTCCGCGACACGGAGTTCCCGACCCCGGCGACCCCGTGAAATCACGGGGTCGCGGTGCGCTTGAGCGATTGCGCGACGATTCGATCCGTTGCGCGTCGACTCGCGTGGCTGATCCGGGAATTTCGTCCCCGGAGGTTCGAGCTTAAAGGGGTACACTAGCGTAACTGACTTTATTTAACGAAAAGTATAAGTTTATACTATCTGACGTTTTGCCTGCACATTAAGGTATGTTTGAAGTAATACTCAGAATTTTGTTTGATCTTTTTTACATACCTAGATGTAGACGGTGGTGTAAGCTTCTCCAAAAAATTCTTTTCGGACTGGTGTTGGTGTCGGAACTGTTCCAGTCATCCAAAATGGAAATATTAAGGTTTATTTTATTTATTATATGTGTCGCTATGATTGGAATCACTGAGGCCCCTAACAATAAAAATTTGCAGAATAACAGCATTTTTAAAAAAATGTCTGATTTTTGCTGATAAATTCTGTAGAATTAATTTCATACAAGAAGGAAACTCGCGCGTGATTCCAACCGTAGGGACAAACATAATAAAGAAAATAAACCTTAGTTTTTCCATTTTGGATGCCTAAAACAGTTCCTACACCAACGCCCAACGGAAAATAATTTTTTTGAAGAATCTTACGCCACCGCTAATGCCTACATATATGAGAGATAAAAAATTCTGAGTATTACTTCGAACATATCTTAATATGCAGACAAAACACGAAATACGATAAACATATAGTTTTTACTGAAAAAATTCCCGGAAATGGCGTTGAAGAACGGATTGTTACACAAGAGTGTACACCCTTAAAGAAACGCGTTAAGACACCTCACTCGGTTCCAAGGGGTGAAACAATGGAGCAGGAACAGTAATTCGATTTATGCTCCGACACCCTCAATCCATTTCCTCGGTACATTTAAGGCATTAAGATAAAAAACGGAGTAACAATCATTATTTACGAAATTAAGTTAGTAGCAATAATATATTCAAATAGGCTGTACTAATCATATAAAATAGGAAAATTCTTTTTTTCTTTCAATGTGGGTTGGTCCGTCTTTGCTCTCAATGCCTCATTTGTCCGTACACTTGAGAATTACGAGCGACCCGGGCCTTGTTGCTGTTCAAAGGAGCAAGGGACCTTTCTTCACGAGTCGGAGCAACAACTCAGCACACCGATAGCTATATACACTGACTTTACGACGAGT
This sequence comes from Andrena bicolor, assembly GCA_960531205.1. Taxonomy (NCBI): domain Eukaryota; kingdom Metazoa; phylum Arthropoda; class Insecta; order Hymenoptera; family Andrenidae; genus Andrena; species Andrena bicolor. Next base: position 25,666,762 of record OY482667.1, read on the forward strand.
ATTTAGGACCGCTATCGCGGGGGACACTCTTGTCTCCGATAAATACAGACAGTGCTCCCCTTTTTTCCCGGCCACGACGGGCACCTTCCAAGTAACGATGCATCTTCCCCGAAACACGCGTTTTACGACGCCGCCCGGTTCAGCTTTTGGGACGAGCCTCGTTTTATCGTCCCACATTCGCCGCGCGGACGAGATGGAAAGGACGTCGAACCAGGAACATGATCGCTTAGCTCGGAGACCTGACGAGACCCAAATTTTCGCCCGCGACCGCGGGGTGCTTCGGCCGCGCTTCATCTCCCTTTCACGCGACCCCCATTCAAGCTAATTGAACGGTTTCCGGGGGATCACTCAAAGGTTTCGATAATTTATTTACTTAACAGGAGATACCCTTTAATTACAACGCAGCATATATAGCTACATAAGTAACAGGCAGTTTATAATAATTAACCTATATAACGGGAAAGAAAAATATACAGAGACGTTGCTCTTAATACCTTCTTTAAGCAGCGTGGCTTGGACAGCCATTGGGAGTGTCTTTAAAAAACTCGTTGCATGCCTTAAAATAAAATAATAAAATTGTACACTTCTCGATATGAAAAATACCATTACGTGACAATAAAGAAGTCATTCAAAGTATTTCCCCAAAATGAAACAGTGACTTCAATGTGATAAATACAGTTCCATGTTAAACATTTTCCACAGACGCAGTGAATATTAAATTAAAAAGAACCTAAACTCAATCCATATTCTATATTCTGAAATGCCCTACGACGTCCCATCGAAAGTTTGTTATTTATTTATTTATTAACAGAGAATGACCCAATTTCATTCACAAGAGATAACAGATAAAGCCTTCAAATTCACCAACAACAATTCCGCGATTGCCAATCACCACGCCTAGTGGACAAGGGATTTTGTTTGCTGATGTTTATACCCCGAGCCACCGCTGAACTCGTATCGATCGCACCCACGCAGGAATCCCTGTCGTTGAAAGTTCGCGCGATGTTCGCACCGATAGGCGCATCGTTCGGTTTATCGGTCAGCCGGGTATCAGGCGTGCTACGAGATTATACTCGGTTTGACTTGCACGGAGTTACATCGGCGAAGTATGCGAGGGATTGATGCCGGATATTGTAAAACGCTCTTCTCTCGGAACGCGTATTTATAGACTCCTCGTTGATGGAAGCGTTGCCGGGTGATTCGATACAGCCCCTCGTGGAAAGCTTCGTCGTTGTTATCTTTCAACGAGGTTGTTCCTGATTTAACGTTTCAACTTCTCGTCGAATACTCGCCATCAGCATCGATCATAATTTCGCCTCGATTCATCACCCCATAAAGCACGAAATCAATCGAGCGACGATTACATAAACGACAAAGAGATCGAATATAAATTCTCCGGACGCAAAGAAAACAGACGCTCGATCACCTTCCCCGATGAATTCTGCCACGCAAACACGTTGCGCAATGTCGATCACCGTTGAAGAAAGTTGTACGGGTATAAAACCGAGTTCTTTCTTCGTGCTTCGACATCGCGGAGGTATTAACGTTGTAGCGATCGTAAAAGAGAGAAGACGATCGAGCAGCGTAGACTGGCGATCGACGCTATGCCATCGATCTTTTATGAGCAAGTACCGACGGTACGCGGGACAATTACTCATGCCTCTAACAGGCCGTAAAATAGTACATCTCAAGGCGGACGGGGGAAAAGAAGGTATCCGAAATTCGACCGTTCAGGTTTTCTTGCTCCGAAAAAGGCCGACTGTAAGGAGTCGATAAGTATGCCATAGCCGCAATCAACGTCTCAATGAGTAATCGCATCGCCCAGGGCCACTCTTTCGCTCATTCTCGGTCTCGTTGGGCTGGTAAGGTGACCAGCAGAGAGGGAGAGAGAGATGCCGGGGAGAGACATTCGTCTCGGTCTCTCTGAACGGAGCAGGGATGGCCGTAGGAGGGAAACAATTTCGGGCGTCCGAGAATTGCCGCTGCGAATCGTTTCGACGGTTAATAACCTGTATGATAATGTACCTATAATCGCTTCTCTGTTTCAGCTTCGTGCTTCCATTTGGCCGTGTTATGTTGGACATAATGTGTAATGGCGTGGATGAGTTTTAAAAATGAGTTTAAAGTTGTAGGTATGTTATTTAGTGGTCGGGCCATATTTGTACTCGGTGGTAGCAATAGCGTTTCTTGTCACGTGTTTGGGGCTGTGAGATCTTATACAGGTGATTTTGGTACCGATGGGATTGAAATAGTGGATTATAGATTCGGAGGGTTTGAAGAAAATATGTATAGGACTTAAGGGGAGGTGCCACCTTCGACGCGTGAAAATCATAAGTTTATTTAGCAATTTTTTCTTTTAAACAGTGGTCTCGATGGAAAATCTGATTAATGGCATTTATTTTACATCTCCTGAAGATGCCCATGGTGCCCCGCTTAAAGGGATCGATGCAGCTCTGATAGAACCAAATTGAGGACTTAGAAAATTTTTGGGCAGTGCTAGGGGAATTTTAGACTTCTTCTAGGAGGGAGAAGGAAGAGAGATCTAGACTTTTGGGACCCTTGTGATACCCTGCGTCCCCTAGACTCTGCGAACCTTCGCCTATTCTAGTAGAAATAGAATTTTGACATCTGACTACTTACATATTCGTACCCTACGTCAGTTTTTGCATATAATAAACAATAACTCAGTCCCTCAGAATTTTAATAAATATCTCAATTTTAGGCAGCTGAAGGGGACCGCGATTTATGACTGCCCTGAGTGCTGCATGGGGGAAATAATTTGACAGACAAGCGACTGGGCGTGATTTTTATGGCGCAAGGGGTTTTGAATAGAATGGTAGATACACCACATGACGATTTCATAAATTATGTAAGCGGTCTAGTATGCCTCGTGGAGCGACACCGCCGCTCATAAATTATACGTGATCAATGTACCGCGAGCGATTTTTATCGGGCAATGGCATGCAGTTCGTGATTTGAATGCCGGCGTTACGCGAGCACGCGGCGATATCGTGGCTTAATAACGAATTGGGTCGGCTGATAAGAATCGAGCGACTCGGGTATACCGGCCTTAACGTGCTATTTTAATAACAATCAGCCCGCCTGAAACGCGCCAAGTCATTTCCTAGAATTCATCGGGAGAAAATCAAACAGCGTAATCGCGTTCCTGTGGTGTTTGTCTTTCACTGCGCCAGCAAACATCGATTACCGATTCCGAGCAAATTTTAACATCCCTAAAACGTGCAGCTTATCCACATTTGTAACTCCTTTCACGTCTTTTACCATTATTCCTCGTAAAATCCTCATCTGAACTCATCATTCCTCCTACATCCCTCCATTTTAAATACCATCCCCTAAAGGTTGAAACCCTCCACGATCACATCTTCTTATAATCATAATTTGGTCGCATGGGGTTCAGCGTCATTTTTGAATTACCATTTTCGTATTTTTGAATTTTTTAACTTTTCAGTGATAATTCTACATTCGTAATGCTCTAATAGCCTTTCTCCAGAAATGTAAATTTGGATGTGTTGGAATTTGTATTTGAAAAAATATTTGTGGATACTAAACGCGATTATTTATCGTTGAAATTTCCCAAATTTTCAAATTTTATTATTAAGATCTAAAAATTTACTGACATACTGGCAAACACATATTTTGGGGTGCGATACACCCTGTGTGACCGCGAGGAGTTAAGATTTACCTCCCGTTTCATCTATCGCATACTTCTACCACTGATTTCTTAATACCAACTCTTCGGAACGCGCGAATATTCACGCAGAGACACAGAGTAGCAGCACACCATTTGCGTGAAGACTTCCACAAAACAACCCAACGGAGGTTATTAAAAAGCCCAGGGAATTGAATTGCAGGTGGTGGTCTGATTGGTAAGCCGCGATTAAAGAAAACGAGAACGCGGAAAGGTGGCGGCGACGGGGGAGCCGGTGGTATAATGAGGATACAATTTACTCCTAATAAGAAGATACGCGTCATATTTTACGAGGCGACCAGCCGCTTCCGCGCCATGTACGGCGATCCCCGTGCGTGAAACTCGTTGCGCGGCGAGGCGGCCATTAACAGGCGCGAATGTCTTAACGAGAAGGACCGCGAGCCAAACGTAATCCCTTGGATATCGCGGGACAGCACAATGAAATCCTTGCGGTATAAAATACTGTATCCTGGCCGCGGGTTTTATGCGCCCGAGCTGGCCATGAAACGATCCTCTGGCACAGGCGCGCGGTAGGAGCCAGCTCGATTGTAAATCCTCTCGTAAAATTAACGAGACGCCGCGTCCATTCCAGCCCCCTCTGTGCAACCACGTTTTTCCTTTTCCTAGGGCGTCTAGGAACTGTTATAGTCCTGGCAGGTGGGATGATTTGAATTTTTGAATTTTGGGAACTCGTGAAGTGAAATCTAGAGAGGGTGCGTTTGGAATTAGAGGGTGGTTATTAAATGGGTTACGGTAAGTGGGGGACAGTCGGCTCACCTCACATAAAATGTCTATTAAAACTAACACTGATATTATTTATTTTATCAGAATAAACCTAATATGTTCGGAATTTTAAGCGGATTCAGAAAAACTAGTGGATATTTGCTGAAAATTGAATTGAAAATTCAAGTAACGCTAGGGGTGGTTCGCGACTTCGGGAGAGATGACCCACGTAATTATTCATAAAGAAATAACAAAGAAGAAAGCAAAATTATTAACAACTACGGATTTATTGAAATTTTATTTAATAGGAATTTATTTTGATATTTTATTATATATTATATTAAATGAGAGTTTTTGTGACACAAGTTTGATTATACAGGCACGACCAGAGAAAGAGGACGGACTCTTTTTCAGCGGTCTCATTAGACGATTTACAACGGGAAGGGAAGAGCCGAGGGAGGAAAATAGAGGACCGTTGGGAATTGCGGGGGAATCAATTTGATCGCGAGCCGTTTGTATCAGAGCGAGTTTATTTCAACTCTAATCGCGCTCCCTCCTCTAATGACAGTGAACACCGGCCCGTGTGTGCCCACTGTGTGCCTCCAACGACCTACCTACCGTGCACGTCGGATAAGGTGATTCAAAGTGAGGAGAGCTGCTTTCAGTCCAAGTAGACGGCAACTGATTACGCCGTTCCAGGGGGAAGAGAGAACCCGCCTCGTGTACGCGAGTGTGCCTGTATCGTACATGGAAGGAAAGGGTTCCCTTCTCCGGCTGGGACTCGAGATTATAGTTATTACTGTAATAAAGATACACGGTTTGTTTGCTCTCGAACGCCAGGGAAAAGGGATTCCACCGACGGCCAAGAGAGGCGCACCGCGCGATTCATCCGGCCGGCTTGCGGGAATACAAGCGCCATAAAATGTTTACACACGTCTAAACGGTTCCCTGCATTCCCTAACACCGTTCGATTACCCGTAATTTCCTCCTTTGGATCCTCTTTTTCCGACGTCGCAATAACGAGATTGATACAATTAGCATCCCTCGTCGGTTGCTGCTGCGCCGCGCGACTCGAATAGATGACAACGAGCTTTGGGCAATGGTTGAGCTGGTTTCGAAGAAAGTTTTGGTAACCGAAGATTCTTGTAGCAAGTGGTAAAAAATTATGTTTAAAGAGAAATGGTAACTTCTTAACCTTGAGAGGGCCGGGCTGGGCACCTAAAAATTTGGATACTTTGCCGGTCATTTTGGTGATATATATGCATAAATTATAAGTAAATAAAATTTACAATTTCAATGAAAAAATCCCAGCCCTCTAAAGGTTAACCTCGTGAGCACTTGGGAGGGATATCATGATACTAGATGGAATAAATGCATATGAAACTATATAAAATTAATATATAGTTAAGGAGGGGGTGGGTATGCTCGAGTCACTATCTTCTATTTTGGTACACGTATTGGAGACTTCACACTTATATCACACTAATCAGAGTTGGGCATTAACTAAGTAAAAAATTATTTATATCATTTGACGAATAAAGTTACTTTTCTTCATAGACAATAATTTTTTTAATTTTTATTCGTTATTCGACATTTTTATTTAAAAATTTGCCCATCTGTGCACTAAATCTACCGAAGTACTTGAAATATTAAATCCAGTCAGTATAAACTACAGTCTCTCCCTCCCTTTTATATACTTAACTCGATGCTTAGATACTCTAAGAAAGTTGAATCTTCTTTTTACAGTCAAATTAAGAGAATATTTTTAAAATTTAAAATCTATACCTCCAACGCCATATATTTAGTCTCTTTTGCAAATATTCAAGGTTCTTCACGCCCGAATTCCCAGAAAATGATGTTCGCTCGCGTCTGAAAAAGTATCGGTAGATACTTTCATTTCTGGAGAGCACAGAGTCCCGGAGACGTGGAAATAAACGTTCCCTTTCTTCCGAGCACAGAGCGCGCTGCTAATGAAAGATTAATGATACTCTTAGAGAACTATTGGAGGCGGGAAGCAGCGCGACATCAGAGGCCGATGGGACACGGCTATTTCTTTCGGGATCATCGTTGTCCTCCCGCGGATACGTAACTCTCGCGGGCCGAACACGGTTCTGCTTTTAGCAAAGCGCCAGGTGAGAGTGCATTTTACGGACAATTAACGATTCGTTCCCACGGGAACACTTTGTCGTGGAAACGCCGTTCCGCCGATCCTGCGTTCCCGTTGATAACAGGCCCGATCGAACGTGACCAATTAAAGGACGCACGGCTTGTAAGAGATCACTTTTTGCTTCGCCACGGACTTTCGAACGCGGTCTCGCCCTACGAGCACGAAGGAACATCCCGAAGCGCTCTGCTTTCCATTTGTTGCGCAATCAGTTTACACACGGCCGCGAATCGGGATTAATCGGGGATCATTTGTTTGGTTGATTAAATACCTTCATCATCTGGCACGTACTGTGAACTTTCAGCTGGGAACACCAAAGGGGAAGTGATTCTCTGTGGAGAAATTAATTAAGTTTGCAGGGAAAGCAAACCGCATTCCGCAATTTCTAATGTTCTCGTGTACAATCAATTTTCCATCTTTTTATTCAGTTTGAAGGAATTTTGGGAAGTAGAAAGAATTGGGGCACTTTGGTGCAAGGGGCACAATGAATTAATATTCTCTTGATATCTAGAAACAGTTAGAAGTTCAAAACATGAACAAGACACCTCCCATATTGCAATTTGAATTTTTTCCCAATGCATTTTCTATTTAAGTTCAAATTACTACATATTTGAAGAAGTAAAAAAATTATTGTTTGAATTTTATAAGTGTTTGCATTAGACAGACAGCATTCATTGTATCACTGTAAAATTAGAGCTCTTAATAAAAAAATAAAACTATTCTTAAAATATATATTAACGGTTATTGCCTTATCCGTCTTAATTGCAAAGAAACAATCCGTCGATTTTTAGCACGTGTTTAAACAAAATGTAGCAAAGAAGCATGTTGTTCTACGCATACATCTGTCCATAAAAAGAAATGGGTGATTCAAAATTACTCTTTGTGCATAAGGCGATAACCATTTACACATATTTTAAGAATATTTTTATTTTTGTATTAAGATCTTTAATTTGTACAGTGGTACAATAAATGTTGTATATTTAATGTAAAAATTGATAAAATTCGAACAATAATTTTTTTCATTATTCTCCAAATATGTAGTAGTAAAGTCCAAAAAGCTTTTTTACTGTATGTTGTTCAGTTCCTTCCATTTTAATTCATGAAAATCACGTACTTTTCAAGCGTTCTGACCGCAGAGCACCCTTAACTCCAAGTCTAACAATAAACCCTATTCGTGCATCCCAACTCTTCTTTTCACGCGAAAGCGTTGCCCCCCGCACACTTTTGCACACCTACTACGAGTCTCGGACTAAAGAAGCAATTTCAGGAAACACGTTGTAACGCAAGAAAGTTATCATCATCGTCTACCCCAATCCCCCACCACCCCGCCGATAAGATAAGGCTCACGAGGGAAAGCACTCGCGGCGGCTCGAGTGTCGGTGCGCGCGTGTGTTGAATGTAATTACACGGGAATGGACGAAGCGTTTACACGGTGAACAGCGTCGGTTACACGCTAACTGCGTTTCCTCTTTACGAGTGACAGAGGAGGGCATTGTTCGATGCGCGGTGCCAATGGCTGCTCGATGATCGCGCGAGCGAGCCAGCCCCCCGGCTGTACCCCGTTAATTACAGCTTTTCTACGCGAATCCGCGGGCCCGTGTTCCCACGACGGCAAGAAAAATGAAAGTAGAGAGGCGCGAAGAGCGTCGCGACGCGTGAGAAGCTCTTAAATCGTCATGATCGCGTTTTAATGACGGGATGAGCGGATCATGGAGGGGATAATAAACGGCTGGATGTGGCCGCCGGCGTGGGCTGTTGGGAATGTACGGGACAATGGAATTTAATAATTAATTTGTTGTCTTTGTGTGTTGAGGATGAAGCCCACTTTCCACTTCCTGCTTCGCATTTCTACTCTGCGCTAAACGTGATTTATTATGGAAATGATGCGGCAGCGCTTGACGCAACGGCAGAACAGAGTTAGTTATGTACGCGTGTAAGCTTCTGGTATTAAAAGTGGAGTTTCCGACGGGATGTCGAATTTGTTGTATTAAGAGATTCAGCAAATTATTTGTGTTTTGAATCTAGAATAATTATGTGTACCGTTAAAAGTGGCTGTTTCAAGAATTTTTCCAGGCGTAATTGCGGTTGGCTGTTTGAAATTTCATTTGGGAGGAAGAAGTTAAAAGGAAATGCATACATATTTCCCGAGAGGGAATTTTAAAAGATTCGCCTCGTGATTTTGACGCGGTTTATTCTAGCAGCTGGTAGCTAGCTCGTCAAATATTATTTCATCTTCTATCGTTTACACTCCAGGTACATCGAGCAAGTATCTCGACTTATTATGACAGGACTGTGACAGGCAGAAATTCGTCTCTCATTCTTTAACAGTGCGATAGGTACCCATAATATTTTAGAACTATCCCTTTCAATCACAAGGCAGGAGAAGCTTCCTTACAAATACTTCCTTCGTTTTCGATAAGACCCTTCACAGTGTAAGTGCCACATGATACTTCACACTGACAGCTTTGTAGCACGGGAATTTCTGGCGCTGTGTGCAGGGAGAGAGAGGTAGTGTGTGTGAGACAGAGAGAGAGAGAGAGAGAGAGGAAGACGTGTGTGAGGTGTGCCTAAAGCGATAAGTAGTCTCTGTACGAACGCGATAGTAAACAGACATCAATTGTGAAATAACCTGTATGTAGAAAAGTTTCTAGAGTACGGAGAGTTTCAATTACTACAGCTTAAACTACTCCGATTCCCTACAACGCTTACCAGCTCTCTACATTCCCCAAAATCCCGTACCAATCCCAACACCCCTGAAGCTCATCTATCCACCTAACACGCCACCCACTCCATCCGCCACACTTGCAAGGACACACGCCAGATGGCCATGGCGACTTGAACAGTCGAATCCCCAAGGAGCCATCCACGTGACCGTGGGAAAAGCATCCCGCCAGATTACACACGAGCAGCGAAACGACCGCGGAGCACCGTTTCCAGAAGGTCCTGTTCGCGCGTCAAAAGGCGACGGGCCCCGCGCCACTCGGTCCCCGTTGAATTATTGCCGCGACCGCGCGGAATATGATTCGCCGGGCGCATAATATATTGCGAAAATCAAACACGTCTCACGGCCGGTTGGCTAGACAAAAGGCGCCATCGGCGGAGCGTAAATCACGCTAAGACTGCAGCCACTCCGCGGGGTCACGCCGCCACCTCCACGCCCTCCCCCTCGGTCCCTACTAGCCGGCGGGGGCCTGATGCCCTCGGCGTGCTGCCCCCTCGAAGGGACCACACACCGCGGTCCCCAGCCACCACCACATCCAAGCCCTCGAGAAGTCACCGTAGGACATCGTCGCGTACGAGTGTTTACGGACCGGTCGGGGGACCGATTTCGAGTACCTGCTACTTGCCGCTTCGAGTGCCGCGATCGCTATCTCACGGCGATTTGTGAACCTCCCCCCTGGTACCCTCCGGGCGTCGAGACCTCTTATTTTTTTATATACCTTCGTCGACGCGGCGAGGGAGGGTTTGAAGAAGTTGTCGAATCACGGGGCACAACCGGTTCACGAGGGCTGGGCTTGGGGTTCTCGAGGTATATACTGGCTATTGGAGCAGGGAGTGTTGCTAAATTCAGCTTCTCGGTTTCAATTGCTTGCCTGTATAGGGTAGCCGGGTTACCATTGTTTGGGGAGTCAATGTTGTTAGAGTTGTGGTGGGAATTTTTGGCGAGGTTCAAATCTACAATACAGAGTATGTACCTCAATGATAGTTCTGCTAAAATATTGTTGAACTCAGCATTAAGCCGGCCACTCTGTGTGCCACTGAACCCTCCTTCATTCCAATGCATCAATTGGACACAAACGCAAAGCAAACACAGTGCACGTTGCGATAAATGTAAAAAACTTGTGAACAATTATTATATCAGCATATTATTTCCGAATATACCAAAATTTCATTTTTTTATATTCTAATGAAGAATTTCGAAAATCAATTTGACACCAAGCGGCAAATTAAGTTGAGAAACTAAGAGACGGATGAAGCTTAAAACACCAATATCTACAGAACATTGCCTGAAAGATTCAAATAAACCGCACAAACTCTAAATTACTCCCCTCCAAACAAACCACGCACACATCCGCGTAACTGCCTCTCAGCACGCCCGCCAATAACACCGAAAACAAGCAGCATTCTTACCATATAGAAAGTGGCACGGGGCACGTCCACCACCAGGAAGCACAATCAACTCGCGATCACCACAAATGTCAACTAGTCAACAATCACCAGGTATCAGCAGCGTCCCGTTCACCGACCGATCCGAAAGCTCCTTGCACGCGAGCAAATCGCTCCGGACATGTTGCTGGCTGAGCGCGTGCACGTCCACGTCGTCCATGTCACAGGTTCGCTCTCGATCGCGGATTAAACGGTGCGTGTCCCGCGTGCGCTCGTCGATCTTCGAGGTGCAAATCGAACTCGCGTGCGTGGACGGCTCGAGGGGGGGCCGCGCGTTTCACGCATGTCTCGCGGCCGCTCGTGCAACGGGCGTAATTGTTCGGGGCACACGCGCGCGCGACTGGGCCCGCCAGGGACCGTAGGCTCCAGAGGATCGGCGAGCGGTCGGATGCTGTGCCAGAGAAACAGTCACTGATGCTGGGCCCGATCGCGCGTTAAGACGTACCTACGCGGCACCGAGCCACGCGCCCCTCCCACCTGGCCGTCACACTCGCGCCACGTTGCCCCACACACCTCCCCGCGATTTCCCAAACACCGATTTCGATTTAACCCTATTTAGACTCACGGATGCGGGACTATTTTCACCCATTTCTGATCAGCGTTATTTCTTTGGGACAGCTAGGCTTTTGGATTGCAACGGGATTGAATTCTGATATGAAAGCTTACTGGTAAAATTGAGTCTGCAAGAGACACGTGGTCGAAGTAATCGAGGCTCAAAGGGTTGAAGTTTAGAGACTCTACGGGTGGAGAGGGCGCCTCGACCTGGCGCGCTGGAAACTTGGATAATTACGCTTTAAGTGGAATATTTGAGTGGCTACGTGTGGGAGGTTGTTTGACTTTGTCACTTGAGTGACTTAGGCTCTTGGTTAGTTCTTAAGGTAATTTGGTAGAAGAAGTTTAATTTTAAGAACTGGGGATGTGGAGATACAATATTTGTAATATTTTTTTGGGGTGCTCCGACTTCCTACTTCCGAGATGTAGTTAATTTGAATTTTAGTTTATATCAGATAAGAAGAGTCGATGAAAGGATAAACATGATTGTGGCCGACTCGATCAGAAATTTGCGACGTCATTGACATCGTTTAGAATGGGTTACCGTGAAATAAGACAAGTACGACGGAATTTGTTAACCATCTCACCTGCGAGCCATTTTGTTCCGCGTTTGCGAATACTGTTTATAACGTTCACAAGGCAATCTCATTTAAAAAGGCACTTTGAATCTCGAAACCATTTATAAATTCCCACTTGTGTATAATTAGCGTACTCCAAATTATATGAAATATTATGCGATTTGAATACAATATCTTGCACATTTGAGAATTAATTTTCAAAACCCTGACTAAATTCAAAAAATCGTTCGACGCACAATGGATCGCACACGCGAGTTTAACAGAGTTCATGTGAAATAATATTCTTTCTCCCACTGCTGTTACTTTGTTCCGGCGACCACGGAGGCTTGGGAAAGACTGAGGCGTTCCCCGGTTCGCGACCGAGAGGTCGAGGTTTAATTAGGTGCAAATACATATAGAAAATACCGTGCCTGATACGGTGTAGTTACTTTACACCGAAGGTCGCGCATGTTATCGAGTCCGCAAGTACGCGCAAAAAGCTTAAAAAAGCAATCAACTAATTAACGTGAAAAACACATGACCTCGAATTCGAAACTGTAATAAAGACCCTCTCGGAAAACGAAGCCAAATGTACTCCACAAAAAAAGAAGGACCAGCAAATACGACGACTTTAGGATCGTAATTACGCATTATCAAAATATACATAACAAAAGGGAGAAACAATCTGTGTGATAACGAAACACATGAATAATTGCTTAGGCAGGGGGCTGAATGGTGGGGATAGCTCGAGGCGATCCGGGGGCGCTCAATAACGATCGATAGCGTGTAATTATTTGCAGGATAGAGCGGCAAGGCGGAGAAATAGAGGAGCAAGGAGGTGTATCCTGGGTGGTAGATTAGAAGTTTTCGAGTTGCACGGATGTTCGCGGCGGTAGAGCCGTGCCTGTGGCCGAGACTTGCATACTTAATGACATGACTTGGTCCGAAGCTATTTCCTGTAATAAGGATCTTCGTCCATCTGCCCGGATCACCGTGCGAGAGTAGGGAGGAACACGAGAGAACCCGTGCCGCATAATTCACGAGGCTGGCTAATATCCGAGCTCGCCTGGTGACTCAACGGTTACCGTAAAATACTAATTGTTCAACGGTCCCAACTGTAAATCGGTATGTTTGTCGTGCAAAGCGAGAGTGTCTGAAAGTCTCGCCAAAGGAGAAAAGAAAATCGGTACCTTTGACAATGGCTGCGCAGGATGTTTGTCAAAAAAGTGGCCAATTGTCGGATATGGGGTCCGTTGCATGGTAATTTATTCGTTTGAAATTTGGGGGGAAATGGTTTTATCCCACAGAGGTATTACTTTGCAATAAAACATTAGAGTCTTGAAGGAAATGCCGAGAAAGTATATATTAGTTCGGTACATCAAGGATTTTTCGAGACAAACCATTTCTTTAAATCAGAACAAATTTAACATAATAATGACACACTCGCATAAGTTTCTCGAAAAGTCTCGTGAACCAATATCCTGCGCTTCCCCTACCATAGTATCCTTCTTAGGAGTCGCGTATCGCACAGAATCCCCGAAGAAGCAACCCGTATCACTGTATATTTATACCAGCCACGACTCCGATTAAAGATTCACCAGTCACGCAACGCATAAATATTGTCGCGTCTCTATTTATCCCCCACGGTGTTTATTAGAATGTAATTAATTGGCATCGCGATGTAGGTTAACGCTCGATGCAGCCCCAACGTATAGATAAGCCAGGCCGGCAGGCTCAGCCGAGCCGCGGCGCGTCGATTTAATTGAATAAGTATGTCGCGGAGACACATAACTGCGGATTATCTGAGCCCGCGGATCAGAGATATTCAACGGCGATCAGCCCGTTCTTGATACGTGTACACACAGTTTCGTCTATAACCGAACACACAGATGCCCGGTGGATAAGGATTAAACGACTCGCGGGCTACACTTCGCCGAAGCGCTCGCCGCGAGAGATCGGCCGCGATTAGCATCGTCGGAATTCGCAACGAGATTCTCCCGCCGCCGTAACAACGGGACGCGGTCCCGTGAAAAATTTCCCAAGATACGTGTATTGTGTGCTCCGCTAACCGCCTCGGGCCAACGTCCATTCATATTCGTCGGCTTGCAGTCGAATTGTGTACACTCTCCGTTGGGGAGAGAATTTTTATAAACGGGGTGAACACGAACGATGGAGATATGGATTACGTGATGTATTTTCACTTACGGAGAAAATATACTGTAGGCATTAGGCGTTTGGCAACAGTCTTTGGCGCGATTGACACATGGGGGCGCTCCGTTAAGTAAAGTTCGGAAAAGAGTAAAGCTGGGTTTACATTAGTCCAGTCCAGTGATCCAGTACAGCACTGGATTAGAACTGGAATAATGTAAACAGTGTGTTCATTCCAGTACAGTATTGTCATTCCAGCAGATTTCGACTGGATCGAAAGTCTACTTTTCGATGCTACTTTTATGTATTTTTATCCTTCTTTTGCGTGAATCTATTATTATTACACTCTACCACTTTCAACGGTTCAGAAACGACTGGAATAATCAAGATATCGCCTGATTTCCAGTCGAACCACTCGCTGGATCCAGCGACTGGAATAATGTAGACGTCGACGTGATTTCCAGTCAAACCACTCACTGGATCCAGCGACTGGACTAATGTAAACCCAGCTTAAGATCGGAGAGCGAACGATGGCGGAATTGGTAACGCGGCTGCCCAGTAATGCGAAGGTCCCCGAAGAGCCTGAGTTCGAGTCCCACCACCCGAGGTTCTGTTTTTCATCATATGTCGCATTTTAATGGTTAAAGTATTAAAATTCAGGATGATTCACTTTGTAGCCAAAATTAAAGAAAGTTCTTTACAATTAATAATAATTATTATTATGTCTCAGCTTAACCACCTGCGAGTAACCATCAACTAAGGAGGTAAACCACGTGGTTCATTAACAGGATTTCAATCGATCCCATCGGGTTTCTGATGTCGTAACCGCGCCCTTATAACGAGTTCCGCGCTTCCACGTGTTTCTCGACCGCACTATATCGCGGGAGCGACAACGACAAGGAGGAGGAGGAAAAACGACGACGAGGAGATGGAAAAAGGACGACCAAGGAGAAACGAAGGAGGGTGGGAGAGCCGACTTAGAGATCCTACGCAGGATCCTGCACTACCAGGTGGATGAACGTGCGTGTACACGCATACGACAATGCTCGCCGCGTACTCGAGTACGCACGGGGATCGCAATTAGCATACCAGAGCGTTCCAGGAACCGAGGAGTAGTCGTTACGCTCTCCTCTCCGATCCGTGAGACGTCGGAGCGAGTCTGGTGACTCACCCGCTGGTACTGGGACTCAGACTTCGAGGCTGGCCCCCCGCTGCGAGCACGAAATCGTCCTCGATCGGTGTTAATTTTGAGCTAATTGACGCTGATGCGAGCAAGGAAGTTCAAAGACCTGGCATGGTAAAGCGAAGATGGATCGAGGCGGAGATATGTAATCTATTGGCCTGTTATAATATGCCCCGTGGATGTAAATAAGCGACGGGGTGTAGACAGTGAAGGCAGAGTTCGGATGTTAATAGATTAACTGAAATGGAACTAATTAGACACCCTAGAAAAGGTAGATCCATCGAAGAACTCAGAATCTATCACCAAATATGCTAAAAATGGTTCGTGTTCCCATCAGCGTTACCTTTCATCATTTATAGATCCGCGTCGTAAACAACGCCGTTAAAGAATGATTACCTCGTTCACACATTCCACGCACAAAAGAGCCCGCAGAGCTTAGCTGCTCGGCGGGTTCAATAAAGTCATGAATTCCCAGCAACATCAAAGGGTCTCACAAGGGAAAATCCCGAACCCGGGAATTCAAAAAATTCTGAAACTTTGTAACTATGTTGGGGGTTTCCTCCCGGTTACCTAACGAAGAGGAACAATTAGAAATGACGAGAATTAAGCTACTCCTGAACTCCGGCGCCCGATCGGGAGCCGCGATCGATCTGGAAAGCGAGGGTGTCGCAAACGCGTGAAACTCGAGCGACAAAGTATAGTTATGTGCGCGCCAGAGGTTACGGCGCCATAATAAAAGTCATGCCGCGACACCCATGGAGGACAACGGGGCGAAAGAGGAAGAGAAAGACGGAGGCCGTTTCGTAATAACCACGGGACGGAGGAACAGAGATGTGTGTATAATTTATGCGAGGCTTAAGTCGTTGCAAAATCGGCTGCAGCCACGACGTCTCGTGATTCGACGCGGCTTATCGTCGCGTGGCTGGACAACGAGACGACAAAGGATCGATCGGGGATCGTGGAACACGCCACGCCGATTGATCGTTACGTAGACACGGTGACGCTTCGAGATCGACGGGGGCCAGACGATTTTAGGAAAAAATTCTAGCGTGTCTGATGATTTGCGATATGCAGAGCCTCCTATGTGTAACCTCGAGGTATAGAAAGTAACTTGTATGATAATTTAAGTGAATGAAAAAAGACTTTCGGTCTACAGAAATCACCTCGAATGGATTTATTTGGGAATGGAAATTTGAAATTCTGCAATTTGAATGAAACAATGTCATAATTTGTAAAAGATATTTCAGTCAAGTTAAAACCAGTGTTCAATATAATCAGCCAACTTATCAGTTCACAGAAAGCACTCAAAGTGTTTAAAGAATATCTGTCCAATGAGAGCAACCACGGAAGAGGCTTCTCAACTTCAAATTAGAATTTTCAAGTGAAAACACTTAGGTCTGCGTCACACGTTGCACACGTGGGAACGTGGCTTTAGTGCCCATGAAACGCGGAGTATCGGAATCTCCTTGAACATGAACGCGATGGGGAACAATTTAGGCTGTCGATTTCACCGAAATCTATCTTTCGCGACGAATTAAGGGTATCGGGATCAATTTCGTGGAAAGTTAATGGGGCACGTATGGATTTCAGTCGGTTTCCGGGTCAGAAACCGCTAATACGCATCCGTGACCGCGAAGTGGAGGAAGCCCGTATCCCTTGACGCGCGTCGCACAACCACAGAGCGTTACTTTCGCGGAGTTAGCAGAAAAGCCGCAGGGAAGATGGCCACTTTTCTCATTACGATCTCATGAAGACGTTACGATCGAACCCCTTTGCGTAACCAGCAGCGAAGATAATCGGAGAAAGAGAAAGTCGACGGTCCGTCAATGGTTCGTCTATTTCAAACACACCCATTCAGGTATCAGGTTTGAAGTTTGTTCACCGTTTGCTTCAAAGTTATTACAGGCACTATGCAGCAAACGATCCCAGCGGGTACCAGGGGTGTTTATTGTGACAGAAGCCTCGACAAATCCAAGTGGGTACACACCGAGAGCTTCTGTGGACTACTGTATATAAAGTACAAACCACTGTTGGGACCAGTTATGTATATCAGCGCGATAAATCCTGCATAGCAAACTAATCGGGATTCACTTAGTTGCGATAAGTTTCTGTAAAACACGATGCACTTGGCGCGAACCGGCAAGCGGGACATTTATCATCTTTGCCTGTGGAAAAGGAAGAAATGGGAAATTTCTCTGCCGTCTCTTCGGCCATCGATTAACGCTTTTCGACGCGTTCATCCTCGACGAAGGAACACGTTATTTCTTCGCTTATAGCTATGATATATAATTTTAAATTGTTTTTAGAAGCTTGTGCCGAGTGAATTTTAAATTCAAAGAGGATTGAATACATAGGTGAAGTTTTAGCAAAATAATGGTAGAATGATGAAGAAATAGGAGCGTGTCGCGAAAGTATGCGAGCTTCGATGCTGGAACGTCGATTTGACCGTCGAAATATTGGCGAGATTATTCGCCGGACACCGCAGAGTGGGCTTGATTGGAGATGAGCAAACTCGATAAAGAGGCTGAGGCCCCGCGAAAGAATTTTCAGGTCTGGGAGCAGGTGTCGTGTACCCGGCAACCTGTTCCAAGATGGCGAGAGAAAACGACGAGAAACAGCCAGCCTGTCGCCTTCTACGATGCCCTGGTATTCAAATTTTTGAGGGCCAGTTCGATGGTATCGAGACTTTTAATAACACCCGAGACGTGTCGAGGAAAAACGCTGCACGCTACTCACGAGGGTATCGCGTCAAGTGTTACTCCTCGATTTTAAAAAAAATTCGCAGGTTCAGAAGGAAGTGGAGAATATTTTATTCGACGTTAGACAGTGTGCCTCATGTTTTTGCAAATGCCAACTCTGTTCACGTGAAATGATTATGTAATGACTGATTATAAGATCGGAAAAAGTTTCGAGGAAATCGGTGTATGACACTTCAATTAAATTATTTCTATTTAGGGGGATCTAAGTACTTAGATGCCCTGATTATTTAGTAATTAGGTATCTGCGATGTCAACGCTTTATACTTTAGGGCTTTATTGCAACTTTTTTCTTTGTATAAGTGGATGTTTTCCCTGCTCAATCTAACTATTATTAACCCTTTGTGGTCACGCGGAGTGAATCGCCCCCAGGATCTTTGCCAATATTTCTGTAAATTTTTAGACCTTAATAATAAAACTTAAAAATTTGGTAAATTTTAACAAAAAAAAATTCGCGTTTATGCATAGATATTTTTTCAAATACAAATTTCACCACATTCAAATTTACATTTCTAGAAAAAGGCTATTAAAGCATTACAAACATACAATTACTTGCCACTCAAAAGTTAAAATATGAAAAATAATGTTGGAGTGCAAAGAGCCCCGTGTGACCAATTTGTGATTATAAGAAGCTGTGACCACGGAGGGTTAATTATACCAAATGTTCTACGAGAAAATTCCCTGTTTGATCAGAAGAATCCCGAAAAACGAAGCACCCAGATATCAAATTCCTTATAATGGTACTCCTACCATCCTTTTTCTAAACGAAAGGAAGTCATCGCGAGACCTCTACTCAGCCACGCCAGAAATTTGATCCGCCATCGAACACAAGTGACGTGAAGCTCAAATTGAAATGGAAAACTTCAGCCCTCCCTTCATCACGACGATCGCAATCGATTACCAAATCGCAGGTAACCTCGAGCCAGCTGGGTAATTTGCCAATAATTATCGTTAATCGAATGACATAAAACGCGGTCCCGGGACGTTTAATTACCGGCCACTTCTTCCCACGTTACTGGATCTCGCGCCTCGACCTCGGAAAATCTCGGGCTCGCGGTAAACACGCGCGTAATCCGCCTTTACTGCCGCTAATACGCTGTGACTGATTTAAAGTTCGTTCATCATCGGGCGAACACACGCGCGCAACAGGGAAACGGAGTAGAGTAGACGGCGGACGAAAGACCGGGACGGGACTATCGCGGAGAAGTTATGGGTATAGATTATCGTCGGACAGGGAAAGGACGAAGAATCGCACAACCGTTAGGAGAGATTGAGAGATTCTCGCGGTTGGAAAGTGGATACCAGGGAACGGAGGGACCGGATGATAGGGACCAGTGCCGGAGAAAGGGAGAGAAAGATAACGTAATCGTTCAATTAATTGTGATAATCGCGCTTTCGGTACGCCAGACGTCGGGATACGTGCGCGTCGGCAATTAACCTCGTGATTAAGCGTAAAGACGATAATTTCGCGCGGCTATCGCGAAATGTATATTCGAGCGGGCAGCCGCGGAGGGGAGAGGGGCTGTTTGATTGGCTGCCATCCCGGCTCGCTTTATAGTATCTCGATCGTAATTCTGTCGCTTTCCCTGAAACGGGTCGAGGCGCTATTTAGACGCGCGAGTTTCGAATAATAAATCGAATGCCGCGCGTTTCCCGCCGTCAGGCGCTGCGGAGTAAATGCAGAGGCCTCGGCTCTGATCCTCAAGTCTGAATAAATACTGATCCGCCGATGGACGCGCGCGGCCTTTGATGCGGTCTGCGGTCGTATTGTTCTCTGTCGCTTTCTCGCTTAGATTTTGCTCGATTTTAGCGGACGTTTCACCCTTTGGAGTTTCAGTCCTTTGCGTTTATTTTTATTTCTCGTTAAACTTGTCTGATAATTGGTTCATCCGGAAAACTGCAATTCGAATTAAATTAATCGCTCAAGGAGATCAAGGGACTGTCCCCACCACCGTCATCTTTCATACGGTTGTCCCGTCTTAATGGAATTCGCGCCAGACTCGAATTACCAGATAAGTAACCACGAATTGAAATTTTAAGACAGAAAGTGAGCGCCACGAGAAATAATACATTCTGGAAGTAACTGCTGAATGGGCTCATCAACTGGCCACTTTAGCGACTCAGCCAGCAGAAGGCCGCTCGTCCAGCAAGAATAAAGTCCGTGGAAACGTTTCACCGGCGCGGCTACACTGTTGCCTGAAATTACGAGCGGCCGTGGCAACTTTCAAGACGAATTCCGCTTTCGCGCGTACGTCTCTGGACACGCGGGCGAAAAGGACAAAAAGCGGGCAGATAAATAGCGAGCCGCGCCGCGAGAAAGAACACGCGGGGCATAGAGAAGAGCGAGCGCCGCGCGAAGACGCTCGGAAGATAGATCTACGTGGGCAAAACGGGGCGAAATCGTTGGAGGAAAGGCGCGCGGATCCATGGATCACGCTCGCTACCAATGGCTGAGCGTAACCTCAACAGCCGGCGCAGGCTTATATAGCACGTGTACACGCCGTGTAAATATTTGTATGATGCACGGCCTGAACCTCTCGTATCTTAACAGAATCTTTGCCACGCTCTGTACACGTATAATCTCCGTCTGATATTGCGCCGAGCAAAACGCTCGACCGTCGTCGGAACGAGATCGTTCCCCAGCGTGTCCCAAAGGATGAAGTATCGGGTCAGTCGCTGTGCCTCGCCCAGTTTCCATGAGAACTCGGCTCCGAGTCGATCTCCACCACCGTTCCCGGCGCGAGACTCGTCTTGGGGGACGGTTTGCAAGGGGAGGTTGCGTTCTGAGTGATCATTTTTTAGATGGAACACGGATTCATTCTACTTTGTCGGAACAAAAAGGAGCCTATTTCTCAGGAAGTTTTTTTTTTAACAAGTCATGTACGAATTTTAATATTTTTTTTGTTAAATGTTTATTATTCCTTACTGTAAAGAATTGTATTTTTTATATTTCTAAAATATAATTACGATTTAAGTCGCAATGTTGGGGTCTCAGTGGGAACACAGGCGCTTTGGGGAAGTTCTCGTCGGCCTCAAAGTGGTTATAAAATGAGAACCATATAATTATTATGACCTATAAGTGTGTACGGATAAAGTGGACTAAAATCATCCAGATGTAACAAATAGTTTTTGTTCCATCCACAAAAAAAAAAAAACACCAAGAAATAGGTAAAGAATCTGGAACATCCTCTTCACAATGTCGTCATTTTGAAACTGCTGTTGATAAATTAATAATTCTAGCCCACTTTATGCGTACACCCCTATAGGATATAATCATTCTAGTTTTACCATTTGAGGACCACTTTAAGGTCGAGGATGATTTCCGCAAAGGGTCCGCGTTTTCACTGAGGCACTAACACTGCGGCTGAAATCCAAATACTTGTAATTATATTTTGGAAAGTTCATACACTAGTAGTTGAAAGAAAATTGATGAAAAATAGACTTTTTTCCGACGGGCCAAGTAGAATGGATTCTTAATCCCCTAATATCTGAATAAGTGAATCGTAAGCTATTTCCACCACGATTGAAAACTTTCCTTACGGAATCATTATCCCAACTTCTGTTCCAGGTCTGGCTTAGGTTCATCCCTTTCTTATATCCATTACAATTAACCCCACCGCGAAACAGTAAACCACTTCAACCCCACTTAAACATCTTTCACCAGGCTTCAGCGCAAGTCACGATACTCCCCAAACGCCCATAACCATTACATCCAAATCACCCTAACCACGACCCTCAATTAAACGATCAGCAAACAGCCATCCCCGAAAGCTCTTCCCCAATACATTTCAAGCACCGACTCCTTCAATTACCCATCGATTTCCCCGCGGTGCTATTCTCCGTTTCGTTTGAGCGACCGAAGAATCTCTTTCCTATCCCGAAATTATGGCCATCAACCGTGTTAATCCCATTAACCTTCCGTTTCCTTGGACTCGCTTGACGGTGGACACTAGATATCCCGGCCCGCTGGGGCATCGGTGTCCCGCAAGGCAGCAGACCGGTCCGGAAGTTGGTTCCACGACCTCTCTCGTCGAAGACGGGGTATAATACCGGTAAGTTCTGCCTCGGCTAATGACGCACGCTGGTTCTGTTACCCGATAGCCGGCAGTCACGCAATTCCACCGTTTCCACGGCGTGCTCGAGCGGTACCGCGCGATCACGTAGGAACCGTTTGGCACGAGGGCTCGCTGCGATCGGGACCTCCTCTGAGGGGAGCAGCCCGCCACCTAACTTTTTTAATTAAGACGCCAACTCCGCGTAGAACGCGCCAACGTCCAAGTAACTTTTTCTGTTTTTCAGCGCCCAAAGCGCCGCGAGCGTCGATCCTGCGATTTCAAATGCGGAAAGCTACCTACATCGTGGGACGAAATGTTTGATATCCATGGAATATGAACTTGGAGCAAACACGTAGCTACTCATAGGATAGCTAAGAATCGTGGGGGTGTTTGTATTATACGACTCAATTAGAGTGTCAGCAGGTTAGGCGCAATTAACGGCGGGTGTTAATCGAATTAATTGCCCTCTAATTTTCAAAGAATCTCCCCACAGGTGAGGCGACCTATCTCGATCACGAGATCTCGATAATCATCTCTAGCTGGCGGGGAGACGCTGCGCGGAACTCTTCTCGGAGCGTTTAATTAAAAATCGAGAAGCACGGTGCTGGCGATAATTGGCCTCTCGCTTCCTCGTGCTTCCGCGAAACGTTCCGAGGACAGTTCGGGAAAGGGCCGACCGCCGAGGATCGTGGAAAGGGTACCTATTGGTAGCGCGTCGCGGGGAATAGAAACCTCGGAAAGGAGACTCAATGACCCGTGGACATCCTGTCCTTTGTAGGGTCTTTCGTGGAAACGATAAACCGCCGGGGGATGGGGGAGAGAACGACGACCGACTCGTCGCCACCGCGGCAGGAAATGCTTGGCTTGGGATTCTACCTATAAGGCGTTATGACACAACAAGGAGGCTCCGGTCCGCTTATTTGCATGCGCTTTCCTACGACAATGGTATCAGCGCGAGGGCCATTGCCTGGACGCAGCCTCCGTTGCATTCTACGCAGCCAGCGTGCTTCCCCAGCTCTTTTGTTTGCTAATAAATCACAATGCTGCGGCCACGCCGCCGTAGACCGTCAGGGGAACGCACTCGAGTCCTTGCTGAACCCCGTGTCGTACAAGCTTTTGGCAAATAGCATTGTTGCAACCTCTATCCGATTCCTCTGCCCACTCTGAGCTTCAGCGGAGGCGAGAAGGCGGTCTGTAACAGTTGGATCAGCATCACCAGAAACTTCTATCGTTTCATATCCTCCTACCTGTCACCCTTGCCACTTTAAATTGCGATCGCTAACCAAAGCATCGGTGCAGCTACAAAACAAAGCAATCCTATGAAACTTTCATTCCCCCCTTTTAGCTCCCCGCCCGCTCGAAATATTAGTTGCACATTAAGGTCGGGGCCAGATATATTGGCCGGTGAATTCGTTTTCGCAGCTAACGCACACCTATTCTGATGTATGTATTTCTACGCTAAGAGCTCGGTTTGGCCTACACGTCAAGAGCTCGGCGCTATCCCCACCACTTCTGGCGCACTTATTTTCTGGCAAGGCGAGAGCGAGTCAGGAAACGTTGAGAATAGAAGAATACTCCTCACGAAACTCACCGGCCAATATATCTGGCCCCGACCTTAGTTATGCAACGCGGAGCGGCGCGGCGGGAGTGCAGCAACATTGCGAAAACAGCGTTACACAGCCGTTCAACAATGAGGGAGCCCGGCTGCGAGCGCACAATGGCTAGAAGATGATAAGGGGCGTCGCAGGGGGAGGAATGTTATAAAAGGCATACACCTAGCCTGTCTTTGCGCGCTGATATGCACGCGTGCGCTATAAATGCACGTCGCCGGAGCACAACGGGATGAATGCGACGGGGCCAGGCTCCATCGCCGGGGAAAAGTGTTCGCCTTCATTGGCTATGCCCCGCGCATCTCTTTATCTGATGGAAAGAAGCCGCCACGACGGGACTTTTGCCCTCGTGCAAGATCGAGTCTGAGGCGCTCGTGAGCGCGCGCGCGGACACTTAAATTTCCTCCCCCCTCGCGGCACTAGCCGCGCTTTCTTCGACGACCGGGCCCCGATAAATGACATCCCGCGGAGAATCGGGAACCGTTCGTGACTCTCGTTTATCTTTCGCCCATTGTCGGGAACACGGACGAGATCGATTAGGAATTTATAAATTAACCCCGGTGCACCGCGCGCGCTTTCGAATCCCCGATGGCGGGGCGACGCGTAGGTAATTTTTGGACATCGCGTGGCATCGTTCTTGGAACTTGTCGCTGAGGACTCGATGGATCTTTCTTTTCTTCTCCTTGGGGGCTTTGTTGGGTGTCTATTGCCAGTGACGAGCTGTGAGAAGGAGGCTAGAGGAAGGTGTAACCGAGGGGATTGATTTTTATTAAATTCTTGTTGCATTGCTCCAGGAAGGTTAGACAAAGGAAGTGGTGTTTCGATGATCAGCTTGTTCTACTTTCGTCGTTACAAAGCGCTCGATGCAAATCGAGGCGCGCAGTGCTGGTGATTACTCAAGCACTCAATGACACTCATTACTGCATCGTTCATCAAGGAGCATTACCGGGACAAGGCACCTCGCTCCGCGGCCAATCTTGTATCAATCATTCGTCAGCTGCTTAGGCACCTTCGATTAATTTCAATCGATCGTATCCGCAGGGCTCGGGGCGCATAAATCTCTTGCAAATGAAACGGATACAAGGTTCTCCGCAAGGATCCCTTTGAAGCTGCCTTTTGATCGTTGCTTGCGTTCTTTAGTTCTGATCGGTACCGTGTCCTACATCCATCAATCTTGCGCGATCCGGTGGGAACAAAGGCCCGCGTTCCACATTGTACGTTTGTACTTAAATGTCTTTTTCTGGAAATCTTGAAGAACTGCGTTTCGGAGACTGAATTATTTTATTTTAACTATTCCGGATTCCATCCAGCTGAAATAAAACCACATTCAATTTTTGAAGTTCTTCATTCGAAGGTAATTTTCTTCAGGGCTTTCATTAATTTTCTCCCTTCAATGAAATCAGATCGTTTTGTTTCTCGAATATCACAGAAGACGGTAAGGTGAGGTCGATGGAATACCGTGGCGTATGACCTTCAAATGACCTTGCACTTGCAAGCATTCATCATCTTGGACGCAGACGTCCATGCGTGAAATAGGCCACTCCGCGCTAACGACCCCTGTAATAATCCGCGAAATCGGCGCATTTCCTATCATTACGTTATAAACGAGTGCATCCACGCGACGCAGCACGCGCTTAACTCCTCAGGGCTTATTACCTTCAGATGCAGCCACGAAGAAAGCCTTCCGCTTACTCGCGCTATTTATCACATTGATAATGTTAAACGAGAAATGATCATCCCGTATGTAACGAAAGTTCCGTATTCATCACTATACAATCGGAGATCTAGATTCCCCACCAAGCGCGATAAATTGACGTGAGAAATTCTAAATTCAAGAGCAAAATGCCAAAATAGTATTCTATTAACGATTTCAACTTGATTTTATATTGAGACGAATCCAGTCAGAACCTTAAAAATTCCTGGAAATCCCAAATTTTTCAACCACCCAATTTGCAAAGAAGCTAATCCGTGAGAAGGAAACTCGTCAAGCAGGAGGAAAATCAAGGGACCAGGCAGCCACAGCTATTATGTAAAACGCGCCATGACAAATGGCACTTCGATCATCATCAAGCAGTCCAATAATTTTCGCGTCGTTCGTGTATTATTTACCACTATTTGCTTAAGCATCGCCCCGTGAAAGTTTACTTTTCACCCCGTCGTTTCATGAATTGGAGGCGTTCTTCGGTATTTATTCCGCCTGAAATTGGAAGCCTGTGCGTGGCGAAAGGCGAAGGTGGCTCTTTCCAAGCCTCTCGAAAGCGCGACTTGCGTTTGGAATGATTCCAGCCCCGATCGCCGAATGGAATTTCTCGGTCCCTGGATCTCGAGCAAAGCTAGCCTAACGCGGCGTAATCGTCAGTCCAGGAGGCCTCTAATACCGGCTAGGAAGCCGATAGTTAGTGGAAAGTGGAGGTAAACGTAAAACGTGATGTGGTTTCGATCCATCGCGCGTAATTGGGTGGAAAAGTCGGAGATACGCCGAGCCAAATTAGGGAACAGGCTGAGCTTCGCTGTGCCCCTTGCCTTTGCTCGACTGGGTGGAGGCCTGAACGGTAGTTAGAGGATTGGAAAACTCAAGGAAGACAAGACCATAACAAACTTTCATATTGTCAAAACAGTAGATCTATACACTTTGCGATAGAGATAAAATCTATGAGATTACTTCGACAGACATCACTCACGTTCAATGCCTAGACCTCCTATCACGAATTGCTAGCCGCAAAAACGTATTTTCCCCGAGCCTGGTTCGCAGGAAAATCGGTAGCAGATAAAGAACTTACGCTTCAGTCGCAACAAGAAGCTAATGAACCGCATCCCGGAGAACGAACCCGCAATTACGGAATTACAGTTGCAGCAAAATCAATTGCTCAGTGAAGGTCACTACCTCCGTGATGGAGCATGTTAAGTATGAGTTCTGCTGTTATGAAGTGCAGGTTTGTTAGAAGAAACGGCATGATGGGGATAACCTCGCATTGGCAATGAGCCTTCCACTGATTTTTTCACATTGTGGGTACGTGCACTATTTGGAATGCTCTTCTGAAGAGGATTGTACAACAGTATTAATTGGAGGAACTTAAGATTATCAATGTCCAATTGGATATGGTACCTAGTTGCAACTCTTCCCACTTTCAAACTTTGCAGAACATATACTTCGTATCTTTCTAAAAGGTAGACAAGGTGGTTAAAGGCAGAAGGTGCCAAAAAGGAGAAAAAAAGAAAGAGGAAAAAAGAAAAAGGAAAAGGGAAGAAGGACAGAGGAAAAAGGAAAAAAGACAAAGGAAAAAGGAAAAGGGAAGAAGGACAGAGGAAAAAGGAAAAAAGACAAAGGAAAAAGGAAAAAGGGAATAAGGAAGAGGAAAAAGAAATAAGCACGACATATAACCACGACAGAAGTACCTAATTCAAGAGCTTTGTAAAAAGAAAAGAAACCTGGATTTTACTCCATAAATAAATTTGTATAATCACCTAATGAATTTTATTGAATTCTCATTAAAAATACGATTCCCAAGATTAAATCCTGAGTGCCCGACCTGGCCCTTCAATTTACATGAACAGAGAAGAAATAAAGCAGGGGGTTAGTTAAATGTATGCCAGGCATAGCCCCTTGGTGGCCTTGAGCGGTGAATTCATTTTGTCGCGACTGTAGGCCGAAATACTTGAAAGACGATCGGGAGGATCGGTCCCTCGGCCGATTCAACACACTTTCCCACACACGGCCGTGATTCCGTACGTGGCGCTCGCTCTCGTCGAGAGGGAGGAACCGGTGTTACGGCAATTAATTCGAGCCCGATCGGTCCGCCTCTGATCCTTCTTCGTCTTTCCCTGCTTTTTTTCTTCTCCTCGCACCTCCTCTACCCGCTGGGTCGGTACACGCGCGCTATTTCCGTGAACCAAATACGGCGATCGGTCGAAGACCGACGTGCAACGTCGAGGGCTGGGTGGAGGACGAAGGTGGTTGTTGGCGAGGCGATCAAAGTGGAACGCGTAATAACGGAATGCACAGAGTTGATCCGCTTCGAGCTGTCCCGAGGTCGTTGCTGCAAGTTAATGCCGACGCACTGTTTTTTCTTTAGAGTTTCGGGGCTCGAGTGGGTGTTTCTGATCTAAGAAGATGCCTGTAGTTTACGTTTCACTTTTGTGGAAATGTGAAGGCGTTTGATTTGGTAAATCAGATAGTTTTAATGGGTTTGGGAGTTTGATGGTCATTCCCGCAATTTAAATTAAAATTTCATGATATATTACACTTTATAGGCAGTCACGTTTTATTTATCTTGTGCTCACCTTCAACCCATGTTGCGTTCAGGTTTCATTCAAGTTTTACTCACCTCTTGCTAGCATTCTATTCATTCTCTGTTCACCTCTTATTTATCATTCATTCATTTTCTGAACATCTGACAGTTACCATTTCTCACTTATTTCACTCAGTTTACTCAACATTCTACTCATAACTTTACTTTGCCTAGCTACACGATTAATCCACGCTCACCCTCTCCTCAATTTTTTCCATCTTTCCTAGATAATAGGAAAATTTAGACACGATGACGATTTTGCGTAAAGTGTATTTATTAAGTGCATTTCTCCCATAATTACCCTACAAACATCGATGAAATGTAAAGAAAAACGATTAGTCAAAGAATTTTACTTAACCAGTTACATACACCTAAAAGGGTCGAAACATCGACTTTTCCAATAAAGAATTCCCAGAAGCTATTACACCAAAGGAAGTTCAATTCTATGACCCAGGAATCGATTGTCTGTAAATTCAAAGAGAACAAATTAATCTCGAAACTACGTTTTCAAATCGGTGTCAATGATATTTCAAAAACTACTGAAGCAATAAAAAGTCCCCTCTTTCAATGATCCAAGTGTATGTAACTCCAAAGAATCAGCAGAACCCAGAAGCTAAAATTTGGATAAATAACAGAAAAACATAAATACCGAATCGAGCTTCGAATCCAAATAAAATTTGATATAAACAGTCAACTTTGTGCCTCCTCCGTTCCTTCTCCTCAGTTTTCATCTTCACCTGGACACACGTGAAAGCGGAACACGCCCCGATCGAACAATTAAACAATTGTCGGGATCGACCCACTTCACGCGAGGAATCCGCGTCCTTCCTCGCGCCTGTCGAACAACGCGCGCCACTGTTCGCCACGCGAAAAAAAGAAAGAAAAGGAAAAGAAAAAGGGCGAGGCGCTCTCGGGGATATATGATGTGCGATCGTTTCGATCAAGATCGAACGTCTTCTTATATGGAGAAACGTTTCGCCGCGAGGGGAACGCCGTTCAAGGGCTCCCTATATCGTTCCTTCGCGATACATCGGCCTCCAAGAACAATCCCGCCTGTAATTGTGGCGCCGTATCAGCGAGATCTTCAGCTCAACCACCTAGCGAGAAAAGCTGACTGATGCCTGGAATAATATTATTTATTTCTCCGACTGGTTATCAGTCGTCGATATGACAATGTGCCTGAGGCGATGGCGTTAATATCATTGCGTGTGTGAAGCTTAACGATCAGATCAGGAAACTTGTCAACTTTTGTGGTATTTTTTTATTAAATGTCTTCGAGACAAAGGAAATTTAAATGAATGCAATAATAACAAAATAAGTAGAGATAAGAAACCTTAAACTGTAATATAAAATTCTATCATTGAGGTTTCGAGTTCTATAGCAATTTTATTCTGAAGACAAGCGTTTGGTTGATCGTAGTACAGATAAACTCACGACCATCGACAATGGGAACCCTATTTCCTTTGATCTCCTCCGAGCATGTTCTCCTACGATCGAGAATTCGTACATCGCCGTTATCAGGCGATCGAAATTAAAGTTGCGACGCGAAGTCGCAAGTGTCAGGACGGGTGAAAGTCAACGACAGGTCCCGTCGGTATGACTTTGCTCAGAAACGCGTCAGCGGAGCGAAGCGCAGAGAACATCTCGTATCTAATTATCGAGGAATGCTTTGTGCGTATAGGAAGCCGAACAACCGTTTCCAGACTTAACGACTCCACGCAAGAAAGGAACCGACCGCCGCAGGAGATCGTTCGCTAACATTGCTTTTAGCATCACTGCTTCGTGCAGACTAGATACATAATCCCTGTGTGGTATCTACCTTTCGGGATGGTTTTTTGCACATTTCAAGATAGTTCTCTGGCGAGCTCTGTTACAACAGAGGTTGGAAAGTTTCTTGCTAGAAGCTATTGCTTTGAAATGTGTTGAATGGAAAGATAATTATGAAATTGGGTTTCTGAAAGAGATATTGAAACCGCGTCAACCACGTCAATGTGTTCATCTTATATAATTGAATGCGCGAAACTGATTAAGTGACTTCAATACCTGAAAGATTTTTGATAACATTTACTCCTTTTTCAAAGAACAATTCGATTTAGTATCGATGACGTTGTTCCAACAGAGTAAAATTCCTGGCCAAGAATCTCCCAATTTCAAAATTTGATTTATTTCTAGGTATGTTTGGCAAACGACACTAATAAGAGAAGTTAGGCAACCCGAAAATTCAGAAAATTATGTAACTTTGTGTGCAAGTAGTGTAGGTCATCCATAACACAAACCTATTTTTGTTGGTGCCATAATTCAGTTTTAAGGGGTCAAATCACCCACTGAGAAAAACGCAGAATATTATTTTTCGTGGAATATCTCGAGAACGGTGACAGATATCGAAAAGAAGTTTAAGCAAAAGTTACATCTCTTTTCTATATTTACAAAACTGCGTAAAAGTAATTATTGAATGAAGGATTGGTGGTGGGCCAACTTGGAAACTATACATTTCTCGATAATTCTTTTTACACAGTTTGTAAATACAAAAAAAAAGATGCAACTGTTGTTTAAACTTTTTTCGATATCTCTTACCGTTCTTGAGATAAATATTCTACGAAAAAGAAAATTCTGTATTTTTTTTAAGGGGTGATTTCACCCCTAACAAAATTGTATTTGCACGCAAAGTTGCATATGAAATTTTCTGAATTTCCGGATTGCCTACCTTCCCTTGTATTTAAGTAACAGAAGAACAAACCGCATAGCTATCCGAAAAATTTCGGCCATCGGAGCCGTTGACCTTTTCCTAGGCGCTAAACCAAGAAAGTCAAAATAAAGTTATGGGAAACTTTAGAGCGAACCGTTCACGTGGACAGATTAGGAACGCGTGAACTTCGTTTGCTCGCAGCTTCTGAATTCGCAGGATCGTAGAACGTGTCTCGTAGAGAACGACAGGGTTACATCACAGCACGTTCACGTGTTTCCGGCTGAAACGGAGTTGTCACGTGTGTCGCGCGTACGTGCGGATCGTGTCGAGCCGCGTGTCCGTCTACGTGCACGTGGTATGTACTACAAAGTGATTACACGTCTAATTAGCATAATACAATGAGCTGTTGCAAACAACTGACGCGGTTCTGCGCGGTCATTAGCCGCCCCAGGGGCTCTGTCGACGTGGTAATTGACAGAAACGGGAACAGCGATTTCAGGGTGGAGCACATGCTGCAATTAATACCTCAAACCCCTCGACTCTACGTAATTTGATATAAAAATAGTTTAGGGGAAAGGTGGATAGAGAAGGGATGCATGATCATACAGGTGTTATTATTAATATATTAACAATATGTGCCTATTGTCGCGTTGTTATGTTAATGTTTGCAACACCCTCACACTTAAAATCGTAGCTGTCATTCAAGTGCATAGAATAAAGTGGTACCTAAATAAAAGTGAAAAACGATACACAAAAGAAAAAAGAATTTTTTTGCGTCGTTAGAGTCGCATGATATACGACATATTAAATATTTATATTGTGTAATGGAATAAAGTTTATTTTCTCACGTTTTTATATTTACTGGAGTATCGTTTAGGTTTTTTTAAGTTAACGTGTTACTTGCTTTAAAAAGTTGCAGCGATCAAATCTTCCCTTCAGTGAGGAATACCTGTGCATGGTCTTATTAGGAGAAAATGTTTAAATTTAGTAATTAAAAATACTTTTCAATTATTACACTCGTGCAAATATATTGAGACAAATCGTAAGAAGCATTATTTGTAATTAGATACAAATACAATAAAAAATTATTGTTTCAATGAGAGAGGAAAAGTGTAATCGACCATCCCACCTTTCCTCAATTCATAAAATCATCAATATGTACATATTCTTCACTTGTACCGTTCCTTGAAATATACAATATCGAATATCTCGCATGCCTTTCCCTTGTCCCTCAACGAAGAGATTCCACGTGCATTTAGAATTCTCTCAGCAGAGTTGAGCAGTCTCCTATACACGTATCTACCGAGCCCATGCCCTTATCGATCGCGATCGCGTCGTTGCCTCGCGATTACCCACATTTCGTCCGCCAATTTATCGCGAATTCGCGGGACATTCAT
Source organism: Andrena bicolor (assembly GCA_960531205.1). Classification (NCBI taxonomy): domain Eukaryota; kingdom Metazoa; phylum Arthropoda; class Insecta; order Hymenoptera; family Andrenidae; genus Andrena; species Andrena bicolor. The sequence goes on from OY482667.1 coordinate 25,698,758, forward strand.
GGGAGCCTTGAGGTTTCTCCCTCCGGGGGATACGTTACCCTCCCCCTAGCCGTTCGGTCTATACTCTATCAGAAGAACGACTCGTTCGCGCGGGAGTGTGAAACCCGATCCCTCTTCCGCGATCCTTTTCCAGGGCCGCGCGATTCCCACAATACGCCGCCAGTTGTCCGGCGTGCATCGCCACCAGGACGCCCTATTATCGATTATGCTCGGCCATGTGCAAGGGCCTCTCCCCCGCCAAGGCCATTATGGTAACGACGACGATAACGCGAGGAGCCCGTTGGAACGCAGCCGCGGCTAATCGCGTCCGCGATTTCCATACGCGCCTAATACGGCTCAGGAGCATTAGCGCGTGTTATTCGCTACAGCGTCCCGTCCCGTCGCGTCGTCTCCACTCGTCCGGCTGGCCGGGCGATAGAGCAAAGCTGGGGGACACGCTCGACGACTCCCTGGGCAAACGAGGCCGAACATCGGCTACGAGGTCGTCGAGGATGCCAGAAACGAGGTTACCAGAGGCCGTGCTACTCCTCTGCCCGCTGGAAAAGCCTGGATCCGTGATCGAGGGAACAACGAGACGCGTCTCGATCGATCTGGCTCCCTTGGCGTGGCGAGCGGCACGAGAGAGACCGAATCGATGATCGGCGACCGGCCAGTCGCGCGATTTCTCAAGTGAAAGTCGCCAACAGATGGAATAACGAGCCCTTTGTCTATCTGCTCTCTGGGCAGCCGTGGCTTTCGGGTAGAAGGGATGCCTCGAATGTGGGGGAAGAATTATGAGTGCGCTCCACGAATGCGGGTTTGCTTCTGATGGGGTTGCAGGGTGTATAAATTGTAACGTATAGGTACATGTTTGCTAAGTGAATCTTTTTTGGGTGATAGAGATAGTTTGCTTTGGATGTGGAACAGCTGCGAGTGCTGCAACCTAGCCCGCTGATAGCCTAACAGTCTGGTCCTAGTCTAATGGTAGCCCGCAGATCTTAGATTATTTTGTTCTGAGTCATACGCAGGAATATAATTTGCAAAATCTCATTGCTACTTCTAAGGCCCTTACTTAAGACAATAACAGCCAGGACACCGAGAACCTCAATTTCTGACTAATCATTCATCATCTGTGGTTTCATATCTTAATTTGAATCGTGCACTCTCATTTCACCCTGGAAACATGCGGCTGATTTTTAGGTCTTCGCTGAAAGAAGGTCTCCCTGTCTGCAAGGGAGCCAGACTTGCGTACAAACGTGCGCTCTACGTAATAATTTCAAGGTAATCATCGAGGGCCCGGGCAGGGTCTCTAATGGGCACGGTGAATAACGAGCTGAGGTCCTTTGGTTCAAGGCCAAAACCCCCTGACTTGACCTGCGTTGGAATTCGGGTCACGTACATACTCTGAAAAGAGAACAACTTCCAGAGAAATACCCTACATAGCGTCTAGGAGAAATTACGCGTGAATAACCTGTCTCGATGTGATAAATCATTCACCCAACAGTCGAATAGCTATAAAAATCTCTGTACCATTCCCAAGAATCATTGAACAACACGTAATAATCTAGTTTCAAGAAGGCTGCTTCTAAAATTTCCACAGTCCTTGAAAACCCTGCCCTTAGTTCCCACTATCTCTAGAAATACTAATAAAAGTCCTCAAGGGCACTTCCACAGTTCCCCAAAGCTTCGAAACAGCTCACCAAGTACCTTACTTAACTCCGTTCATCCTCTCCAAGCCAAATTCTTAAAATTTCAAAGCGTACCATAAAGACAGCTCCCCTTATCCCGCTAAAAGGAGCTGCCACTAACTCGGCCGCGACTTGAAGCGCCCCAGATCCCACAGGCACGCAAGCACCTCAGCGATAATGGGACCCCAGTCTCTGCGAATCGTGGCGAATATATTAACTAAGTAATCTCGGGTGGATAATGGAGAAGCACTCCTGTTTGGGAGCGGAGAGAGTCCCCAGCCACGGTTAAAAGAACCACTGCGAAGGCAGGCGAATGGCTGTTCGGGAATCGCGATTCCAAGAGCAGACTTACCTCGTCAGCCTGGTCCTCGATACTTCGTAGAACCGCGAGGTTGCGGATGGTCGCCCGTCGGGACTCGAAGGAAGATTCGAGCCTGGTGGCGGCGTTCCCGACCTCCTCCACCAATCTCCGGGCCCGTTTCACCGACAATCTGGAAAGATAAAAAGGGCCCGTGATCGCAGCGCACCGTTAGGAATCCTTGTCGCGGCTTATCGCCGGCGGAGCATCGGGCCCTAACTCGCGGGGACGGTCCCCGAAGCGGAAGGCGCGCGAGTGGGCGCCGACTGGCACGCCACGAAAGTTATCCTCGCATTAAAATGTCCTTGGCTCTAAGCCGGCCCACCGACGGGCACGTACCAACGCGCGCCTCTGTATGTGCACGTGCTCGCTCACAGAAGAACCACTCGACACGTTCGTGCAACTTAGTCGCGAGGGGGGAGAGGGTGTCACGAAAACTAACGAGTCACCGTGTGGCGGATCTCGCCTTTGAACGGGCCTTTTTCAGCGATCTACGGGCGGCAGAAAGAAATTAATAGACGAGCCGGCTAGTTTATCCGCCGATCGAGCGGAGAGATCTCTCGTCGACGCCGGTGTGTCAGGATAATTAAAGCGGAACGGGGGGATATAAAGTGAGCGAGCGAGGGAAACGGGAATGGATGACAATAAGTTCCAGTAACGTATCGGTGCCCCCGCGAGATTCGCCCCCAGGGGGACGGCGTATACTTTCTAGCGTCCAGGACTTATGGACATGCTGGACGGAGGCTCTCTAACCTAACGTGCTCGAGGTGCAGAAGAGGCGCCGCGCGTTCCTCCAGCGTGGCGATCGCGTCCTCGGCGTCCCGGGACGTTCTTCTCAACGTGGGGTCCGTGAGTAGTCGGCTGAGGGGCGTCAGCGTGCTGGAAACGCTGCTGCACTCCTTCAGCTCCGACATCTCCAGGGCAAGCCTGCGACCGGCTGCCTGCCATTCTGTCATCAGACTGTCGTACTCCTGCGGAAAGAAACGGAAGGTGACATCGGTGCCGGTTTGTTGGACATGGATAACGTGGGTGGGCTGGTGGCAGTGGATAGAATTATAGAGGAAGATTCTAGATCTAGTTTAAGGGATTATGTAAATTTTAGCGATGGCTGTATTACGCCAGTGGAAAAGTTCTTAAGTGTATGGAAATGTCTTTTCTTTATTACTTATACTTTTACCAGAAAAGTTTTAATAAAGGTTTTGGTTGAATGAAGCGAACGAACTATTGCACTGACCTAATATTTTTGGATATATGGATATTTTGTTCCTCGCTGAGCGAATGACAGTATTCATTAATGTTTCGAGTTGGTTTTGACATGCTGAAACATCGATGTTGTATCCTCGTTAAAGAAAAAACATTGAACGATCGTTGTTTATCTATTTATCTACCACAAAGGCGAGTCTTCCCAACTGTAATATTAAACGTTCAAAAAATGATTGACGCCCAGATGCTAAACACGCCCGCTCGGCCGCTTGAATCACAGATAAGGAAAGCTTACGCGCGAGCATGCAACACTTCCCAGCACCAATCTATCTGACGTCTTAATTCCGCGAAATCATCCGGCAGATTGATCGATCGGGAGATCAGTCATCGCCAGAGGCTCCCTGACTTCGTCGATATCGCTGTCGTAAAGTGGTTCGACAGTCGCGATAGCTCAAACTCTAGCAGCGCTCGTTCATAATTCTTCGAAGAGCGTACGGCGCACATCAAGCCTATCTGGGCTGAAGACGTCCAGTAGCCCGTTAAGCGAACGCTTCTAAAACACTCTAACGGACCCAATGACGTGTCATTAGGCTCGAATAGAAAAATCAATCGATACTGCCAAGAGGGAGATGAAAAATTACCCTGCGACATCGTTTAGTCCCCTTCCCGAGTATCGTTCACGACCCCAGAGAATTTGCCAGCCGAGAAAGTCTGAAATTTTCAAAGGCTGTAGCGTGCAATAGGCACTCGGTATAAGTGCGTGTTATTCGAACACGCATAGTAAATCGTCGTTCCCTGGATGCTTCGGGAAAGAGCCGAGTGTCTTCCACGGAAGAGGAGTGCTTACTTTCTGTAGAAGAATCCCAATCGCGCCGAGGCGACCGCGATGCGCTATGTTAATGCCTATCTCGGCGAGCATCGCTATCGACCGTTATTTATAAACATTTCCCGACGAGGGAACAGCGAAATTTTCTCCTTGTAACGCTTTTCGATCGGCTATCTGCAAGGTCGTGGCTAACTGTTGCCGAGTCACCTGCCTGCCTTTTCGACCGCCTTTGCTTATCGCGCGCCCGCATGTTCAATGGGCCCATCGCGTTTGTCGTTGTGCCATTTTACAGTGGTTAGGTAATAGACACGAAGGTTTTTCAGGAGCTTTCTGAGGTGTGAAGCGTGGGGGGTGGAATTGGGTTAGGTGATTGTGAGAAAGGTTGGTTGGAAACTATCTATGAGATACTTGCAACATACTTTTGCTTGCGAGGGAAGTGTAAAAGGGTAGGTTACTGATCTAGTTCAAAGAGTATAACCGAATAAGTGTGGGAAACAGTACCCCCAAACCAAATTAAACTTGGCGTACCTACAGTAATCGCTAGGTTTCTCGAAGAAAACTATTTCTGCCAAGTATCAACCCGAAACGTAATTTGCAACTGAAAATTCTGAAAAAAATTCACAGATATGTACACCAATGGGTAGAATTTCTCTAATATTTTTTTATTTTTCTATTCAATAGAAGAAAAGTAATGGAGCTTAAACTGCAAATGGCATTTCACCCCATAACTACCGTAGAAGCAGGACTATAGGGTTGATACTTGGCAGAAATAATTTTCTTTGAGGAGCCTATCAATTGCTATACATCAAGTTTAATTTGGTTCGGGGACACTTTTTACCACACTTATTCGGCCATATCATTTAATGGTACAATCTATGAAACCGCAATTATTATGGGAATTGTAATGCAGAACCTTGATTTTTGGTCAATTTCCGTTCTGCGAATAATTATTTTTAATTATCTCTATTACTAGATATTTCAATCAGTTGCAATCTTACGTCTCTTTTTTGTGTATACATAAATCTTTTTCTGTTATATTTTCTTTTATTCCTGGTGTAATAAAGACGTTTTATTATTATTATTACTACTATACTACCACATCCAAGATTTCCGCCAATTTGCTAATTGAAACCTTCATTAACCCTTTCATGAAAGTAACTTGCCAAAGAGCGAAAATTTTATCCCGTTACCACCTCTGCGTCATCCAAGGCCCGGCATTCCAGCATTACGCGCGATTCCAGCGGCCGAAAACGTGGAATGATCGCGTGGAAAAAATTGCGTGGAGCGTAACGAATCGTGATAGCGACGCGCGGGACGAGAGAGGCTGCGGGCGGCCTTTTTCTTGGACGGGACCCATTAAAACACCATTACGGGGTCCCGGTGGTTTGAGAAGCCCCGTATAAATTGGTAACATCGGTCAGTGCCACCGTCGCGGGATAAATTCCCCGACAATAATTGCGGCGCGAGGGGGCCCGCTCGAGAGTGGCGGGCCGACACAATTATTTCGCCGGTCGGGGCCCCGTCCGAGCATTCATTTTTCATCGAACCTGCCGAATCACCGCTCGTGACAGTCAGTCAACCATTCGGCGGCGATCCCTGCTCGTCCCTCGGCAGGTCCTCGTGACCGGAGGCGCGATCCTTTTCGGAAGCAATTTGTCGCGACTTTCGATTCGAGCGGACGGGCTCGGCCGATTTGCTTGTCACTGCGACACTCGGCCACGTTGAATCGCGGCGGTCGTTAGGATCCTCGAGACGGCCGAGCGTCGGCTCGAAGAATCCCGCAATCGCGCCGCCAAGTGCTTTGACCGATGATTTTTGGAGCTCGAGTGGAACGGACACGAAGCTTACGACGTTGTTGTTACATGCAGTCGACGGTTGAGAAAATTTCGAGTCGTAAATTATCCGAGGTGGTAAACAGAATTACCTATTCGAGGATCGACTCAGCAGAGATTGCAAGTTACAGGACCATGTATGTTATAAAAAGTGTTTTAAAAACTGATCAATAGGGATTAGTTTAGAAAGAAAGTGCTTCGTCATCCCTAACGCCGCTTCGGTCACATTTTCTGGGATTCTCAGTTTCAACCACTTAACCCAACAATAGATTCCTGCTTTCGTTTGTGGTCCGGCTATTTTTACAATTCCGAATTCGCTCTACCGTCGACTATACATGAGGTTGAAGTTTTGGGATATGCTGGGTGGGTGGTACTTGTTTGAGTGGGTAAAAAATAGTTCGAATGCGTCGAGGAATGGATTAAAGCTGTAAATATTCAAATATTCAAATATTAAAATTATTCGAATAATTTTGAATACAAACATTCGAATAATTTTGAATACAAACATTCGAATAATTTTGAATACAAACATTCGAATAATTTTGAATACCAGAGACTTCGAAATTGAGGTTCGAATGATTATAAGTGTTTGAATATTCGATCATTACTCGAATACTTATATGATCAGAATATTCGTTACAGCCCTAGAATGAATAGTGGTGGAGCTGCAAGTGGTTTTTGATTCTGGTATGGAGGGTATGTTTGATTACAGATGATTTATTATGAGTAACATGTAAGGAATAAATATTTTGCGACATGCTTAGTTTGGTGACTACGGAAAGGGAAGGTACTATAATATCAGACCTAGATATCAAGGAAATTGAATAAATGAAGGCATTAATAATTTTAAAATAGACTACTGCCCACGAAGAAAAGCAAAGGTAAGTATACCATTGCTTCGCAATATCTTTGTGTCAAGCGAACCCAGAAAATTAGTCTCTAATGCTTTTGTTCCACGTGCATAAGTGAATTACGAAAATCTCAACACGCAGAGGGAGAACAATAGAGGCATATAAACGCAGGAAACACTCAAGGGGAACGTAAAAGCAGCGCAACTTCAATTACCTTATAAAACGCAATCCATTGGGGCTGGTCGTGGTGTTCCCGCCTGGGAATGTGTTTTCTCAAAGCGTCGTCGTCCACGACGGTCGTCTGCAAGCAGAATTTAGAACACTTAAACACCAGGGGAACAGAATAGAAGGCTGGAGCGCCCTCCTGTGTTCTGAAAGGCCGCATTCGTAGCCAGTCGACGGTTTTCCATATGAAAAGGAACCTTTTCCTTTCTCTCCGCCGTCGTACATAAGCGACCGACGTAGAAACGAAACCACTTGCCAATACGCCCTCGAGGGGCAACGGTTCCAGCGACAAATGTGGAATTTGGACCGAGGGAACAATGTTTCGAAGAAAAGGGGCACGGTTACATTCGTTGGAAGCCGTGCAGCGCCGTTTAAGGATCTACTTAATTGTTCGCCGCTTACCTTGACGCAGCTCAAAGGTAACTGGGTGACGGTCGAGCCCTCAGCAACGGAAGCCTGCAGCAGCGCCTGGGAGACGTTGATTCGGTCCTGCAACAGCAACCGTCGCCATTGTACTCGGCGCGCAATCGATACTTGTTGCCTGTCCCAATATCTCTTACAAAATCACCAAAGACGCGATTCGCAGGGAATTACGCAAGCGGAGCGATCGTTTACCTGCACGATGACCAGGACCTTGTCCAGGAACTCCAAACACTCGGCAGAGTATCCTCGGACCAGCAGGGTGAATCCATTCTTCGCGCTGTCGGAGCTGCAATCAGATGGAACGTACCGGTCAGCTCGACGGCGATGAATTACGTTCGACAGCTGGTGAAACGTTTGTTGTATGCTCGCGGGATAAGCTATCGAGACATTCCTCGAGTACGCGTGAGTCACCGCGATACGGTAGCTTGATGCTTGACACGATCTCCCACGTGAAGTGGCGATTTCTCCTGCGAGTCGCGCGCGCGGAGTGAAACGAGTCGCTGGCTGCGGCGACGCGACGCGCCAGCGAGTCCATCGTGCATCAGCCTTTTAAGGACGATTAATCGTCTCCCTTCGACCTTCGGGGGACTGATTCAATTACGCTGTCGAAGAGTGTATCAAGTTTCTTGGTAATCACGAGTTCTGTTGAAGAGGGTAGAAAGTACATATTGGGACTCTAGAGGTTACTGAATAGGCCACCCCTCTACTGTATTCACCTGTTTTGTTATTTATGTACTTATAATAAAGGCTGGGACTATTCGAATAATTTAATATTCGAATATTTTACAAGTATTCGAATGCTACGAATAAACTTCGAATATTTCAGTATTCGAATGTTATTATTCGAATACTATTCGAATGTTATTATTCGAATACTATTCGAATGTTATTATTCGAATACTATTCGAATGTTCTTATTCGAATACTATTCGAATACTGTTATATTCGAATACTGTTATATTCGAATACTGTTATATACGAATACTGTTATATTCGAATACTGTTATACTCGAATACTATTCGAATACTGTTATACTCGAATACTATTCGAATACTGTTATACTCGAATACTATTCGAATACTGTTATACTCGAATACTATTCGAATACTGTTATACTCGAATACTATTCGAATACTGTTATACTCGAATACTATTCGAATACTGTTATATTCGAATACTATTCGAATACTGTTATATTCGAATACTATTCGAATACTGATGTATTCAAATAGTATGGTGTGAAGTGGGTCAAAATTAGCTTACAAGATTTCACCCCCTGACAAATGAACCTAAAGAACTTGATTCACACCATACTATTCGAATACATCAGTATTCGAATACTTGGATATTCGAATTATATTCGCCAAATAATTGAGCAACTGAAGTATTCGAATATTCGAATATCGAAAAATTCAACAAATAGTCCCAGCCCTACTTATAATAGCTTCCTACGTTTTTAGTGAATACTGTTGATTTCAGGATCAGGGAATACAGAATTTCAGAGATTTAAAAGTTGATGAATCTTAGGAAAAATATTTCTAACAATCGTTTAATTAACCCTTCGTCTAGAACTGAGATGAAAATTGTACTAATTAAATTCGTGGTATTTTTTCGAGTCCTGTGACATTTTTGACTGCATCAAACTCTCGATAAGTAGGCAGTAGCTTGCAGAAACTTGTAGCGCCGCGGTGGACGAACTTGGAAGGCTTCGCGGCGGACGCAGAGATCGTAAAACGGTATCGAATGCAGGAAAAGCGTATCGTAGTCGGCATTTAGTTATGACACGTGGGTGGTTCGCGTAAGTCCACAACGTTTCTCACGCGGCTCCTGTGGCACCCTTCTCCCTCGCCCCCTCGACCCCTTTCATACATACAGCAATCATGCTTCCACTTCTTCACAGTGGCGTATCCACTGCTGACAATGCCACTCTTTGTGCGCGTGCTAGCGATTCCTTTAATCCGCTCCGAATGGAGCGTGACGGGACCACACTTTGTGCAAAAATTATCCGAATATACTTTTTCGTAACCTCCCTTGCGTCATTTAGGGGGCAGCTGTTAAGGAGTTTACCATCAGCGTAATCTCGTTACCTGTTACTCCGCTCGAATCATTGTTCTATCGTGTGTTCGCTGATATTAATAGTTTTATGTTATTGCTGTTTTTGTTGTTGTTTCCGTTTTGTATTGTTACTTTCTATTTTTATCTTTAGTTTTAATTTTATTTTATTTTATTTTATTTTATTTTTCTATTTTCTGTTATACTTTATTAATTGTTACTTATCATTTCTACTTACATGTAATATTATGTACACTAAAGGGTTCCCCCGTTTACTTAATAATAATAATAATAATAATATGTACTCGTCTAAGACGCACTTACAATACAATGCGAATTGTAAAACTGAGAAATAAGGGGTTATAGACACTCTCTTTTATTATTATTTACCAAAAGTGATTTATTGTTTTCTCAGGTAGATTTTATGGCACGAATATTTTTTCTGCTACAAGGTCCTGAGATAAGGGAACCGTGGTTGTTTACTATCATCTTATCATAATACACCCCGGCTTTATTTCCACGTGCCCTGATTTTTTAGAAATAATTTTACTAGCCCTGTTCTATTCAAATTTACTGCACCTCTAATCACTCGTTAGCCTTCACCTAACTTTTAAATTTAAAATACACAGTCCCCCATCAAGGTTCTCAATTGCACCCCAGAAACGACCCAAATTCTACAAAGATCAAAGTAAAACCATATCAACTCTACCATATTTGCACAAAAAATTCTCCTAATCGATATACCAGCTATCCAATATGTCCCAGAAGACCAGAGATGGCAACTGACCAGGAATTTCACACGAGCCTGCCAGGATTTCCTCGAAACGTGCTCCAGGAGTGAAGAAGGGCTCGTCAATTAACCCCTGGGCTTTTCGCGCGGCCGTCGAACGGGTACCGCGCATAACCCTGACACACGTGGGATTTACAATTCGATCGTAACTGTCGTGGCACGACGGACGTTCCCTACGCCACTGCCCACTCCCGAAGAAGAAACTCATGCATTAGCAGCATTGTAAAGCTAGAGCCTGGTGGAAGCATCGCGGCGTTCGGTATCGCGACGGCTCATCGTGTGTATACCTAAAACCACAGCTGCGACCTGGGTGGGCAAAGGTTGTCGAGCAAAGACCTCGTCACGACCGACCGACCAGCCAACCGTTCTCTCTACGACCGAACGTCTCCGCGAGGATACGTCCCTCTACTGCGTGCTACCATGCCCTTCCGTAGCTGGACGTTCCGCAAACCACGAGCAACGTTCAACGGGATGGCGTGACGCTTTGCAATTTCCAATCGCCCAGGCAGTCATTTTTGTGTACCAAGGGGAATAATAAAGTCTTGGGTTAAAGTAGTCGATTTTTTACGTAGTTGATTTTTCGTATGAAGGTTTCAAAAGTAAAGAAGAAAGAGTTCACGGTCTCTTCAGTATTAGTCTAGGGAGAACGAGTTTTTTCAAACTTTAATCTTTAGGAAAATACAAATAAATTAACTTCCTTAATTAATACATTTGTGTATTTTTAAAGTGTGAGTTTTTACCGAGGAATATTTAATATTTATGCTCTTGCACACGTTATTGAGTAAAATATTTGAAACACATGCAAAGGGAAATTACCTTTTCCTTATTTAGAAATGACGCCACATTTCAAACTGGTTACTACGTTCCACTTTTCAAAGTACATATTTGCATGAATATCGATATTTGCAAACGAAGAAGACCTGTAGTTTCAAGAGAAATGTAGGTACTGAACATCCTTCACGGTTATCGTTTTATTCACGTAACACAACTTTGATAAGAACGCCGTCTATGCAACCTGTCGGTTCGAATACCTCATTTAAAATTCTGATAGGAGGTATTCATGCACCGTTGACACGGCGATTGTCAAGCAAAACGTCGTGCTGCGCTCTTAATATACTCCCTGCACCTGATCAGCATACAAATCTTAGCATTGAAATTGCAGATGTCCTAATAAGAAGAAGCGAAGTTTTATGCTGCAGCCACTGCTACTCTGTCCGTGTTACATGTAACTCTAATATGCCTTGGAATGCAGGAAAGACGAAGGAAAATTGTTGAAATTCCTTTTTAATATTTACAGACAACGAGTGGATGTTCGTCATACCTTAGGAAATAATTTATACACCAGAAACATAGTGTTCACACGAAAAATTCAAATCCGTATCATCAAATTTATTTTTTTCAATCGTGAAGACCTTTAATAAGAGCAAACCTGACGTTTAATTAAATTTGAGGGATGTGGAAATATTCTTGGTCTAATATTTCTATTTTTACAGTACTGGAGACTTTTCAGTCAGTCCATTGCTTTCTTTTTAAGCACTTAATGTCCATTTATTAAAAACTCAAGTTGCCACTGAACACTTGCTAGTGTTCCGCGCGATGATCATTTGCTTTATAACAATTGAGCTGAAAGTGCTGGCTCAAGTCGATATTCTTCTCCACGATAATGGACCATTGTCTCGTCACGATACGTATTTGCATGCGATCAATGGCGATATTGCAATTAAGAAAGCGTCAACACGACCTCTGAGATTACGTGCGGATTTTTCTTAGCCACCGCAGTTTCTCGATATAATCATTTCGTCGAATTTCACATCACATTTTTTAATAGAAAGTTGAGAACTGGAGAAATGGAGCACGACCTTTTGCAGACTGGACACTCGCGTGAAGACCCATATTCCTAATAACGTTCTAATAGCGTTAATACTGCTCTAAACGAGCGAATGCGCAGCATCTCGCGTGCAACGCTTTAATGGCGTTAATCAGCTTCCTCCGAAGCGTGTTGCTTCAGAAACGAAGTGGAACAGTAGAGGACTAAAGGAACATCGTCTGTTTCATCATGGATATATCGCCCGCGTGGACTTTTTGTGAATTCAGTTGATTGAAAAAGATTCATGGTGGTGGGAGGACAGAAAAAGTATCACGTGTGATCGTTAAGAATTGCTTTGTTACACCAAACCGCATTGTCGGTGTTTAAGCTTCCGTGAAAGTTGCGCAAGGATTGATACGAGCACGAATTCCATCGTAATCAATCTTTTACATTCTTTCTTCAATCCCCATACACGCTTCAAAACTACGGTGCCTCCGAATTGCCTAACACCTCACATTAAAGCCACAAACAATCTCCTAAATCCAAGACCCGCGGAACCCATTATGCAAGTTATGTACCGCATCAGGGCGCCAGCTAAAAAAATATATTGCACGCTTAATAATAAAGGAATCCAGCTCCCCATAAACAAAATGTAAATGCAATTCTTTTTTTGTACTCTGTAAATCTGTAACTGCAAAACATATTAAATAGAACACAGGTGTAAAAATTTTGGGCCCGAAATTTTCTTGCAAGAAAATTGTAAAAATGTCAAAAATTTGCCAACATATTTCTTGCAAGAAAATTTAAAAAATCTCATAATTTTCTAGCATAAAAATTCCAAATATTTAAAAAAAATTTCTTGCAAAAAATTAGAAAAATTAAAAAATTTTCACACCTGTCCCGTCTAAAACTAAATAATACTCTCCTAGAGAAACATTACAAGCTTAGCAAAGAATTCCCCCTATCAACAAATCTTCAGCATCAAACATCCTATTCAACTATCCGCCGGAGACCAAAGGCAGACTTCCGTCGCTGATGAGTAAGGAACCGGAGGAAAGAATAAAGAAATACCTATGTCTATGTACCGTGGGAGGGAGGAAGATGGACAACGAGGGAAAACGAGGGAAGAGGAGGAAAAGAGATGCTCGAGAGGCAGATACGATCTTGGAAGTGGGTCGGCAAACTGCAGTTCCAGATCTTCGTCCCGAGGGGAAAAGCGAGATAGCACCGAGGGACGTTTCGCCGAACCCGTTACCGTTACCGTCGAACACGAGGGTAGCTGAGGAGGGGGTGCGGGAGGACGTGGGCCACGATCGCGGTGGAGGGGGCAGGGTAAAAGGATTGATGCACGTCCATAACTCATGCAGAAACGCGGTCAGGTGCACAACTGGATCAACCAGAGATCCCCCGCGATCCTATCATCTTGCGATCTGCGTCGTGACTCCCTCTCGCGCGATACGCGATACCAGACGAGGTGCCAGCTGCCTGGATACTGACACTCCGGTGCATTCGTCTCGCTTCTTGCCGACTAATTGTTATCTGTTCTCGAGGAACGTGAATTGGCTGACTTTCAGTGGGTCGAGTGAAGGTTCAGCCGAACTGGGACTCTCAACTCCCCTTGGGTTTTATTCAATTTCTGATGGGTGGATGGTGTTGCGCCGCGCTGAGGATTCGGTTTGGAGCAGTTTTTTTTATAATTGCTTTGGGACTTGCTAAGAGATTGTCGTCTTAACGTATTGACAGTTTATAGCGTGTGAGGCACGGGCAGAAGAATAAGAAAAAAGGTACCACTTATGGAATATACTTTTTTTTTACCATTTTTTTGCATAAACGGAAATATTTTAGAACATAAAAGAATGTGTGTTTTTGGAAATCTAAAGCTGATATTTTATTAAATTTTCAAAGAGTTAAGTATTCGAAAGTGTTGATCAGTACTTAGAATACGGGTTTTTGGAATAATGTGATTAGTCACAACCCACCCTCCATCTCGTTTACGAGTTAGTTAAACCTTCCACCCATTATATTGTGCGATAATTAATTCCACATTAAGTAGGTGATTTTTCATGAAATCTGAGATACAGAGAATCTAGCTACAAACTGTCAATATACTATCTGTTATTTTTATTACTTTAATAACCTAAAGTTTCATGAGAAACACTAACTTGTAAATAGCTTTAATATAAATTCAACGGAAGGCAGAGGATCAAGCTCTGTGTACAAACGCCACCGTGTTCCAGCACACGCGTGTGTTGAAGCCTGTTCCGGAACTTTCGCCATTTCACCTTCAATCCCCCGCGAAATGGAGGCGTGCACCGCTCGAGCACGAAGCGATTTTTCAGCCCCGCGCGCGACAGGTTTTGCCGGATCTAGGAAGCGGCGTCGGAGTGAAAATCTTCGACCTTGGGCTAATAAATCTCGGCAACCGGCAATTAGGAGAAGCAGCCGTCTTTAGATCGCCGTATCGGTTGATACGGAAAATAGGATCGCCGGTGGTTATCGATACTGGGACGCTAGGATGCTGGTTCCCGTTATCTCGGTGACGTTATCTAGCGCCGATTCGACACGGCGCTTTCGTTCGTCGTGGACAACTTAAACTCACAAGTTCGGGGAGTGTTATAGTGATCTTGGAACCCGAGAAAGGGACCTAAAGTGATGGTGGTCTCTGACATGGACCCTCCCACAATTCGGACTTACGTTACTATATTTCTGTCTCTTTACTGATCGTTCTCCAAGGGTGTATTGACTATTTCTACGTGTGGTAGGTGTTGGAATGAGTTTCTAACGCCTGAGTTAAGTTTGAGTTGTGGCCTGGTTCAGTGCGGGGATTCTCGATCAATGTAGAGAAGAGTGATAACTCAGAATTAAATATTTAACTCGCCCCACAGATTAAGATCCATAAATAATTAGGGAGATTCCATCGTGGGCCCTTTGACAAGCTTCAGAGGGTGTTACCATCAGTGGCGGATTTAACTGGTGGTCGATGAGCAACTACCGCCTGGGCCCCTGCCTAGAAGGCCCACCGAGGTCCTGCCTTAAAAAAACAAATTATGATTCTATCTAAACACTATATTTTTCCCCTGAACTACTACATTTAGCTCGTTTTTAATAAATTATCTCTTGGCCCCACGGAACGTTTTCCACCTGGGCCTCTTTCCTTAAATCCGCCACTGGTCACCATATTCCCCTCCCATATTTTCCCTAATACTACTACAACTACTTCCAAGTCGAATCTGACTTGAGTGTGATTTAACGCCAGCTTAAGCCTAACTTCATTTTACCTAAAATCGTCATCAGAAACACAAATATGTTAAACAGACAAACCGTGATATCAGAAAAACAGCAGGAAACACGAGATAACGTATCTTCCATGGAACGCATGCAAAAATTGACCCCGAGATCCTCGTTTCATTGTTGCCCGGCAACGAGGCGTATAAATAATCCTTGCGGCGGCCTCCTGTATCAGCGAATAATCTGCCACCGATAGACTCGCCGCTATGTCAACGTCGGTTTTGCAGCTTTCCCACTGCGAGCGGGCGAGCGAATGGCCGTGGACGGGTGAGAGAATAAAAAAAAAATGCTAATGAATCCCGCGTAACCGGTACGCTGATTTATGGCGATCGTGTTCCACTCGGAGGATCATTATGACACTGTTGGGTTTCGTCGGTGGGTTCTATCCAGCGGCCAGCTCGCGTGCACCGCTCAGCTTTCTTCCTCTCGGCTACTGGAAAATATCGACGCGGCGGTAATAATGGACACATAATGGCCGTGCAACCGGGGCTGAATGTTTCGCAACCTCAGCGACCTTCCGCGTGCCCGTTTCGGGGATGCTGCGCCGCGAGGAGCATCTCGCGAGCTGCGACTCCCCGGCGACGATTGTTTCGCGCAATCGTGGGAACACGCCGCCGCGAAATTTCGTCTCCATCGGATTCCACGATTCCGTAAACTAAATGGGGATTGGCGACCTCCCGAGGAGGCTTTCCCATGTCTCGCCGAGATCCAGCGCGATTCATTGCTACGGAATAATTATATTTCATCCGCGCAGTGCGAGCGATGAAACCTCCATGCTCGCGGGGGCATTATACGTCCCGGCGTGGAATTCCGCGAGGAATTCTCCGCAGGGACGATCGCGCATCATCCACCGTGATCCCGCATTTTTCGCGTGATTCCGTTTCATGGGTATCCACTGTTCGAGAAGACGAAGTAGGCCTTGGGACTCGGAATTTCTCCCGAGCCTCCCAGAACGCGGTCAGCTTTTCCACCAGATTCAAGTCACTCATTTTCCTGTTTGTGGCAATCCATTTTGCTACGCTGTGATTCGCTATCTATCGCTCCTAGCGTTGCAATTTCCCATCGGCAGCGGACACTCTCGACGAGACTGCCAATTGCAGTGGATGGCAGGTAAAATCATTCGTGATCTTTACGTTTCTGTTTTCCTTCGGAATGGGCAATTTGTAGGTACGGTGTGTTTGTTATTGGGTGAAAGAATCGGGGAAATTGGGCACGCGCGGAGAGGGAGCTGTGTCACGATGAACGTCTGATCGCATAGTGGACGCTTCCACTTGGCTGCTTTATTTGCCACCATGTTCACTGCTGAAATCGATAGCTGTGGATTTAGGAATTTACAGGATAATGGCATGAAACTATATTCAGATACCCTTAGCTAAAACAATTACCATTTTACATTTGCTCCAAGTATTCTATTATAACATTTGTTTCTATCTTCTGTGGTTGTACCACAAGTATCAAAATGCGTAAATTCTTTTTGTCCTTTTACTTCTTTAATACATGTTAATTAACTGCCAATGTTACCTCAGTTTACGACAACTGTTACTCGCAAAAATATGGACTGCAAACGTGGGCATTCCAAAACACATGTTGCCATTAAAAACCCAACCTATTATCTGTAATTATTCCCCATAAAAAATCTAAACTTCATCAAAAGGTATCCACAAGGTATCTCTTAACACAAACCAATCATCAACGAAACCTAAAATATTTAAATATTCCACATCCTACCTATCTTCAAGGACAATAGCTTCTAATATTTCTAATTTTACATACATTAACACAAACGTAAAATATTTAAATATTACACATCCTACCTTCGAAGAAAAAAAAATTTAAATATTACACATCCTACCTTCGAAGATAAAATATTTAAATATTACACATCCTACCTTCGAAGATAAAATATTTAAATATTACACATCCTACCTATCTTCAAGGACAATAGCTTCTAATATTTCTAATTTTACATACATTAACACAAACGTAAAATATTTAAATATCACACATCCTACCTTCGAAGATAACACCTTCTAAAATTCCTAATTCTACATCCCCATGAACAATC
Organism: Andrena bicolor; assembly: GCA_960531205.1. NCBI lineage: Eukaryota > Metazoa > Arthropoda > Insecta > Hymenoptera > Andrenidae > Andrena > Andrena bicolor. The sequence goes on from OY482667.1 coordinate 25,716,146, forward strand.
TGTCTAACAAACGCCAACGCGCGAGAAAGAATGATGCACGATTTTCAACGCAGGCGACTGTTATTTACAACCCACCACCAGTCGATATCGCGGTGAAACTCGCCGACGAAATTGGCCCGAGAATCTATCCGTCGAGTATCGCTGCCGGATCGCGAAACTTTCCGGCCGGTTTTCCCTCGGCTCCCGGGGGGAGCGCACGCGGAAACCGCGCTTCGAAGATGCCGAAAGATAGAGCGACGTTTCTCGAGAGGAGCCCCGAGCGGAATATGCGGCGCGGTTTCCCCGGCGTCCTCGCCTCTTTCACCACCGCGAGCATCCTCTCGCTCGGCTCGGGAGGACGGTTGCACGAGGCACCATAAAGCCGCGCGATCAACGATACCGCAATAGGCTGCCGTGGCTATCGTACGTGATATGTTTTATGAGCCGAGGAGCATACGAATGCGGTGAAACGACCGAGTCGAGGACCTCGCGGTCCTCTCGGCCACCGATCGCATCCTTTACGATCGCCTTCGGACTCCGCCACGCTCACAATCTCAACCCCTCCTTCCTCGGGAAAAATAATATTTTTATCACATTCAATGGGAATAACGAGCTCGTGGCGCATGGCACGAGACAAACAGCCAGCTGGCGTGATTTAATGTCTATAAAATCTTGTAACTACCTGTAATCGCGGATGCACCTCCAAAGTCGTGGTTTTTATGAATTTTTAAAGTAGTTAAGGGTAATTTGAAATATTTCTATAGGCATAGAATGGGTGGAAAAAATTTCTGTCCTATATGCGAGTAAGGGGTTGTCCTTAAATTACGTGAGGGTAATTTTGGCAATTCCTTACCACTTCCCTCAAGTATAAAAATTCGTAAGATTGTATATTCCACCTCCCTCCCTTACGTAATACTTTTACAATGCATATTTTCAATTATTAAAATTCTTTCACAGATTTATATAATTCATTTAACTCAGTTTCGTGTGTGCGAGGAAACATCGTTTTTTAAAAATTAGATAAAAAAAATTACGTAAGACGCTGACTGCCTCTCTGCCTTCTAAGAAAACGTAAGAAATTCGTGACCCCCTCGCCCCCGAAAAAGCACGACCCCTAATTTGAACGTGGCTCGATTGAATTAACATAAGATAAAGAACCACTGTCTAAGATTGTTCGGGAGCTCGTCGTTTTCGACCAGGAAATCGTACCTCCGGCTGCGAGCACTCGGATGGCGAAGAATTGGCGGTGCGATCGGGGACCCCATCGATCGAGGGACGCGGCGCGAATAAACGGAACCGGCTAGCACAGCAATAAAATAAATTGGCGTTATGCCCGATTCTTATCAATGAAATATGCACTTTCTCCGAACAATAGCGATATTACGTAATGCGAAATACATTCGGTTTCCTCCTGTTCACTTTCCTCGATGCCGCGATAATGGACGATCGTTATTCAAAATTCTATTCCAGCGCGTTAAGTAGCCGGTGATTTACCGCCTTTCTCGTCTCGCCTTTATCCAGCCCGGCGTTGCGCGCACCGTAAACACCGTTTTAATGCGCCGTCGATAGGATCGAAAATTCATGCCGCCGTTCCTTTGGAAAACTTCCCGTCGGGGAAGGGCCCGCACCTGTTACCATTTATTCACCGTCGACAATAAACGCACATTGCCACCTTTCAGCGGGGCGATCGATGTAATTGAAATTTCAGATAAACGCCAGTCGTTCGTCATCGTTATTCAATTAACCCGCGACTAACATCGCAATTAGCGATGGCAATTTTTCAACGGTTTCTGATTAGCCTCTCGCGGCGTGGCTGGGGAAAGATTAATTAGAAAAACGTTGCAGACGAGATTAATTGATAACCTCGCTGATTTGTTGGAGGCAGGTGGGATGGACGCTAGGAGATTCGTAGTTGCGGGCACGATGTCGGGCAGAAGGATATACAAGCCGATATTTCGCACCTTGTCTGTGATTACGGTGGGCGTGTCGGGGATGTCACGGCCGCGGGAAATTATAATTATTAGGGAAACCGGTGTCGATCGGGTTCGTTTGTTGGAAAGCGAACGCTTCATCCTTTCCCGCGAGGATTAATAAATTGCCAATTTCATGCTGGACGATCGCTGTTATTATTGCGGGGATCGTGGGCAAAAGCGCGGACAGGACGCGATAAATCGTATATTTCGAATGTAATGGTCGAAAGAGGCGAGTTTCCCTTGGTAGCTATCTATTATCTCGGTTTAGATGATCAGGGAGTTCAGCAATTCGTGGGGCAAGTACTTACATTTGTTACGTAGGTAGAGTACCTAGGAGGGATTACTCGATATAGCGAGGTCGTAAAAGCTATGGGAGTCTCAAAGTTTGCAGCTTTGATGTTCCGAAACAAAAGGTTCAGTAGCTGTTTTCGAAGTACGTGTTTCAAACCTCTTGTTCCAAAATCTTCAATCATTTTACAACCTCCCTATGTCCCTTTTAGGTATTATACTCTAAGCTCAAATTAATTAACAAAAGTAGGATGAATACCTAGGCAAACGGGCGAGGTAGAGAAGAAACGACGACACGTCCTTGACACAGAGGACTTCTCTTCTGGACAGGTCATCCTGGAACTCCAAAATAGGTCTGCCATTCACGTCCACGCAGCCTGCAAACAGACAATTATTCACAAATTAGCATTGGAATGAAAATCATCCCCCTCTTACTTATTCAATCTCTCATTTTCCCTCAACTACCCTCCTTATTTTTCCTCTCACCCTTATTCTTGCATGCAACTCTCCCAAATACCAAACGACAAATTAATTACCCCACAGAGTAAAGCCCGTTCCACGCAACTGATGTCTGTTCGAGCCAACGATTCATTCCTCTTTGAAGCAACCCGCGAATGAAATCGGTGGAATTTATTTCGTCGATCGGAGATTACGCCCCCTCCGCCCCGTTGGCGCGCATACATTCGAACAGAAGTAAGCGCGCGCACGAACGATCGTAGCCCGCAGTCGCATTAACGGCGTAATAAAAGTCGGTAACAGCATTTGATTACAGGCCGTGATCCGATTCGCCGTGTACCGAGGCCCGATCGTAATCTTTTAGCCGGCGTGAGTTATTAAATGATCGCCTTTTAGCCTGTTGCGCCTATCGTTGGCAGAGTAGGTCATCATCTCGGAGCTAAATCTTCGCTTACGAAACCGGGGTGCACCGATGAAAATGTAGCAACGTCCCGAACACGGCCAGATAACGTGGGTAACGTGAAATACGGGGACACCGTGGAATCGGAATCTTATTGTCTTAATCGTGACCGTGGCGACGCAGGGTTAGACGTGGGACGCCCGTATCGCTTCGGATCGCAGTTTTCTAACGACATGTCGGCAGGCATGTTGGTTTACAGGCTTGTCATTGGCCTTCAATTGCATCGCGGTGACTCCTGCGCTCGTTGCCAGGGGACTTTTTGATTAATATCTGTTTTTCAGAGATTTCGATCAGGTAGATTCTCTGGTGAATATGCTTGTACTGCTCTAGAGGATACAGTGTCTTTAAATAGAGGTAGGTATAGTACCTAGAAGGGACATAGCGAAGTCGTAAAAGCTGGGAGTCCCAAAGTTTACAGCTTTGAGGTTTCGGAATAAGAAGTTGGGCATTTTTGGGGGAGAGGTGAGGTTTCGAGACCTCTTGCTCCAAAGTATACAGCTTTGAGGTTTCGGAACAGGAGGTTTGGCATTTCTTGGGAGGTAAGCTTTTTAGACCTCTTGTTGTAAAACCTGAAAGCAGTAAACTTTGAGGCAAGAGGTCTGGAAACCTTACGCCCACCCAAAAATGCCTAACTTCTTATTCCGAAACCTCAAAGTTGTAAATTTTGGGACTCCCGACAGCTTTTACGACCCCGCTATGTCCTTTCTAGGTACTACATATACTAAAGTTACTAAGCTGTGGAAAACCTACCTCATTAACGTGAAATATCACCTAAGCAAAGCAAAGACCACAGCTTGAATATTATTAGAAAATTTATTCATCCTTCTGTCATGGAAGCCTTGAGTCACAAAACTCTACGTACCCTTATCCATTATTGTACTCTAAATTCAGAAATGTCTTCCAAGAGCAACATTCCTATACCCACCTCGGTGCTTCTTTACGCACTGAGAAGATCCAGCAACTAAGTCTCCGGAGGAGAAATTCGATGTGTACACAAGAACGAGTGTCCACCGACCAAGTGACAAGCGTGATCGCAGGCTCGTGACACGTGCCAGCTGGGCAGCAGCGAGCGTGAACGCAACACCTTGGAACACGCTCAAGGCGGCACGCTCAGGGCGTTAATGATAATTCATAGCAGCGCAAGTTATATGGACGATTACGTGGTAACACGATAATAATGCCCAATGCCAGTGGGCAAGCGTCGAGGCTCGTGCACGCTCGCAAATTCTCAGGGTGTTGGCGCTAATGCGCTTTCGCCCTCGGCGAAGGGGTTCCATTCACCCCAACGGGATTCTCGACCCTCTTCTATGCGTAGTTAACGTCCCTCTATGCCCTGAGCTAGACAGCGCTGGACAAAGGCTTAGGAAGTTCTCGTTCAGTGGGTGAATCTGGTATGGGGACGCAATCTTCAGGTAAACACAGGATTTGGAGGAGCTAAAGGTTGGGATTAAGTAAAAATATTTGGATGAAAGCATTCCCCCAACCAAACATGGGAACCGTTTCGTACGAAAACGTTGTTACGCTACGGAACAAAATTATGTTCATTTATTTGGGGACCATTTTGCAGTCTGGAGCATTTCAGATAATTCCGCCCTCGTGAGTTCTCATATCCTTACTGATCCCTACATATACCTGTTCGTTTTTATGTCCATACATTTTCCAGTCTAAAGCAGGATTTTCTAGGTAAGTTTTTGACAAGAGTGGTGTCTTTGACCACTAAGTAGTAAGGTGGGATAGTTGATCACAGTTTTTCTTTTTTATTAAAATAATAATAGGGGAAAGGTGGGATAGTTGATCAGCGGGGATACATGATCACATCAGTTTATATCACAACTCAAATAATTAAATACAAACAAACCAAACCATTATTATTATTTTAATAAAAAAGAAAAACTGTGATCAACTATCCCACCTTTCCCCTAATGGTTTGCTTTGTTTGTATTTAATTATTTGAGTTGTGGTATAAACTGATGTGATCATGCATCTCCGCTGATCAACTATCCCACCTTTCCCCTACTCCTTCATTTTCCCATTTTCTGTCCTACTTTCTACCTAATATAGAAATCACAATCCCCAACATCTCCGCAAATTCTCATTTAAATCTATCTATTGTCATCAGTAAATCAGTATGTAGGTACAGTTCTGTCTCTCTATAGCCGCGTGTGTCGAAACCGGGCGCACGCAATTTGAGAGACAAGTAGTCTATTCGGCTTCCTTTGATTTCACGTTCGAGCGCTCGGCAGCGAGAACTGGATTTTTTGCTCGTCGCTCGGCGGAACCGATTTTTGGAAGGACAGAATGTGATATTCCCTCTCACTCTTAAAGTTCGACTGCTGAATGAACCGGTCTCCCCTCGGCGGCGCGGCGACTACAAACGAAGTAGTGGGGATAGCTTCGCGTGTATAGAGAATCAGAAAACGCGTGCAATTTGAGAGACAGCACTGTATATCTACTCAACTAAATCGATTCCCCAAACATTCCTAATTCCTACACCTTTTCATCGAGCTTTCTCCACCACAGCACATCCAATCCCTACTGAAATTCATTGAATTATCAACATTCAAATGTTCGAACCACCCAATTTCTTCGTTCGAGTATCCGTTGATAGAGCGAGGCACAGGTTTTACCGCGGAGTCACGTGACCGTGCCCCCGAAGCGTGCATGCGAAATCGGGGAAGCGGCCGAGGCAGCGGGCACGTTAATCGACCGGTAAACATCGAACACTCTCGGCTTGGCGTGATTTCTCGAAGCAAGGAAATGCAACGGAACGCCGCGCCGGTTGGCCGGCCGCCGCGACCTTTTTTAACGATCCAAGCGGCCGCTCGGATTACCATAACCGATCGATTACCGGCCTTCCAGCGGCGGTTTCACCGCGAGATGAAGACGTTAAGCTAGGACTGCCTGCAGCACCGAGACTGGCATCTCGCTGTCACGAGGAGCACGATGTCCGATGGACGTTTTCACACATTCACGAGCCAAGATCGGCCAGCCGCCAGGAACGGCCTCGGTTTTTGCCGACGCCGACGTCGATCTAGGGAACGCTCGGACGACGCCCCCCCTTCCGGGGGAGGAAAAAGAAAAGGAAACGGGGAGCACGCCGGGATGTTTAAGGAAATGCAACTGGACTCTTGAATATCGATGGACACCTGCAAAGGAAGCTTTTAAGCTGAATGGGGGTTTACATTATCAGATGTCAAGGAAAGCTGCGCGGCTCAAAGGTTCCGATACCATCTGTGCGCGATTTTTAGGACTTTGAAAATGAAGAAAAGAATCAGAAATCTTGAAGAATGAAATTGTTTTTCACAGGTTTGAACTCTGTGGAGAGTTACGCCACATGAAAGAAATGAAAATTGTCACCACGTGGTTTCAAAGACTGGGTTTCCTCATTGCCAATCATTTAAGGAGTTACACCACCTTGGGACGCTAAAAAAAAGCACCAAATTAGACGATTTTTTTTATGATAGTACGAGATTGAAAGTTATTTCTTTACTTCTTATGTTTAAGCCATGTATTAATGAACATATTGTATAAATATTGCACAGAAATATTAACAAAAGGCCGAGTTATGTGTTGTCCTTGAAATCCATCAGGTAACTCGAATTGTAGTATCTTGTACCCTTTTCTTCAACAATGATTAACCATCACTATTACCCTACATCTCAACCCTGATTCCATCTAAAAACCCTGTGTCAATGTCGTACCTCCTCTTACGAGCTTCTAAAGGATCTCAAAACCTCCATCAAGCTACCAGTAGTCAACTGAAGCGTCATATCCGATTTGAAACGAAACCCCAGCTCCTCCACAAAACGCCCCCAAAAAGCCAACCACAAGGAGCCGCAGTCTCCCCGAGCAAGCCATTCCCGAGACCACGAAATTCCACGGCTTTCTACCTGGCGCGTCCCAGGATCGAGTTACAATAATAACCGTCCCACGGAGGAGCGCGCATATATCTGCGCGGCGTGCATTCCGCCTCTACAAATCGTCGGTCGTCCATCATCATCGCATTACCCCCTCGATAAAGATTGAACGCGAGCCCGACTTAGCTTTTAGCGTAAATCAAGCGTACTTACGGGCCCCGGCGACCCACCGCGTCCCCTCCCTTCCCTCTACGCGAGGCGGGGGGAAGCCGCCTCCGCGTCTGTTCCTCGCGGGAGTAACGAGAGAGTCGGAAGGGGGGTAAAAAAAGGAGCATGCAAAGGGGGCTGGGAGGATCGCGAGTAGCCGCGAGGCGGGCTGCGTGCCGCCGGGACTCGTGAGAAAGATGAACGATAGTCCGATGGATACGTCAATGTGCGTGCCATTAGCCGTTGGTTTTTCGATTTATTGGCCGATCCCTGATTTCTAATTACATGCCCGAGATCCCCCACCCCGACTGGCTCCCTTCTTCTTTCTCGCCTCGGTTTCCGCGCGCGTTCGTCGGGCCCACGGTCGATTTCTATTTGAATGAAAACGTCGACGCGCCGCGGAAAGGGGCTGCAGGCCGGGACCCGTCGTAGTCCCTCGGTGAATTATCGCTGGTGATTTTAATGGAGACTCGTGGAATCGCGGGGAAACGCTGGGGACTCACTCGCCGGGTCTTTAGGCGCGTCTTCTACCGCAACTTCCACTTGGCTTTCCAACGAGAGAACCGCTAGCTAAGCGCTTAATTACTCGCGTCGTGGGATGGACGCGACGCATAGGGTGTCTCGGGAGGTTGCCTATGAAGACATCTTAAGTTGGAACGAATGTGTACGCGACGGTGGACAAGTAGGGAATCGTGAAATAGGTAATCTAGGATTAGTAGAAGTAGTAGAGGTGACAAATGGAGGCAGACACTCCACAGTTTTCGTTGATAATTAACTGACTTGATGTCAAGATTAGACACCACTTAGGTATCTCAACAACGAATGAAGGTAGATTCACAATGCGTAAGATGTTTTTGATTCAACAGAACCTGCCAAAGACGCTGGAAATGTTATTTAAATACTTCACAAGACACCCTGTATTGTACACGCAGAGGTGGGGATGAAGACGCAAGTTGCTTGTCCATCGTCAAGGATGACGCTACCAAGAGGACGCCGAGATTCCTCGCGTCGCTTCGTTTAACGGTAATTCGAATGATCGAGCGGGGAATCGGCGAGTGGTATTATATACACAAAAATGCGCGGACCCGTGGGTAAGATGAGCAAGGTTTAATAAATTTCCTTGGTTTTTCTGTTTGGTTGGATTCTTAGTCGTAAGTCATGAAACTAACCTTCTAAGAATATTGTGATATCACCTATATCTGGACGACAAATAAATGAAACTGTTCTTCGCAATCGAGGCTTAAGGGATCCTCGATGTAAGCACTTACTTGAGGATAAATCCCTGCATTAGTCAAGCATTCATTCACGATAATTTGAAGTCGCCTCTTAATAGAAGTACCAACCTACCTTTCAACGCGTCGAAGAAATTGATTTTAATTGGTGTGCAGACTAATGGGAGAGGCAGCAGCCGAGTCGCCAGAGAGAACAATCATTTACATTGCCACGGGACGAGGGCTTCGTATAAACACGCTGATAAGTAAAATTATCGTCGCGGTCAGGTGAGCGTGCGGCAGGTTGACCCTAGCGAGCTCTATCAGGCACGACTTGGCTCTGGTTTAACACTCGTTAGTTCTCCCGAGACTCTATAATCGCTTAATTAGTCGCTAAGATGCACCGCCGCGTACCTTCGCGGAATAATCGATTCCTCGTATGCTCCCCATGACGAGTTGCAATGTAAATCCTCCAATACCAACGCAGATCTAAAGAAAAGATCTGCAATTGTAATTTTCACCCAACAAAGAACTTATTTCGTCTCAATTTTTGCTGATGTGGTGGTGACAAAAAGCATTGTAGGTAATCATAAACGAGAATTTTTCAATTAGGCACTGAAAGTACTAAAATTATTTATCTATCGAAAGTATTAGAATTCTAGGAGTCAGCCACCTATAAATTATAATTAAAGAAAAAACAGAATCTGTATAGGATTTTATAGAGCTTAAATTTTAAATACGATAGAAATCTTGGCTTCCTAGCTTTCTAACGAAAATACGTAAGTACCTACATATACCTACACGAACGTGATCGATTGCTTCTGATTTATTAGTTCGCAGGCCTCCCTCTGGGAAACTTATCTAATGCACTCGTCACATTCTATTTTTCCTGCTTTTCGTTTTCCAATCCCCACTGGAATTACACGTGTAAGCATCGATCCGGACAGAGATCCCACGTGGAACGCGTTAACCAGTGATTAATGCCCACGTGAACATCTTATTCGCGGAAAGTCTTTCCACGAAGGCCAGCGTGTGTTCGCTACTTAGACACGAATGTTCGCGGTAATGCGAAAAAGAGGCCCGACCTCTATTAACCTTCAATCTCTCACCTTTCGACAGACTATCGACTTCTGCGTACAGCTCGTCGATCATGCGCGACGCGCGCACCACGAGCGCCGCTTCGTAACGCGTTTCCGTATTTCATGCACGTAAATATATCAAAGCCGTCCAGGCATTAGCTGCAAATTAAGCGACAAAGTAGTCAACGTTCCAGCCAGCCGTTGCTGCCTGACAGAGGCTCCATGATGTCTCGGTTAAGAGAAATTTACTGCATTCTTCCAAGATTATGATAACGTTATTGCTATCTTCTATTGCAGACCGAGTTTATCAATTACGGTTTCTTGGTATTTAATGTACGAGGTATTTCACTGCTTCGACATTATTTTCAATTATTCAGGGATGCGGGGATTTGTTTGTGGAGAATTTTTGAGGAGAAGATTGCATAATAAATAAAGGGATGAAATCATTAGAAGTGGGGTAGATTCTTCGTTTTCCGTCTGTAAGTAGATCGAGTCATCGTTGGTCAGACAAGCTGGGAATTAATTGGATTAATGGTGAAAGTCAGTGTTGAAAGTAATTTGCATTACGAACATTTGAAACAACGCATGTGAAGTGAAACTTTCTTAGGAATGAGAACTTTGTTGGGGGATTTTAAATACGTGAGAGTTGCCAATATCGTACTGGTCGCCTAAATCGTACCACATTAATTTCTTAATAATTAATGAATATAAACGACATGTAACGATGAAAATAACAAATAAAAAAAAAACTCGTACCTTTTACAGTATGTCACAAAAGAGATTGATAACAATTTAATTTGTTCTGAACAAAAGCTTAAACATCTAATAGTAGGTGTCTGAAAAATCAAGTTACAATATCCAATATTAATTTGCGTATAATTTAGTACCAAATACGAAATATAACGTAAAATATCTTAAGTGGTACGATGTAGGCAACCCTTCCCTATTAGTCATCGCAGACTGTGAGTCAGGAATCATAATAGTAATTGGTAGACCAAGCTTCTCTACGTTGCTCAATCTTACACTTTGAAGATCTGCAGTCTACACTCTCTGCAGGCATAAACTTGTTTCCCAAACAATATTACCAAATTCTGTTGTCTACTAACTTCGGCGTCCAAGGAACGGTGTCAGGAAACTTCGTCGAAGGTTGAAGCACAGAAACGAGCGACCGTAGCAACTTTTCCCGAAGCTGTTGCTACAAAACGGCGATCTTTTATCGAAACTTTCTATCGGTACAGCACGTTTCAAATGATGTTCGCGTACAGGCGCGTTTCGATCCCTGACCCGACCCCACGGCCACCGTGTGCATTGCGACGCTAAAATGACGTTCACCACGCCCCAGAGCTTTATCTTTCAATCGTGACCGTTCCAGAGAACCTATAGGAGAGATCGAACGGCCAATTAGTAGCCGTTTGGATGGATCTACCATATGAGCCACCGAATGGGTCATTAAACGCGGAACGAACTCTGCTATCGGCGACCACATTTCGATTAGCCTAGACTGGAAAATTGTAGTAGAGGAAAGAGGAATTAAACAATTCCCAAAAATAGTATACGAAGGCAAGGAAATAATTTCACTGGAAAAAAGAGTCTTATTCTGCATTTTAATTTTTAATCCTTCCAAATTATTCACTTAAGTGGCCTTTGGAATTAAAAAAAGAAACAAGTATTGCGCGTACCCTTTTGCAAGTTTGTAACTTTATTCTATCACCTTTTAAGACTATGAAGAAATTTTTTTAAGTTAAAATATACTTCTACCAAAGATTATGAATCTTTTCAAATTTCGTGTTTGAGATAACTACATTTCTACTATTTTCCAAGGTGCTCTTTACGCGATGCTCCTATTCCGCTGTAAATGGATATTTTTGCTTACAACATTTTTTTATAGTCGTAAAAGGTGATAGATTAAAGCTACAAATTTGCGAAGGGATACATGCAATATTTGTTTCTTTTTTAAATTCCCAAGAAATTAATTTTTTTTTCAATCGTCACACTAGAAAAACCTCTTAACTCTAATGCGTTAAGAACAAAAACTGCCCACGTCCAAGAATCATAGTTTCACTTATCAGCTTCGCCCTCACACTCCACTCTATTTATTTATTTAAACAGCCTCTACTAACCGACATCCAGAATCGCAGATTAAGCTCTCCCACCACGTGCACTCGGCATTCACACCTGAAGGGTTAATCGCGTTCACGCCGTTCCCCAAGCGCTCCGAGAACCCAGAAGTGGGCTTCGGTTGGAAAATCCGCAGCCAATGGAAGCAACAAGCAAAGAAGACAGGGGAACGTAGCTGGAGGGTACAGTTCGCACGGCGTAAGAGGCTGGCACCGGAAAACTTTCTCAGAAATCCTCATCTCGATCTCGTCCGAAAGTATTCCATTCGCGCGTGCACAGACGTGCACGTACACCGCGGCCCATGGTGTAGGAACGTGCGCGGCGAATATGGCCAGCTCGTGCGTGGCTAATGCGCTCGATCCAATCGTCCGGGTGATAACCATAATCACGTGGCGGCTAGGTGTACCGAACGTGTCCGCGTAGAGCCGCGCGCGGATCGCGCCTCCGTCGATGAGGATTCAACAGGGGCCACCGCCTTTCTCCGTTTCCTGCGCCGTTGCTTTCCGCGTGCTGACGTCCCTCTTTTCTTGCGCGGGGCGGGGAGGACCCCGTGGCGGCTCTCACGCCTGGCCCGAGCAATCCGAGTTATTTACGAGTAGAAATGGAGGGCCGAGGACGGACCCAGGGCTGACCGTGACGGAACGGAATCGGGGTGCTGAGTGGTCAGAGAATTTTAAGGGGAGGGGGAGCAAGGGGTCCTAAGGTCGGGGCCAGATATGGGGTAGATGTCCCAGTTGCCGTGCCGTGTACCTATTACCGTGCCTTTATACTTAAAGAAGCTTTAATTGTTTAGAAATGCAATCTACTCATTTGTAACACATATAGTAATAGTTCAATTTAATTAAAAAAATTTATTTCCTTAGTTATGTGTGCGGGTTTTTTTGTACGGCTTCTTTAAGTATAAAGGCACGGTAATAGGTACAGGGCACGGTAATTGGGACATCTACCCTATTGGCCGGTGAGTTTCGTGAGGAGTATTCTCCTATTCTCAACGTTTTCTGACTCGCTCTCGCCTTGCCAGAAAAAGAGTGAACCAGAAGTGGTGGGGATAGCGCCAAGCTCTTGACGTGTAGGCCAAACCGAGCTCTTAGCGTAGAAATATATACATCAGAATAGGTGTGCGTTAGCTGCGAAAACGAATTCACCGGCCAATATATCTGGCCCCGACCTTAGCACCCCTCATAATTTACACGTGAAACCGAGCGGGGTGCTACCTACATATCTGCCTTTCTATAGATTGCAAACAATGTTTGGAAGTACGTAAACAAACTGTATGTATAGATACTTCGAAGTGGAAATTTAATAGGCAGTCATGAAAACAGATAAAATCGTATCAGTTGTTTCTTATCTCCACGAGAGCCGATCGAAAGTTCCGACTTTTTCATAGACCGCGTCAGTTTTCCGTGGAACCGAGATCGCCGCGGTGTTTCGTGGAACTGCTCGTTCCAGGAGCGCAGATCAGTGATAAGACCAGCCGATAACGGGTCTTCGGCGGGTGGGTGGGCGTACGTTACACTCGCAGAAGCGATCGGGCCAATCTCTTGCAGTTGTATTGATCGTTGATCGGGACTCAGTCGCCATTGCTCGATATTCCATTCCACCGGCACGAAAGAGGAGGAGGAAAACCTTTCTTTGTTCTACGCCACAGCAGCGAAAACCTTTTCAAATATTATACCTACAGCAAGATCTCACAAAGTACAGGTATAGGTACCTAAAAATATACCTCAAATATTTTGAATAACAATTCTACTATATTTGTGAATGAAAAAGCAATCCCTTAGAAAAAAACGGACAGACCAAATAAAAGAAACTTCCCCCGAAATTCAATTTCAACCCTTCCCATAAAATAACGATATTCAAATCGCCCAAAATTTCCACAATATGTACCACTGAATTCTACTATATTTGTGAAAGAAAAAGCAATCCCTTAGAAAAAAACGGACAGACCAAATAAAAGAAACTTCCCCCGAAATTCAATTTCAACCCTTCCCATAAAATAACGATATTCAAATCGCTGAAAATTTCCACAATACCACTGAAATCACTTTCAAAGAATTTTACCCACTTCATTTCCAAAAAATCCCACCCACCTTTCACTTAGCAGCCGCCTGTATATCCGTTGCGTATCTCCCCATCGCGATACATCGAGAACGACGTTGAAGAACGACGTACAGGCGTGTAAAGCTCGGCTCGGTGTTCACGAGCGTGGTCGCTGGTTCGAAACAATCCAACGTTCGCCGTCGCTTCCACGGGCCCGCGAAGCGCACGCTTATCGGCCGCAATTAACGCCGCGAATAAGTCATCGAGATCCTCGATCGACCGCGCCAGATGCCGCGACAACGATCCACGGATCCGATAATCGTTCGCGGAGCTGCGGGACCGGGACCTGTCGCCCGCGATACCGATCTGTTCCGTTTCAATCGAATTCATCGCCGCGGCGGTGTTCATTAAGTTTTTGCGCGGCTCCTCTGCGCACGCCATTCAACGTTTTAAAGAGTACACTTACTTAATAACGCGTGACTGTTAGCCGAGCCTGAGAGCCATGGAGAATCCCGTGGACCTGACTAATCTCAATGGAGGAAATTGAAAAGCCACTATTTCCAGCAGAGTTGGGCATTAACTAGTTAAATAAAAGATTATTTAAATAACGGATCGAATAAAAGTTACTTTCACCTTAGATTATTCGCGAATAAAGTTAATTTTTTTATTCGTTGAGCGTTTCAACTTCAGTGTTGAATAAATTTTTCAACTTTAACTTTATTCCATATCGATTAAAGACACACGACGAATACATAATTTTTTAACTTTTATTCTTTATGTTAAATATTTATTTAACTAAATATTTTGCCCATCTCTGGTTTCCAGCGAACGCTCGCGACATTTCTGCTGAATACTCGGATGTTCTCGAGCGCTGGCTAAGCTTTAAACCAGTGAATGGATTTGAATCTTTCAGTGAGGTACTCTCAAATTTTCTCGGCGAGCTTCGGTATGTCTGAGGAGTGCTTCCGATGCTCGTAGATATTAAAAGTTGCTGCGCGTAAAATAAGGGATGCTTGTGACATTCGTTCCGCTGTGGGATTAGTGGTTGACCTTTACTACTGGCTCGTTCGATATTCACGCGTGGCCGGCAAGCGTCTGACGAACGCGGTGTCGTTCCCCTTGTCGAGATGCGATTAGTGTCAAGGTGAACGCACGGGCATGCCAATAAATTTTCCAACGTGGCGACGGGATGATCGCGGTGACGTGAGAATGGCTTTCGCAATTGTCGCTTTCGTTCGGTTCCGAGTGCTTGATGAGAACACCGATTCGCGGCTCGTTTGCAAGCTGCTTGAGTAATTGCTACTTCGATTGAGGCCTTGGTCCAGTGATGCTCTATTCAAGGATTCCGCTGGGGTACCTTTTAAATATACACACGTGTGTAGATGATGGTACGTGTGAGTACCATTGTAGATATGTTGCAACAGATTGAATAGAAAACAAGGGGAAATTCTTGGAATATGTTAAACGCACCAGGCACATTATTTATTGTTAGAATTTCACAAGGAAATCTAGCTCAAAGATTGAACTCTTCCCATTTCATAATAAAATTAATTAAAAAAAGGACCAAACTTTGAACTTTATTTTCCCACAGAGTTCCAAATTACACCTTCCTTCGTTTTGTAACAAATAATTATACGCGACGTACACTAACAGTACACGAAACTTGAGCCAAATCGGTAGCCCAACGCTCGCGCGCTCCCGCCTCGCGACTCGCGAACGTTCGCCGACGGTTTTTCGACTTTCCCCGGTGGCCGACGTGAATTATTTTCCACGGTTGACGTTTACGACCCCGTGTCTCGGCGAATAATCCGCGGTACGTAATTGCTACGTGTGTTGCAGCGCGGTACGGTGCGTTTGCAGGGCTTCGGTTACTGCTTTCCCGTTGCAGCCAGTTTCGCACGGCGCGCATCGACGTTTTACTATCGCGCGTCGATTAGATCGCGGCGCGGCGCAATTAGCGTCGCTGGAAATTCATGGTAAGTTAATAAATTGGAAGGAGCGACATGACGGCAATCAGAGGCGCGTTGATCGGCTTCCACTCGCCCCGCAGACGAACCGTAACGAAGAAGCAACGATCGGACGCGCATTCCTCCCTGCCAACCGAACGAACAGCGAGACGTGCTCACCACCTCACGCGCCTTTAGCGGGCCGTTTCACGACGTTCCTCGTCACTTCCTGTCTCGGCGTCCAAGCATCCTTGGCACGATTTACGCTGACACGTTACCGTTTCCGCGAAAGTAGCGTCCCGCTTTGACGGGGATAAGTTAATGGTTACGCAACGCGGTGGTTTCAGGTTGTTTCATGGCGCTTGGGTCAATAGCTTGCGTGAACTTAGAAGTTTTGAACGAAAGAAGAGTTTGACTTTAACCCTTTGACTGCGAAAGGCGTATATATATACGCCATCACAGTTCCATCACTAGAGGTACCTACATATTATACGAAGAGCATACTGATATGTTATATAGATTTTGAAATTTGACACCCCATCTTCAAATATTATAATTGAAAAGAGTCGAGACGATTTCAAAATTAATTGAATATGACTACTCACATGTGAGTTTTTGCTAATTCGCTACATGAAAAAAATTAATTGTTTTTAAAAGCGTCTCAAGCCGCTGCATTTAAACATTTTACAGTTTCTTTCGCTCAAGATTTGTCACTCCCCAAAATTTGCTACTACTCAAAATTTGTCGCTTCCCAAATTTGCTACTCCTCAAAATTTGCCGCTTCCCAAATTTGTGCCCCCTAAAATTTGTCGCTTCCCAAATTTGTGCCCCTCAAATTGGTCGCTCCCAAAATTTGCTAGCCCTCAAAATTTGTCGCTCTAAAAGGTTTCGAGTTAGAGCGCGCCACAGTCAAAGGGTCAATGAGGAATGTGTTCAGTGTTTAAGCTTAGTGTTCCGCAATGCGATACGAAGAGCAGAGAGTAAAGTCTACGGTAAATGATGACTGCCGCAATGAAAACATCAGGATTCGAATACATAGACTGGCAACTGAAACTTATAACCCAGCGCAGTCGTCGAACAAAAAGAAACAGACGACAAAGTTTCTATATATTCAATTCCCACGAGTGTCGGTGTTGAACCGTGATAAACGAAAGGAATAATGGTCTAGCATAAATATCCCGAGTTATTGCAATAACATCGAGGTGGATGAAATTTCTAATCAAACATCCAATAGCGCAATAGAGCGCGTGGCTGGCGTGGCAGGAAATTTGCCACTTTCTCGTCGCGGCGGAACACTGGTTCCCATAGCGCGATCAACGGTGCCGATTCTTCGCAATTAGTGGCGTGGAAAATTCAAAGGCGCGCGCGAAAACGGGCGAGGCGCATCGATCAGCCGGGGAGGAATTATCGATTGGCCTCGGCGAAACCTTAGCCGGACAGCTCCTTGGGATCTGGGTCGTACCCTGAATTCTACCTGCGTGCACCGATATCCACCTTTACCGCGTAATTGCTCACGTAGCCGGGCCGCGGATCGAACATCGCCTAAAAGATGCGGGAATCCCTGATTATTATCGGGTAACGAAAATTACATTGATCCGTTCCATCGTTTCTATTATGTGAGAAGCGACAAGCAGGTATTCCAAATTCCACTTGACAGTTAAACGCCCAAAAAATTGAAACTCTTTGGAATGATTCGGGTTTTAAGTATTCTTCTTTGAAACTGGTCTTCCATGCTCGAATGATTATGCAAGGACACTTAAGAGGGGAGAGTTGTGTAACTTGACGAAAATGAGGCGATCATGATGATTTTTTTCATAGACATGGTTCAATGGATCTTTTTGAAACTTTTAGGATATTTAATTGAACATTTAAAAAAAAATTTCTGTAAAACAATTCGTTTATTATAAACTGTGGAGGTATTGATCCGCGTCCTCGGTGTCGAAGTGAATGAATCGAAGTGTATCCACAGTTTACAATAACCGAATTATTTTACAAAAAACAAAATTTTCTCGACTTCCTAGGTGTTCAATTAAATATCCTAAAAGTTCCGAAAAGGTCCATTGAACCATTTCTTTGAAAAAAGAATATAGATAAGAAATACTTAAGAATACTTACAAAGGCACTGCTTCTGAGAATACGTCATACTCGTAGAATTTACATACATGAAACCCTTTATCCCCTTTACCCACCAAAGGTGTACCAAGAATTTTAAACCACTTCGACTACACCACATTAATAAGAGACAAATTAAAGTTCAGCCACGTCGAAGCAGTATCGTCTGCAGGTGCATCGGACTCAAGAATTCACCATTATAAATTCAATATCGACGAGCGGCGACCAAGAACGACGAGGCCAAGGAAAGGCCTTCAATTATCGCGGTGCACGAGTAACACAATGCACAAAGTACCGCAAACCGTGCATAGGTAATTAGTCTAATGCCTCGTCCTCGCATAGACATGCTCATTATCATAACTCGTCTATACCATGCAAGGGGGGATGTAAATTTTCAGCTATCGCGATAAATTATCGCGGACTGGGGGTCGCCTCAGCATTGTGCGGGACTATGTGGTCGATTCCGCCCACGCGGGATCCATAGGGGCCTAACAGGGAGGTACGAGAGCCGTTTTTCAGCGCGGGTCACATCCTGGCCATCGTCGCGATGATGGAACGCTTCCTCCTCGAGTCGCGATTCCGCGAAATCGTTGCTAATCGAACCTGCGATAATGCCGGATCGTCGATTGTATGGGGACCGTTTTTATACAGACTTTTCGAAGAATGTTTTGTGGCGTGCGTTTCGTTGACTTCCGAGCGGAGCTGAAGACAGTGAGTTTGATATGGGGTTGTAAATGGGAACTGAAGATTTCGTAACTTTCACGTTTTGACGTTTGCAGAAAGCTATCAAACCTCAAAATCGCACAAGATTAGTGAAACACAGTACAGATCCCATAATTTTGTGATTTTCATTTTGAAAAAAATTACCAACCCGTAGAACAACTCTTACATTATACAATTATTAAAACTACCAAGCCATAGTTCCAATTTAAGCTTAAAAAACAAAAGCTACAGAAAATTTAAAATAACATCAATTATACTTATTATTAAATAAGCAATTAAAAAAAATTGTAAAAAAATAACACGGATTAAAATATATCCAATCGAAATTAAGCTACTTTTCTATAACAATTAAAATTCAATTTTAGATCATTGAGGGTTGGCAGATTTCTGCATATCACCACTCAATTGTGACTGAGATGATTCGTCACTCAATATGCACCCATCAGAAATTCAGTGAAACAATAAAACAGAATTTAAAAAGCTGCAAGTTGCTCTTAGGTTGCAAGAAGATAACTACCCCTATCTGAATAAGTTACTTTCCACACTCAAACCCCAAAATACCTTTATATACTTACTGTGTACTGCACACAAAAAGTACACGCGATAGGCTTGCGGAGGGGCCTCGTAAGGAAGTTGTTTGCAACGACGACCCTAGAAAGATGGATCCCGCGACAGCGTAATTAGCGCCTGCAACGTTCCCACTCTCACATTGACAGCGCGTACGTCGCCTGCTCGTGGCGTGCTCATAATTATCCGTGAACTTTTCAAGCGACCACGCGATGATAGAATATCGTGCGGCAGATTCGCCCAGCCAGGGAAAGATTATCGAAGTCGCCGGGTCAACGGCTCCGCAAACATCTTTATTGTCGAACGAGCAACCGTAAAGAGCGGATCGCTTTCACGTGCAAGCTCCTTCGGCTGAATTACGTGCCCGTGTGCCCGAGCATCAGTTAGATGATTCAGCTTGATCCGTGTATGGGCCAACAGAGCGCGGTCTATAGCTACGGGCAACCCCTTTGCAGGGAAAGGATCAGCTTCTACGATCGTTCGAGAAGAAAAGAGCTTTTCCTTAGGATAGAGAGAACTCGAATTATTGTAACAGAAAATATACAGTTTGAGTACTTTAGTAGAAGCTAAGAATGTGCAGTTGTTGGAAGAAATACAAACATAGACCTTTGAAAGATTAATTTTGACAGAATTTTGAATATTTCTTTATATTTAGATTTTGATCCAGCGTTCTTCAAACTTTTTACACCAGCGGACCGCCGAAAAAAAAAAACAATGTAGATAGTATTTTATTTATTAAATCTAATGTTATAAAATTGGAATTTAATTTAATTTATTTAGTTTTACTTAATGATTCGGGCGAATTTTTTCGTGGATTGGCTGGAGATTTCCGCAGACCATCGGTTGAAGAACACTGTTTTAATCAAAAGCTTCTGATCGCCTTCTACTCCCTTCCTAATCGCAAGCACCATCTTCCATTTCTGATCGTTTCATTATCGTCTTCCCGCCCGATCGGTACTCGAGGCCAGCACTCGTCGACGTAAACGCAGATCGATAGATTTCACTCGATAGGCGGTTATCCGCGACGTAATTCGTACCCGGCGTTCCTAATTGACTAGGAAACAGCAACAAATTAATAACTCGCCAAACCGTTTAGCGTCGATTCGATTTAATCGCGCCGCGAAGGCCTGTGTTTTACGCCGCGGGAAATTAGAGCAAATGAAGGCGTGTATCCTCGATTGCCGCTTCGCGATCGCTCGGACGCCTCCGAGCGAAGAAAAGTTCCTGGAATACGTTCAGACTGTCGGTTAACTTTCGAATCAACGAGCACGCTCGGAAATCCCTCTTACTGGATCGATTCCCTCTTGAACCCTCGTCGCGAGGCATCGCCGAGCGCGCCACGCCGAGCTTCCTCTTCCTGTTCGTCCCGCCTCTTTTGGACGTGCACGACCACCATTTCCACTGGCTAATCGACGACAAAGCGGCTACTTTGCCAACTACGGGATTACAGTTAGCTTCTCGAGACTCTCTTTCCACCTGGGACGGGATTCGAGAGGGTCGCAGGAAGGATAGGCGGAATGACGAGGGAAAAGCACGCGGGAAAAAATAACAGGCGCACGTGTGGTCGACAGCACCACTCTCTACCTAGCTACATTTGCGGAGGATGGAAGGTAAAAGACTTCCGTTTTCGAACAGACCTATTTTGGTATTTTTTTTATGTCAAGTCGATCGACCAGAGATAGTTCTCGAGCTTTCACTCAATGCTGGGCTTATTGAATACAGAACTCTGGAGTGGAGAATAATATAGCAGAGTAATGTAAAAATTTGTGTTTTTATATTTAGTTCCATTTGGAGTGAAAAGGTTATAGCAGCCCAAAAATAGCCAAATTGCAAGATTGAAGTAGAGTTTAAATTAGAAGGAAATTCATTTTCCGAGTGCTTGTAGATTTCAAGACAAATGTAAAAGTAGTGTGATACAGTTGTAAAATTGAAAATAGTTATTCTGCTTCTGTAGGTACTATCAAAGCTGGATTGCAAAAGTGGAAGGTAGTCATAAAAATTGAAATGCATTCATATGGAAAGTGGACAATCCTCTTGTTCTCAAGTAAAATTTATCAAATCGATTTTCAAACAATCAGACCACAAACATTCGCGCTAATTTGATGCATAGAGCTATTTTTCGTTGTGGTGTGAAAGAGAATTGTAGAATTTTTCGCAAGTGGAAGACGTAGATGAGAGTATAATTATTGACATCATAATAAGTGAATATAAAAATAGTACACGTGGTAGATTGAAATTACTTATACGCTTTTCATATCGAATGTATTAAAACCCCATAACGACTGTGGATATAATAGCAAAACAACGCTATTTCGCGGAAAAAATATAACGTGATAATGGAGACCAGAGTAGCGTGGAACTATAAGGGTAATTTTTTATAAGAGTAGGAAACACAAGCGAACACACACGCAGGATGACAAACAAGAATCGTGTGAAATCTGTGCGTAGCGGAAACACTCGAGTTTTAATTAAATAATCAGCCGCGATTAAACGAAAACACAGTCGTACTTCCGGAGGACAAACAAAGTTGAAGGTGTGTACGTTCCATTATGCTGAAATTGATACAAGTATTATTGTAGGATAATTGCAAATTAAAGTCCAGTATCCTGAACACCCAAATCCCAACTTCTTTACTATCTCAAGCAACAGAATAAAATTCAAATCAGTAGAAAAGTCAGATTAGTAAAAAGTTATGATAATTGCAACCTAGACACTGATCGCCTGAAAGCTTTTCATTTCCAATCACGAGAACACTGTAACACTTCCCTTCATCCAATCCTCCCTACCTTCGCCTAAAAAAGATAGAAGATCCACAGCCCCAAGCCCACTTTCCAAAAGCACTCATTTTCTTACCCTTCTTCAAATCAATTTCCCATACTGTCAGAAGCAGCACAGACACTTCGAGCGACGCCCACCACGTTCCCCGTCCAAAATAACCAACAGCCCTTCAAAAAATTTCCCACGCGTGGTTCGTTCCTCGACCCACATCTTCCCCGTTTCATCCTTTCAGGAATCCCTGTCCAAACACCTTTCGTTGGTCGGTTAATCGTTGACAAAGCACCGGCGCGGGAATACAGTTAGCCATCCGCGGATCCGGCCAGCTGAGAGGGCCCCGAGGAAGAAAGGACAAACAGGACTCGAACGGAACCAGAGGTATAGAAGAGGGAGGAGAGGAAGGCGAGAGAATGCTGCGTTCTCGAGGCGGTTACACCGCGGTAGATCGCTAGAACGCGGGGAAGAGTCCTCAAGCGCGTAAATAGACGCGGCCAGCGAGGATGCGGGGGCGTGTGAACCGAGCTTAACAGGCCCACGTGGCGGTGGGTGTGTCCACGGCTTCCGCATACTCCTCCGCGGTCAACGAGCGTTATCTACCGCGGCGACAGCTGGAATAGTGTCGCGAACGCCCGCGAGCGCCAGCTTAATGGGATACTTTAATAAGCAACTGGAATTAGAGGAAGCCCGTGCGTAATTCCGCCTCGCGGATCGCGGCGGATTACTCGTTTACACGCGGACCGCATTTCGTTTGTCGGTGAATCGGGGCTGAGTTGAACGCGGAAGGGGAATGTTGAGCGTATGGGTCATTCTAGAGCGAAGTGCATAGGAGTTTACTGTGGGGCAGGATATAGGTATCTAAGGCAGGAAGAAGTTTCAGATAGGTATATGACTTGAGATATGAAACGTGGAAGAGACCTCATTCTGATATTAGGTATTATATAGAGGTAGAATGTTTGGAAGGGGCGGGACTACAAGACCCACTTATTTACTACTCTCAGTTATTGAGCTTTTTAGGTTTGTGGGGCCCTATAGTAGAGCTCTTACTTTTGACCCGTCGGGTACCCGGGTAGCCGGAAATTACCCGAAACAACTTCAAGCCATTGAATGTAGTATTGTCTGTGGTATAGTCTGATGTTAGCCAAATATGACTGAACAATACCACATTCAATGGCTTGAAGTTGTTTCGGGTAATTTCCGGCTACCCGGGTACCCGACGGGTCAAAAGTAAGAGCTCTACCCTATAGTGAACAGCGGAAAGGGTCCACACACTTGACAGCTCGTCGACAGGATGATATCGTTGGCTGGTTGGTAAAACTAATGTAGGCATAGGTTTCGTAATTTTTATATGCGGGGGGAAAAAGAAGGACCCGGGTGACGGAACTCAAACCCACGACCTTCGCTGGTCCACCGTGCTACTGGTCGCCAAAGTCGACCCTCCGAGATCTCTTATTCCGGGCTCCCTCTTAGGTGGGTTCCTCCTGATCTCACACTAAACTTATGATTCAATCCTAGAATCTTCAAGGATTAATGGAAACAGTTAGTTTCTAAGTTTTAAATACTAATGGCCGCCAGCGGATCTACCCCTGTGTACAAACGACCACTATAATAGACTTAAATAGACCGTGCACAAGCATGTTCATTTATCTGTTACCTGAAGTAGGTACGCAAACAAAATCGTTATAAGACACAGCCACATCGCATAATTTCTATCCACGGCAAACTAACTCCGTACTAGAGTGACAACTAAAGTGAGGTAAACTGCGTGATGTGACAACGTAACGAGCGCTAACTCTATCCTCGTCAGAGTGCACGCCGCACGCTTCTTCGCTCTCTCATATAGTAGTAGCACTTTTTGCCTGCTCTACTGTGACGAAAGAGTAAACGAAGTGAGAATTTTCAAGCTTAATCTTATGTTGAAACGATATGTTGCACTCTAATTTCGCCTGCCTATCTTCTGAAGCCACTATTCACGTTTATTGGCCGTAGAGCACCAATAAGAAACCCCCTCACGGCTCACGCTTCTTTCTTCTCCGCGCGGACACCGTCGTCCGTCCTTGTCACACGCACGCACAATTTCGTCAGCCTTCCTCGCCTCGTCTACGACCCCGTCCGTCCTTTTTCTCCGCGTGGATGTCATCGGTCCGTCCTTTTCCGCAACCGCTTGTTTACACTTCTTCCCCTCGGTCAGTCGAGCGCGATAAAAACCGCATCGCCTCGGGCCACGGCTCCCCTTTCCCCGTGTCCGCGACTTCGCCTGTCCTTCTTGCACGCGTCTAAGACACCGTCCCCCTTTTTCTGGAGCTGCTTGTTCACACTTTTTTGCCCTCGGTCAGTCGAGCACGCTAAAGAGGACCGTCGCGAGTCGAGCTTCTTTCTTCCGCGCGTGTGCAAGCTCGTCGATCCTCTCACCACGCATCCATGACTCGGGTCCCCCTTTCTCTAGACCTGCATGTTCACACTTTTTTGCCCTCGGTCTATGAAGCAGCGATAAAAAAACAGGTTCAGTGGGGCTCGAGCCTCGCTTCGTTCCTTTTTTCTCGCTTTGCTAAGTTGAAATTTTTTGCACACGTGTAAGGCTATGACCTTCCCGCTTTTCTACGTCTGCCTGTGCGCACCTTGCTGTCCCCTGACCCTTGAGCAACGACGACAGAGCAGACCGAGTCGAGTATCGGCTCCCCCTGCTCTAGATTGCGCGCGGATATACAACTGCGTCCGCCGTATTGAAATGCGCACGAGCGACGGATGGGACTCTATCTGTCGTGCGATCGCCTGTCAATCTATGCGGAGGGTTAAAGGACAAACGCAGCTGCACGTGTATGGATTTCAGAGATGCAGACTGTCAAATTTCCATGAGGTATCATTTGAAAGTTGTTTAAAGTGATAGCGTGAGTTCCGGACACTTAAGGTTGTCCACCGGATTCTCGACAAACGCAACAATTAATCGATCTCCTTAGCTATGCACACGCGACTGGAACGTGTCGGAACCTAATTGTTATTTCTTCTATCCCCTCGATGGTGGGATAACGGCTCGGTAGCGTTTCAAATGTCACAGATATAGCTACTTAATGTCCGGTGTTAGGTCTGATAGGTGCGGCGATAAGAGAACTCCCCCTATTCTTAAGGGTAGAAACCATTAAATATATTCCGCATCACCCTATTACAAGATGACCCTTATTTGATCATGTTCCTAAATGCCCCGGAGTCTTATTATTAGAATATTAATGCACAAAAGTATACCGAATACGTTGCTGAGGTCTAAACTCGGGAAAAGAAACTCAAGGGTGCTTGTCAAATCTACCCCTCGTTATTTTCACAATATCCCTATATCTCTGCGAGTTTACTCTCTGCTAAAATCTAGGTCGAGTTTAATGTTGGCCTACGAGACTTAATTTCCCATCCAGCTCTTTTCAGTATCACAAAAAGCTTGGCCCACCGTTGCGGCGGAGGACTACGGTGCGCCGCGAGGGGCAAGCGAAAGGTAGCGAGAAAAATTCGAAACGTGCAGTTTGCTGACTTACCAGGAAGCGTGAGGCCGCACGTGAGAACGTGTTCCGGTACGTCGTGAATGGTCCTGGGCGCTACCACGTCGTCCACTCTCTTTTTCGTTCCTGAAACAGGAGACAACAGGGATCTCGTTACTCCCGCATCCTTTACGAATCCGATCTCCGTACGCGCGTTTGTATCTCAATCGACGACGGAATCGTACACCAGCCGATTTCGGTAATCCGATATAACACCGTCGCGCGGCGGGCTCTGCGCAAAGAGTCTTTTCGTGACAGTTGCACAAATATGACCGCGATCCACCCGAGGAAGGATATCGAATAACTTTCCCAACCCCGATTCGCACGGCGGAACAATAAACTGCGCGTTTTCGCACTAACCCCCGCGAGTGCACACCTTTTCCCCCGATCGTCTGTCCGACAGCTTGTCTGCGAGTTGCAGCGATGTGAATCGGGGGAATAGATGGATTACTTTGAGAGGTGAAGTAGAACTAAATGATATTAAATCTTGGGGATCAATGAATATTATTGAAGAATTATTAACTGTATTATTACCTCTATTGTTTAGTGATTTTTAATGCTTATACGGAATTTGTAAAGTTACACGGATAATTTGGGAAATTTGGGTCAAATTGATACAGTATTATATACATAAAAGAAACGAGCATGCAAAAATAAAACTCAGTTCAATTAATTGTTAGAGTTAAATATTTGAAGACCTTGTTAAATTTCTACAATAAAAAAAAAATAAAATCAGTAAAAGTAAAAAATTAAAAAACAAAATTATTATTATTATTTATTATTGACGATTATTAGTTAATTAAATATACGAAGAGGTTTCAGTCGAAATAATCCACTAGTAAAGGAGGAATGAGGATTTGCGACTCAATTTTGTGTCAAAATGACCCAATTTCCGTACAAGAGTTAACAGGACCGACTCCTGACGCTCATCATCCTGACCCCATGAACCTCTAGTACACATCAAAGTAGAACCACACGAACTGCATTGATATTCTAACCACGTCCTTCCTCTTTCAAAAGTATTCCCCGCGTGATTAACTCGCATTCACTTATTTTCAATTCCTTCCGCCCACGCGGTGCTGTACACACAGCCTTTCCGCCAACGTTCCTGGCTACAGACGCATTTCCAAACGACGGCTCGACTCACCTTGCCCACTTAACAAGTTAAATAAGCTGTCCGTTCAGGAAGAAGCATCGAAATTGCATTGTTAAGAGCAATTTGAATTGCACGCGTGCTCGGGCAGAGAGCAGCCGGCAACGGTGCTGGCGGTTCGCTAATCTGACCCACGGACGAGGGGCTCCCTCTAATTTCACCTCTTAACCCCGGCCACCTTCGGTTCGAGAGCAGCGAAGGTGAACGGCGTCATACGCACGCGCCTTTTCGTCCTCTAATAATCGCGGTGCATCATCGTTCCGCGGCCGGGATGCACTTTCTACCGCATGACGTGGACAAATTAATTGCAGGCAATTAAGACGCTCCACTGGCGGTTTATGGTTTATTGTGCCGGATTGTGCTATGGTTAAACGCGCGCTGTAAAAATCCGGAGGAAAGTAGCGTTATCCGATGCTTGATTGTAAAACGGGAACGCCGCGAGAGTAATGTTAATGATTTAAATGTTCGATTTACTGCTCGGTCTATTATTGCTCGGCGCGGGAACGTGGTCTAAAGTTGCGCGAATAAAATCACAAAGCAATTGGGATTTCGCTGTGGTTAAATTAGTGAATATTACCCGAGTGTGCCAAATTGTCAATTATTCTGGCTTTAAAATAAAAATGGCTTTAATCATAATCTAATGGTTAGGGATAAACTTTAACCTGGCAATTTAATGATCTCCTGTTACTCCATTCATCACGATAGATGCGGAATTGGTAGACGTGTGAAGTGGAAAACTCTCCTTGAGTATTTATTGTTAAGCTGGGGATCCACGTGGAAGATAAGCTAAAAAATTAACTTCAATACACATTTATGGAACCGTTTCCACCAAAAGCTAAGCTGAGCTGTGCTATATTTCTTTCGAAAGCTAAGTTAGCTCGACGTAGCACGAGATTTTCTCGCGAGCAGAGTTTTCTGAAACGTAGCAAGTAGTGATGGATATTCGAATCTCTGTTTCGAAGCGATACGAAGCTTTGCAAGCGATTCGAATTGATTGGAAGTGATTCGATGCTTTCGAACTGATTCGAAACTTCAGGCCAGGATTCGAAAGGGTTTGATTTGCTTGGCGACCGTGGCTAATGACATTCGAATTGATTCGAAACATTGCGTCATAGATTCGAAGCGATTCAATCGGACTTGAGCCCATCACTAATAGTTGTCGCCACAGAAACTTCAAGCGCCCAATTTTCAGTATTCCAGGGAAATCAAAGTAATTTTCGATAATGAGGTAATCCCCGATTAACACCTCGACCTTGCTCAAAGTCATATCCTCCGCGGCCTGTGATTCGCTCGATCCGGCGGTTCACACGATCCTCGCGGCGTGTCAAAACATCCGCGGGCTCCGCATGCAAATTTCAACGCTCGAACTCGTTACGAGTCTCGCGTTTCGCGAGACAATGAGGTCGATGCTTCATCGCGAAGAGGCTCGCGCACAAAGAGGGCTAAACAGCGACGATAACGGAGACGAAGGAGATCGTAGGACTTATCAGTGATTTATCGTCGTCACTTTCGTGGAACTCGTCCATCATTCCAACAGCCAGATGAAGCTGTGCAGGTGCAGCCACACACTTCTTCCCTCTTTCAAGGCCCCTTTTGTGTCGTTTATCTCCATCTTCTGGGGAAATTGAGGCGAAAAGAAGGGAATGAGCGAAGTGTACAGAAAGAGGAAATGAAGGAAGTCGTGGAACTGTGAATGGAGGAGAGGAATTGAAGGGGGATGACAAATTAGCGAAGGGAAGAATGAAATTTGTGATTTTTTCTCATACCTCATGTATTCAAATGCTCTTTAATTCTGGAAACTTTACGGAACGCCAAACAGGCCGATCTTTGGGAATTTATCTGGAGAAATTATGAAGCAAATCATTTTTAACTTTTTTGTGGCTTTATATTTAATATCTAAAGATGCAAAGAAAAAGATTTAGATTACAATATGAAGAAAGAGCGTCGAAAATACTTTCTTCAAACTTGTGGGGGTGATTTAGAGAAAACTCTAGAATTATAAAAAAAATTTTAATTCGATGTTGCATAAATAGATAAAAAAATGCCTAAAAAGTCATAGATACTTTTTTTCCTAAGCTCTACAATTTTGTTAATTTTCGACTTTTTATTGTTTTGGGGTTCATCGATGACATAATTTCATAAATAATTAGAATATTTGGGGTCTTTATTCTAATCTAAACGAGAATCGAAGGCGCTAAAACCCCCACCGTTTTGCAACTCCAATGCATATTTTTAAAATAATTTTTTTTTCGTATCTTCAAATGTTGACTATAAATCCACAGAAAGTTTCAAAATGATTTGCTTCATAATTACTGCAGAAAAAACTCCCAAAGATCGGTCTATTTTAGCATTGCGTAAAGTATTCTCCCGAGCATGTCCCCTGCCTCTTTACAAATTCTAGAAAAGAGGACCCCGTAGCAAAATTCCCTCCTGTATACCATTCATCCAAAAGGAAAAGTGACTCTGACCATCCTCCACCTGAACTACTCTAACCCTCCACTTCCTCGATTAATTCGATTATTCATTGAGCCCCTTCTGACTCAACAATTACTTAAGAACCGTTCGCACAATACGATTCTGTTGAACGTTCTTTGAAGTTGAGCGAAGCTTAAAAGCAGCCACTCGAAACAGAAAATTGATGAGAAGACGGAGGATGGAGAAAGGACAGCAGAAGTAAAACGCTGCAATCATCGAGGAAACGTTAAATACAGCTGCGATCTAAAGCCTCGGGGGAATCTCGCGATACGAGCAGACTTTTTCCACGTCAGCGGAGCCGACAGCTGATTATCGGTTGCTCAGATATCCCAATTCAGCCCGGGACTCTGATCGCTCGTCGCTAACTCGCGCAAACAGCCGTACCCCTCCCGTATCGTGTATTACTCTAAAACGGGCGTTCGTGCCGGTAATTACAGCGATCGGATCGCGCTAACAGCCACGGGGGGAGACAGTTCTCGATGACGATTGCAATTAAAACGGGCGATCGTACGGACGTAATTATCGAGCACGCACCGGGGGGACATTATTTACGCGAGCTACGTCCGACCGGGGCCCGATTAACGAGAGGATTTATCGCGGTCGCCTGACAGCCAGCTCGTACAGTGGATTTCTAATTTCTCGAGAAGACGCGGAGAGCCGGCTGGGTCAACGATCGCGTTTCAGTTTTCCGGATGATCGTATAAACTGTACTGATTGCTCCACGTCACGCGAAGGAAACAGCTGATGCGCGGCTGCTTTCGATGCAAAGCGGTTTTCGAGGGAGGCTCCTCGCGGAGGAACGGTTGCGAAACACGCGACATCGCTTATTGGGACCATATCTCACGGACGGGGGGATCCACGACTCTATTGTCTCCCCACGGAGATTGAAAATATGAGTATTCTTTGGGTAAGCTTGGATCGAGCTACCTTTGAGAGGGAAGCAGCGCTTCCCACTCTGTTTCGATTACTTTGACACGCGAATGCTGAATAGTTGATGATGTGGGTAGAGGGTATGGAGAAATTGTGGTGGAACCAGGATAATGGTATGCCTTTGGGATAAAATCAAAAGTGTAATGTAAATATTAATTTCAAGAATTAGGTACCTAATTATAAGTGTAGTGAACCAAGGGGCTCTGGCACCCCCGGAGAAAATGGAAAACGGAGATTATTGTATCCACAACCGAAATAATTCAAGAATATTCCAAAGAGAAAAGAAAACTGGATTTTATTCCTTAAACCCGAAGAAAAAGGAAAAAGGAGATTATTGTATCCACAACCGAAAGAATTCAAGAATATTCCAAAGAGAAAAGAAAACTGGATTTTATTTCTTAAACCCGAAGAAAAAGGAAAAAGGAGATTATTGTATTCACAACCGAAATAATTCAAGAATATTCCAAAGAGAAAAGAAAACTGGATTTTATTTTTTAAACCCGAAGAAAAAGGAAAAAGGAGATCATTGTATCCACAACCGAAATAATTCAAGAATATTCCAAAGAGAAAAGAAAACTGGATTTTATTTCTTAAATAAATATCTATAAGCACCTACTGAATTTTATTGTATTTGTATTGAAAATATTTAAATCCTTTCAACTCAGCTTCCCTCAAGATTAAATCCAAAGTGCGCTACTGTAGTGAGCAGTTATGAGATCTCCAAATCTAGGGATAGCAATGCTTTAATTTGATACTTGACAGGCTATCTACATACTATGAAACTGTTATGGGATGCCAAGCAAAGATCTCCCACGAAGTCCTTTGTTCCCGATTCCCCCCTTTCAATTCATCCTACAAATTTCATTATTCGGTACACCTACACGTGCACTGGAAATATTTATATACATTTCCCTTCCTTGTTCCCCTGAGAAGCAACCATCGCAAGAAAAGCTCAAGGAAGCTTAGCCTATCAAGAAAATGTTAAAGACACTTCCCAATATCGAAGTTATGTAATGATAATAGGGAAACTGCAACACTCACCACGTTGGCTAATTACGCGTTTAGGCGATGAAATCGGCTCCTGCTGGGGCGACGAATTAGCGAACGCGGCGAAGGGAATCAGGAAGTTTACGCTCGATGCATACGGATGAGGCTCTAGCGCTGCCGCGATAGAGCTTCCTCCTCTCGGATCTCCCCGGGATCATTGACATAATGATCTGAATGGAAGGGGTGGGAGAGAACAAGAGAGGGAAAGGGGAATGCACCGGGGGACGATCGAGGTCGCTGATACGCAATCGGAGGCTGCTGCACACGGTGTCGCGGATGCAGCAGCTGTGCTCATAGAAACCAGACCGAAGCCTGATTCTCTAAAACCGCTGTTATCAGCCTTGAGCCACGTACCACCAAAGAAAAACAGAATTTCGAAAATTCCTAATAAGATCTCAGGCAACTTTAATCGAACGATATTAGAATCAAGAACGATATTAAAAAAACAGAAGTTCTTCTCTCCATTATTCTTCCCGATATCTAGAAGAGAAACATGTGGTTGAAGAAATCCATTAATCGAATTGACGATGCCTCTTAAATCTACAAATATTTCTGAAATAAGTTTACAGGTAACAAATATACAGAGATCTGAGGAAGAAACTGCAACTGAAGGCTAACCAAAGAACTAGACACGAGCGCAAATCGATGTTGCCTCCGCTTTGTCCGCTGACAATGAGAATCTGACTCCACAGACCTTGACGCGCACGCGCGTATTTTTATGGAGGAAAAGCCGATTGTGGTGGCCGAAGGGAACCGTAAACACGGGGATTTATCTGCTTTTGTGGAGGGAATGCGGTCAGGTGGCCCTAATCGCTTCATTTTACGGCTGTTCGTTTCTCGAGCTACCGGCCCGCTTGCCAGTCGGGTCAATCAGGGCTAAGATTGGCCGGGAAGGAACGAAAACGACTTCGCTCCACTGCCGCGGCCCGCGAGCCGGTGGGTGCCCTCGAATTTGGGTTAATGCATCAAACCGCGAACCGGTTCTTCATAGGGTGTCGTCTCTCGACCGTCGATTTCGGCGAACCGTTCTGACACATGCATTTCTAGCCGTGGCGTATTAATCGGGGCGATTACCGATCAACAATGTAAACTGAATTGACAGGTGACGACTGAAAGATTTCGTATGGGGATCGTTCGTGAGTTTTATCGAATCGAGTGTCAAATAATTTCGTGGGCAAGGTATCGTAGAAATATGCAACGAAGCAAAATATGTATGCATTTTATATTTTATACTACGAGGAATCGGAAAGTAATTTAGCAGTTTGCAATTTCTGGCAACGTGTTCAGGATGTAAGTGATCGAAGATTAGAAGTCTGATTCTTGGAGTGAGTTATTTAATATTAGATATGAATTGTGGGAGTTGGATTGTTACTTACGTATTGAAGAACTCCAATGAAAACAAATTTACAAATTTCACTTCACTGTCACATCGTTCAAACTTCAATTTCTTCCAAGACTTATTCCTAACGCGAGGACGAGCCACGAGGAGAGGTCTGCTTGCGTTCACGGCTGAAGTAATACTGACTTGTGTTCGATCTTACGGGATAGTGGTCTTTGTTTTGAAATTCAGGAGACGTAAGGGGATCGGAGTAGGTAAGTGTAAATGGTGGGGGAGGGGATTATTGTCAGGTGATCGGTGGATAATATTTTGAGTATGAAAGATTCATAATAGAGTGGGGATAGAAATGGTTGTAGAGTTTACTTTGCTAATAAATACACCTATTTTTTTAACATTTCTTGTTTTCTCTTTCACCTGAAGTGCTAGCTGGATAGTACCTACTATATTCACAGTTGAATGATCACAATGGTCAATACAGAGAAAGTGGAAATCGAATATTCGTACCTTACTCCGTGACAAATCTTACACACTCATACTACCATCGACATGCTCGATTATATTTCTCAACTAATTACTGTACAATTTCTGTTGTAGGTACCTTCTCCAAATTTCGAAGCAATATTTAAACAGTTCCAGCGTCCCACACAACTTAATCTTTTGTATCTCTAAAACAAAGCTTCAATTCGCGACAGAGTAACAAGCTCTTCAATTTCGTCTACCATTAAGATATTTACGCTGTCCCACATTTTTGGAGCAACCTGTGCATTTATACGTTTCGTATAATTAACGTCAATTTCCCAGTACAGTAAAAAGCTTAATGAGAAAATTTAAACCAAAATGAAGATAAACGATGATTTTAATGGCGCAGGTGCACAATGTATTCAACCGCAAGGATTATTTACAAAGGATGTTTTTTAGACCCGATTACTTTACTCGGTCATAAGGCATAAACAGCCACCGCAGAATAATTTACATCGATGAACACGAAACGTGTCGACGAGAAATGGGTACTTAACTTCCTCTTGCAATATCCCTCTCGCAGTTTCCCGTTGCAAATGCACAGAACGGGGAAAAATAAGTGAACGCTGTAAAGCCAATGCAGTAAAATCGGTATTACCTACAATTGGAGCAAAAATTCTCTCCCAACACTGTGCGCTATGAATAAACTAACTCCTACAATTTCGATAACTTATATTACCATTTGCTTTAAATCTTCACAGCCCTGGCAATATCCCCTGGCACTTCGCGCCATAAAAGAATACAACTATTCAGCGCGAAATGTTTCTTCCAAATTGAATCCCCCTTTCCAGCCATAAAAGCTCTCTCGAAACGTGGCGTTAAGAGTAAAACGATGCACAGTTTCACCTCCCATTACCTCAATTTGCATGTGCAATTTCTATTCGCAGTGTGCTTCGACGGTGGCGCAAAAAATCGAGTATGTGGGTTAACGTTATTCCCAGGGACCCACGTTTTCCACCGACGAGAAGTTGTTAACATCGAAAGAGCTTGGAAAATCGGTTGCAACGCTCGCTCGAAAGTCGGAAGCCGATCACCCTGGGTGCAGATCCGCTCGTTGCCATCGACTTCGATTGGCTGGAGCCGGGTTTAGTGAATCGCGACGAGAGAACTGCGTCTATTAGCATAAACCGATGACTGGGATTGACTTGTAACCGAAGGTTGATTGAATCTCCTTGCTTTACGACCAGCCGTTCGCAATTGAAACGTTTCCATTTGCGATCCGTCTTTCTCTTCTCCACTCTCGAGGTTCGTTTCCTACAGTCGACACCTTTTACTTCTAATCTTAAAAGTGGCATCAATTGCTAACTTATCCACGGAATATTTCACATCTTCAATTATTCCAGAAGATTTTATATAACTCTCAGTTTCGCTAAGTATAAATAGCATTCGACGGTATTTATGGGAAATTTATTAACATTTTCGGCAAACTTGAAAGAGCAAGATGACGGATAAAAGAGGAGCTCGATGGTTTATTGCCAAGTGGCTGGCATTGTATACTCACGAAGTAGATCCAAGCAATTTCCATCAATGATCACGATGATTGAGAATGAAGCTAATCTGTCTGTTTATTACAATTCCCAGCGCGCCGGCGTCCAAACAGTAGTTACGCTGACGCGCGTTTCCTCGAACCTGACCGATTTATCCCACGACAATTCCCCGCCGCCTTTATCCACTGTGTTTCCCATTCGAAGTTACGGAAATCTGGCGCAACTGGCTGGTAGCGGAAGCAGTTAAAGTCGCAAATGGAAACTGGAAATGATCTTCCACTTTAGTTAGGCTGCAAGTTCTCGGGAGCCTTGTCCACGGTCGTCATCGTGAGAGACGCTCCGCTGAATACCAACGACCTCGTCTCTCGCGAAAGGCCGCCGTAATTGCCGAATCCTTTCGCGTGCAAATTCTATTTGCCAGCTGAAATCGCTCCTGGCGAACTACGTCGGGGGGGAATAAACGCTCGTGAGACGAATTTCAGTGACGATGGGTGTGGGCGAGTTAGAGGTCGGACAGAGGGTATCGTAATTCACGAATGACGCGTTAGAGATGAATTCAAGCTGCTGAATGAGAAACTTCAATTTTGCAGACTTGTGATCTGTTTGATCCTGTTTTGTTAGCCTAGTTAAGGGGGTTTTCTCGTCTAGAGGCCAATTTTTTGCCTTTCTTTAGAGACGATGCACAAAAAAAACTACACAGTTTTCACCGATGAGCATTATCTACATGTATTTATTATCATTTCATTTAATTGTAAAAAAGAATTCAGCCATATATAATAATAATTAATGGAGATATGGGTCGTCTCGTAAAACGTGTGTAAAAAAAAGTTGTCTCATATGGTGCATACGATTCTGGTTGTTCCGTTGATCCAAAACAAAAAAAAAACAAAAAGGATTCTCAATCAGTAAGAGTGAAAATTACAAATTCACAAAATGGCGGGACTTTGTATTTAAACTCATCTTTTCCGTGTTTTTTTCGATATTAAACGACCTTAAACTTGTGAGAAAAAACTATTTCGCCTTGATTCTCCTACTGGCTGAAATTATATGTTTTCTGAACGTGTACGAAAAGATGGACCAGATTGGCCCACTAGAAGTTAAGATATCGAATGCACTGTCGTGAAAAACATCATTTTGAGAAAAATCCATATCTCCATGAATTATTATTATATATTACAGAAATTTGTTTTATTACTTACTGAAATGATAGCAAATACGTGTGGATAATGCTTATCGGTAAAAATGGTGTAGTTTTCTTGTCAGGCCTACTTAAAGAGAATAGAGGATCTCGTCCCTCTAGACGATAATAGGTACACTCTGAAGTGAATAATTTAACGACTCAGTTTGTATTTTGAATGACCCGTAGCAGATCTCATCTATCATCTAACAACAATGTTTAACACGTAGAGTTATTCCACGTCCCCCTTTCTCTATCCTCTTCGTCCTTTACACGCCACAAATCATTTACCTTCTGTTTTCTATTTTTAGTTACCAAGTTTCCTTGTGAATTTTTCTCACAATTTGTTTTCTGTGGGGGAAAACGGAACCTCGGGCGGTGGGATTCGAACCCACAATCTTCGAGTCCGCTGCGTATGACTGGTCAGCCACGTTACCAATTCCTCCAACGTCGACTCTCCGATGTTAGTCTTTTCCGAACTCTACAAATACCTATCGAAAGTAACGCGAACCTAACCCAAACGTCCTATACCTAGCTTTCTGAACTCTAAAAGTCTCTTCCCAAGTATCTTCACGTTTCTCTCCCCAAAGTTCGCAGCCGCCTCTGCCATATTCATACTTTCTCCCCCAACTTCCTTGCATCCGCTCCCCATCCCTTCCTCAACGTAGATCGAATATCACATCCGCCAAATCGCAGTGCACAACGCCACAACTCCGGCCGCACATAAAAGCAGAGGGTGCAGATGATCGGAACAGGATTCATCCATGATTGAGAATGTTTAAAAAGAAATCCTCGAAACGGACGGTAACTCGATCGAGCGAAAGGGGTTGTCGTCCTGACAAGAGGAAGCGCCTAATGGCTTTCCGCCCCGTTGTTCGTCCCGCGTCCCATGGGATCCGCGGTGTCTGCTTGTTGGTAAATAAACCCATAGCGTAATGGGCCGTGTAATTCGAGGGTATTTATTCGCTTCGTTGAAGACCGCCTCGACGACGGCTTTATCCACAGGCGGGTCGAAAGAGCCGGCGCAAACACCGAGCAACGAATTTCACGTTCATCGTGACCGCCTCGCGTTTCGATAGACTGTCGAGTGCTCCCCGGCTCGCGGAACACGCGGACACGCGGTTTGTCCTTAATGCCTGACATTTAATACCTCCTCGCGTTGCCTCCGCCCGGAGCAAATAGCGCGTGGAATCAAGCCATCTAACTCAATTGTCGGAAGCAAGGGAATTAAGGGACTGAATTAATCCAATTGTCCGGCTGGATAATTGAATTGGCTGAGAAATGAAAAATCAATAGCAGGCCGCGGTCGATTACAGGCGGCGCCGCACCGTATCGTTCGCCGACAACAGGCTTTGCTCCCTCTGGAGATTAGGCTGTGTGCCTTCGTTGCAGAAGAAGGGAAACTGTGCGTCGGTGAACATATATACTTTATTTTCTTCTAATCCATAGAATATTAATATTATCACGATATTATTGCTTTACATTTTAATTTTCCTCGTCTCCTCAAACTGAAGAAATAAACTCTTTCCCTCCGTTCGATTATCCAAAACAGAAGAATTGAGGGGTCCAGTTAAAAAAAGATCCATGCCGTCTTTTTAGGATTTCAGAGGAAAGCAAGTTGAAGGAAAAATTGATTTGATAGAAAATGCGGTACGGAATCGCAATTATTTTAAACGATAGTAAATGACAACTACTGTCAAATTTTAGCTGAGGAATTATTTTCGTAGGAAATGCGGTAGGAAATTCTAATTATTTTAGAAGCTACTTGAATTAAATGGTAAATGACAACAATTGTCAAATTTTAGCTGAGGAATTAATTTCATTACGTCACGTGTCCCCAAGAAGCTCATTTTCCACAACGCATTTCTTTTTCTCAGAGTGAAGAAAATTTAATATGATTCTGCTCGGTGAAACGTAAGTACATGCTATTATATTACCAGGTGGTGGAATTACATTACATTGTAGGAACGAATTAATGGCGCAAAGAAACGAAAATTAATACATATGTGGCATGTGCCTGTTTTCCAACGTACCCCAAGCAGAACAAGAATCGACATCGCTACAAGTGAAGGTTACAGAGTGGCAGTAACAACACCGACCGAAAATCCATCGAACCGATGTCCCAGGCGATGTCGGTACAACCGAAAGTAGCGATCGACCGGCGGAGCATGAAACGCAGACACTATTTTACCGTGGCGTTTAACATCGACCATTATGTACCGCATGGAGAGCGAGCGCCGAGGTGAACAGCCTCTGTTGTGGTAGCCGGCTGATTCCCCGCTTAAGTAGATATGATTGAGGACCGCCATAGAGACGATCAATGAGCTACCAAGCATAGCAGGCCCGTGGAAGCGAACGTTCAATCAAGCTGCGGCCGTACACGGCCTCCTACACCGAAACGCTTTAATTCGATCAAACCTCCAGGTACATAGTACCCTTTCAGAGGCAGTCGGCCGAGCTTCATGGTTCGCTAAACGGCGCGCAAGTCGTTTTGCTTAATAAGACGGGGACCGAGTGGGAGCTGTGTTTCCTCGTTTCCTCGTCCCCCGTCGACGGTGCACCGTCGTCGCGGGACGCCGGTGAAACGTAGCAACGATGACATAGCGATACAAGCCCCCGTCCTGGCAGCTTTATCTCCGCGCCAGCGATAGATCGTTAGGTAGAAAATTGTTACGCAACGCGTCGATGAGCGATCGAAAGTCGTTCGTTGGATCACCGTCCCGCGACGAACGTCCTTGGTTTGAGTTTCATTTCTGCCAGTGGAGGGACACGTCTGGCCACTGCTGGATTTACCCCTTAGGTTAACAAGGCTGAAGCCTAGGGCCCCGTTTAGTTGGGGGCCCCTCATTCTAAATGTTTTCTTCGAAAGATTTATCAAAAAATCTTGCCGAGGGTTAATGTTATATTTAGTTTTGATATTCAATGTTAATTTTGAAATTAAATTCTTATTTAGATTGTACGAGTATTAGGATAAAAAATCAATCACCGTTATTTTATTTTTTATATTTAAGCGTGGGCCCCCCGAATATTCAGCCTAGGGCCCCTGAAAAGCTAAATCCGGCTCTGCGTCTGGGGACTTTCATGGGCAAGTCGTGGCTCTGCTTTATGCACAGATGAGTTTAATGAGGACTATTGACTCCTTAAGGGCTATCTTGACCAAGATGTCTATCTTTATTCAAAATTTTAATCGATAAGTGGTTTTGTCACTTGGAAATAAATTCCCAAAGATGCTGTGTTTCTTAAATACAAGATCCACCATTACAAAAGGTATTGTAGAAGAAGATAGCGAACTCCTGCTCCAAAATATTTGACACTGGCCAACGGAATTCCCACTTTAGATACTTTCCACCGTGACCACTCTGCTGTTCCATTCTCTTGCACTCCAGCCAGGCGATATCATCCCTCAGGACTCAAGAAGAACCCTCAACGCTACTCGAGCGACAGATCCACAGGCTGCGTCTAGAGATCGCTTGTTCAGCCTGGCTCGCAAGAAAGGATCAACGAGCACGTCCCGCCGTCGACGCAATAAAGATTCATCTTAATGGCGTCGTTACGCGGCTTCACGCGCATTCCTCGTCGACGCAGCCACCGTTTAAAAATGAGCCGGCATGTCGCGATCAGTTTTTGCCGCGGTGGGGACCGCGCGAAAAGACGCACCGAGCATTTCCTGGCTTCGATCCAGTTTCCTGGCCGTCTCGTCAAAAACGCGGCGAAGAAGTGGACGGCGCGCAGCGGGGACGTGGAGCGCGATAGAAACGCGCGAATAAATATTGCGTCGGAACTGTCGACGCTCCGAATCCTCTGACAAGAACCGCCCGTTGGGTTAATCGAGGTCATCGACCACTGGGCAAGGTGGCTTTTCTCGCGTTTCGTAGCGCGACAGCTAGTCGATTTCTTTGGATTGCGAGCTGATGAGTGACTGTTACATCGGAGACGCTCAGACTGCAAGAAAATGGGAAATAGAGATTTCTTCGCTGAACTGAGTTGCCGGTAGGGGAGAGACGGAGGATGCCATTGGTGGGATAACTTGAAACGGAGTTTCTGCGAGCAGTCTTCTGCTGTGTTAATTCGAAGGGTCGTATCTGGTCAAAAGGTGGTTCCGAGGTAAATGACTTCTGGTATTTTATGTTATGTCATATAAAGAGGATTAGGTTAAATATTTATAAAGGTATTTAAATATTTGTGACAAATCCGTAAAATATTTTATGAACTCAAACGGAGATTTGGGAAGACACGCGAAAAATCTGGCACCGATTTTATATATATATATATGGCCAAAATATAAACTGTTGTATCCTCAGTTTTAATGTAGATATGACTTTCTTATTTAATATAGATTGTAGATAAATTGTTTTTGTGCTAAGTGGCAGCAATAATCCAATTTAAACGGTAGGTATGTACATTCTCGTGTGATCCATTCAAAACTTTAGTATTTTATTAAAGAAAACTGTAACACTTAAGGTAAAAAGTGTTTTCATCTCCGTCAGACTTATAGCTATTTATTCAAAATTACATCGGAAAAATAATATAAATTTGTTTACCATCTTAAAATATGTATAAATCAATACTCAGAAGAAGTTTATCTTATCTGTTACAGTTTTCTCTTAAAAACTAGGCAGTCTTTTAAGCTTTGAATATTTTCCAATATCAAATAGTATCTCCACTACCATCTTGTATAAAGCTTGAACTTCAGTAATATTAAAAATAAACGAAAATCTTTGAATATTGGAGAAATGAATCTTTATGCAATAGTAAAACCCACCAAAACTTTTAGAAAAATTTATTTGGTACTTTTTAAATTATTTACTATCTTAAGGCTGATTTAGACACGTCCAGTAGTTTATTCGAGTAGCAAATAATTTAGTAATTTTTCGTATGTGGACACTAAAATTTAGTCGAGTAGCTTAGTAAAATAATGGTAAATTACTAAATTACTCGCTACTTGACTAAATTACTGGATGTGTCTGTTCCAGCCTTTACTCTACTTGCGTGATATTCTACCACGATGACGTCCAAAAAAGTAAATCGCCATTTAATATACATCACAAAGCAATTATCAAGTGTCCACAAAAATCTCCATCCCACAAACTTCCCCTACAAGCTCCAGTAAACACCAACTTCCTCCCAACGAAATAAGCAGATGCAAAACCTTATTGACAATGATCCCCTTGGAGGTCCCCTTGATCTCGCCGTTCTCGTCAGGAAGGGATAACTGATTCCGCGCGTGCTCGAGCGTAGGCAGCGCGGCGCGTTCGCGTAAAGCACGTTCTCGCCTATTTCTGTGCCGGCGCGGGGACGATTCGCACGCGAACGAGTGGGCCCACGGACCGAGGCGATAGCCGACGAACGGGAAGCCGTACCGCACAATAAGGCGCGCGCTAATGAAACGCGACAGCCGGCGCAAAGTCACGTCCGATCTTATGGCGTTAAACGCCGGCAGACGAGTCGCGATGCAGGTTGTTCGACGCTGACAGTGCCGACTGACGTTCTGGACGGCTCCACGACCGGTTCCTCCGCGCGTTAGTGTCACAGGCTTGAAGGACACCTTTCGTTCGCCCGATGTTTCCATTCCCAGCCATTATTCGGGGTACTTTTGCCCCGCCATTTGGGTCAATCTCTTGGATCCGCGGAGATGCGGGTTGCCGGAGGATGACAATCGTGACTGACAATTCGGCTCGTTTCTGGATAGCGGTTCCTGCGTTTTACAAGCTGGAGTAGGTGCTGGATGGGTCGAGGATGATAACTTGACCTGGTTCGCGGAGCATCCTTGTACGTGTCCGCATACGAGGTGGGATAATAAAGTTTCGGGAATAATTCAGACG
This sequence comes from Andrena bicolor, assembly GCA_960531205.1. Lineage (NCBI taxonomy): Eukaryota > Metazoa > Arthropoda > Insecta > Hymenoptera > Andrenidae > Andrena > Andrena bicolor. The sequence goes on from OY482667.1 coordinate 25,757,407, forward strand.
TATATTTATTATCGCCTAGCTGTTTTAGTTCGAAGGTTTTAGTTTGGCGAAGGGTTCTGGTTAATTCTGGCGACGCTTGTGATATGTTTGGAAGATGGTAATACGACTTTCGTCATGGTTTTAGGATCTGGAGAAGATAGAGCCGTCTTGGGCTGCTCTTCTTGACTCACAGTGAGGCATTGGTGATAATTGTATTGTTGTATTGTATTGTATATTGTTTCTCCTGTTAAACAGGATGGCGTTTCAAGTTTATCCGCTTATATTGCCCAACGAACTATAAGTTATATATTCTTTTTTCTCTCCTCTCTCTAATTCGGGTCCCAGCAGCAGCGGTGCACCGGGAGAAAGATGGTCGTCTCCCATCTTTTCCCAGTACCCGCCCCGTGATGCTTAACTTCGGTGATCTAACGAGAACCGGTGTTTTCCATCACGGCTACGGCCGCTGGTCATTGGTGATAATTTAGTTTATGTTGGAAAACAGTCTTTAGACTGAACCTCGCCTTTGCGATAGTCTGCATCTTTTTTTATTTTATCTTGCTTATTTTGTTTATGCAATAAAGACGCTGAATATTATTGATAATAATAGTTATATATTTAGGAATAGGTTTCGTAATTCCTGTGTTCGAGAGCCACGGAAAAAAGGAACCTCAGGCGGTGGGACTTGAACCCACGATCTTCGAGGGTCCCAGCGCTACTGATCAGCCGCTTAACCAACTCTGCCAAAACCGTCCCGCCGAGGTTTCTTATTCCAAGCTTCCTCTTATGTGGGTTCGTGATCCCACATATACAAGATTCATTATGTAAAATAAAGTGTGCCTTCGTCCCACGAATCCCACGACCATGTCCAAACAATTCCAGCGATTCACGGTGCAGCCGCGTCTAAATTGGGAACCTGAAGACTCCAGCCGAGTGAAACAACGCGAAGAATTAGCGCGTTATTAGCGAGGAACTCGAAGCATCGTCGATATAAATGGCCGTGGGTGGGAACATCCGGTGGCGTATTGTCGCGTTCCATTATCACGTGGACGTTCATTGACGAGTTCATTACTCCGTTCGATGGGCGCCCGACCCTCGCGGTTCGCGGAGTGCAAATAGCGCCGTCGCGAGTAGAAAAGTCAAGGAACCTTTGTGTAAAGCGTAAGCGGTGTGGAACACATTATGGCCACTAAACTTGGCGGTGCTTGGAAACGGTTCGCAGTTTCACGGTCGTGAACTGAGACCAAGCAATTATTCCTGCGTGATTATGACCGTGTAACTTAGTGCTTGTTTCTTTCAACCTAATCTGATTTAAAATGAAACGCCTCGTAATTTCGAATGAAACGAGCGATTTTACTTACGTGCATAGAGACTTGAAGCAGTTCTTCGAGTCGCTGTGCTCGAATGGATACGAATGTTCAGTGGGTTACACCGTGACGATGGAAGTAATATGGCACCTGGAGTTATTTGATATTTCATGAATTTAAAGTAGAGTTGTGCGTTAACTAAATAAATAATTATTTCAATAACGGATCAAATAAAAGTTACTTTAACTTTAGATTATTCGACACATGACGAATAATTTTTTTAACTTGTATTCGTTATTCAATGTTTTTATTTAAATAAATTTTTTGCCCATCACAGGACTTCAGAAGTATTATATATTACACATTCTTTGCCGTAAGAATGTTAGATTCGACAGAAGTTGTCTGAGGTAGGATGCTGGCTAATCCTGAAGCAGAGGACTATCAATCAAGATCTAAAATAGACGGCGATAGAACACTGTCCAAGAGGACTTTCATCTGCACCGAACCTAATAGCTCCCCACGAATTCGAACAATGAGAGGAATCCCTTTCAACATCCCGACACGTTTCGCCGACGAATTAAAGGCAAAGACACTCGAGGAACGGTTCTCGTTCACCTACGCGAAGACGCTGGAGCAGCACGTAGCCTCGAGACACGTGTTGCGTAACCGTGGCACCAGTGGAGACAAATACCATAAGTCAGTGTTGCGTTGCCGCAAACGCACCGCTAATGGCATGCCGCACGGGTGGGTGGCGAACGTTTTGGACGCGACATCTCTGGCCCAGCAAACCTGTCGGCGGCTCCAAAGGGCACCGGAAGACGAGCGTGGGAGGACGCGAAAAGAGATCGGTCCCGTCATGAAACTTTACAATCCGATGCGATTCATCTCCACGAATAAACAGAAAAGGAAGCTGGACCTGAATAAATTTCTGTAAATAAATTTTTATAATCACCTAATGATTCTTACTGAATCTGCATTAAAAATATTATTAACCCTTCAACTCGACTCCCCAAGTATTTGCTAATTCAAAAGAGGAAGCCCTGAAAATGTTAATCTTTATTCGTAATTGTATCTAAATCAACCACTCAAATCAGACTATTTCCTTCCAACGTGAATCTAATTCCCTCGAACACGAAAAGAATCCCACCTACCAAGGTTCTCCACGCGCATCAAGGTATCAAAGCCTCGAATTGTCCGCGAGCTCTGAAAAATGCAAATGCTGCACTCGAAACGCGCAGCCTGTCTCTATTACCGTCTCGAGCGTCGTATTTATCATCGTCGAGCGATTCCAAGGCAATACGCCGGTTCATACGGTGTTTCGCAACGACGGGCCGCGCTGGAAAGTGAATAAAGTCCGGCGACACGTAGCAAGAGCGTTTTCTCGAGCGGACAGTCGGGCACAATGCGTCCTCCGCGGAGCGTTACATCGGTCTCCTGGACGTCAAAGTTTTTCAGCTGCGAATGGAGCCAGCGCCGGAGCCTCTTCAATGGGGGCCGTGACGCGAAGTAGCCGCTTTACAACCGCGCGACGCCCACGCCTCGCTTCCGACAGAATTTCAAGTTCATCGGGGTCTTCGGTAAATCATGCCAGCGCGGCTGAATAAAGTTGTTCGCGACGGTTCGACCCGTAGGCGCCGCGATTTTTCGCGCAATCGCGAGTTCCGCGCGCTGTGACGAGACCGAGGGGCGATAAAGATGACGAGTATACGAGATGGAAACTTCGATGCGCGCAGGGAAGGTGACAAGTTTGTTACCGCGAGCTGTTGCTGGGAATAGTAGGTGGAGCTTCAGGCGAATGTCTTCGTCTTCATTGTTTGAAAGATTCGGTGAGAGGATTTGTTATTGTGTAAAATAATAATTATAAAATGTCTTTGTTACACTAAGAAAAAAGAAAATATAATAGAAACAAATTAATGTGCAAGAAAGAAAAAGGAATAAGAGTGTTGAAATAGGCGAGGCGAGGCATGACTGCTATTCGGCTTGATTTGAGAGAGAAGAGGAGAGGGAATGACGAGAAGTGAGAGGGGGTAAGTTAAAAAATACAGAGGATAGTGAATTATTCTCGAAAAAAGGGTAGATAAGGAAGATCTTTTCTTGGGATTGTGATTTCGAAGTTCCTGCCTTGACTTATAACAGTGCGTTCAATTAAGGAGACGCGTTCTTTCTATCCACAAGTAAGTAATAAGTAAATGATTCATGATTGAGTCATTGTCATGATTGTCATCGTAATAATAATCAGCCACCATTGTATCTACGGACTGCTATTGAATTAAACGATATAGAATGGAGCATAAAGCCGTTTCGTACTTATACAAATTCAGGCTCACGATCGTGGGTTTTGGCTTAGGTAATGCCTTTACAGGCCTAAAAGTATTGACGGATCGCGTAAAGCAAGCAAAATAACTGTGAAGTGGATATGAACGTTGTCACGACAGGCATACAAATCCCAAAACCGCAGCAGTGATTAACAGGAGCGTCTCTACATTGAATACCTAAATAAAGAAAAAATCGTGCATCTTTCCCCTTATATTTACCTATCACCTACTTTCCCTGAATCAAACCCAACACAAAATAGCGCTCATAACTTATAAACCACCATATATATCGACCTCTAACAAGATCAAAGGCTACTCACCGAATCCCATCCGCACTTCCTCCTCATCATCGCTGTCGATATGCTTGATACCCGCCACCTCGAAGCTCCTCGCGGACTGTTCCATCCTCGTCTTCACCGAGGGCGGACAGTCGCAAGTGTCCTCCCCAGCCCCGCAACTGCAATCGTCCCCGGCGCACCTACAGCCGAGCAACGGGTCGTCCGTGTCTATATTCCTGCAGGCCGGGCACGGGAACGTAAGATCGTCCAGCGAGACCCTTTCGATCTTCCTTTCGACAGAGACCAGGAGGTTGCCAATAAACGCTGGCAGTTCGTCGTCGTTGAGTTCGTCTATTGCACGAGCGTTCTGCAGCCTGTCTTCAGCGCTGCTAACGTTGCTCCCGAGCTTCTTCTGCTCGAGGACAGCCTCGTCCAGGCGAAGGGGCGTCTTCAGATCGTCGGGCACCAGGATCTTGCTCCTGGTCTCGCATCTGGTCGTCTCCTTCCACTTCTCCATGGTGGAGGACGAGACGACCTTGGCGCACCTCTTCACTCTGGCGCGACTCTCGTCGCTGGAAAGACTAGAAGAGTTGATCGAGCCGGCTCGCGACGGCGTTCCATCCCCGTCGAGCTCGATCTTCCACGTGTCCACGCTGGAGGCCGACCTGGACTTCATCACCGCGTGCCCCGAGTCCTCGTCGTCGTCGACCTCGTGTCCCTCGCTCGAGCTGTTGCACTCGAGCCTGTCGATGGACCGGGCCTCCTCCCGACGATGATCGATCGCGCAGCCGCTTTCGCGCGTCCTCGAGCGTGTCTCCTCGCGCGACCGGCGACGGGGCCGCGCGATCTTCGCGGTACTAGAGGTTTGGGGCCCGACCAGGCTGCTGCCCGCCGCGCTCGAGCCCTCCTGCCCCTTTCGAGACACCTCCCGCCAATCCATGAACTCCTCCTCGCGGTCCCAGCCGAGGAACCCCGGGGCCCTCATCGACGTTGTTCTCCAAACTACTGCGATCTGCCGAGAAACGAGCGGGGGATTATGCTGGGGGGTTGTTTTCGAAGGCGAAGGGAAGAAATCAAGGGATCTTTCAGTGAGAATGCATTTCTTCTTAATTTTAGGGGTTTCAGGTTTGCTTGGTACTATTAAAATTATTGTGGTCTTTGAGAAAAAATTAATATTGTGTGAAATTTTGAGATTTCAATGGGCTTGTACCGTATAATAAATAAATAAATATATCACTTAAACCAAGTGAAACGCATATCGAGTTTAATGACAAGTGTACGATTCCGTTTTAATAATAATAACCTTCGTATTCTCAAAGCGCCCCACTTTTGGGAAAAAATTCCTCGTTATGCAAATCTCTTTCGTCACCATATTTCTCTAAAGTATCGATGTCCCTTAAATTCTCTACATTCGATACAAGTCATTAATACTATAGTCAAATTCAGAGCAGCTACAGTTTCGTTCTAGTAGACGCTTCTGAGAAACATAGGATTCGTTCCCAAAAACGTGAGCATTCTAAACGCATGCCAGCTACTACTCGGAGATGTCCTCTGGAGGCTCCCTGACTAGAGCCCGTGAATCGAAGCCGGCAAAAATAATGAAAAAAGCGACAAAGGAGCGTGACTCACCTCGACGGTATTCCGCTCGACGGTTTCACCAGCGGCCGCTTCGCCGCTCCCTGAGGTGGTTGCAACTGCAGCTGCGCTGCGTATGCAGAGGTAACATTCCCCGAGACGTAGTGCGGAGGCTTCGAGCTCTCCTAGCTGCAGGACGAGGCCACGTCTGCCTAACGTCAGAGGCCAGCCTTCCGGTACCACCGATTCGTTTCCCTGTAACAAAAGCAACTTCCGTTACACCGGCTCGTCCATGCATTTCGATCACGCGTCATCCATGACTTCCATCAGAAAACTGGACAATAGAAAATAAAAAGAAGCTGGTTTATTCAAACATTTTACCTGTCGAGGATATTTTGCACACGCGGTAATTTCTAGATACACCTGCCGAGCAGCTCCCAACATTTGCAAAAAATTTAATATTCCACCCCCAAGTGCAATATTTTTATAGTGTACTTTCACCCTTTCGCTGCGGATTTCGATTTTAATCTACGCATTAAAAAATGTATTTTCTTGTACAGTGATACTCAGGAATATTCTCTGATATATCTGGTGGTCTGTTTATTTTTTTGATTCCATTCTCGAGCCCCTCTGAGACAGTTCTATTGAGTATCATAAGCTGAATATTGCAAACTTCTTTTATTCGTCTGAAATTGATACTTTTCAAGAATCGTTCAAAAATTTAAATACGCAGCCAAAGGGTGAAGTAGTTTGTATGAGTAAATACTATAGAGCATATAGAGCTCTTTAATGTACCTACTATAAAGTATACATTCTATTTAGGCAAGGACCAGAGTCGATGTCCGAAAGTTACTTAAGTTCAAAATCATAATTTACCATAGTCGCCGCAAATGTCTAATTACTCCTCAAGCCTAAGACGACCGAACTTGCGAGCACGCAAGAGAGCACCACCTTCGACCTCCCCCGACCGCCTCGCATCAATTCGAACCCTCCGCGTCCCTGAGGGGCGTTCAGACGGGGGACTGGACAATCGGGACGATTAATTAAAACCAAGCCGGAAGCTTCGCGGCTAATGAAATTCCTCTAAATACGTTACACGCGAAAGGGAGGGTAATTGCTGCGGCCAAGCCCCTCAACGGAGGGAACGTTAATCACGCTGATTAGAGGGTAATCAACGTTACGCGGGTACGCCCAAAATTGAGGAGACGTGCGCTCGCGTGAGTGATGTCGACGTATCTGCCATCGTCCCACGGTTTCTCCCGTTGCGAATGTGGCCAGAATTTAAACAGTTTCGAATTGCGTTAGACACCTCGCGAGAAGGGAACTCTGGCACGTCCGATGTTGATATAGGCACATCAACACCTCTCAGTCAAGTGGATACACCTTTGGACGCCGTGATGTCATTAGTTTCAGTATGTTTCAGATTATGACTCGTGTTTCAATTTCTCTTCGACGTTGGAGGTAAGTTTGAATTCTTTGGACACTTGGACACGTCAATTACTTTGGGTACAGCTTGGTTTCGAATTCTTGTCAGTGGCAAGAGATAGGGTTGAGTATATAGAGCAGTGTTTTCTAATATTTTTTGAGTAGCGACCCCCTTTTTAAATTTTTCAAATAAACTACCCCATCCCCCCATATAAGGTAAGGTAAATGTAATAAGGTAAAGCTTTAGTATACTAAGGTAAACTGAGCTTAATAATATTTCATAGTCTTAATATGTAAATTGAATATACTTAAAGATATTTAATATATTTAATTATCTTATTTAGTGTGATGGTTGTGCTTGCATCTGGGTAACCTGCCTTTCCTTTATTTCATGTATGTTAGGGGTCGCGACCCATCGGATGGGAACCACTGATATAGGGTATTTTAGGATAAGAAAAAAGTGAGTATAGAACTCTGGAAGATCCCTATCAATTGTGAGGAGAGATTCTTATTAAGAGAAGTCGAATGGTGCAATTCTTTTTACTAACCAATGATCTGTCCACCCCAATCAATCCGTATCGAGCCAAGAATCTCCTCACTTAATTACCAAAATAAAGGTGTGGCCACACAACAATCACTGTGGTGCAAAATATCTTGAGAAACATAACACACAATCTTTCTCATAACGAAAAGGTACTTAATCCTCGGCGTATATTTCCCGTTTAGTTGCAATCTCCCTCTAGCTACGCGCAATTTCTTCCATTTCGCGGTTTATAGGAATCTCGTGGCTGTTGGAAGGAAAAGATTGCCAAGAACGAGCAGAATCTTAGCTCCATGCATCAGATTCCGTGGCTCTTCGTCAGAAGCCCTGAAAGGACACGGTGGCTGCGCGGCAATGCACGCCAGCTACTCGCAGCACCTCGTGTTTCGCCCACGTGCGTCGATGCGCGGGCCAACGTGTAAGCAATTAGACGCTGCAGCGCACGAATAAAAGCGAGCGGTAGAATGCTCACACCTCTGCTGCATACCAGCCGCTGGAAATTAAACGAGACGAACACTCTGTGCAGGCACGCCACTTTTTACGGCCCCCTCCCCTCCGCAGGAATTTCGTGTCGCTTCCTTCTGAGGGACTTCAAAAGACACGTCATGAAAGCACGTCAGTCGTGTGTGGAGGGAAAGAAAATTGGCAATTTGGGGGATTGCTGGATTAGGTCTGGAAACTAATCTTCTCTATACAGGACAATGTGTCAATATGGAGTTATTTTGAACTTAGAGATTTAGGCAGGGCCGAAGCGACGCTTCAGCGCGTTTCCCGGAACACGGACATGCTCTTTGAAAAGTCCCGCGATCCACGAAAAGCTCATCGTAAAATTTTGAGGATATTTATTTGTATAAAATTTAGAAGTCCTTTTTTTGACCCCGCACAATTTTGGAACCCGGTTCTAGAAAAGTTCACGCTGGGCCTCGATTTAGAAAAGATTACATGCGGCACTTTTAGCTTAGTGAATGAGATCTGAGAAGATTCGACGGTTAAAAACTATATTTTTATTATCCAAACACGTTATTCATAAGTGAACTCATCCTCTCCATTTCACAAGATAAAATCCAACTCCGACTTCCCTATGCACCACCCGAGTCACTTAAGAATCCATTACCTGAATTAATTCCCCATGACGTTGCTATCAACTTGTCAACGTCTATTACATCTGCTATCTATTCAGATCTTAGAGTTTCGCAGTTGGGGCGATAAATAACGAGAATAATAACGTTACCAGACCACAGACAAAAGTCTCACAGCGAACGACACTCGGAAGCCGGTGCAGGCCGTGGACGGTCGAATTCCATCGTTTTCGATAGCGATCGCGAAAAAGTGTTTCTCACGCGTGGCGACCGGCGAGTGTCCACCCCTTCGAGTGATCATATCGCGCGGGGGAGAGGGGCAGACGTTTGCGCAATCGAAGCGAGAATGCGGCTTAATTAAGTGGAGTAAGTATGCGCTCGCGTGTGTGCGTGCGTCGCGTGGCACGTGTTGCGGTTTCTTTGCGTGTTTGTCGGGCACAGTAGCGCAGGAACGCTGGGCAGCAGGAACTGGCCCAGATTCCGGGACTCCGTGTTACGAGTGCGAAAGGGACATAGCGAGAGAAAGACCGCCGAACGAAATGAATGAACAATGCAGCCCTGTTGGGGGGTACATTGCGACCATTCTTCTCCGCGGCCAATAAAGTCGCGTGGCTGCGAGACCTGACCACCCGGATCGAACCCACTCCGGTGCCATTCGCTGGAAAAAAGTTGACGGGAACCGGACGTCATCGTGAATAAGGGATTTCTTTGGTAGTTATATAATTGCACGGGGTGTTCCAATGTTGACAATGATAATGTGAAAGAAGGGCAAGTATGGGGAAAGTTCGTCAGTAGAATTCTCACACCACGTTGTAAATTAAAAATTCAATTCTGTTTTACATTTAACAGGACTATTAACTCTGTACTTTCTATGTGCAAGATAAATACCTACCTTTTTCCAAAGCCGACTTACAAACTATTTTTTCCCCCAAAATATTAAATCTGAACAACAACTCTGTGGATTTTTAGCTTCTAGTATTGAAATTTGTAAAAGTTACAATTTTTTGAAGATTTTCTTCGTTTTCCTCGACATATGGTGACCTAAAATTTTCTTTTACAGAAACTGTGGAAAGTGGAATACATTGTAGGCACTTTGAAATTGACCCACGATATTCTTCATAAAAATTTGATTCTTTAGATGAGAATGGCAGTCGTTCAAAAATTGCTCTGACTGTGAGCCACTCAGGTATGTCAAAGTTGGTGTGTCAACGAAAGGTTAAAAAACACTGGCCAATCGACCTTAGCTAAGGGAAGGGAGATTCCTTGACTGGAATTGCCCTCATCACGCTACACAAAGGACCCTAATGTTGGGTCCTACAACATCACATCAGCTATAGAACCCAATTCTGGTTACTAATACAGTGTCAATAAAAAAAAAATAAACAAAACCTTACATTTATCACTACTATATATACGTATATCAATCGAAACATCGCCGTCTTATAAGAAAACTTTAAATAAGTCCACAATTAAAATTCAACCAACCTACACATCGCTCGACGAGAGCAGACCGCAGAGATAAAATATTTAAGAAAATTATTACTAAATAGGGGAAAGGTGGGATAGTTGATCATAGTTTTTCTTTTTTATGAAAATAATAATAATGGTTTGCTTTGTTTGTATTTAATTATTTGAGTTGTGATATAAACTGATGAGATCATGTATCCCCGCTGATCAACTATCCCACCTTTCCCCTACATAATTCTGTATAATACTAATATTTCAAGCCATACTATATAACTGTACCCCCAAAATAAATCATGGACCCACGAAAACCCCTTCTCCATCAGACTCAACAACCTCGACCTAAAAAGTAATAAAAACGACCGGCATGCGAACCGATTGCAAACACACGTGAGCAAACGCGGACAGATAAAGCTGACAGCCTGTACAGTCCCCCATTCGTTGCCGGTGCTCGCAGGGGGAGTAATATCGTACAATTTCATCGGATAGGGAACGCCGTGGCAGAACGCGGACGGCTGGCGTTCAGCAATCAGCGTGGACGTGCGACAACGGGGACCGGAATCGGCGCGTTGACAAGAGGCTGGACGTTTATGATGGACGCGATAAGGAACGAGGCCCCGTGGCCTGTCACCGCGTGTCTCATTAGCGGTAAACGCTCCGCGAGAGATGTATCTACCCGCCGAAACTAACCGGCTTTCACTGCCCCGCGTGATTTACCGATGCAGCGCCCTTCAATTTACGTCGCGCTTACGCCTCGTGTTTTCGCCCGGCCGCGAACAAACTCACGGCGGATACACTTTAGAGATAGGAAGCGTGTAAATCAACCCGTTCACCGGTTCCGCCGCGCCGGATCGTTAAGGAGTTCGCTGCTCGCTATTCGCCGCGAGTTCCACGGGAAGTGTTGGCCGCGGGGACGGGCCCCATAAAGTATCGTGGAAAGTATCGTTCACCTTGCTTCGACGCGCATCCAGCTGAATCGCGACGATATGAATAATATAAACGCGGCACCGCGAATGCTCCACTGGGGAGTAGACACTGCAGACAGGCTTTTACGACTCGCTCGCTCGCTGTTGCCACGGAGTCGTTGGACTGTTAACTGTTTTGTCGCGGCACGGTACCTATGGATGGTTGTTTCAGTTGTTTCGCTTCCGGTTGAGCGATTGTTGGATCTAACAGTGACTCGGAACTTTGCGGTTTTTGTGTTACTGAGAGATGGAAGGGTGGTTTCGAATTCTTTTGGGAAGAATTTTGGCGCGAGGCGGGGGAAAGGAAGTGGAGATGTAGGAAATTCAAAATTTTTTATGTTCAAGGGTGGTTTCGATTTTTTTCTCTTCGTTGGATTTACCGGAATTTTTTTTTATCCCTGCATACGTTCAAAGTAGGCAAAAATTTCTGAAACGTCGTTTCCTGCGCTTCATCTTGATAAAACAGTATCATAATGGATGAAAAAAAAACTAAATTCAAAAATTAAAAACTTCAAGCGTTAAAATGCGTTTTGTAAATATTTTATGCGACCATTTTTTATTTTTCGCAGAGATATAGCCATTCCATCGCATAAACTTACAAAATCTCAAACCTTTTTGTTTAAATATAATAATTTCGCCACCTACTGTATTAAGATATGTATCTCGATACTTTGGGACCTCAAAACTTGGGAACGTTTATTAAAATCGTTAGTGTTTATGGGTTCTCTTCTATGGTTCAACAAAATATATTTTCTGACATCACAAGCCACCAAATTATACGTACATACAATAGTCAATGCGTACATTAGCGAGATACAAGCCGGAAGTAAGAGAAAGAAACGAACGAGATACCCCAGCGACAATAGAGCGCATATTATAAACAAGAAATATTGTTACATATTAAGACGATGGTAACTTCGCATGTATTAACAAAAATAAATAATTAAAAATATTCTCCTGCTTCAAAATTCACTCTACATTCTCCTCCCTATGCTCCTGCTCTCGCAATCCCCGTTGACCGATCGCCTTAATCGTCCAGGCAACACTCGAATCTGGAACGACGCATGTAAGCGCGCAGAACAAAACGTCGAGGAGCTACATTTGCAAATAGAAGCGTTGTCAGAGAGTATCGGTTCGATCGGTCGAAAGAATTCGTAATAAACGATCAAACGCGAAAGAAGGTCTCTTGTACCGGATGCCGTCAAAGTGACAGACGCGTGTACCCAACTGACGAGGCCTCGTTAATCCTAGGTTCCTACTACTCGCGCGTGCACCGTGAAACGCAGCACACAAGCGACTTCTAGCCGCGTTACACGCGCACGATTGTGCCACGAAGACGCTCGACATCCAAGTGCGTCCAGCACCGGCTCGATCCAAGTCCGGCAAGATCGATTTCGATCTCGTCGCGGACGAAAAATACTCGCCGCGGTCTTGTTCCCAGCCGTGTATGCTCTGCGAGATCAAATTAATCGGCATGACATCGTTGCTTCTCCGGCGTCTTTCACTCGCGGGGGAACAAGTGTCGAGATCGTTGGAGAGAAAAATTTATCTGGGGTAGTAAGGGACAGTAGATTCGCTGTATGCTCAAAATTATATTTCGAAGATGGGTATCGGACAAAAAAGTGTGAACTTACTATGGGTATTTAAATTGCCCTTTAAATTACGTAAAGGTAATTTTGGCGATTTCTTACCCCCTCCTCCGTCCAGTATAAGAATTCATAAGATTTTATATTCCAACCACCTACCCTCCTTCCCCTTCCTTACGAAATATTTTTTACGTTGCACTTCTTTCAGTTATTAAAATTCTTTTAAAGATTTATATAATTCATTTTTTTTAGGCTACTTATATTCAAAATTAGGTTAAAAAATATTATGTAAGACGCTACCTGACCCCCTCTCTCTCCTTTGTAGGAAAACGTAAGAAATTCGCGGCCCCCTCTCCCCAAAAATCCTTACTTAATTTAAGGACGACCCCTAAGAAGAACTACCACTTATTCCTTATTCATTTTGAGGAGCAGCTACCTCGGATATTTTTCGCAAAAAAAATCTAGAACTGAAAGTACAAGTCTACCAATCTTCATCGTACCCTAATCCTTAACTCTCTCATTTCCCAACTTCCCCGCGTCACATCCACCCCATAACACAACTCACACGAACACCTCCAACTCCCAGAATCACACCGTCACCCAAAACCTGTCATCTCCTTCGTCCCCCAACGAAAGAGCGTCCAGGGGATCGGCTTGAAACGCGATTTGAAGCCGGCGTTGTGGCAAATGGCAAGAGGAGAAAGCAAGACGAGCGTGCGCGCAGAAAAGCAGCTAGGACGCGGTTGTTTTACGGGCCCGCGGTAACGCGCCGCGAAGAGAGGCGTTGCTAAGGCCCCGCTCCCCTTCTCGCAACGCGACTGACCGTACGCCAGCGAGAGCACGGCTCGTTTAAAATGCAAATTAGGCCTTAGGCCGTCTTCTAACGCGAGCCGCCCCGGCGTTGGCGTAGAGCTGCTCGTTCGGTCGTTCCCCGCGACACGCGCAGCCCCTTTGCGGTCTTTCAAATGACTCCACAATGGGTCTCCATTTGCGGCCCCACAACCGGAACCGTATTTGGCGCGGGAGGCCGCGCGTATTTGTCTTTCCGCTCGACGACGCCACTGTGTACACCGTTCCGCGATAGCACCGCCGTCCACCGGCTAATCCCGCGTCGGGATGTTGGCTAGGGACTTTCCGGGCACCTGGATTTTCCAGCTAATCCTCGTTACGGTGAACGATAGCGAGGAACACGGTCGAAGGCTTCGCTTGGTCCGCGTAAAGGTGGCCGTTCCAATGAGCGGCTGGCGACTGCGGCTGGCGACGCTCCCACTAGTGTAAGGGAGAAGTATGTATCTGTTTCTCCCTTGCACTAGTGGAAGCGTCTCCAGCCGCAGTCGCCAGCCGCTCATTGGAACGGCAGCCTTAAGGGTACCTTGGAAATGCTACTCGTGAAGCACAGATTTGTCTCGTGGGAAATGGCACCCGAGAATATATTAGGGGTAAGGGGAAAACATGGAATGTCCATTTTTTGTGATTTTGCGACTTATAGCATATCTTGGTGGTGGCAACTGGGGCTACAGAACTGTCGATGTGGCTTTCCTTGTTTTTATAATAATGGAAACGGAAATTTCTTATTTTGTTTCTGAGTGCTAAAAGAATGTTAAAATAATGTAAAACAATTATTATTTTATTATTTACTTTTTTCTGATGCTTAAGTAGGGTATACGAATGCAAATAAATTCATTGAACTTTGTTTTTTTACTGATGGACAAAAGTACCTATTGAAACTTCATTTTTCGGGTGAAGCTGTTTTGTGATATTCTCTGTTTGTCCCTTTACCCTTCATATTGAAGCGGTGCAAAATTACAAGTAAAAATGTGTGACATGTTTTCTTAATCAAATTATATTCCTTGGTTAGCTGTGACCTTTTGCCATTTTTCTGATGAAAGTACAAGTGTAATACAAGCGGACTATCTGTCCCAATTCAACTTTTCACATTCACGCTTGCGTCACGATAAGATTCATGCTCTGGAGCTTCAAGCTCAGAGTCCCCCATGGAAATCAGTTTTGCGAGAGATATTGCATAGGCTCGTGGGAGAAATGCTAAAGAACCTACAAGAATTCTTCAACCCGTAAATTTTCCTCCCAACCGATTAATCATCAGTTAACCTTTCGCTCCCCAGGAATTATTCAACCAGTGGCGGCTACTAATCGTGACAGAGATCTGCTCCTTCAAAATACCCACTAAATCGTTGTTCACGTTTTAAACGCGTCAGGGGCGATCAACCATTGTGATTCTTCGGCAAGAATGAGCGTTTACGAGGAACTTAACGGAAGTTAACGGAATTGCTTGAAGTTTGCGGAAGAAAAGTCTATTTACCATTTCCCAGCTGGTCTGTCTAGACGTTGCCAAGAGTTTACGAAGTTAACGGCAGCTGTGGAGGCATTGAATTATGTATTCTTCGCCGTTTACTTTTCAGCTCACCCTGGGTATTAACCGTTTTCAGTGGTTTCTCTTTCATTTGCGCCATCCCGCTAGCCGGAGAATTATGAGAATTAATATCCAAGTCGCTGAAAACATTCGATCGCCACTTTCTCTTTTATCATTCTCGCTTAATTAGTCCGGTAATACGCGCGACACGATGGGAGAAACGCCTGAGCACGCGAGGGCCTCATTAAGCGCATCGTTTTCTGTTTTTGCACTTCTTTCGTGGATCAAGTGCGCGCTCGGATGTGGGAAAGTGGATTTGAGAAACTGAACTGAGTTGGGCAATGAAACGTGGTTGCCTATGCTTTCGTTGCTGAACAATATCCTTTGAATGCTTACTGAATATTGAGAACAGCAATAAATAAACAGGGAAATTCGGAAGATGGCTTCGAGGAATCAAACAGTGTCTTCTAAAAATCACTTGGAAGTCCTTGATGTTTCAGAAGTAAACTTTTATTAATGAAAAACTGAACTTCCCTTAATATTTTGAGAAAAGCATTTCAAAGTCCTTTTTATGCTTCAGAAGTAAACTTTTAACAATGAAAAACAGAACTTCCCTTAATATTTTGAGAAAAAAGCATTTAAAAGTCCTTTTTATGCTTCAGAAGTAAACTTTTAACAATGAAAAACTGAACTTCCCTTAATATTTTGAGAAAGAAAGCATTTCAAAGTTTTTGGTACTTCAAAAGTGAACTTTTAATAGTAAAAAATTGAACTTATCTTCCTTCAATATTTTGAGAAAAAATTCACTTTAAACTCCTTGATACTTCAGAAATAAACTCTTAACAGTAAAAAATTAATCTCCTCTCAATATTTGGAAAATTATAAACCGTTTTACCAATTCTTACTCAAAGTAACATAATGTCCTGACTAGAATAGTCTCGGGTCAGTAGCAGAATTTCAACTGAACGAGGCAGGAGACAGGCTTCAGAGGCGTCTTAAGAGAGTGAAATCCTGAGTTGTCGCGTGGACATCGTACACCTGCATCACGATCGCCATGGCCGTTGCGTAACACCAGTAAGTGGAGTTTTAAATAATGCTCGACAATTATTCGCAATTAGTGTCAATGCGAGGTCTCTTTGTAGGCTAGCGGCGAACACTTTGAACGTTGTTATTAACCCTTGCGCAAACTTTCCATGGGGGAAGCGTCGAAAAAGGACGTGCAGGTATATAGTGCACTGGGATTGAGACATAACTTTAAGAATTCGTACAGAAATGTACAGTGTAATTGGTTTCGTAACTTGAAGTATTAACGAGATCCTTGCTTGTGTGCAAGGATACTCGACTGTAGGATGGCAAAGAAAGATGAGGAGGGGTATGGTGCATTTGGAAGATTAAGTTCTAGGTTAAAGAATCAGAAATTTTAAGTGTTTAATGTGTCCTAATGAGTGTGAATTATCCCAACGACTGTGATAGACTTTATCAACGACTGAAACGATCTTAATCCTTGGGAACCGAGAGACTACCACACATAAATTGAATTCTACTTTCTCACGTTGTCCATTACCCACGTTTTATGACCAGTAAAAGAGGCAATAGGACTCCCTGGCAACCACCAAGACCACCCACGATTCCAAGAATCACTCGCACTTCCCTCAGGAAATATAGAAAAATTGATACCCTCTACGATAATCATCTGCAACCCCTCCAAACATTTCGCCAAGTCATCATCTCAGCAAAACACACACCTCAAGTAATATCCCCCGGCAGATCTAGCAAATAGAGCACACTTTCCCTATGCACCCACTTTAAAAGCGCTAGACGCCATATCCCACGTCGTCACCTCGACAAAATAAGCACCGGGGAGGGCGCGATCACGAGCAGAGCTGAGGCGAACTGGCGTATCACGATATCATCGGGGCCAGATCGGTCCAGGAACAGTCGTAAAGTGGCGGATTAAAGCGCGTCAAAGGGAAAATCAGGCGGAAAAAGATGGTCGCGGGAGTTGAAACGGACGCGGCTCGGGTCGGTGAAACGAGGGGGACGCGACGCGACCCGACAGCCGGTCGTACGACACAGGGATCGCGATAAGGCGACGTGTTAATCGGCATCCGCGATCGCCTCGAACGGGACTCGGACTTATTAACTCGATACCACCGCCGGCCCCGATGAATCGATCGTAATTCATGAGACGAATGCGCTCGCCAGAGAGAGGTAGCCGGGTAGTACGCACGTGATCGCAGATATCGCGATAATGAATTGCATCGTCGCCTTAAATGAGCCCCCTTCTCTCTCTATCGATGCCAGTTCGCGCTTAGGGAGCATTACCTGTGGCTCGAGGAGATACCGCGAACCACGAACTGGCTACCTGCTTAATGAAGTCGTTCCCAACATCCTCCATTGCGTTCGACTTCTTTCCACCTGGGAAATTGCTGGCGAAGATGTCGGTGCAAGAGTGAGCTGTTTGTTCCTTCTTTTAGAAACGTAATTTGTAGGTGAGCAGAGAGTAAAATGGTACCAGTAAGTGGCAGAGGAAACGTAACTGGGGATGGAGATATAATATCCGCCATGTGAAAGTTGAAGGTGTAGGTGAAAAAGGGTGGACTAGCTTTAAGGGGTTACATAGGTACCCTTAATAGGGTTATTTTTATGATTTTCTCATATAAAGACACGTCATATTTAAAGATCAAGTTGTACACTTTGTTGTGTATAAATTAAGGTGTATTCTGTGCAAAAAGAAATTTGATATCTTAAGAAATGATGCCACAGCTGCCACTTCTCCAAAGACCTAATAGTTACAACAATAGTAATAATAGTAACCAATAATAGTTACAAAATTTGCGGTACCTATAATATTTCAGATTACTGGGCCGAATTGAATAAAATTTTGCCCGAATAATCTTAAGCCTGCAACCTACTTAGGGCTTGCCTATGTCACCATTTCTCAATATATCAAATGTCTTTTTGTGCAGAATACCTATAGCTTAATTTATACACAACAAGCTGTGCACCTTGATTTATAAAAATGTCACGTCTTTATAAGAAAAAAAATCATAAAAATCACCCTATTTTCCAAACCTGTCAAAGTATCTAACCCTTAAAATTGAATGTCCTTGAAATACCTCCACGTGACTCTGGCATATACTTTTGAGGCCCCCATTAACGACACTAGATTCTCTTCAGACCCTAATACCAACTCCCCAGAATCTGAAACCTGCACCACTACTCCTCAGTTTCCTTCTGAGCAACAAAACCGAGCAAACATTGGGCCATCCACGAACATCTATCATTCGCCCAGATAACCGTTTAACGCGACAGCAACATCGCGTACGCGGACCGATCAGATACGAGGAACAGCGTTCCGAAACGTGACAGATAATGTGGTGGACACGGGTTTCAGCGGCTCGCGAAAAGAAAACGCGGGCCAACTTTCAACATTGTCGTCGCCGAGCAGATGGTATCGGGCCCGGAGCGGGGCTGCCATGTCAGACAGCGATCGGGAATCGAGAGGCGGAATTGCGATCGCGTCGCAATTTCACCCGCGCGAGTGTAAACGCTCCGACCGCGACCGCCGCGGTTCTTTTCCCGATCTCGCAACCCGGCATTATCTGATGTGACATTTCATGAAAATATGACGGCGACCGGTCGCCATTAGCCCGCCTATCCCCGGGCGCCGTGCCGCCGGGCAATTATCGTTCTCACGGTATAATTATCGCGATTGTTATCCAGCCTCGCGGGGCTGGGTCAACCGGGTCAGATCTGAAGGAAGCACGTCGCTGTTTCAGCGACGGCCACCGCTCGTGCGCCGCGGTCCTGTCTGTCTCCTCCGTCGCTTTTCCGTGCCAACCTGCGCGCCCTTTGCTAATTTCATGCGAGGAACGGTGAGCGGAACGGGGCTGACGAAATGCTGAATATGTTTCGGTGAAAGGGAACGCGACAGCGTATCATTAATGCGTGATGTAGCTGATGTTTGGGATATTGTAACAACAGGGCAATTTGGCATGGAGATTTCTCCTGTGGGAATCCATTGACACTGGGAGTGGTAGTGTTTGAGGATATTTGTGTAAATTGTGGTTTCGTTCAAGCGTTCTGAGGTTTCGGAAGCATTGCAGTTCGATTAAGAGGGTCATTAGGGGAATCGGCTGAAGAGGAATTGGTGTGTAATCTTGTGGTTGTTTATTTAAAATTCAGAGGGCGTGATACTAGTGCAAGTTTTGGATGACGGTAGCTGTAGTGGCTGAACATTGGAACATTCTTCCAAGAGGAAGAACTATTCAGATATGAAAACCTTAAGCATCATATTTAACATAGAAAAGGCAAGAACCTTCAGTGAACAAAAGACAACTGTTACTGCATGTACCTACTGCTTTAGGGTAAATCCGGGAGACGCAGTTTTCAACCCGTTTTACAGTAAATATTGTCTTAAAGCAAATATCGAGCAGTTTTTCTGAATTAGCATAAAATTCTGAACATATAAGTTTGTTCTGATCAAATAAGTCATTTCTATATTAGTTTTAATAGCCATTTTATATCAGGTCGACCGCGTCTCCCGGATTTACCCTATGTGCAGATTGTAGAGTTTAATCGAATATACGATGCTCTAAGACAGTATGTCTACACTTTGCTACAGTAAATACTCGTTAGGAGTCCGACGAACGGGGCTGGCGGCGGGCTCTTAACGCGACTGGACACTATTCCGCGCGGCCACTGGCGCGAGAGAGAAAACCCAATGAGCGATCGAGAGGAAACGGAAGAGCCTCTCGCTCGTTCCCGGTTTCCCCCACTCTCGTCCGAAGGATTCTAAGAAATGGTGGGGATAGTCGCCGGGCTCCTAACGCGTAGTAGAAACGGGCTCCTAACGAGGATTTACTGTATTTTGATGCCTCGCTGGTGGCGTCTTGAGGGCTGTTATGAACAAACTCAAAGATTATACTGTCTATATTGCTCGTAATTGTTACGAGGGAAGAGCTTGCAGTTCATTTCCATAGGAGCAGCTCCCGCGAACGAGGGCGCTGTGTCTGAGATTGCTGCGGCTAAATATAGAGCGGCTAAGTAAATTGCGTCGTTTAATTAGCAGACTGCCAATCATTTCGTTATCGACATTCTTTGTTAGGGAACGACGAGGCGGGTCTCCCCCTAGACAGACACATCCTGTCTCTGCCTATCGAACCGTCTGCATCCTCTCTATGATGCTAAGTTCACGGCGCGGCGACTGTAACCTCTGTCACGGGCGTCCTCGGCGAACCATACGCAGACGCCTAGGAACTTGCTGCGAAAGATAATGGACAGATATCGTCATTCACTTCATGTCGTCCATTCAGATTCGTGTTTCTCAATCAAGAGAATCGATTCAACTGACTACAAGTGAGAGATAAGGTACACGGCGTAAGAGAAATGGACACCCCAGTTGGGTCCTTTCAGTGGCGCAAACAGGATTTAAGCTTGGGGGAAGCCGAGTTGAAGGGATAAAATATTTCTAATGCAAATTCAATCAAATTGATTAGGTGATTATAACATTTTTTTTTAAAGAATAAAATCCAGTTTATTTTTCTTTTCACAAAGTCACCCTCTTTGGGGGTCGACTCTCTCTCTGGGTGCATCATTGGTTCCTTTACAAAGAGCAGTCCAGAATTACATTCTCTCCTCAATGCCGTCAAGGATGCACCCTCGAAAAATCGACGCACGTGACTTTAATCAGGCATGGCCCCTTCGTCACACTCAGTACCCTAAGAAGCCGAGTGTGTGATACAGTAGGTATTGAGAAATATTTATTGCATCATTTTCAAATTTAAGTTACGCAAAATCTTCATAGGAATATTATTGATAAACATAGTGATGTCCAAGATCGTGAGGTACACATTTTCGCACTAATATTTTTCTATCTATCCACTAATAATAAAAATGTTATAAATGACGAAGTATTTAATATTAGAGTGATGCGATAAATATTTTCAGCATCCACAATAATTATCACGAATTCGAACTCGTTGATTCATTGGAAAAGCAAAAGATTTCAAACCTACCTTTACTTTGGGAAATTAATATCAATGATCAAGTACCTATCCAAATTCTCGAAAAGCTTCAGAATTAGCAAAGATCGTTGCCCACGTTGCACGCGTGGCTACTCGATATAAATTCATTACGAGCATAATAGAATCGAACCGCGATCAAGATCCAGGCACATTCGTCTCCACACGTCTCGGCTTATCTCCGTTTCGTTCGTTTGGTCGTCGTGTTAGCGTCCGCTGGAAACCCTCGCGGGACCATCGATATCTTTCAGGTGGTCGCGCGTATGTAATTATGATAATTGTATCGCCAGCCGATCTAGCGGCCGTGCCCGGCATCGGCCGTAATTAATCGGCGCGTTTCGAGGAACCCGCTGGAGCAGTCGCCCATTCACAATTAGAGTGTCACATCGGCGCAAACGGAACAGGACGGCTAATTGCCCTCTCAGCCGGAACCAGCCCGATAGCGGCTCGGTGAAATCTGCGAAACCTTGCGCGCTTTATCGGCGCACGGTTGCTGGCTGACGGGCATAATAACTTCATAATCCCGTGATATTTGCATCGAACGGCTCCCGCGTGGAAAATAGACGATAGACGGAGAGTAACGAGCTCCGCGGCGTAATATCTCCTGTCGACGGGGAAAAATTTCGTTGCGGCCTGATGAATGCGTTGGTCGGTGAACGGGCCCGTCGACTGCTTCGAGGCGCGGTTGTAAATTAGCGTGTCTTCATTTAAGCAGCTAATAACGCGCGCACTTCGGCTTTATAGGTATAGGGGAACGGTTCTAGGCAATACTGGCTAGAACTGCAGAGAATTTCCTTTGGTTCGAACCCTGCGAAACGTTCTAGAAAGGCGAGGAGGCGAACAGGTGACTTTGCAAGGATCTTCGGTTTGAACTGTTTGTCTGTGTTAATTGATAGCCCCCGTATTGGGAAATCAGATTACGCTATTACGCTGAGTGCTGGGCAAAGAATAGTGTGGATATTTGGTTGAGAACTCTGTATCTACAGGTATGGTTTCCATCTTACGAGGGGATGTGAGGATGAGGGCAGCTTTTACTTTGTTTTTGATTCCTACTACCGTCAAGGACCCAGTTCCTGATCAGTTTAGTATATAAATACCAAATAATAAGTTTATCACGATACAAATTTATTCCAAAAAATTATTAAATAATTATGAAGTATTTTTAAATTTATGCGCAAACATTTGATAGCTCATAGTAAAATGTTTTAGGTTGATCAGAAACTGCTCCCTTTGTATCTTAAGTGATCAGGAACTGGGTCCTTGACGGTACTGATAGTAGTGGTAAGGAGTGCGTGGCAGACACTATTCTACTACTAATAGTAATAGTAGAAGATGATATCGTGGAGTTGAACTAAAATTGCGAAGTTCATAGATGGGTCAGTACGACATCAAGAAACAAAGATACACTTCTTCCCAAAATTCGTATATCTGAGGCCAGAGTAAAGAAGAAAGTGGAGGCTACCACGAAGGGAGCTAAATGAATGCACTGCGGTTTGTCACGGGCCTACACAATGCCAACCAAGTTTACCAAGTTTACCAAGTGTCGTGAATTCATCAATCCTCGTTGTCTTCGCAAGCCAAACACTAAATAGCTCATTACTCGATCTTTATAGCGCCCCCGTTGCAAGTATCCCCGGGTGACTCCAGTTGCAAGCTGTCACAGACAGGATGCTTCAAGTGGAGCCACGCTGAAATCGTCCCCAAGCGACAGGATAGGGTACATCAGAGAACTATTCGCTATTTTCCTCTACCTGGGACCTCGGGCTAGGTTCTCCAGGTGCACGCATGCACATCAGCTGCGTATGGTCATCATGTACGCTCTTAGCTCCATTGCGTGCAGAAACCGCCTTTCCTATTCGTTCAAGCTTCTCAGGCCTCGGGTTTGATCGTTCCTTTAGCCGTCGACAAACCAGTAATCTGTTCTTCATTCCTTTCATTGGTCCCACTGCTGCTATTCCGCTTTCCTGTTACCGAGAATTCATTTCCTGACAGCAATCTCTGCTTGGTACTCGAGGTGCAACTGATGAGGACATGTGTGTTTCAGTCTTGATTACATTTAGGCTGGGGTTAGGTTATTCTCTAGGGAAGGAGGTTGTTATAGTGATATTGGGTGTCGTGGGAATTGGGTTCGAGTCCCTCAACAAACTCCTTGCTCGTCCCTAGTATTCCAAAATATCAGTAAGCCTAAGGTATTTGTACAAGTACCGAAAGAAGAGTCCTGCACAACTATCTTAGTCCAAGTGTGCCCATTAGCATATCTGTAGAAAACTTATTGCTTTTATATAAGAATTAAGAATAAAAGGACTTTCCTTCTCAACAAGTTTTCGATTATATTTTGGTCCAAACACGCAGAGAGGAGTTCCTGACCCATGGGCGGATGTATTTATAGGCTAATTAAGCTGCAGTCGGGGGCGGGGGGCAAATTTTGGGGAGCGACAAATTTTGGGCAGTGGCAAATTTTTTTTGAGCGACAGAATTTGGGCAAAAGAAATTGGAAAAGGTTTAAACACAGCGGCTTGACGCAACTTTAAAAACAAATCGCTTATTCTAAATATAGCGAATTAGCAATAACTCACATGTGAGTTGCCATACTGAATTAATTTTAAAATTCTACCGACTCTCTTGAATTCAAATATTTGATGATATTTCGCAGAAAGGGCGGCAGACACTCGAATATTGATCCAGAACCTATTGATTCAGAGTTCAGACGTTCGCCAGCTCGTTCCTCAACATTCTACAAGGCAACCCGATCGAACGCACCTGACTACCAATGGAAAGTCACTCTATCAGTAATCTACACTTTGCGTGGATGTCAGGCAGCTAGAGCCTCGCCCTCGAAGCGGCACATCAGCACGGTTGCGTGCGATTTCATATTACGTGTGTCATCTCGATGGACCGTGGGCAGGGGCAGGGTGGCGATCTCTCAACTGCTCATCACCACGATGAAAGGAGCTTCATTATTCATCGGTTAGATCGAGAAACACCTGAGAACATAGTAAGTGGCGTCTACTGAACGCTTCGACATGGAAAACCTCGATTCCACCGCCAAAATTATCCACGCAAACATCACTGTTTACGATGACGCAAAAGCCGCTTATTTATGCCACTTTCAAACATTTATATAACCACGCTGCTATGTCAGATTCTGTTTAACAAGTGGCTGCACTAATTTCCTAAGAAAACTGCATTGTCCCTTAATTAGCCAATAAACTTGCCCGTGTAATTTAAATTATTTAAATCAGCCTGTATATCTTCTTTCCGTGCTGAATAGAGTACGTTATTCAGATAATTCATAGTTAATTTAACGAACCGCTGGGTTCCCGCGATAACGATCGAGCGAGGCTGAGGCAAAGGTGGAATAATGGATGAACAATGCGCTATAATATCGGAATATCGGTATTAACGACCGATTCAGGCGAGTGTTACCCAGGTATAATCGATTCCCCTTGCGAGTGCTAGTCGTAAACCTGTGTCACAGTATCCTGGAGAGACTGGAACGATCCACCTCCTGTGTAAACTTCCGGTTCGCCCGTGGGCTCGCTACACTCACGAGAATAATTCCATCTCAGCAGAGTAATTTATATTTTTGTCTTTCATTTCCAATCGTCGCCTCTAAAATCACAAAAGCTTCTCCTCAGAAAAACAGTTTTTGAGATTTCAAAGACACTTTCTATTCCCTGAAGATAAGAGAGCTATCAACTGAAGATTTCTCGAAAATATACAAAGAAAAGTAATTTGTAATTTTTCTAGTAATATTCTAATCAGTAGATATATTCTAACAATAGCTTACTATAAAAATGTCCAAAACATAGGGTAATTCCGGGAGACGCAGTCGGGCTGGAGAGTTGGTCGAGTTGCTATATTCAGACTCTACATCTGTGTATATGTAAAAATGTGTTAAGGTTCAGAACAATTAATTCTCTAGAAATCAACTGTTTCGACCAACTCTCCAGCCCGACTGCGTCTCCCGGAATTACCCTATACCGCTACGCAACTAATCCTTCAACTACTGTGCACCTGACAGCTGACTATCAAAATTCCAAATATGATTGAAGCTCTGCACCTGACACTTACCAACTCATTCGACGCGTTCAAATTATTCCACTCGGAATTCTAACAAGAATCGTGTCACGAATGCCCTCCGATCGGCCCTATTTATTTATCGCGGCAGGCGAACCGGTCGCGAAAAATATCGGGATGAAACGCGAAGCGGAGAGGAGGCTGGCGCAACGGACGGTTTTATGGTGCTTTCGCAACGCCGGCTGCCGTTTAACTCGCTTAATAATTGCGCTCCTTATACGTGCGCGAGGATAATTGTTTTTGCATAATCGGAACGACTCCGATCCGAGGAAAGAAATCAGCCGCGACGGTGGCTGCGCGCACACGCGGGATATGTGTCGAACGCGCAAAGTTGCATTGCACAATATCGATCCTCGAGTGGCCAGCTGGAAGCGACGGCTGGGCGTCTCGGCTGCGACGAGATATATCGAATCTGGACGATTGAGCAATTACGCAACAGGCGATCCGTTGTTGTGCTGGTCGAGAGTCATCCTTTAATTGCTCGGGGAAGAAGGTTAAGAGAAAGCAGGGACATTTTCAGTCGCGAGGAGATCCTTAACTTTTGCTCTTCAAGGATTTTCAAGTCGATGGAGGTATGCACCTTGAAATTTATTTATATTGCAGATTGTAAATTGTTTCGCCAGGCTTTAAAAGATTGTAATTTGAAAGAAGAACTTTCCTTATTATATATATATTTATTTATATTGCAATTTGTAAATTGAACTTTCGTTATTATATATATATAATAACGAAAGTTCTTCTTTCAAATTACAATCTTTTAAAGCCTGGCGAAACAATTTACAAACTGCAATATAAATAAATATATATATAATAAGGAAAGTTCTTCTTTCAAATTACAATCTGCAATTACAATTACAATCTCATATATATACACGTGACATTTCTGTATTGATGTGTTTATTGGATTTATGCTGGTAAAATTCGGTCAGAGTTTTGGACCTTTTGGAACATACTGTGATTTATGGAGCAAAGGCTTAAATAAATGTAAATCTCCAATTCAAGGTGGAGCAGTGACATTAAGAATCGATATTTTCGAGCACGGATGAAATATCACCTGAGAATTCACTCTTTCGTTTACGCAGTAAAGGAATTCCAGTCTCACAAGCTCAAAACACAAACCCCTATTGCAGCTTTATCAAGGGAGTTTTGAGTTTAATATTTCGACATCTGAGTATGCTTTGTAATCAAACTTGTCAAACAAAAGGATGGACGATCCCTTGTGGAGGATCTATCGTGTTCTAAGGATCATGGTGGCGAACTGATACTTCCGGCTGGGACGCGGGAAAATCGAAGATCCTGGTACGCGTGAGAACAGAGGGTGCCGCGTCGATGCATCATGGTCCACCATTACAATATTTCAGTGGAGCCGTTTTCATTGTTCGAACGCCGCGCGCATAAAAGCCGCGGGGGGCACTCATAAGCGCCGACTCGCCGCATGAATTACGACCGGTTTGCATACCGAGGCTCGGGCCACGTGTTTCCGACTTTTTCCCGCCATTCGCGCTGATCGCTCTCGAAAATCGCTCGACAACGCGCAATTACGTCTTCAGTGGTGCTTGATTAAATGTCTGGCGATGTTCAAGAAAGAGGAATATTATCTACGTCAAGTTTTCAGGCAGAAGACTCAAATAAAGAAATAAGAATACTGCTTAAAGAGTTAGGGTACGTTTGGAGTTGCGATAATAGCGAAGAAAAAGAAATATTTCTTTCTCGTCGCTTTTATCGTTGGTCATCCATATAGTAAGCGTTGCTCTGCTTGTTGCTCCAATATAAACACTTCCATTATAAATCAATATAATGTGTTTCGACGCTTCGCTCTTATCGCCGCTCTAATCGTTTATCGCAGCTCCAACATCGCCCGAAGATCTGTTTTTCGCTTACACTTTACACATTAGTCAAGTTACTTGACTTCAAGTTGTTTAGATTCAAATTACTTGACTTCAAATTTGTGTTCACTAGTGTCAACTGTCTTCAAATTACTTTCAAGATTACTTGAAGCAAGTAGATATATAAAATGGCGTTAAAGGAGAGAGGCTCATTCGTTATTCCATAAAATATATCATATTTCTCATACATTTCTAAGAATTTAGTAATCTTGCCATTACTCCACCTATTCTTACAATAAAATTAGTCATTGTTTTATTATTATAACCTGAGTTTTCAAAACAATAGGCTGTCAAGTGACTTCAAGTTCATACTTGTATATAATAATTCACATCAGTCAAGTTGTATTTCAAGGCAACTAAGTTGAAAGACTCTCTACTTCGCTTGAAACTTGAAAGAAACTTGAAAGGACACTTCAAGTCACGTGAATAATTGGTTCACATTGGTAAAGTAGCTTCAAGTATACTGACTTTAAGTTGCTTGAATTCAAGTAACTTTAGAAATTTCTAAATATTTAAAGTTTTATTCTGCAATAAGTTCGAATTCAGTTGATCATCTTCACATCTTCATTTTCAATACGTAATATTCCTCCTACGATTGAGATTCTCGCAACAATTGTTACTGTCAGAAATGACTTCCGCACCAAAATTAAAGCGAAACATCCTGAAATTACGTAACGCCCCCACCAATCCTTACCATTCACCGTGTAAATCCTCATTCCCACCACCATCCAAAAGACCACGTACCCAAGATGACCGTGCACGCGTGGCCCATCGAGAGAGAGAAGCAGTCGGTGGCGCGTGCAAATAAACCAATTACCGTCGCGACCTTCGACAGACGTATAAATTCAAAGGTGCAATTACGAGGAGCACTCGCGAGGCCCGGCGCGCTATCGATGGAAAATGATCGCGGCCGTTCGACGACGGCCTCGTGAAAGCGGACGAACGAAAGTCTGTCGGAGGGCGCGTCGAAACGAAAGCTCGGGACCGGAAATTGAATCGAGTGACCCGACGCCGTGGAAGGTGCCTTGGTAGTGGGCCATCCGGGTGTCAGGGAAAACCTGGCAGCACGCGCTAAATTACAGGTCTTTGGATGAAATCGCCGTCTCGTGGCCTCCTCGCCGCTCGTCCCTCAGCGTGTGTGTGTGTCTTCGTGGTCGAATTATGGCCCGTGACATCGAGTCATCGATCGCGCGAGGTGGTTTTCTAACGGCATGACAATGAAAGCGCACGTCCAAGCAGCGATTTTCGCGCGGAAACCGCCAGCCGAGAGGTCGGCCGCGCGCGATTAACCCCTTTCCATTAAAGTGCAAATGGTACCCGGGCCCGGCGCGATAAATTCGACGCGGGAGAAATCAAGCTGCTCGCTTACAAAGGGGATAATCGATATGGGCATGAATAGAGCAGCGATTTGTCCGCTGAAACGAGCGTACACTGAGAAGAAGGATAAAATGGCACCTCGGGAAAACGTGTTTCTTATTTGTTTCCATTGATTCAGTCTCCTGCGGATTTGACCTATTGCACGCAGTGTAGGTAAATGTTTCCAAGAGACTTTGGGAATTCTTCTACCTCCTTCGTGACGAGTTTTCGTCTTGCCAGATAGAGAAGCGTCTGTAAATAACGTCAACTTGTCTTCCTCGGTTAACAGGCTTAACCGGTTAACTGTCAATGTATCATATATGATCAAATGGAATAACTTTTTTGTTTTTCAAACGATTTGAATGAAACTTGGTATGTAATAGTTTTTGGGGTCGCTGAATCTGAATTTGGCATTGGAATTTTAAATTTCAATATAGCAGATAGAAAATGGCGAACCAAAATGGCCGCCAATTGACAAACTCACCCCTAAATTCTATTTTTTTAGGGGTTGGGGTGTCAGATGAAAAAAATTACCCCCGGAATCGGTTCAGCGACTCAAAAAACCCCTGTATACCAAATTTTGTGTGATTCAATTAATTTTTCGATGGTACCAGTTTGGGCCCGAATAATGAAAAGGACCGTGCCAGTTAACCGGTTAAGAATTGTCGTTTATGTAAGTGCTCCTCTATTTTAAGCAACGCGCTTTCTACTCGTAACTCTAGTTCGAACTGTGAACGACCCGAAAATGGTGCTGTACGCGTGCAAGGCTGCCTGTAAGTGTGCAAGAACATCTAGAGACGCGTGCAGACGATGGTCCCCTGAGCGGTCGTTATCGGTGCACTTATCGAAGCCATTTCACCGGTCGATTCCTAAAGAGCGCGTTCTACGCGAGGTCGTCTAACGATCGCCTGTATTCATCCACGTCGTACCATTCAATTTTCCACGGGGAAAAGAAGGGCGGGAGAGCGAGCGTGGAGTTCCCACGCGACCGTTCTTCGGTACATGAGATCGGCCCCGGCCTCTCACGTTCCCCCGCCATGCGAGAGATCGAACAGGTCGATTTCCGTCGTGCCCTGCGTTATCGGTGCACGAAAATTCGCGGGAACGCCGTCTTGAGAAAGCTTCTTCTCCTGGGACTGATATTAAATATTCTTGGGCATCGCGTTACTTCTGGAGAGACTATAGCTCGTATTATATAGGCTGTAAAATTGACTCTTATTTTTTATTAACATAAAAGAAAATATACGCAAGTTAGATTGGTAAATAAAACAAGTAGGGTAAACGCACCAGTAAATGAACAGTTAAGGCTAATGAATGAACACTGTTATAAAATTATGTTTGCAGCGCGATTGATTCCACGTGCTGCAAAAATTGTTTGGATATGAAGCAAGAAATGAAAAGAAGTTTCTAATTAATTAGTCGCTTACTTTAATAACGTATTTTACTCATTTTAATAAAATATGTTCATTTACTGGTACGTGTTCATTTACTGGTACATACACCCTATTCTTAATACTTCCTATTTCTATAATAAAATCATTTTTTGTAATTTTGGACTTACGCCACTTGTCAATTAAGAAGCATATATCACCAACACTATTAGTTAATATTCGGTACCTAAAAATTACTTTCTAAACCACTCACAATAAAAATTTCGATACGGGTCAAAAGTGAGCCGCCTTGTCTAGTGACTGGTTCCATTGATCCCAGTTTCCTTCAAAGACCGAGCTAAGGGATATAATTAGTCCGAACTCAAGTACCCGAGTGTCCCAGTACGCAAATACAATAAAACTTGTGCACGCACCCAAGAATGTTTGCCTCCGGCCAGCAGAAATCCGTGCACAACTACCTTCTACGTCTACGACGTTCTTCGACAAAGCGACCAGGCATCCGCGAGCAATTCGTGGCATAATTGATTCTTCCGAAGCGGTCCGCTCGCGCTTCGACTCCACGGACTTCCACCGCTAACCGGAAGATTTATGGGCAGCCCTGGAGCCCGGCGATTCGTAGAAAAATCCCCTCGAAAGCATCGTTTCGAGGCCGCCGTCATGATTTACGGTTCAATCGCGACGAGTATCGATTACCGCGGTGACGCCGCTATTTTCTCAAGGAGCGGGGCCCTACGGCCCGCGTCCACTTTCGCCTGTTCGCGGCATGCGAGCGGCCCGGCGAGCATTAGCGATATTACGGTGCTCTAAATGCGCCCTGCTATCACGCGGGGCTTTAAGCGTCGCGTAATGACGGTTAAAAGTATTCCGCCGCGGAGGTGAGTTCCCACAAGGAACACCTACAATTACGGGCTATTACGAAGTTGGGCCAGGGGTTTGTTCCGCGGCCATGCCTCAGAGACGCTTTTTGTCAGCTGGCCCCGAGCTGGCACGGAGGTAGAGGATATATATTGCGTTTTTATTACGGTCACATTGTGTATATCGTTCGAAGAATATAAATGGCAAATAAAAATAAAAGAAAAAAGAAAGACAGTCATCAGAAAAGTAAATGTTAAAAGGCGAGGCTCAGATAGCTGCTATTAAGTCTG
The DNA here is from genome assembly GCA_960531205.1 of Andrena bicolor. Lineage (NCBI taxonomy): Eukaryota > Metazoa > Arthropoda > Insecta > Hymenoptera > Andrenidae > Andrena > Andrena bicolor. The sequence continues at coordinate 25,788,173 of OY482667.1, forward strand.
ACCTGGAATGTCATACAAGGGAACGACCCGCGGCTAGATCCTATTAGAAAAGGAAAGGGTGGTTCAGGAGTACAACGACCAATTTAAAATAAAACTTTATATATATCCGCGTTATTAATAAATTTTAAGGAAACTATGATTTGGTAGTAAATATTCTTAGATGCTTCTAGCATAGATTTTGTAAAAATAAAATTTTATCGCTTTTGATCTTTTCAGAAATATGAATAGATAGATACAAATGTGCAGAAATAGGCACGTAGGAAGTATTTGTACATCTCTTATTTCTTCTAACAATTTGGGATGTAGGTACGTTGTGACAGCAAATTTGAAGGAAGAAAGTGTTCGAAGGAAGAAAGTGTAAGAAGTTCGCGGATATTTTTGGGAAGGCCGTTGAAGTAATGAGGGGACTATTCGAGAAGGAACCACTTCGCAGGATGGTAATGAAACCGTCGCCAGCAGTTTGCTCTCCTGGGGACTCGGCCTCAGAGAAAGCTGCGTATCGGAACAGCGAAGCCCATTAACCCGCGACCGTTCGTCTCCAATTATTATTCTCCCGTATGATAGGTATTACCGAGTTAATGATGCAAGGTGAATCGCGGGTTTCTCACCTGCGCGACGAACGGTAGAAAGTATATGTACAACGAAAACATTCGTAGAAATTACGTGGGAAGACAGGCAGTCTGTTTACTCGCCACTGGCAGACTCCTCGAAGCTGGTAATCGAGTTCTACAACAAGTTGCGAGCTTTCGACGTTCCCCAGGTCCCTTGGGTCATTAGGGTTCCCCAAGTACCTCGAACTTCCTAAGTTAGATGTAAATAACTTAGCTGTCTAACCTATTTATGTTTCCCACATACTCTGAACAGTCCGAGTTCGTTAAGAATTTTACGTGTCCTAAGTTACTTGGACTCGCCAAGTTTGTAATTTTCTATGTGTATTCTCTCTGTTATTTCTCGGGCTTCCAAAATTTAAGAGTCCTTGTAGAAAACGCTGTGAGTGCCACAAATCAAATTCTATAATATAGTATTACCATTGGCGCGTAGAATATTTTTTGATAACTTTATTCGTTTTGTTTTTATTTTACTTTTAATGTTATGTTGTTTTTCTATGCTTGTTGTACTAATTTGTTCAATCTTTGTATACTAAAGGGTTCTCCCGTCGAAATAATAATAATAATAAAAATTTTATATTTTTAATTTTGGCACAGTGTGTTCCAAAAAGACTCTTCAATTCTTGAGGCTTTCTAAACTTCCTAATCATCCTATACCTACCTAAGCAAGCTAACCCGATCTGGCGTTCCAAAGAAGACCTCGGCTCGCCCAATTTTCTCAATTTGCCTGACTGATTAGCGGCCGTCCCAGATAGTACTTTCCCACAACCGTTAACGCGAAATGTCGCGTCGAGGGGTCATCGCGATTCCATAGAATCGTGAGATCTCAATCGGTCATGAGGCATCGTGCTTTCCAGCATTTTAAACGAGCCTCGTCGTCGACCGATTTGCCAGAGGCACGAAGACGACGCACATTAAACCTCCACGAATCCTTAAGCCCCCGTGAGATCCTTCCGGGCTCGCGTCCTCGTCGCACCACCCACGTGGCCGGAGCTGTCGAGCCACCGATCCTTTTCATCCTAAACGAGCGATTCAAAGCTCGACGTAAGGTAAATCCCCCGGCATAGTCACGGCGGAGTCGTATATATTTCGCCTGTACCACATGCTCATGGGGTCCGGGGCCTCCTTGCCCCCTCTTGTGCACCGTGTGTGGTCCTTTTATATAATTTGTTCCCGGCCTCCTCCTTCTCCTCTCCAGTGCCCGGCGCCCGTTCCTCTTTCTGAGCGATTGCGTTACGATGCTCCTGGGAATTGTTTCCTCTGCGTCCGTTGCAAGAGGGTTTTCGTGCACGGGGAAAATGGAAACTGCAGGCTGTTTTCTTTGTTAAGAAGTTGTATATTTAATAGCGAACTTAGAAGAATTTGATGTGTGTACTTTAGTTGAGTTTGCGTAAAAAAAGCACGATGGAAAATTATTCGTGCACTAGGAGAGGCCTGTGTTCACATGGGATTTAAAACTGTAAATAGTAGATTCTTAATCAAATCGATATTAAAACAGTTTTATTCCATCCACGTGAAACACAAATGTATATACATTGGCAGTTAATTAATATGTACCAATTAAAAAAGAAAAAGAGCAAACTTTTATGCATTTTGACACTTTTGTACAATCATAAAAGATGCAATTTATAATAGGATACATAAAGGAAATATAAAAATGTTAATTTTTATACCGGGGCAAATTGATGCTAGAGTTATTCATTAAACGGACATCTTACAAATATATCATCTTGCCCCGCAGTGGGGTAAATTGATACACTCTGCTTACATCCAAATAACAATTTTTCATTTATTATGTATTAATTTTCTCAAGTTTTCATCTATAATATATTAAAGAGGAAGGATCAAAGTATATTTTACCATATTTATTCTCGACTAATTAATTAAAAAAAAATACAAAAATTGAAAACTGAAAAACGTATCAACTCGCCACGGTCTCCCCTATAAAACAAATAGACACCCAACTATTACGAAGTATCCCAACATACAACACGTAGTATATAGCCAGCTTGTTAAACCAGTAAGTGCCATTTAATTGAAAGAACCGCGGCAATAAGTGGTCCCCGATGCGCCGATACGTTCCCAGCATTGTTTGTTTAATCACAGACGAATAAAGACGTCGAGCCAGGTGAAACTCGGCCGACGTAGGTGGAAAAAGGATAATCGTGTGGCAGCCGACGATCGATACGATCGTAATCTTCGATTGCTCGCGAGCAAAGCGAAGAAGGAGCCGCGCCGGTCGTGACTGGAGCCACGCGACGATTCGCGCGGGAAAGCGACGGAGATTTCGCCGATCGCTCGATAAATCGATCCGGCGGCATCGTCCTCGCCGTCGTCGTCCCCCGCTAGAACGCAATTACGGTCGCGTGCGGAATTTCTCTTCCGGCCAATATTTCAGCTCGCATCCCCGCGGCTCCATTGTGCATACATTATCGCGCGGGCAGAGTCACGCGTATCGCATGAATAATAATCACTGCGTTGGCTTTGATTAAACCGCGCCACCTCGATCTGGAACCCGTGAAACTCGCCAACGCTGATGAAACTTGCACGGCGTTGCACGCGGCGTTCGGAAGGTGTGATATATCGATCTGTTGGCGTTTCGAAGGATAATTCCCTCGTCCCGTGATCTTGGGTACCAACACGTTATCAGTCATCTATTATTGCTCTTCATCTAAGTAAAATCAAGATCGTAGGGAACTTGCACGCCCTCAGAAGCAACGTATGCAATTAAATCGACCAATATCTTAACAATCAAATTGCTCACATGGCGTTCACTGCACCACAGCTTAATTTTTGTGTTCCCATTTGAGTGTTTTTGAATCTTTTAACCTCTGAGTGATAATTGTAAAATAACACTATAATAGAAATGTAAATTTTGATATGATGAAATTTGTAATTAAAAAGATAGTTGTGGGAAAAAGCGATTTTTTTTCTCAAAGTTAAACCAAATTTTTAAATTTCAATATGAAGGTCTGAAAATTTACAGAAATACTGGTAAAGAGAAAGGAATTGCCTGTGGTGCAATACACCCCCACTGACCGCGATGGGTTAAGCTAGAATTTTTAAAAAGTTATCTACATCGAATCTCCACCGATTCATGTGCACAGATTAACCCGTGAAAGCTGTGACCATTACATTTCCTACTCCCCACGCAATGACCAGAAAAAGCGTGTCCAACGCAAATTGCAGTACCCCCGCTACTTTCGATACCCTCCCATCGGGTTACCTTGGCAAAGGTACGCGGGGCCGATACGAAAGGCTTGGAAACAGCGCGCGTCTGGTTGTCAACTTTCCACTCCGATAAAATCTCGTAATCAACATCGGCGAAAGGCTCCCCTTCAGGAGCGTCGTACATCATGCGCGGTATTCATAATAGCCACGGCGTTCCAGCTAAGTATACAGTGTGTGCCAGCAGTATGGAGAGCAGGTCAAGTGCATTTCTCGATGTCCGCGAACGGGGAGCGGAACAGCGCGCGAATAACACTCGCAACCTTTCACGCGACTTCCCTGCTGTAGGCGACACACCGTCTCCAACGTCCACGCGGCAAGGGAAGAATCTGGGTACACCGGGACCTCGATAGCTCAATCGAGAGAGCGGCGGTACGACGAAGGACAAGATGGCTTTTCGGTTCCAGTTCCGCTCCAGTAATTCGTGTACCTGCTTATCGGACGCCAGATTTATCGCTCTCTCACGTGGCAGAGAGAATCTTCTCGATTCGAAAATTGCGAGTTTGGTGAAACCTCGTGGGACCGCAGATCGCTCATGTACCGAATTACTGAATCAGCAAATTACTATTCTTGGGAGGATGGTTAAGGGCAATTTCTGTTGGATACTCGTGGAAGTTGGAATAACTTACTCATTTTTTGTAAAAAGAGATCCACGAAAAGATGTACTTTTACTTGAAGAAACTTCTGAAGGGGACGAAGGAGGAAGACACAACCAAGAGAAGGTACCTCCGATTGTCTTAAATTTCAACCCCGTTGCATTCGAAATTCGAAGCAGAGTACCCTTACCGCGATCCAAGAAAGCGAACGAACCCCGCTGCGATTTATACTCGGTATAGGGTTCCCAAGGGGCCCGAAATCCACACCGAGGAGGGGCCCACAGGGCGTCGAAACGCAGATGATTATCTCGTGTACCTTTTCGTGCGCGCGAGAATTTATTATCCGCGACGTTCCTCGCGTGCTTGGCCCGACAGGGCGCATGCATATTCATGTTTTCAAAGGAAGCTGCGATATGCTTCTAATTGAAGAAGAGCGCGCCGGTGCGTTTTATGCCGCGGCACCTTCGACCCTTCGAACAGGTGAATCTCTGCTGCAACTGTGCGCCGAGTTCCTTTTCAGGTTGAATTCAGTGAATGCACTTCGTGAAACTTATGGAGGATGCAATTTTTTTTAAAGTAATGAACTCAATAAAAAATATAATTAATAGTATTTATTATACATCTCTTGAAGATTAAAAAATTTTGTGATGAGTTTCGGCATGAACTAAAGAAGGACATACGGATACTTCGAAACAAACATTTTTATGGAAATGGCGAGTGTTTGAAGAAAACACGTGATTTTTAGCAAAATATTTTATTACAAGAATGTCCGTAGCTAAAAATATTTTCAAGCAATCGTAAAATCCGTAGGTATTTACTTCTTTAGATTGGCATAAAAGAAAAATTCGGATGAATAATCCTCTGAGATCCGCGCAACGCCGATTGGTGACTCCGTTGTAAAGAACCCACCGCGTAGCTGCTCTACCACCGCCATTTTGTTCACAATTATTTTTTAATCCTCAAAAGATGTATAACAAATGCCATTAATCAGATTTTCTATTGAGTTCATTATTATAACACAAAATCGGAAAAAAGTCGGATTTTCAGGGGTTAATTTCACCCCAATATTTATATATCCTCTACACATCCTCAGTTTCATAATTTTTTTAAATCCCGGCTTGGGGATCTTTCCTTATCAGCCCCTTTCAAAATTATCTTCGACGTTACACTCGACGCGAGCTCACCAAGAAAACGAGCAGAAGTACCTCATCGAACTTCACGTGTCAACGTGTCTATCCCCAAGAACAAAGGCCATCGATCATAGTCAGCACTGGTACCGAAAAGGTTACTGGCATTTCCACGGAAAATCGCCCCACGAGAGAGGAACAACTGTGAGAACGGCTCGTAATCAGCGTGTAACCGTTGCAGTCGCGTAGAAGGCGCGAAAGTGCAGGCGGAAGCGAGGAGGATCCGGCAGACGGTGAGCTGGCAGCGGATCCTCGTGTGTACTTGCGCTGGCACGGTGCTATTAGAATCGCATTAGACGAGTCGGAAGGCGTCGCTGGCAATGAATCACGCCACGACCCCAAAGGTTAACGGCCGAAACAATTTCTTAATTGTTTCACCGGCCACCCGAGTGCGCGGGGAGCACGCTCCGCTGATAAATCGCGCGCGTCCAGCTTTTATTAAATGCGCGCCGCAGAAAAAAGAGAAGCCCTGGCCTGCCACTCGGACACGCTGTCGCGGATTGTCGATAATCATCGACGGATTTATGGCCGATCGAGCGTCCACCTTCTACAAACTCGCAATCGAGCCAGGCGCCAGATGGATCATCGCGATATTAATTCCCTCGGAGCGGCGGATTAATTCGATTTATCAGCGCCCGTGTAATTGCAACGACGCGCGAGTTTCTGGACCACTCAACTGTTCAATGTTGATGAATGTCTGAGAGGTACGAAGGTGCGAATGGAATTATTTTTCTGTGGGCTCTTTGATTCGTTGAAAATTAAGAATTTTCTGGGACAATGGCTTTGACTGGGTTTATCGAATATTTATTTCTGATGCGAGGTTACGAATTATTAATGAGGAAGGGGGTTCAGTTAGCTTTGTTAAACTGAGTAGTGAAGTTTCAAATGGCCAATTCATTATTTATTAATTTATTTATTTATTCATTTCACGGGACTAGCTCAATAAGAACAAAACACGAGAGTACACACTTGCGAACTGTTACAAAAGTAACAGTCAACATTATCAAAATAAAATAGTGCACAGCACTGATTTCTTTTATTTAACCTGGCAAAAATTTAGTGCGTTCTTCTCAAGTAAAAGAACAATATAAAATCGCGCGATGGGCTTGAACTGAGAAAAAACGCCATTCGTGTCGACCCGATTAATAAAAAGAATCTAAGAGTTGAGTTGCCACTCCTGCTAATAATTTTAACATCTTCGAGAAGTAAATTGCTGATCTTAATATGTAGTTGTTTGTTTTGAGATAGCTTCAGTGCAGATTCATTTAGAGAGTATGCATTGTTCCTTCAAAGTAAATATTCTCGGCTTCAGAAACGGCAGAATTGACAGGAATTGATTGCTGTATGCATGGAAGGAAGATGTTCGTCCGTTTGTATTCCGTTTTCCGTCATTCAAAGAAGCCGTACACTCGCGATTGGCTTATCGTTCGTGCACCTACAGCTCACGCTTCGTTGCACAGGCACGATCTCTCTACTCTGCTATCCCATAAAAGTCCGTCGATTTCGTACAATAGAGTCAACACAATTTCCCTAGCAACTGAATTATCGAAAAGAAACATTATACCTGGAGTTCTACTACTCGAACCAACCAGAAATCGACCTCTTGCTTCTCCCAAGTGAAATGAGACGACCAGCGTCAGACACCAAACGCTATGTAGTCTTCCTCAATAATAGAAGCTCTAGCCTTCAGAATTACATATAAATTAATGGATTCGATATCACGATTAGAAAGAAACCAAACTACATTTATTACACTTGCGAAAGAATTGATTCAGTACACGAAACATTCGAAATTCAATAACTAAATCAAACCCGATAGACTAAAATCTGCTCCCACGTTTCTCTTCTCTGTACAAACGCAATCTCGCTTAATCGGATACATCCACTAATTCAAGCCTGTTGTGATAGGATAATCAAGCATAATTATCGACAGGAAGGACGTCGATCGTCCCTGATGCAACAGAAGTTCGAACACGTTTAGAAGGTTCGCGCATCCCGCGATCTACGAGGTCTGCGGGCCCCCTATAAATCACGCGGTGGCTGCTTATGCGTTTGTTCATTAGTTTCTTTCCGGCGGCGAGGATCGCGTGCGATTATCTCGTCGATTAATCTCGAACCGGTCACAGCCGCGACTTCTTCCCCCGGACGAGGAGTACCACTCACTGTTTCTCCCCTCGGGACGTCTGCTACTCCTTTGCTCGAGGTACTCTGCGGAGTTTGAAGTCTTATTTCGTAAAATCCGAGCGCCCTCAGTTCTCGACAAGGGTGAATCTTCTTGACGATACATTTCTCGATTTCTGGACACTGTGTCTCTTTTAATATTATAGGAAGAACGATAATTTGTTCCCTATTCGGGGCATCATGAAGATCGAGAGCACAAGGGTAGAGGATGATTAGCCTACTATAAATAATGTCAGTTAAGATGAAGAGCAAGGTCTTCGATTCAACTATAATTTGTAAAATTATTTTTTTAGGATGTATAAAAGCCTTCATAAAGAGCATCGTCAATTTTCAAAAAGTTTCAGTGATCCCTACTTCCGCAAGTGTTGTATCTATCTATAGATATATTATATATAAAATACCACTGACTGACGAACTGACTCACTCACTGGCTCATCGCGATTTCTTTGAAACCACTGATCCTATGATTATGAAATCTGGTAGGTAGATTCCTCTTAGGAACCTCGCTAAGAAATCTTTTTAAAAATTCCGTCTCCTTCACCGAAAAAAGATATATAACCCCGGCAAGGCCGTGAACTTTAAGCTATCCTACTAATAAAACAAGTTCAATATCTAACAGTTCCCTTTTCCCCAGTACAGAAATCACAGCGTCCTAAATAATACCATCACACATATTTCCTCGTGGAATCTCTCTCCGTCCAGACATCGCGGTCTCTCCAGTTTCCATCGATCGCTGCTAATCGTTCCCCGGACAGCGACCTTGCGCGTTTATTAAGAGCCACGAGGCCAGATTGCCCGCGTCGATCGTCCCCCGTAAGTTAAGAGAATGGCCGCGATATCAACGCGACAATTAATCAGTTATCTGCCGCAGGAAGGATGGGAAAGAAAGAGGCGACGAGATAAAGGTTGGCGCGGAGGGGGAAAGCGACGGGAGGGGGGAGGGGGAGGGGGGCTGGATGCTTCTCAGATTTATCATCGCCTCGGGCCACGGACTCCTGGGCGAGCGTGTGCATTCAATTGCCGCGTTGCCAGCTTATTCGTCTCTCGTTAATCCCGGCCGATCGTTTGTTACCTCTTAACTCGCGATCCACGGGCAATTATTCTCGGCATTACGCCCTCCGCGGCCAGCGATAGGCCGCCTCCTGCACGACGATTAAGTCGGCGAAACGGTCTCGAGGCGGTCGCAGGTGGCAACCAGCGGAACCGGCGAACCTCGCTCGAAACAGGAAATCATTAACATACCTAATAATGGATAACTTTATACGCCCTGAAGAACGACTACCGAGATGGAATTACGCGGCTGGGCGATAAGGCAAATGAGCCACGGGCAACGAGACGCGCGGATCGCCCCCTGGGTTAGGCAGAGCCGCGGCAGCTGAGAGATCACGTTCCTTCGCGGGAGTACGTCGACACACAGAAATTGTATTATTAGTATAAGAATTAGAGCCAACTGTGTGTCGAATAATTGTGTGAAAACGTTGCAAATTTGTTGAAGAATTTTTATCAATTTTACTTTATTTAATATTTTAAATTAAGTAGAGCATGTCATGTTAATAGTTAATATTTTAAATTGTGTAGTCGTATGCGTTAAAAACCGTGCACTAGGTACTTAATGTTTGGAGGGAATATAAAACTAAATAACTAAGAAAAACTAATAAATAAGTAAATAACTAATTTTAATAAATAAATAAATAACTAATTTTCTCAAAACTTAGCTCAGCTTAGCTTTCACGTGGATTCCTGTGTAAGCACAAAATACTGTGCCTATATAAATCTGTGAGCCGAACATTCTACCCTCCCCTCATGTATTCCTCCTAGATTAAGTTAAAATATTTTCACCGCAATAGAGACGTGTTATTATTACTACAAGTCCTTTTCCATTGAGTTGCTGGAGATATTCCAAGAGGAAGTAACCAATTCATCGGGGTATTCAAGAATATCGCACGACCCCAAAAGGCACTTCCGCTAAAAGCAGCTCGACAGTCAAAGTGATAAAAGATTATCCTGGTATATCGAGAAACAAGCGACCACTTCGTGTTCTCGGTTCCTCCATTGTCTTCCCGGACGAGCTGCAACACGGTGAACGCCAGGTTTTATCGCGCACCGGCGAGAAACGAGCCCGGCGAAGTTCGCAAGAGATCTTCATATCCGAACAAGCCTCGCACGGTCCCGATATTCGAGCCGAGATAAGGCCGAGAAGGTCTCGTTCATTTTACAGAGAGTAATTAGCGGAGGTTGTAGCGTTCTCGTCAGAGGAGTGGCGCTAGCCATTTGTTGCAGCCTGGGAGCGCGACTGCCCGCCGTGGCCCCGCAAACGATCTCGCTGAAATATCGCCGCCGTGCCACCGAAAACACGCTGACACTGCCGTGTTAATTCCAACCTGGCCGTGGAACTTCCCCCTAAAAAAGAAGCGTCCGGGCACAGTGGCGGCGAAATTATGACCACGTTGTAGCAGTAAAACGCAGGATGTCGCGATGAGCTTCTTGAGTGCACGTATAAATTCTGAGAAAATGATGCAGACGTCGTGGCTCCTGGATGCTTGTTATTAGTGTAAAGTAGATGGGATATTTTTATGGTGGAGTTATAGGTGGAAGCATACAAGTTTAGCAATATTGATAGTTTCAGAAGAATGGCTGCTGGAGAGTTCTATAGTTTGTATTCTCTAGTTCAGTGGTTCTCAACGTGAGGTGCGCGGCAAAAGTATTGGGAATACGCCATGAAATCTCAGGAGCCGCTAGATCGGTGAATGTTAAATTTTATATATCACTCTGTGTGTTTACCGATATATGTAAGGCTTTAAAAGAAGCCAACCAGTGTAAGTTCAACTTTCCTTGGAAAAGCGTTACGTAGTTTAAAAACTTCTTTATTGATAAAACTTTGAGTTGCTAAATAAATTAAGTCACTACTTTCATTGGTAAGAGATAAATAGGGGTACTTATATTGACCACGGAATTACTAATTAAGTAAAATTATTTAGAGGACAAATAGTGTAAATAATGTAAATAGAGTTACACTGATTGGCTTCTGATACAAAAATTAATTTTAATTTTATTTCCATTGTTATACTACAAATATAGTTTTATCTATCTACCTATACACATTTCCAGGGGGTACGTGAAGCATAACAGTTTGAGAAACATTGCTCTAGTATCTTTTAATTGCTGTAATTTAGAAACCCCCTCAGGCGTAGGAAGATACGACTCCATCGACAAATCATATAGCTCGTTGAAAACTAAGCCACTTGCTTCCTGCCATTTCTAACAATCGAAGGATTAATTCAGAGACAGTCCATATATCTGAGGAGCTGGAACGTCGACGAAAGGCGCCCCGGATGTCGATGGAGATTCCTCGACAGGAAGCGACAAGTTCGCTTAGAAAACGCCAGGCGTAAGAGTCTTACGCCATAGTTAACGTGTTAATCCAGGGGCAGTTACTCTTCGCATTAGGCGCCGTTCATGGCGGTAAGCAGCTTAAATTGTCAAGCACCTTGGGGCACTCCCAACGGTGGGATATCCTGCTACACGCCCGCTTAAAAATACGGGTTCCTGAAAAATCCTCAGGCACGTACGTCACCAGCCAGTCGAGAGGAAACCCGCGAGAAGCTGCCCTTTGAGGAATTCATTAATGCGTTTAGAGTCGAGTGACCTTCAATGAAACTGTGCCGCTATCGGATAAATGGGACCCACGTATAGCAGGCAATTACGTGGCGAAATTCACGCGTGGATTCGAAAGCAAGATTAATCTGACAGGGAAATGAAAGGAGCATATTCAGAGGTACAAAGAGTTTCAGCACTGTAAGTATTTAAATAAGTAAAAGGAAAGAAGGTAGAGTAAGTAATTTTTTCGTTTTCTCAAGTTTTCCCTACCATCACTACACTAAGTAGTCACCTGCTTGGATCCAGAAAGTAGAAAGACCCAACACTGCTTGCCGAGGATTAAAAAAACCCATTACTGACAAGGAAGGCTATGGGACCGTTTGCTCCCGATTGTGATGAAACTTTGCATATGTGTAGAAGAGTGGAAGGTAAGAGACATGTTTTTTTTTTATCGGTGGATATTCAACTTTAAGGGGTGAAATCACCCTCTGAAGATTAACACCCTCGAAACTATCTCGGAAACTAGTGGAGATAAAAATATTCTTCGAATTACAAAGTTGTCTGGTTTTTTATGTACAATACTTTGCAATTTGAAGAATATTTTTATCTCCACTAAGGTGGGGGCCAGATATATTGGCCGGTGAATTCGTTTTCGCAGCTAACGCACACCTATTCTGATGTATGTATTTCTACGCTAAGAGCTCGGTTTCGCCTACACGTCAAGAGCTTGGCGCTATCCCCACCACTTCTGGCGCACTCTTTTTCTGGCAAGGCGAGAGCGAGTCAGAAAACGTTGAGAATAGAAGAATACTCCTCACGAAACTCACCGGCCAATATATCTGGCCCCGACCTTAGTTTCCGAGATAGTTTCGAGGGTGTCAATCTTCAGAGGGTGATTTCACCCCTTAAAGTTGAATATCCGCCGATAAAAAAAACATGTGTCTCTTACCCGTCACTGTTGTACACATATGCAAAGTTTCATCAGAATCGGGAGCGAACGGTCCCATGGCCTTCCTTGTGAGACTTAAATCACTCGTTCTGAGATCACTTAGGAATTATTCACTATTTCGAGGTCACTATGTAGTCTGTGCAAAGGTTACTCTTGCTTACATTAAGCATGATAAAAGTTCACCACATGGATCCAAGGCAAGGCAACTGGTCTCCAAGTGCCGCGCGCGTACGTGCCCTCCACGTCCGGTTTGTCCTGTGGCGCGAACTTTGAACCACGAACGAGAAGCCTCCTCGACCGACGACGTAACTGTACAAGTCATCAGACAATTTCCATTCTTTTATCCTACCTTGCTCGAACGGTGCTTGCCGATATAAGCGCGCTTGCACCTTAAGTGGAAATCAGCTGCTCCTAGCGACACCACGAGGGAAATATGAGATCAAAAGGTTACAACTTAATCCTCTGATTTCCATTTGGATACACCACTCCGTTTCAAAGAAGCAAAATTATATTCCTCACATTTCTATTTTCTATTACATCGAATCGATAATATAAGAACCAAAGGCTTGAATCATAAAACCAGAATGGGACCACTCTAAATCCCAGTTAATCATAAGTCACTATTGAAACGCAAATTAAAAATTAAAATTGAAGCTAAAATAATTAAAATACACAACTCTCAATTCACCTAAGTAGTGTGCAAATTACAAGCGACTGCAATTAAATAAAAAAGAATTCGTTGGAGACCGAATGGGTGCTTTCTCGCGGAGGAACGAAATCATTTCGCATCGTCGCAGTTTGAGCCACGGGATAATTAACGAGCCGCTCAAGCATCGAGCCGTTTAATTATTGTCGACCGCGTGTCGTCCACTTTCCTCGCGTAAATTAAGCTGGCCGGCAGGCCTGCGGCTTCCGATCGGTACGGACGTATAAAATCGCGCAATACGCGACGAGCAACGTCGCTCGTTCCGAAACGGCAGCCGCGGCGACTGCAGTTCGATAGACCGTTGCCAGCCGTCGCGGCGGTGTAATTAATTGCACTGGTGGCGCGGTAGCAGGTACGCAGAGTTACGTTTTCACGCAGAACTCGTTTGGCGGGATGCGGACCGACCGTGCGTTTAATAACAACAACGGACGCGTTTGCGTCGCTCCGTGTAATTAAGAGCCCACGGTAATGCGCCCGTAATTGAAGCGAGGAAAGTGATTCTTCTGCAGATAAACCGCGAGGCGGCCAGTTCCAGCCAATTTGCGGACGCCTGGTTGAATACAGGAATCGCGTTGACGTGCGTAAGCAGTCTGCGTATTCCACGCTCTGCGGTATATTATTATTGGAAAACGCGTAAAAACAAACTGTACGCTGAATAGAAGTAGTTGAGCCAGTAGCGAGAGTATATTAAAGCTTTCGTTGCTGAGATTAGAATGTTTGATACATGCCACGTGCGGAAATGCTGCAGTCATATATCCTAACCGGGTACAATGAACGCCCAAGGGCGGTCTACGCACGGGCTCCGCCGACTGATTGGACGCACATATATTTTAGATTGGGAGCAAAAGGTTTAATTAAGTACACTGTTGTATAGACAAGTATTTACTGAAGAAAATAATATTTAAATAAAGGATGAAATAAAAGTTCTTTAACTTTAGATTCTTTGACGAATAATATTAATTTTTTTATTTGACGATTAATATTACTTTTTTTATTCGACTAGTGAAATTAATTTTTTTTATTCCTCAAAGGTGTTAATTAACCCGTGCGAACTTCATTCGACATATACCGAATAATTTTTTTAACTTTCATTCGTTATTCAAAATTTTATTTAAATAAAATTTTTACCGATCTCTGTTGTGCACAAACGAAACGGATCTGTACGAATATTCAAATGTCAAGGTACCCCAGAAAATATTTCTATAAACTCGAAGAACTTCGTTGCCCACAAAACCAATCCCCAAGATACCGAACGCTTAATGACCGTTGCGTGCTCAATTCACAGCGCATTAATTCCCACAGTTTCATTAATTTCAAGCATCGCCAAGTGGTCGCGACGTGGATCGAGTCGGACGTACGAGCGGCACGCCGTCCTCGGCCGATCTCCGGGGCAGAAAAGAAAGCATCTCTGGATCGATCGCCTCTCAGCGGACGATTTGTAAACGTCGCCTCGCAGCAGCCGGCTAATATCGCTGCTGCAGCGTGAAACGTTAATCGCGGAAACTGGCCGCGGAGCGAGAACAGACAGATCCTGGACGTGGCTTCATCACGCATGAACGGCCAAGCGGAGGAGCCAGAGGGACCGGGAATGAATAATTCCAATTAACAGGGGCGAGCGGTAGCGAGTAACTGGGAGCCCCGCGAAGAGAGAGCTCACGGCCTGCACTCGGTATAATATCGGTTACGCGATTAAATGCCGATTGTATATCGACTGCCCCAGCGATACCGCTCGACCGCGAGCACCTTCCTATCTCGGCTTAATTACGCCGTGGAGAGGCGTGGCCAGCATCGACTTTGTTGCTGAGCATCGGTTTGTGCTGATTGGTAATGATCTCGTGTAGGTATCTCGGATGGCAGTGTTCTCGGGAATTCTCTTTCATCCGGGGCGATCACCGCGCCGAGGTGTTACTTATTAATTTTAATGGCGTTGGAACGCACCCACCCCGTTATCACAGCTAAGCATCTGTTCGCTCTGGGAAGCCTGCGCTACGGTAGTTCGTGGATCGCTGAAACTGATTCGTGGATCGGAAGACGAAACTTTTCATGAAAACCACTAAATACAATTTTATATAAAGTCTTAAAACAGTATTTTTCTTTATGTAAATTTAAATATGCTTCCCCCGTTAGAAACCACTAAAATATATCTTATGCACTATTTAGAAGAGACAAACCTCTGAATCATTTTCTCTCGAAATTTCGAGCACTGTGTACTCGATTTGATTTTGATTCAAATCTGTGATTCAAATCTCATACACTACGCTTGTTACACTTTCGTCGATCTCCTTCAAACTTCTACTGCCCCGTTGACAAGATCAATATCTAAAAGAAGTCCTCCCGCAATACTGAGTCAAATTGAGCATTTGTCCACAGTATTAATTTTAATTTGATTAGTTCATTAGTTCTATTATTCTCTTGTTTGTTTATTTTGTACTGGATTTTCTCCTCCTTTCTTTCTTTCCCACTGTTTCCTCATTAATTTTATGACTACCGTATTGTAAACTAAATGGTCTTTACCCGTAGAATAAATAATAATCATAATAATTAAAAACACCAATACTTCAGTGCAAGATCTATAATTCCAATATGACGAATACTAACTGTAAGCATCAAAATGAAAAAATGAACAGCCTCCATTCCCCTATAACCCAGTCGTGGAGCCCGCCTCGAAAACGCGCCTTGCTCAGATAACCCGCGAAAAAGCCAGTGTCACGCGCGAAGTGACCCAACGAATTTGTACACGTCACCTCGACGAGGATAGCGGACGCGGAGAGTATCGCGCGCAAACCCGCACCACGGCTGCGTACATATGCGACGCACGTGTTCCCGTCGTTTACTCATGTTCCCCACGTAAAGAGCAGAAAGAAAAGGGACGCGTTTGCTCACGTCTCGCCGCGACGACTATCACGACCGTTGCTCGCGGAAAAATACGCGCACGTTCTTCCCCCGAGGAGGGGGCGGGCGGGGAGGAAAGGCGCGCGTAAACGCGCCCGTCGACGGGGACGAATCGCGCCAGCACGCAATCTTATTAGGGACGTGACATCGCGGAGCAGGAAGTCCACTGGCGATATTCTTTCGTCGATAAGGATAACGAGGCAGGTCAGTGAGCGGCCGGGCCACGAAGCCCGCTTAATAAATCACGTTTTCCCATGGCCCGACGATAATCGACGTGATCGCCGATAACTGTCTGTCGATGCCAGATATAACAGGATCGCTTCCAGGGAGGAAGAGTGTGGTGTTGGGATTTCGTGGGGGAGATGCTGGTAATCTAAGGCCCTTTTCACACGGCAGGATTCTGTGGTGCATCCACATGACGGAGGTTACGTTGCTTTCAGATGGATGGGCAATGTGTAGATAGGTATGTACATGGAAAAGAGTAGTCTCCACCCAAGTAAGTGTGTAGCGTAAGGTCTTGATTCGTTTGGACTAGGGTAAAGGACCCAATTACTGACACCTGACCAATTACTGTCACCTCAAACTATTTTACTTAAAATAACGAATAAATAAACAATAGTATATAATTTATAGCATAGATTATAGGTTGAATTACATAATTCTTTTTGTGTATGACTTTACAAGTTATTTTAAGTAAAATAGCTTAAAGTGACAGTAATTGTTTACGTGTCAGTAATTGGGTCCTTTACCCTATGACGGTCCCTTTTATTTTATTTCCCATCTTTCTTTTCTGTGGAATTTCTTATTTGATTCTATTTTACTTGCACATTTTCTATATTATTTCTCTTTATGTTATTAAAATATACCAAAGGGTTGTTATCCGTGAATAAATCTTCTTCTATCTATATATATAAATAAGAAGTCCTGACTGACAGATTCATCAACGTCCAACTTAAACCGTTCAATCTAGGAAACTGAAATTTGAAAGGTACATTGTTTTCATGACGTATGCACCCACTAAGGAAGGATTCTTGGAAATTCCATCCCCAACGGGGTGAAAAGGGGTAAAATGTATTTTCTCGGACTCCCTAATATATCTTAGGCCAGATTAGATATCAACTTGGTTTTTACTCACAAAGATTACCCATACAAATCCCTAAAATTCAATTTCAGGATTTTTCCCTAACCAACCCCTAAAGGGGTGGTGAAAAGGGGTGAAATTTGTTTTCATGGAGTTCTTAATATCTCTTAAGCCCAATGCGAAGCGTGGGTGTATTTTGCTAGAAAATAAAAAACTAATAAACCAGAGTAAAGAACTCGGCATGCTCCAGATCCATCCCACAACTTAAACACCCTGCCAGTACCAGATTCTTCTACATAGATTCCGCATCCCCTTTTCCTCGCGCCACTTCATACCCCACAGAAACTTCTCGGAAAGCTATTATACCTCGACAAAACCTCCCAATATGCAGCATTCGGGGCTCGGAGCGCAAGGGGATCAAAAGGACAACCGAAACAGCCTCCATCGAGCCGCCTTCGTGGATCTCCCCTTGTAACACCCACTTGGAGCACGGTACGTACAGTCCGCGCAAGGTCAAAGCAATGGAGAACAGGAACGAGAGTGGACAAGTTGTCCGACACTGTATATACGGCCGCGAGTTCGTCGCGTGGGTATGCGCGACTCTCGAGGAGTTTTCTTGTCTCGAGCGTCGGGACTACGGAATACGAAATTCACCGCATAAACACACGTCGTCCGCGGGATTTCCTCCGCCCTCCCTGGCACTGTCCACTCTGTCTACGATCCCGCGGTGCGTGTAGACACGCGGCGGACTGGGGATCGCGTCCCGGGCGCATCGCGAATGCAAGGAGAACTGGTATCGCGATATCTCACGGCGGCTGCCGCCATTAAGCGCAGATTGCGCTTTCGTGGTGGTCTACCTATGGGGTTATTACCAACGACCTGCCACCCAGGATCGAGGTGGGTGTGCCGTGTACTCGCCGCTGCGTCGTTGCTCCGTTATGCTAAGCAGCCGGGTACTCCCTCACTCCTCAGCCGTAGCTGGGCTTCCCTTGGGAACCCTTGCACGCGTCTTCCTGGGAGTTTCCCAAGGGACACTGACGATTTCATCAAATGGAACTGTTGGGATGACGGGATGTTGAGAGGAACGCGAGAGGATTCGTCAGAGACAGTTTGGTAGAGCTGTGAATGGTTTGGGGTTGTTGTTGGCAGATATCTGTTGAGAAGTGGTGAGAGAACTTCAGGGAACACTCATGAATGGTGTTTAAGGGGAGATTCTCGTGTAACTGCCCCCAAAGGTAGCTCATATTTATGTTATTTTATTTAAACTATTGTTAATATTGGATTAAACTCTTTTGGGATATAAGGAGGTATCTTTAAACTTGCAGAAATTATTTTTTTTACGTCGATTATTCTTATTATTTATTAATTATTGTGGAATCCTGTTCTTGGGTAGTACTTCATTTATCGTTTTTTTAAAGCACACTTGATGTGACTCGAGGATGTCGAGCAAGGAGTTTATATAAAGTTTGAAAATGGATCTGAGTTATAGGAACCTACACGCTTATAAGCATTGTAAGTAACGAATTGTTTGCTAATTTCCTGCATTTTACTTTTCTCATAATTTGACACTCAATCATAAGAAACACAGAACAGAAGCTTAGCAAGTTTTTAAGCCACAAGTGAGTTTCGAAATGAATAAAGGTTGCTCCCTGCAGGCCTCAGCTTCCCCTACGTTCACACCGCGCTCCAAATGGCTTGAGTGAGTGTCGCGAGAATGTGTTCACGACTTTATGGGCTCGAAAGAATATCCTCGTTGTACTGGCAACGTTAAACTGCTTGTTCGTCTCAGCAGCAGAGCAAGGCGACAAAATATATGCAAAGGAGAGTCCTGTTGAGATCGTGCGCGTTTACGAGCCGGACCGAAGAAATCTGTTACAACGCTTTATATCCTTGCCTACATACAGGGTGTCTTGTAACAGGTGATATAACAACTAACTGTTCAAGATTTTACGTGTGTAGTTTCTGTCTTTGCTCTTCTGCTCATCTTCGTAGCATTGGCGATCACGTTTGCTACCACGGGTCATATTGACATTATAATGTTTCCATTCTAGTCACAGCAATTAAATCAGACCCCAAATCGATGAAAGAAATGAGGACCACTTTGCAGTTTACAAGTTTAAAAGAAATCAGAGACAGGCTTAAAATTTGCTATGCAACGTGCAATACTCAAATCTCTTCTCAACATTGAAACTTCTATCAATCTCCACTTCCCAAATCACACGAGCATATACACCCTCTTCATTTCTCTCCCTGCTCAATAAACCCAAAAATTGCACCGCGAGGATAAATATCTTTCCCCTTTTCACCGCGAAGAAACACCACTGATATGTTCAAGCCTGCCCCGTTCGAGCCACGTATAGATCGCGAGCTCTAATGATCTGAAACGCATATCTCTTTCATAACGGTAAACCGTGGGATTATAATTATCGCTACACGAGTCGGACCCTTCGCGAATCGTTCATAAGGGCTCAGAACTTGGCCGAGCCAAGCCCTTGGCGCTCGGCGATGATCTAATGCCGCTCTAACGCCACCGAGAGCGACATTTCGCTCGCGCGCGATTCGCTCCGGCCGGCGATACGAATTCGCTGGCACGCACGCGCGTGAGTAATGCACGCTCGCCCACGCGCAGGCGCTGCAAGCTCGGAGACACGCGCGCTTGCGCGGCGGACACGCCGCGGTTAATGGGCCCGGTCCCCGTGAAAGCTGAACGGAGAGGGGGGAAATAGAGAAAACGCGTGGGCGTGCTCGGCAATGGGATCGCCTGCGCGATCGGGAACCGCGCGTGTCTCTCGCGCTTTCGCCTAATTAGCCCCGATTACGACTTAATTGCCACAGAGACACCGTCCACGCCTTCGACAACCTAGCGTCGGAGGGGGAGAAATCGTTGGTTACGGGGGAATGGTGGGAGTTGACGGTGGAGATCCCAAGGGAATTTTCCAATTGGTTGCTCGATTGCTATGATGTAATTGGTAGGTATGTTGTTTATTGTGGAATTGATGGATAGTTTCGGAGTGGTGCTGATTGGTACGTTCAAGACTAAACGTGCGAGTCCACGATGAGATTTTACATGAATAATGAAACAGTTGTCTCATGATTAAAGATTGAATTAAAGTCTCATGAGACAATTATTTCATTATTTTATTTTTTGTTAATTCTTTTGCCATTAGTTTCATGAAATTAGATTGTCATGAGACAAGTTTCATAATATATTTTCACAAATCTCCACTATTTTATTTCACTTTAAAAAATTTTCATCTCATTTCTTAAAGTCTAGGTCTTTCTGAAATTTTGTGAGTAGGTACTGTCTCTTAGGATATTATTCATGAAGTTACAGTTTGCGTATACAGACCTGAGTTGCTTCCAAGGCTGCTGCACTCAGTAGTCCTTGATTTCTGAGATTATATTTCTAAGATTCTATCCCCTGTGACACAAACCTCTTTTATGGCACCTATGTATTTGCTAGCTATGATTACAAATATCCTCATTGCCCTACATTCTCATTCATCGCTGTGACTATTCCCCTCATCCCTTCCCCTTCAACCATCCCCTCGAACACCCTTTCACCTCGTCCCAAGAATCGCCAACACCTCGCGCAGATTCAATCTCAACACACCCAGTGACACCTGACGTGTCGATAAGCACAATATCTGTCACACACTTTTTCGACTACCAAAAGCGCCTGCGCCGGTGTAGTTGGCACGCGAGCCAGCCGAGAAGCCGTACTCGGTTCCCATACGGGTCAACGAGCCGGTTTCTTTCTTCTCCTTCGATTAAAAGGGTTAAGCCTCTTTTTCCAGCGAGAACGCAATCGCCCCGTCTGGCCCAAGGGAAACGTGGGATAGGCAGCGAAGCTTTTCAGGTCGCCGTCTCACCAGCGGAGGTGTCACGCGTGTCGTATGACCGGCCCAGCGACACACCTGCGCGCTTAATCCGATTACAGGTCTCGGATCGACGCTCGCGTATCTCGTACTCCCGCGGAACGATTGCGCGGGATCTCGATCGGCAGCCACCCGAGCCGGGGAAACGAAACCGAGATTGCGTTTCAGGCTTGTCGCGTGCGTTGTTCCGCGAACGATGCCCCCCTTTCAACGTCCTTTCGCGTGACCAAGCTCCTGGACCGTGCAGAAGATCCCCACCGATCGCGGCCGCGCACCGTCGATCCCACCTGGAGACACACACACGCTCCGGTCGTTTTCCATTTTCTAACGAGCGTTTAACAAGCGGTCTTCAGGGGCTAAGGATTCTAGGAAGCCTGGCCGTCCTCGATCATCAATCTCGAGTTACCCTCGCAGCATTCGCCACTCCCCGGGACGATTGAATTAGAAGTTGATGGGGGTTAGGCAGAGGATGATGATTCCACTTTCCTTGGCCTTGGGTGGTGAAAAATTTGTGGAACAAGGGGGAGCGGGTGGGAGTTCGTTTAACACGCGAGTGGAAATTCAAGGGAAGACTGAATTTTAGAATACGAGTGGAATAGGGTGAAGTTTAAAAGTTAAAAAAATAATTACATATTTTTTTATAAGTTTACCACCCCGATTTGTTCCTTTAGATATAGAAACACTATATAAAAACAATGAACAATACATTGTTATGTTTAGGGATACCTCGAGTGAGTAAAAAATTATAGAAAATATGAAAATTCAACATATAATGGCCACATTTCAATTTATAGGTACATTTACATTTATATCACTGTCATTAATTGTTTTACTTAATTATACGCCAGATGGGGCACTTTTCTCAGTTTCCTTTTTTTCTTAATGGACAAATTAATGCATTTGAAAAGATTTCTAATGCACCATGCCCTTCTATATAATTATCATGCGCATTGGTAATTTCACCACCCCAGCTGCCCCTAAATATCTTCAATAAATTGTACTGATATTCTACTCGATTCTATTTTTAATAGAAAGGAACAAATTGAGATGGTAAAATCATATTTTCATATCTGAAAATAAACTCCCCCAGACTGGAGCCTGCGCGTTACAAAGGGTGTAATTACAGCTGGAAACTCTTCTGCATAGTTTGAATTCCATCGGGGTTTAATAGCAGCGAATATTTTCCCAGCTGAATACTACCACTCCCGCCCTTTATACTACTTCTTAATTGCAGTCCCCCTACTATTATACGGTTTAAAAGGGTGCAATAAAGTTGCACTTTTATTACCATCCTTTTTCCTTCCACTTTACTGCACATCAGTTAAGGTTTTTACGAGACGCCTATAAACGACGACTCATCCAATCGACATTGGTGTCTTTCACTGTGGCCTGGCGTCCTCTCGATCATGCGCGGCCCGCTCCTCCAATAACAATAAATCTCAATCCAGCCGTAAAGTCGACAAAACGGCGGACAATTCATCACTAAAAACGTCTTCCTCCCGGAAGCCAGGCGATTCTCTTCTGGCCGCCGCGATACGTGACCATTGGAAAGGTCAAGAGGGGGTAAGAAGCAGTCGTCGCGCGCGCGCGCGCGCAGGCGCACGGGCTGATGCTGGCCAGGGAAATATGTACGTTCAGTTACTATCTCGCTTTCCATCGTTAATCACGGTAGTAAATTAAACCGACCCGATGCATCATTATCTCTCCGCGGGATTACAACGTACCAACCGAATCGAACCCACGAAATCGATTCACGCCGTTCGCTCGCGACCTTCTCGGCCGCCTCCACGTTTTCCTCCGAACAGTCGCGGTTTTTGTTCCTTCCCTGCCTCCTCCACTGGGTTAATCGATTACCGTGGCCAATTAGTCGCGGGTTTACAGTTTTAAACGGCCTTCGGATCGCCGATGCTTGAGGTATTCCAAGTTTCTAAGTGGTCAGCTGTGTAACGAGGCTCTCTTGACTGGTTGCCTCGGTGGCGCTACTATTTTCAGAGTAGGTGCATACGTGATTGCTAATGTTTGAAAACAGGCGGGTTAAGTCACGAAGTTTCAGATATTAAGACCGATGGAATATTAATGTGGGCTTCTGTAGTTCAATATGGAAAGGATGTCAACGTTTTGAAGATATTTTTTAGCAGAGCTTCGAGATCTACAATTACACCATTTAGTTATTAATAATAAAAATAATAATAATTCTGCATTGCACAGTAGACACTACGAAAGTAACAAGAAGATAAAAAAGTCAAATACATACAAGAAAACAAGAAAGAGAAAAATACTAGACTTAGAAATTATATAGTATGATACATTTAAAAGTAGAATTAGAGAGCAAAAGTTAACTGTTGTTAACCTAAGCACTTAAAACTACTTAAAACCAATATAACGTAGACTAAATACAGTATATTTCCATTTCTAATATTCGCCTTTAAGTAACCTTGCTTTCTACAGTTTCGTGATTACTCAAAAATTCGAAAATTCTGTAGAATTTTCTACCAAAACAAAACTTCTACGAAAACAGTCTGCCTATAAGAACCTGGATGTCTCGCTTTCTAGCTGGCCAGTGACCAAAATAAATGGTTCCGAGCTCACCAATCGATTTGTTACATAGCACAGTCATTCTCGATTCACGTGTCCACTGGAGAGGATGCCCTGCTCAGAGGACACGCGAATGTCAAGGGCCCAGGACGAAGGGAGGGACGCTAGGTTCTAATCCGATTTGCCCGAGGTACATATATCCGTGGCGGACCACCCAGTCGAATGGAAATCACATCAACGGTCCCATGATAGCCGGGGAACAGCTCGATGACTAATGGATCCAGTTGGCGAAGAGGCTGCCAAGGATCCAGCCAACAGAACGATCCTGCACGGATCGTGAATTCATTGAAGAACTACCTGGCATTTACTCGTAACGACCTTTTCGTTCATCGGCAACTGTTAATGGAGGGAATCTGATACCTGGGGAACAAGCGTCTATTAATTCTCCTTTTACGTGCCTTTGAACGTGTTTCCGCGAACAATCGCGCCCGCGCTGGTATCGGTGTGTTGTGCAATTCGCCGTGTAAAGCCGCAGAAAAGTCGCGTTACATTACTTCGAGTCGTCTTCGTAGAAGGTAATCGTGACTGTGTCGTGATTGTACCTCTATTTATAGGAAAAACTGCTAGGTGTAAGGAATAATGAATTGCTCCATGTGAAGATTCCTATTCTAGGACATAATGAGTCTTACTTATACCTCTTATGTATTTTTAAGGGAACCTAAGACTTTGTTTTGCGCTCAGCTCTGGGTACTTTTAAAACACTATTCCAAAACTTTACACTATGGAAGCTAATCCATACTTTTCTAAACTTTGTTTGACGTTACCATTTATTCCATCCCTACTATCTCAAAATTCCCTCGAACAATACTTATTTCAATTCCAATTCACTTCTACACTCTCTTCTTTGAAAAACTGTATTTATTGCAAATTCCTTCCTCACTAATCTCTCACCTCGTTCCAAGCTTCTCAAAACACTCGTCCCTCAAATCAACTTCCAGATAATACCAAATCGAGTTCCTCGTCTACCTGGACGCATCGCCATCTGCTCTTGTCCCTTCAAAACGCGTCGACCGAGAATAAAGGGCGACAGGATCTCCACCAGGTAGCACGATAATCATCGCTCGACTGGAGAACAGGAACGCGGGGACGGTGATTCCAGTTCTTCGGCTGGTGGAGCAGGAACCAGCGCGAGCACAAGGTGAGCGGAGTGCACGACGACTCGGGGTACGCGGCTGGGCCGCAGAAATCCCGCGGCGGTAACGAGGCGAGAGCGAAGAGACTGGTCACCGTCGAGCAATTGTCGGGGCATTGTGCAATCGCGTCGCGGTTATTTTTGCCGCGACAAGATTTTTGTCGACGAGGTCCGCGAGCTTTAAGTTCACACAGGAGCAACGGAGGGCTGGGACGAATAAATCGCTGCGAAGACAAATTCCTCGCACTGGCTAATTGGTAGTCCCGTTCCAGGGCGTAAATTTTCCGCGAGAAACGCGGTTACGTAACGAGCCTCAAGGAAGATCGCGACGTAGCGGTACAGGTGCGACGCGGAATAATGAACCGCGTGGTTAATGGCGTCGACTAGCCTCTTTGACCGCTGCAAAACGTTCAGGTAGGTGTAGGGACTTGCTTCGAGGGCATAGAGTGGGTAGCTTCAATCGAGCTGCGAAGCATCGTTAAGGATGTTGAGGGTGTGAGGGTTTGTATGTGTGAAGGGAGGGTTTATTTGCAAATAGTATTGATGCGGATTACGAGGAAGCTGGTATTGTCTAACTTTATATATTATTTCATATATTTCGCTAGAGGATGGTAGTGGAGAACGTTCTAGAGGTAGAGTATTGGATTTCTAACTTAAATGTTATTGGTCGCGATGAACTTCTTTGGCAGGGAGGTGGAAACTAAGCTACTATCAAACGTGTTCCACTACAACATGGTTGGGTGAGCTGTGCATTTTGTTGGAATGCTAAGTGTTTTAAAGTGAATGGGGAGATAGAGAGAAGGAGGGTCTCTTTGGATGAAGTGGCATGAGGGCATGTGGGAAGAATGATTTGAGAGCAGTCGCTTCCAGAAGTTTATAAAGTGGAATTAAGAATAGAGACTTAGAATCTAAATTCCAGAGTACGAGTTAAAATTGACAGATACTTGATATTGAGGCTTATAGATTTTTCCCACCACCTGTCCATCGACCAAATACGCATTCCTCCACAATATTAATACACAAGATACCCCGCCGTACCGAAACTGCATTCCATAGGCTTAGACCTTTATTCTCAATCGTTAAACATCAGCGTCAAGAGCGGACGTGTCCTCCAGGGACTGGCATGTTCTTCTCGACGAGGAAAAACGAAGGAAAAGGAGGAGGGAAAGACGACGCAACGACGACGACAATGAAGAGGACCGTACGGCGTCCCCGGCGACGTAGGGGGGCAAAGGAAGATGACGAGGGAAAAGAAGAAGAAAAGAAGAGGAGATAGAGGACACTGGATGCATCGACGTGTCCTCGCGACAGCAGGTCGCGTGGCCTTCGACGTGCACGGAATGATGCGTGCGCCTCGAATCGAGGACTTCGAGGGAAGATTAAAAAGGGGAAAAAAGGGCTTCCTGCGGTCAGAGCGATTCGCTGCAGGACAGCGGACCGGGGGATCGAAGAAAATCACTGGTTCTCCGACAGCAATTAAACTTTGAAACGGGGAAGACCCTCGTCAACGCTTTGGTCATCTCGCCGGAAGCTACACTTCGTACCTCCCAGATTAAAGCACCAAGGTTGGGAAAAAGGTGGATCTATCAAGGTCGAATGTTCCTCACCTTCTATATACTCTATTTAACAAGAAGAAAAAATTAATAACGAATCAAGTGTGTAAACTGAAACTTCTAGCCAATCAGATCGCGTTAAGTTGCCTCCGAGGCAGCAGCGTATCCCCACTCCGTGGAAACAAGCACGCGAGCGCCTCCACGCGTAAACAGTGCTAACTATCGATCAAAACTTTAACTGCGCTTTCTGAGAAAACAGTTCGTTTATGGCACATGGTGCCTTCACAATTT
Source organism: Andrena bicolor (assembly GCA_960531205.1). Lineage (NCBI taxonomy): Eukaryota > Metazoa > Arthropoda > Insecta > Hymenoptera > Andrenidae > Andrena > Andrena bicolor. The sequence continues at coordinate 25,814,647 of OY482667.1, forward strand.
TTAATCCACTTATTCACTAGAATACACAGAAATAAATAAAAATATTTTCCTATATCTTCACCCATTCAAACGCGTTGGTTTACGTATTTGTGTAATCCATCGCCATTCCTTTCATAACCTAACCTGTAACATTAATGTACCAAACACTGTCAATTTACATCGTAACTCGGAATTTGAGGATGCAGAGTGCCCCGTAAAAACTGTAACAGCGGTGCGGCGCAAAGTCTGGAAGAAGACGGGCTCGCGTAATTCGCGAACGCACGCGGGAAGCCAGACAGCTCCGCAGGGGGTTGCTAAGATGGATCGGGCTAGTTTAATAACAGTGAGAGGAGGCGACCGAGAGTGAAAACATTCTCACGCAATGTGGCATTTTTTCTCTCTCCGCCGCGGGACTTTCTCTGTGGTGTTCGCGCCGATAGGGACTTTTACTCGCCACAAAGTGTACGGCGCGCCGCGGGATTTTTGCCCGTTCCCTTAATCAGCATCCACCGTTAACGTTATGGTTCCGCTGTTTGACAGGCCGCGTGTAGGACGGGTGAATAGTGGACTTTCCGCGGGGAGATGAGAACGGAAGATTACGGAAGCTGGTGCTTGAGAATTTCTAATAAACCGCGGGCGCAGGCTGTTCCGAGACTGCTGGACATGTTTCCTCGGAACCAGGCGCAACGATTACGATTAGATTTCATATTCCCTGGATATTCGTGTGCAACGGTAACGAGGATTTGTTTGCAGTCGGAAATGAAATCAAGAAGGATATTTATTTTTTTGTTTGAAAGCGTTATCCGTTGCCAGAAAAGTGTTGCACGTGTAAGAGGCGAGAAGCTTATCGATTTGGTACTCCTATGTACGAGAGTTCGTAAGATTTGTGCGTTACTGATGGTGCAACTAGCGAAATTTCTCCATCGTATGGGAAGCGGGACTTCTTTAGTTAAAAAAATCTTGGTTGCACCAGATGGTTACAATATGATTTAATTATAACAGAAGTGAAGTCATAGTAGAAGGATATGTCGAACACAAATCAGTTCATTTTGTTTCAAACTACTAGCATAATACTGGTCTTCGTCCAAACAGCAAAGATCGAGGGAAAATTCAAGAGAATCTCAAGTTTCCTGCAACCTAACACACTGAATTCATCTCACATGACACTGAAGCTTCGAAAAAGCAATATATTGTATCAAGAAACACCACCTGCTCACAAGTGGCACAATCACAATGAGGAAGCAAAACCTGTAGATCCAATATTACACAAAAATCTCGCCACCGAATTGGATAACCCGGACTCAAATGGGATCAAACATTGGAATGAAGCCAATCTTCACGTCAGAGGCTGAGGTAGTTGCTAAATTCGATCAGCAAATTCTCTCTTTTCAAGACTGTTGACAAAGAGCTTCACAGCTCCAGGGAGGAAAGCGCATCAAACCGTGCCACCCCTGTCCCTGAATTTCCAGACAGCCATTGAACGAGTCTAGGCTCCTAGGGGAGTCCCTCGAGCCGGCGGAAAAGCGTCGAAAGCCCAGCCGCGGGTCGGTGTTTCCTACCGATCGGGACGAATCATGCAATATGTATGTATCGATCGGTCGCTGGAGCCGGGGACTCGGTGCCTGGAGTAATGAACCGTGGAAACGCGACTCGTTTTTGCCCCCTTCGTCGACTCGTCCGAGCCAGTCTTTTTACCTTGAGACAAGGACTGTCGGCGTCGGTTGTTTACAAATTGATCGTGTCAGCGAATCCGGATTCCGAGTGGCAACGGCGTCGATTTGTCGAAACGATCGGCCACCGTTCCGCCACCTCGACATTCCTCGAGTAACGTGGCCACGAATATGACTGGGGGTGGCTTGGGAGTGGTTAACCCTTTGCACTTTAATTCATCCTCTCGGCAGTCGATCAGAGATCTGTTTTTAATTTGTGGACTTGTTGAAGGGAGAATTTTGGAATAGGGGATAGTAGGTACAGTAATTTCAAGGTGAATAACTTATTTTATTTTATGGATCACGAAGTCTTCCCCTTCTAAAACGGGAATTTGATGCAACTTTGTATTTTGTAGCTTTGTAGAATCCATGTTTTAGGGGTGAAAATAGTCATCAAAATTAGGGTTCGAAACATATTTTCTTGAATATCTAGGGAACTATTAAACGTAGGAAGAAAATTTTAATTTCAAATTATGTGTTTTTAGAAGATGAATTCACCCGATCCCCTCACAGGTTTCAGAAAAATTCACTTATTTAAACAATATACTGAAAATTAACTTTCCAGATAATATGTTTCTGACCCCAAACATACAAAGTGCTATCAAAATCGGTATGCACGGGTTCGATATGTTCCCTTGCAAGCTACGAATTCAGTATAAATCACTCTGTGCTTCACCCTCCCTCAATTTTAAAAAGCCCAGTAGGAAACAGCGCTGTAATCGAACCAAGGAAGGATTTCTCCCGCCAAGTGAAAATCCCAGCAACTGGTCGGCCACGTTCACCTTCGAAAGATCGACCAACGAAGCTGACAAGTATCGATTTATATTGGGACACTGGGCTCTCATAGCGGATCACCGATCGGCAACAATTGCCGCCCGAGAAATCGAAACCGAAGGAGGAAGAACACGCCCCTGCTGCCAGAATTATCTCCGCCGGTCGTCGAACGATTTTCTATGCTCTCGCGCGACTCACGCACACCACAGCCGTGCTTTCACACGTGCGGCCGCTGAATTACGGGATATCATACGTGGGCGGCGACACTTTTCTGCTACGCGACCCGCGAAATACGAGCGCGCGCGGATCCGCGGTGTTCCGCGTTTGGACACTTGGAAACTGGTTCGCGGAAACGCCAGGTCTCGCGATCTTTACGACGGTCACAGCGTAATCTGGCAGGCTTGTCGCGTACGCGCGCGAATCCCTCGAAATCGGAGTAAACTGGAGGAACTGCGGTGTCACGGAGCAAGAGCTGTGTGTACGAAAGGAACTCGTGTTTCAAGGGATTACATCAGAGATTCTTGAGTCTTGAGAAAATTGTCACGAAGTCAATGGGAGAGGTGCTTTCTTATTTTGGCAACCCCTAGCGAAATTTAGAAAAGACTGTCTTTTAGTTTAGTGTTCTTATGTCGAGTTGTTTGTCTTCAAACGAAAGTATGTAGATTAAAGAGAGACCCATAAAATCGCCAGTTTTTGGTCTCACGATTTTGGAACTGAATTTTCTGTCCAATGTTACCTTATGATGAGACATCAAGCATAACAAATTTTTAAATTCAGCCAACAAATTGGTTTCTGACCCGGGCATTGTGAATTTTAAAAATCTAAATTCAAATTCGCTGTTAGCAGTCAGAAAAATCCTTGGAAACAGTTCTTTAAATTATTGGAATGACCGTCTTTCACTTCTTTGGCTTCCCATATCTCAGAAACTAATTGTCGACTCAACTTGAAAATTTGTTGTGATTGATGTCTCATCGTAAGGTATCATGTGACAAAAGATTCAGTTCCAATATTGTGGAACTAAAAACGGGCGGAAAATTACCTTACTTTTTGGGTCTCTCTTTAATGAAATTATTTAATGTATTGATACCGGGGTTGGTAGATTACTTCAGTATTTACTTCCATCGTGACCCTATGTCTTTTACTTTAAGGATGTACAAAAATTATTCAGAGAATGCCTCCACTGCTTATCACGGCAAAACTCGCCCATACAAACAAAAATGTTCGCGCTGCGTTCGAACCCATCACTACTTCCACCGAACAATACCCATTTCCCACCATTCAAATCACCACTTAAAAAAACGAATAAGAAAAGAGTTTCCCGCGGTGTAACTGATGTGGCAATCAGTCCAGGTCGATTCTTCCTCCGACTTCGACAGTCGCTGACGAAGTTGGCAGACGAAGGCCTGGCCGGCCCGAGGTATCCGCCGTGGCAATTATCAGCGAGCCGTTGGCTGGCCGCTTCCTCCATTTTCTTGTCGATATTCGTCGGGGCCCCCTGCAGAGGCACGCTAGTCCCCGAGACAGGCCGCTTTCTCCGAGATTCTCCTATCGCATCTTTATTGGCCGATCGGAGCGCGAGTCCAGGTGCCGCGGTGACATTAAACACGCCGGATCGCGCCTCGATCCTGCTCTCTCGACGAGCAGACAGCGGTGTGCTCGTGCCGAACGGAACTCCACACTTTCCGTGACGAGGGGCCCCTGCCTCTCATCCAATCTTTCCTCCATCGCTCTTATTGCCCCATTAAACGCGGCCTTTCGAGTTTAAATTTCGCGCCACGGTCGCGGGCCCCGCCGCGCGATTCGCCCGATAATTAAGCTTTCTCTGGCACAGGCACCCTCGATTTCTAGCACTTCGAGTGCGCACGGTCGCATGCTTGTCGACACTCTGTTTACATCGCGTATTTAAGTATTGAGGCGTTATTTTTTATGAACACGTAGCGCAGTACTGCGGAGGTAGATCAATCTTTGGTGGAAAGTCGAGGGTAACATTACATACGGGGGAAGATCTCTAACCCGAAAATTCAGGAAATTATTAAGTTTTGGGGATATGTAGAGGATACAGGTATTTATAACGCATTTTTTTTATTATTCAAATTCACTGTGAGTGGGTGAAATTGACCCCTGAAAATTCAGCTATTTTCTGATTTTGTGTTATAACTCGCGAACTGTAAGAGATAGAACAAAAGTTTTCAGACAAAAGTTACTTTTTTTAATTATGATTATCATATCGTAAAAGTGATACGCGAGGTATGACACGCGAGTTATATTCAGAGGACAATTTCATCCCCTCCGAGTGAATTTGGACAGCAAAAAAGAACTGTATAATACATAGGTAATTTACATATACATAAGTTTCGTAATTTTTATAATTTCCGGCTTGGCGATCGTCCCTTGTTATTAGGAACTTGTCTTTTCATAATGGATATCTCTCGTAATTGAAGGTTTAGGCTTCTACTTTATTCTTGTTAGTATTTAAAATATTCTATAGCGTAGGGAGAAGGAGAAGCAGAATTTAATTTAAATTCTTCATTTCCCAGAGGACTGACAATGAGTCAACCCATTGAGCGACCTAGACTACTACTAAATTCTTTTTCCAAAAATTTAATATTCCCCACAACTCTTACAACCACCAGAAAGCCACTGATTCATCCCAACGTAGAGATTTAGTCTGCCAAGTTGTTTTCGTCCATAGTCCTCTGGCTGTCATAATTCCACAGAATTTGAAACTTCATTGAACACGAATTGGGACAAAAAATTGTCGAGTTTGGAAGAAATAACAGAGGTCCCGCGCGAAACAAACACCCGCGCGGCTCGTTCGTTATTCAATAAAACGTCGCGGAAACGATAAACGCGACACGATGAATTATACACTGGGACGCGCTCTTTCGCGCTCGACAAAGACACAGTAGTGTATCCTGGTTGTCAGGGAAGCCATACACACACGGGTAATATACGGCGTTCGGTCTTTTGTACGTTCACGTGTAACGTGTACTCTGATTTATTCAAAAGAACCAGGCGGATCGCTCGCGGAAAGTAATTACGCAAACCGAATCGGCCGTTTCGACGAAAAGAATGTTATTCGAATGTCGCCAAGCTGATATATTGCGTCGCGAGGAATGCGCGCCGGCGTAAAACTGTCAAGTCTGTATCTAGAGTTATCGAAACCATCGTCGTGGAAGGAGCAAAGTTAATCTGCATAAGGTCGGAACAGAGTTTGAAATCAGCACCTTTAGACATTCGTAGGAACTGATCCACATGATTCATATGATAAGTTTATGCTTTACATTTTCACCAGCTACACCTTTCCAACCCTCTAAGGGTGTAAATCCACGATGAGGTAAAAATATTGTGTCTCGCGTGAGACTTTAATCTCACGAGAGAATTATTTAATTATTTTTTAATTATTTTGTCATTAGTTCTATTTAACAAATTTCGTGGTATATTTTCTAAAATCTCATCTCTCGCGACTACTTCCATTTTTTACATTTAGTTTTTGATCAGATTTTTATCTTATGTTTGAAAAGTTTCCTGTACAATCTTATCGTGGACTCGCACCTTAATGAAAGTTCCAGAATCTCATTCTGCGTTAAATGTTCTTCCTGTTACAACCCCATAAAATGACAAAGTACAGTACAATAATCCATCAATTTTAAAAATGAAATTCTACTTGTCGACTATAAAATTTTTAACCCAATGTGTTTCATATTCTTCCTATCTTTCTCTTAAGTAGTATAATCTATATAGTCAGACATACTCCTTCTGACGCGTTGGGTAAACTAAACGATGCAAAAATTACCAGTGACCCCTTCTTTTAAACTTCCTATATCCTTACCTACATCTTTTCCCTCCATTCGACAACACTCACACCCATCAAACGATAGCGCCTTCCCCCAAGACTACTACAGCAAGCGAATTCAGCTGGGCAGTAGCGCAGGGTACGCGCTCCACTCGCTTTCGATTTCTTCCCGAGCGCTCTCGGTTTCACCGGACGTGTCCACGGTCGTCGATAAAAAAGGAAGAGAGGGAGAGGGAGAGGGAAAAAAGCGCCGCGGACGGTATATCAATGGGGACGGGGCGACGATCAAAACGCGATAAATCTGCCGAGTGGTACACGGGGCGTTCTAGCCTCGATCGTGCGATGCGGCTCCGCCGTGGACGATTCGCCAGCCAGGAGAGAGAAGGGGGTCAAAGGACGAAAGCCACCACCGTGGGATCCCAGGTGAGATAAACACAGGCCCCGGCAGAGCAAATCGGAAAGGAAGGAGAGCCGGTCTCCGGTTCCCCGTCCGGTTTCTAATGCTAGTCTTCCAGGAACCCGTGCAACGCCGAGATCCTTCGAATATATGAATGCCTTATGAGGGGAGGACACGCCGTGGGGAAACAAAAGGGAAAAGGAGCGCGGACGGGGCCCCTGCTATGCAAGTGGAAAAGTGGCGATTGTGGCCACCCCCGCGGCCGCGCCGCGGTTGGGGAGAACAGGAAGGCCAGATTCGAATCTTCGTGAAATACTTTACGCGGAAACGGAACGCGAAAGGGGCGAGCCACCGTAGGCAGCTCCGCGGCTGGACCAAGGATTCTGTTCGACTTTCGAGATGCTTACGTGGGATGCTGCTGTTTCGAGTCTAATAGCTCACGGCGTTGTTTCGAGATGATGGTTTGGCATAGATTTTGTGGGATATTTTTTATGTTTCTGTCTAAATAGGATGGCTGAGAAATCTGAGAGTTTGTGACTATACTAAAAATTTTCAAATTCATTAAGAATTTGGAATTTCATTTATTTAAGGGGTATTTGCTCGAAAGTGTGTTAAAAATTGGCAGTTTTTATGAATTTCTTCCTTCCAAAATAAACGCTCTATATAAGTAGTTCCGCTGTTGTACATTTTTTTACTAATAGTTTACCAACTATTTTACGCCTACAATAAACAGTGATAAATATTGATTGCGTCAGAGGTGTTAATGTGCAACCACTTTAAAAAAATTCCTCCTTCACGGTTGGCACGATTGTGCCCGTTGTATTCGACCGAAATAAAAAGGAACTACTTTTATTCTATTCAGTAAACTTGGCTTTATTGTCCCTACCTCAGTCATTCATTAATATCGGAGAGAAAAAATGCCGACCCATTGAAAGAGAAGATTTCATTTATGTAGCCAAATCTTTTTAATTTGATCTGTTACAATCTGTTATAAAACCTGAGAACATTGTGGATACTTTTATAATTTTAGCAGGGACGATAGAGAGAGGTATATAGAATATGTATGTATACTTGGAAGTTATTCGGCTCGTTAATTTCTGAGAAATCATGCTGACCAGTTTGAAAAATGTAGTTTCGAGAAAAACACGTTTAAAGTTAATCTCTCAAGAGAATCCGCTACCCGTACTTATGTTAGCGAATACTCAAGATCCTTCCTACCAATAAAAAATATATGTATAATAGAAAAAAATCGATTTTTCGAGGAAATATCCCCTTAATGGGGCTTTGGGGAGTAACAAGAGGTTCACTTTCACCACGTATCACCGCCTAACCCGGGCCTGACCCAACCCTTCTTTCATTCAATTTGTTCCTCCTGTCCTACAAAATAAACTAACTCAACCTGATTATAACTCGAAGAAATATTTCCATAATTGCCCAAAAAGCCCAGTATTTAGCGCAGATCCTCTGAATCCTCCCCGGAACACAGGCGATTCATTAGACTCGGCCGACCCACAAGAAACTTCCTCCACGATCCGCCTCGAAATAGAGCATTGTCTGCGCCTAATTAGAGCCTACCAGACACAGGCCAAACCCACGATTGGCCCCTAACGATCTACGAAAATGTTCGCCGGGCTGATCGTATCCCGCGGCGTGTCTCCGTTTCCCCGCGGTTCTCACGAGTAGCTCGTGCAGCCGGCTCGGGTGCCTCGAATTCGGTCAGGGAAACTAGTGCAGCAGAGCCATGGAATGGTGACACGACGAAGACGACTATCGACGCCAACGACAACGCGGAGACGTCGAGAGAACGATCCAGCCCGACTCCAGTATCGCCGTCACGATCCCATAATAGTTCCACGGCATCCTGCCTCGCTCTATACAACGTGTCCTTCGAATCCATGGGGCGAGTCTCGGCAATGCAGCAGCTAATTGCGGTGCGAGTGTCAGGCAACTCGTAGACGTCGCAAGATTACGCTTGATTTTTGGGAGAGATATTTGGAATATTTTAGAGTCGCGAAAATTCTCGATTTGAAGGTACAAGATGTGTGTGTGGGTCTAGGGAAGAGAATTCTGCAGTGTTCTCATTGTAATTTATAGAAATATTTGATTGAGAACGCCCAGGTGGCAAATGTTCTGGGACACCCAGTGTACATAACAGAATTATAAATAAATTTACGCGCGTGCGGTATGAAAATTGTGGGAGAGAAAAGAAGTGGTTGGATAAAATAATAATTCTTTTTGGAAGATGAGTTTAACAATTTGTTAAACTTCTGTTAGAAGAATTATATACGAGCTATGATTACTCCAAAAAATCGATATCTCGACTTCGTTACTTTTTCGTGTTCTACTCATCTTTGGCTCTCGTGTTCCATTAGAAAGCGACAGTTCCTTTCTACAAAAATTTCTTATAAACAATGCACATTTAAGTACCAAATGGAGTATACTTTTTACAAAGAAATTTATCTTGTAATTTATTCTACCTACTTGGAGGAACGGAATAATAAACGTGTGAATGAAAACTCTCCACCGACCCGACCCCCGGAGGTACGATTTCGCGGGGACACCCTGTATGCGCGAAATCCAAGGACAGTTTAGACGGCGAGGAAAGGAGGTAGAATCGGCCACGAGGATCGGCAGATCGGGAACCGTGCGATCGTGTGACGGGCCTCGTGTCGACCGGTCACGGTCTAAGACCCCAGTGGGACTCGAAGAATCTACCTTAAGCTGCGTTCACACCAACAGCCTTATGATTCACCGCGCTTGCAACTCGCCTCTTTCTGTCAGCTTTTGTACCAACTTCGATGACAATGCAGCAAAAGCTACAAAAATATCCCAGCAGCCGGTAGTTGGTAAATCACCGCGTTCCTTTTCAAGCCTTTCCATTAACCCCGCATTAACACACACCGAAATTCCTCAGAAACCATCTCAGCCGCCCAACGAAACTCCCACATTCCCACGAGCACGCGAGGAACAGTTTTAATCCTAACCCTGTGATATTTAAATGCCTCGACACACTCAGCATCGGCCCGGCTACTGCCAATCATCGTAATTATTGGGTACGCGACGGATCTCTGAGGATCGAGCCAGCAACGCGCGACTTTTTGCCGTCGCTGGAACACACGCCGGGCCCTCCTACGACCCGTCGCCACGAGGATTTCTCTCTTTTGTCTAGGCATCGCGCGGGCAACTGGAAGCGACGACACTGCCAATGGTTTCACACAGACCTCGAATCGGTGAAATCGAGGGCTTCGTTCGCCGGATAATTTCGAGGATCGATATCCGCCGGGAACGTGACCAATCCCGATCCCACAGTTTCGTTGCCGAGCTTCCAGGTGACACAGCCGCTGACCACCACTCGGTTCCTTCTGCCCGCGCTCGTGACGGACGCGCAACGCCGCGGCGTGAACACGTACTTAAGATCGGCGCCCGCTTAACTGGAATCACGTAGCGGACAAGTTCGAGTGTTTCACGACTCGACTCTCGATCCGCGCCAGGCACACCCACGTTCCCCGATCGCCTAGGAACTTATTCAGCCGGTGCATTATACTTGCAACATCGCTGGGGGAAAAATGAGAATTACCTGCCATTCGCGGCGATTCGACGGTTAGTAATGGAGCAACACCTTTGTCGGTGTGGTTGATCCGGAGCTCGACGACGTTGGGCGTTGAGTTTTCTCCCGAACCGCGGAATACCGGAGCATGGACAGGTGGAGAGATTAGTAGCCGCCGTTTTGGTCGCGGTGCTGAGCGGCGAGGATTCATTAGGCTGATATGAGGAGCTGAGAAGTTGGCCAAGAAGCGAGCTCCTGGCAAGAGGGAGCAGGGAAAGATATATCTTGGGGAAATTGAAATCAAGCAGTCATTTACGTCAGTCATAGCCAGTCGGAGCGTTTGGGAGTAAGAGCATCCATGTTGCTTTTCAGAGCCACTTGGGAATTGGAAGGAGAGCTTGAAGCTAATGATTCCGCGGGCGTACATTCGTACAACGGATGGGGAAGACTACTTAGTAGCGTGCGTGTAGGCTCATTCATGCAGGGGAGGCTTGAATGACTAGAATTCTTGGGGGCCCTGGTATTCGCTGCCAGAGTAATTTGCTATATGCCCCACTTTTCAGTAATATTTACTTTTTTACTTGAATTGTTTATAAAACTATATTACTTCTGTTTCTCACTTTGTATACATTTTTATTTAAATCAGTTCGTTTAATTTTTTCAGTGTTTCGTCAGAAAGTAACTCACAATTACCCCTCTCAATGTAGGGTAAACTGCACTAATGCTGGCACTGGACTAATCACTGGCACTCCTAATTAAAACGCCAAATATTAAGAAGTACGAACTGAGTAGGTATTTTTTCACAATTTCTTATTTTTCTGTCACTAGAACACTACAAATTCGAGTAGTTGAACTACACATTTTACATCTGGCAACGCCATAAAAAAGTCTTAAAGATAGCGATGAGACAAAAGGTTAAATTTTAAGCGTTTTCTTAAAATTTTGATAAGGAGCAAGTATATTTTGTCGCTTTATAACTAAGTATTGGATTGAAATACAGATTTACTAAGTGTTGTAGGTATTTAATAGTGAATGAAATAGTCTGTTTAAACTTTGTTTTTAACTATTTTTGTCCATATATCCTCAAATTTTCGAGAGTCAATGATTGTACTTTTATGCCTATTTTTGTTTGTCATTGAATATTTTTAAAATGAAAGACTTAATAGGTAGGTACTCAAGATGTTTCACTTCAATGAGAAATCCATAATCATCGATAATAACTGAGAATTAAGAACATATAAAAACTTCCCCAAAATATATAGACACTCTAATTGGGATTTCCGCTTAGGGTGCCAAACATTGTACAGTTTACCCTATGTACTCCGACTGCGTTCTTCAAAATCCCATTACTGTCACAAATATATGTATGTGTGCATAATTTTGAGAAGAACAAAATAGCCATAGGTAACTGATTTACATAGTAAAATCAAAAGTCCAGCAGAAACTACCAACACTGCGGTCCTGTGCCACTCCTGTGACCATCTCGTACAGATAAACTTCTCTTCCTAAAATTGATGAAGTCGAGAGGAAACTTGTACTATATAACACTAATTTACCACGAAGTGGCGCCAGGATCTAACCGCATAAATTGCGAACAGTATTGCTAGGGAAGCGTGTAACGAGCTTTCTATTCGATTTTAAAATGGCTCTCCGTGAAACTCGACTCGATGATTCGCGAAATCGCGAAGCTAACAAGAGTGAGGCACGCTAAGCAGACACAACGATGGACGCTTGATATCCAGGCAGTAATAAACACGTTATCGTAATGCCAGAGATTCCTGTTTCAATCCTGTTGTCTTTCCAAGAGTATACACGGCGAGCGAAGATCCGACGAGTATTATCATCTATCTACGTCCCAATGGCACGACATTTATCTGACACAGGAGGGATACCCGTGAGAATGCATCCGGTTGCATCGGCGACGCGACGTAACTTTGCCAAGCGGTATCGCTGGGCATCTTCCAATCGAATGCTTCAACTTCACTTATCGTTTCTGTTCCAAGTCACTCCACCTTCTATCCCCGCTAGATTACGTCCCGGCCAATTAGAGGATTTTAAGTTCCAAACAAACTTGTTCGCAATTAACACAGCTTTCCTATTTCTTCTTTTTTAATTGCGACTGAACGTGGAAGACACGTTCTTCCTGTCGCGCCTAGTTCTGCGACTTTCTCTGCTTATACACGTAGACAATAGCGAAAATAGAAATTAATATACAGTCCACTAGAGCTGCCAGGTCGAAAGCTACTGTATAAATCCGCCCCTGATTCCAGGAATCAAATTTCTGTGAATTAGAGCGACTTCCTTTACTCGCATAACTGGAATAGGTACATAGTTCAGAGTGGATGAACAGCTTGGATTTCTAAAAACTTCTCGCTGAAATCACTTCAGGCTTGCTTCGTGCCAACTCGTCGGACAAATGTTACGGAACTAGAATCGTTAGCATCATTAATCTCTATTAGAACGTATCATTAGAAGATGACTGTTGCAAAGGGCACAACAGAAGACTCTGAATCATTCCGCTGCCTACAACGAGATACATATCCTATAATACGATCATAATTACAAATCACTCCGTAGAGCCTCCAGTCCGTCTACAAAATCGTCAAACTCCATGTTTTCTATTACAGCCAGCTTGCGCAAACCCGCTTCCACGTTACCCAACCCGCTGATCCGCGGTGTCGCCATTCGCCGTACCTCGCCGCCGAATCTTGCATCGGTAGCCCATTACGCAAACTAATGCGTCGAGCGTCGTATTAATCATCCGCCCGCTCTCGGAACCATGACGTCCGTGCATAATCCCCATTACTCGAGCTGGCATCGCCGGGACCATTGCCCCCGCGGAGGAGGGACCTGTCCGTGCCCTAGAGACAGTTCAATCGTCGGATCCGGGTTCGAATACCAGTCCAGCGATCCCGATCGGTCGATTCTTTCAGGCGCACGTTAATTGAATGAACCGAGGAACGAACGGAACGACACGTATTGAGTAACCGCGGCCGGGCTGGCTACTCCAAATAAGGCTGAACTCGAGGCAAAGCTCGCGAGACGCTGGGGGCCCCTGTTGCGCTCGATCATTTCCAAAGCGGAGGGGCATAAATTCTCGCGATCGTAAAGGACAATCGGCATCTCTCCGAGGCGGTGGACTATCACTTTCCAGGTCGTCGCGCGTGACGGAACACCGGCGGCACATAGAAGGGCGCGCAACACGCTCGAGAAAACGGCTCTCTCGGCGGGGCCCGGCGCGGTCGCCGTGGAATATGCAAAACGCCGTTCGTTACGCGCTCGCATAAAAAATACGTCTAATGCCGCGCTCGACTGGCAGCCGTGCGCTCGGCCGGCGTGCCTGCTGCCCCGTTGTTGGTAATTACGCGTTGCAAAACAGAGACACGACATCCACGACCCCGAGCGACCCCGTCTCTGCCGAGCCCGCCAGCTCTGGGCCCCGGGGGAGCCTCATGCTGCTCTCGAGTGCGGAGGATCACGAGGACGAACCTCCAAGAGGCACCTGGACGGGACACTCTTTCAGCTTTGAGCGGGTTTTTGGGAATGATGGGGTCCAGGAGGGATGGGATGGACGTCTGGTCTTCTGGAGAACGGGGCTGGGGATTTTCTTTGTGTTAGGGGTGAGATATGGGTAGGTGGCAAGTGACTGAATTTGAAAAATCGCGGTTTTAAAGGGGTTGGGGGTAGGTTAAATGGATGAGGGGATTTGGAGGCTGAGAGGGTGCTACGAGTGATCTGTATGTGTTTGGGATTCTGATGGGGGATTGGGGGTGATATTTTTGTTCAAATAGGGTGCATCCTTGGGAATTGAGCTAGGCTTCGATCGTCCTGTGTAGGCCTCTGAGGATGCTGGAGAACTGATAAACCTTTGGGACGATTGAAACTGAGAAGCTAGTCATTATGGGTGCAATTAAGTTCGTGGTTTTGACACCTGCAAGTATAAGTGATCGAGAAAAGTTTATATCCAGGTGGAAAGGAATTTTATGAGGCATACTGTTAAATGGAGAAACTTTGACCACAAAACTAGATTTTAAAATAAATTCCTCTATTGTATAAAAGGTATTATTCTCAGACAAAATGCATCTTAAAGTAGGCAATTAAAGCTACCCAAGGCACTTTGTCTGAGAATAACACCTGTTCTAGAATAGATGCTAGAGGAATTTCTTTTAAAATCTAAGTTTCGTGGTCAAAGTTACCCGCTTTGACGGAAGCCACATTGACGTACCTAGAATACCCTACACTGAAGCGATTCCACCATCAAAACTATCAAAGATATACAATAATTCTCTGTACCAATTACAAACAACGAACCCTGGAATTCCTTCAAGACAGCCACCCAAGGTTCCGGGCCGGGCGAGAAAGAGGAATTCGTTGTAGACTTCCGTTCGTCATGGGCGCCCATACATCCCGACCCAGTACGGCATGAATTCAGTTATGAAAGGGGCCGATACATATTCATGATTGAATTCATTTGCCGCGGACGATGAGGAGGGCAGCATGTCCCTCATCGTGGCGGTCCACTCCTCGTCCTTCTGTTGTTCGCCTCGCGGTACTCGCTCTCTTCTATTCATTACGCTTCGCGCAGATGAAGGGGCAGGAGAGAGAGGAGCATCCCCCGTCTTTCGAGTATGTAACGCGACTTCAGCAATTGATTTCAAAGCGGACCGCCCCATCCGTCCTTAGAATAAAACATGAGCGAACGATTTTCATTCGGGTTACACCGCTACGTAGATTCGTGAGGTGCCTACGTGACCCCGTGGGTAAATAACGCTGGATGGATCTACTGCTTCCTTGGATGGGGCCCGAGTCAGTGGACGATTTTATAGTCCACCAGCTTGGCGAATTAATTCTGAGATTAAGCTCGTGATGGCAATGTGAAGTGGACAGTCTGTCGTGCACTGTGAATTGCTTGATTTTGGAACGCTGGTGGTTGACCCTAGTGAGCCTGCTACGAGGAGGTAATAGATTCTTTGTTGTACCGAGTATGTATCTAGAAGGGATATAACGAGGTGGTAAAAGTTGCCAGAGTCTCACAGTTTGAAGCTTCGAAGTTTTGAAACAAGAGAGTTTTACATTTCGCAAAAATGCTAAACCTCTAGTTCTGAAATCCCAAAGCTGTAAAGTTTGAGACTCCCATATAGCTTTAACACCCCGGTGTAGGTACCTCTTTTAGGTACAATAACCTTGGGATTAAAATTGTTGGTGGAAGTAGAAAATTTTGTAAATGTAGAATATTCCATTTTTTAAGTTGGAGCTTGCAAGTATTACTTATGATATGGGATATACCTAGGTACTGCTATTTCATGGTTACGGTTTTCTGCTTTTACAGTTATCGGTATCGGCCCGCAGCGTTTATATAAATTTCAATATCCCTGCCCATACAGGTTAATAGATAATAGAGGAAACGATAGAACCCTCGGTTTTCGCATTTTCCTGCTGTTAACCTGTTTAGCTTTTAAATGTCGCTCGAGGTTGTTTAATTTCGAAATATTATAGTTTTGGGAGAACTAATTGTTATTCCGGTGAGGAATAGAGTTTTAAATAATACAAATCTTCAAAGAACTGAATATTATTCTAAGTTTCCAAGACGTGTCCCCTCCAATTTGCCGCGTCAAAGGAAACTTATTAAACTGAACGATTTTTCCTCTGAACAGTTACTTCGACTAACAGCTACAATTTTCCTCTGTTCAAAGGAGGTAATATAGCCGTAAAATATTACAAAACCTCGCATAACGGAATAACTTGACTCCCAATCTTTGTTCGCGGCGTGTTACGCGTGGGAAGGAAGGCGCGTGAGATCCAAGGTGTTTAAAAGAGATCCCATCGACGGCAATTGTTCAATTGAACGGGCGTAATAGCCGTTCACACGAGTTACCGACGCGACGTTGTCTTAAGGGCTGTTAAAGCGACTACCCAAGTGCGCCGGAGCAAATTAAGGCCCAAGTGGTACCACTAGTTTGTTGCTGCCTCTTAAAAAGTCACTTAGAGAGGGTACCGAGAAAAGAATGCCAACGGTGCCCGTTCTGGGTTTTCACATCATCTCCGATCGATTATGAGAACATAGGAATCATAATTTCAATTAAAGTAATTACCGATAATACATGTAACTTGTTATAGGTAAACCTGGGAGTACCTAGATATTCTTTTTTGAAAGATTACAAAATAGAAATAGAGATGATTAGGTTTTAGATTTAAACTTTGACATTTCTTGACTCCACCTAAAAGTTTGTCCTACCTGTATAATTTATAATCGATAAACCCCACTCTTAAGTTTACCCAAGCCTGTTTACTTCGGTGCTCATAAATGTACGAATCTCGAAATAAATTTCTCACCCAATAAAATTACTAAGAGATAGGAATAGAGACAGTATCCTTAAAAACTTAAAATTAAAATTATCCCTTCACTCACGCGTTGCTCAGCCAAATGCATTCGAACGTAGACTGGCACATGAAGGTACATACCTGAAACAGAAAAGGAAACCCTATTACAAACAGTGCACGTAATTAATCCGTCATATACAGACATCGCGATTCAATCACGCGAATGGGACGACTGGTGAGTAGGTATTCCTGGCAGACAGCCACGTCAAAAATAACGTTGGGAGATAGTTGGGAGAAATTGACGGAAGCTAAAGTTAGCCTAACCGCAGTGGCACCCTTGAAGACGCGTCTGTCGGCACCGCATGTGAACCGAAAGGCTTATAAGCCTATTTACATGTCTTACAGACATTCACATTTGTATCCATTAATTCCATCAACTATTAAATGATGTATAAGAACCAAAGGAGTTAACCCTCGAGTTACAGAATTATTCCGAACTACCTTAAAGTACCCGGCGTTACCCGAGTAAAATTTTGATTGTCACAGAGTGTCTAGGGGGGAATTAAGGGCGAAGGGGTGGGATGTCCAGATTTCATGGTAGCCTATATTTTCCGCAGGGTTCTAGAGAGTAGTTATGCAAAATTTACTCCACATCGGTTATAAAATTGGGAATAAAAAGTATCCTATATGTTATTTCTGGTCCTAGGTTATGAGTATACCAAATTTTAGAAAGATAAGTTAAGATCCGCTGCTTAGTTGCGACGTGATTGAGTAATAAACATCCAAACACACTTTCGTATTTATTATATTAAGGCTGGAACAGACACGTCGAGTAGCGAGTAATTTAGAAATTTACCATTGTTTCACTAAGCTACTCGACTAAATTTTAGTCTCCACACACGAAAAATTACTAAATTATTTGCTACTCGACTAAACTACTGGACGTGTCTGAACCAGCCTTTAGTCAGATCAGATTAGTCAGATAGTCAGATAGTCAGATATTTCTCCGCCTAGTACATTTCTATGTAATGTTGTTCTTCCGTTTCCTCTTTTTAGTCTGATAGTCAATTTCATACGTTGCACAGAAATATCCGCGATCCCTCGGATGACGAGATTAAACGTGACCGCTTGAGGATTAATATTAGCGCGTTGCCACTGCATAACGACATATCACAACCCAGACGAACCAGAACCCAAAGACGGGCCTCCATAACAAAGCGATAACAAAGTACTAATTGTAAAATAAAATCTTCCCATTTCCAAAACTCCATTTTCACACTGAGCTTCTTTCGTTAACCTCCCAAGGGTCAACAACTCCAATCCTCTAGAATCTAAAACATCTAAAAACTCTCCCCTTTACGCAACGATTTATACACCCAAAGAGATCACGCAATCCAGTAAGTAACTCCTGAAACAAGTTCTCCGCGATGAAATTCGCGTAAAATCACACGCGTTGCGCAATCCAGCCACGGCAGGTCAAATCTCACGCGTCCAGTTTGGAGGCTGTACAGGTCGATAAATAATTCGAGGAATTCGCCTGGCCCCGGCTTGTTTCGCGCGCGCCCCCTCGAAGCCGCGAAAGGGTGCCTGGACGCGCCGTTAACCTGCCGCGCGGATATTGTTTGACGCGTAATAAACGAGTCGCTGGACGCGTCGTGACGACTCGCAGCGGCGTTAACGAGACGAGGAGCCAGGGCTCGGAGCAGAGCAGTCGCGTTTACGAGCCGCTCGTAAACCAGCACCGAAATCGGGGCCAAACTTTTCGACACGCCTACCCTGGCAACCTCGGGATTTGTTACGGGGATTTCGGCGCCGACAGTCGCTGGAGATGGGAACGGGAGTAAGGAGCTGCTGGGTAATGGGAGACGGAGATTGTTTCATTCTTGATGAGGTGTCTTCGAATGTTTTAAGTGGACACTTTGACTTGATAAGTCGGTTGATTGTTTTGCTAGAAGAGGGTACTAGTTGCACTTGCACTTGAAGGAGATCTAGTGCTATAGTAGGCGCAAGTGATATTGGTTACTGGAGGTCAGGGAGCCTAACTCCCACCTCAGCATTTGAGCAATCGCTGCTCCATCTTTTGTCTTCTCGGGGCAATCACAGATGAGTAACATGAGAATTTAAGTTGGGGAACTTGAAGGCACAGGTTTCTCACCTAAGTGGGGGAAGTGGTGAAGCTTATCATAGGATGAATCGAAAGCGAGAAGCTTCTGGATAGGTCTATCTTTTGTTAGGAGCATCGGTCCCAGTTTCTGGATCACTTCTCCTTCACTTTTCCTCATTCTTCTTCACCCTTTTTAATTCATAGTGAATGCAGTAATCAAGGAAGAGATTCCTCAGATCCACCCGGAAACAGCATGTCAAAACACAGGAAGCGACCAGCGATTGCGCAACAATTAAAGCCGTTAAAAAGTCAGAAGAATTCGAATGAAGTAAAAGTAAAAGTCCGGCGAGGAGTAAATTAGCATGAATTACTGGCACCGAGTAGGCACTCGGTGAAACCAAAATTCGTTTCCACGCCTAGAAACGGAATTACCATTTCAGAGAACGGGTTTCGACGTTTCACCTAATGTTATATTGTCCTCCCTGCGCTACTTTTTTCACCGCAGCACTGTTAATCCCATACTAGGATCATGCTAATTCCGCGCTGTCTCCTGGTAGAGCAAGTGAAACTTCTAGCCGCCTCTGCCACGCGAAACGCAATCCAAATGGCAGTCTCCAAGAAACGTCACGTGCTCCTCAGCCGCTACTAAAAGCCATCCCGCCATCGGTGCAAAGATAAGCATCGGGCGCTTTAACGAGCCGGAGCCAGGTCTTTAATTCGCGCAAGGTGCCTCGCGAAAACACCCTTTGAACCGTCAACGCGAGACGCAGTGAAATGGAGTCAAAGGGAGAACGTTTGCAATGTAAACAAGGGTGGAGGCTATCTGGGTTCCTGTAGGTGGCTATCTACAGAGTGACCAAAAATAGCACCCCGCGTAGATTTCGCGGCGGAAACGGGGATGGGTTTCGTTAAATTCCTCTCGCCCTATTGTCGCGCGCTCCTAAACGAAGATGGAACAATTTTGATGGGACGATACCATCTCGCTCTCCCGTTCGAACAACGGTCGCGCGTCCTTATTTATTCGAGCGGCTCCGCCCGGAGGCTGCTCACAATGACGCATAATAAGAGTTTCGCAGAAGCTTTACAAAAGAAGCTCTCGGCTCGTGACCGGCGTTATCTAAAATACGAGTTCCAGAAACTAGAAAATACCGATCAAAAGGGGGAAGCAGCGGACGGCGAGGGTTCAGCGGCTATTTTTAAGAGGGGCCCGCGCGAGGGGATCCTATTAACATACAATAAGGACATAATTCTCTGCTGCTCCTGCGGAACACAGGATGCCGCGTGCTCGCTCCTCTTCCCAACCCTCTTCGTCCTTTATAGTTCCGTGGGGCCCAGGAACAAAGGAGCTGGCAATTTCGCCAAGCCCTAAGACTGATTAGGACCACTGTTCTTCAAAAACCCACCCCTGACAGACCGAGGAAGGGGGCAATTACAATCGTCTCTATAGCAATTACCTGTATTGTCTGATTAAAAGAAATATAAATGCAGCTTGATTATCAATCCGTTACGGTAACTACTTAAGAAGCTGAGGTGTTCTCAGGATCTGGATTTCCGTTTTTAAGGATAGTGTTGAATGAGAGGGCGATGCAGCACTGTCGAAGGCGAGGAAATATCGAAATACGTCTGCAGAGAGATAAACTGGCTGTTGCGCATCGGGCACGCTTTAAAATAGGTGAAGTGCTCCGCGGTGCCGGTTTCCATCTTAACAGGGGAGCGACGAGAAACGAGTATAGGCTTCTCGCAGTTCGTTATCGTTCCAGTGCTATTGACCTCGTATCGACGCCACTCTTCGGCCACGGTTCAACATATTTAACGACGCTGCACACCATCAACGAATCGTGTCGAAACTGTCGCTCCACCACTCCCTGGATAGTTATTGTTGCCGATATCAACGCGACCATAATTAATCCTTTAAGCTTAAAGTTTCACTCAACGCTAGTCGACGCTGGTCGAATTCGATTTGTGATTCGAACGAGTGGAGATAAAAGAGATTTGTTCTGAGGGATGATTTTTGGGATTCGACGGGGTGGGAGGAGGAATCCGCTGACCTCCAAAGTATGAGAAGTCGCTAGGAACAATAGAAGACTTCTCTGCACTGATTCAACGGAACAGTCGCTGTTAGAGAATGGCAGAGCAGAGTCGAAAGACGCGTTTCATCGATGCTGTAACGCGGATCGCCGTGGACTTAGATGGACTACCTGTTCCTACCGGTTTGGTATCGGCGCCAACGCTAGCAACGGCTCCGTCTGTCTCTCCCGCTGTCGCATACCGGGCTACACGTGCGCGACTTCTCGCAGGACATAATCCGCAAGAAAAGACAATAGATAATAGAAGCGGCGCACGGAGATGGAACGACTTTTCCTTCGGATTCCTGCTGGTACTATGTCAGAGCAGCGACAGGTATCTTGCTGCTGTATCAGCGGAGAGGGATCCTCTGCAATTCATGAGACGAAAGAAGGAAAAGGAATTTGCATTCCTTTATGTTCCGCTAATACGCTATTCAAACGATACGACCACGCCAAACCGTCCGAGTGCATTAAACTTCTATTTTCCCCATCCACTCTTCTAGATTAGAAGTTGATCTTGGAGAGGTAAAGGGTTGTGAGTTCGTTAGTAGAAGGTTGAGGAATAAAAGAAAAATATTAAGGGTTAATTTTGTGCTGGGTCTATTAGTGAATTTGTCATTTAAATTTACTTAATTTTTTAGGAAGAAACGCCGGCTATAGTGGCCAGGGCCGGCGCACAGTGAGCCGGATTCACTTATGTTGCGCCATTTGGGTCTTTTTTTTAACACATCGGAATGACATTGATACCAAAAAATAGGAAAAAATTATTTCTTTCTAATGATGTATTATATAATATTTTTTACATTTATTTATTTATTTATTTTTCATTTTTTTAAGCAAATTCCAGGGTACTTACCACCCTTATGCAAGAATTTATATGGCTCCCTAGAATCAAGGCTTCTCAAAAGACCCGTTTAACAAAAGTAAACAAATTCTCCTTTTGCGCTTCACACAAAAAAGCATAAAACACCACTGATGTGACGTATGATGATTAAATAAACAATATTCTCTCGAAAGAACTAACGAAAATTAAAGAATTCTACTTTTGCGCCCCAAGAGCCCTTAGCATCGAGCGCCCCTATACCTCCGCCGGCCCTGATACTGACTCTCTTCTTCATTTCACATTAAAATCGACTGACCTTACCCAGCATAGATACGATGAAACGTATAGTTGCGAGCAATGAGACATTAACTGCGGTACTAGCGTCGTTAACTCCACGCTCCGCCTTCCAACCGTGCGTACAACCGCGGAGCTCAGGGTCCAGCTCAGTGGCAACACAAGGGTTAAACGTGTAAGACATTTGGAGTTAATACGAAACAAGCACGCATGGATATTGCTACTTGACTGAGAACTTACGAGAGGATTTCCACAGAAATATCCTCCCGCAGCTCCCATGAAGACATCGCCACAATCCAGCGTTCCCACTTGAAATTAACATCAAACCCACCTCCTGCTTAGCATCTACTTCAATAAACGAAAGTTAATGCCGCCGAGAGCACACTGCCCGTTCCACTGGGAACTTTATTGGAATCAGGAATTCCCGCTTCTATTCCCGAGCGCGCCGTGGAATCGACCCACGCGCGAGTGCATTACGCGCCGTGGCACGTGACGATTCGGGAGCGCGTGCGTTCCGCAAATAAACGGGCCCACGCGCGTGCTAGCACGCACGGGAAAATACGGCATCTATAATAATCGCGTTGGCCTGGTCAGTGACATGGTACCTTGAAGCCCGTTCCACGACCAAACGAACGCCAGATAAGAAGCTATCCGCGGCCGAGACCGCGAGTTCCCCCGATGACAAACGGTGCAAAGTGCGCTCGCGATTAGTTCCAACACCGCGTTTTATTCCCGCGCCCATTTTCCGCGCGCCCGCCGTCGTAAAATTCGATTCGTTTTAGGTGTCTCGCGCCCCGTATCTCCGCGACTCGATGCATAACAGCTGTAGGGCTATATTAATTATTTATGGCGCCACGTTTCAGGCTGTATCCAGCTTTTAATGCGCCCAGATAAGTGCCGTTCGTTCCGTATCCACGGGACAGGCTCGAATCCCGACGCACGCTTCACCGTCGAGTGGTTGAAACGGTAATTGTCCAGTTTTACACGCCTGGACAAATCATTATTGACTTTTCAAACAACTCGCCGTTTCGTTTCGCGCGGTCGAATTTAACTAAACTTAATGTGCTGGGTTTATCGAGATATTCGTTATATATTGGTGGGTTTGAAAGTTGAGCGTGTAACTGGTGTTAGAATGTCTTACGGTTAGGTTGCAAGTAGACTATAAACTGGATGTAAAATATTGGTGATAAATCAGCGTTTCCCAAATTTTTTTGAGTCGTGATCCTCTATTATAATAATATAAATTACACACATTAAAGTAAACGCATTAAAAATGGGTATTTCAGAATATAATTTGAATTATTATTTAAAAAAAAACGTGACGAACCTCCAGAAATCACTTCGCGACTCACCGGTTGGGAATCACTGTGATAAATAATCGATGCAATCTACTATTTCCAGCAAAGTTCAATAATAACTTCTTGACTTTTGAATTGCTAGCTTTTATCGCGTATAATCCTGCAACTTTAATCTGATTCCACGTTAAAAATATAAATGTCATCGTCATAATTTAGAAATTCTCCAGTCTGCTCCAAAATGCAGGACCAACGAAACTGCACTAAAGGCATCAAAGTTCCAAAGGCTCTTAAACTTTCTCACAGAGCCACTTCATTTGAGAATGCACAATGGCCTGCACTCCGGTACTCCACTTTCAAAATACACTTATTGCACGAGATCTATTCGAGTGTGCCTGTCCCGCGTGACGTTGCTACGGCACCACTTATCTCGACTCCACCCTGCCACTTAAGGATCACGGCATCGATCGACACACGATTTGACACCAAGTGTCTCTGGTACATGTGTAGCTGGTGATCGACGCTGCGAGTGTTGGCTCGCGTGCCTCGGCTCGCGTGTATCGCCAGCTGGCCGTCTCGAAATCGTTTCGACCGACGTCACATCTAATTGGGAAACGCGCGCGACGGACAGGCAGACCGACGCGAGACAGAGCCGCTTAACGTACGTGTGTACAAAGGACAGAAAGGGAAACAGAATGAAACGAAGACGGAGGGAGAGAGAGAGAGATGAAGAAAGGGAGAGAGAAAGAGAGGCATAAATTTCCGATAACGGGCGTGTGCGTGGAGAGACTCGAGGAGGATAAACACGCGGCGTGTGTGCTGTACCGCGCGCTTAATATGCGCATACTAAGAGGCACGGTGCTGCCGATGGGCCCCTTGATTTATTGAAAATCGATTCGGGACCGACGTTCCCGTTGCCACTGGCCGTCCGCCGTCCGCCGTCTCACAGGCAACGCTGACCGACGCCGATTACATAATAATTACGGCTAATGAATTCGTCCGCGGCGCGGGACCGCGATAAGAAACCACGATTGCGCGCGCACTTCGCGTTGCATTCCCGTCGCGTCACTCGACTGCGCCTTTTCCGGAGACCCGGTGCACCGTGCGCGCCGCATCGAACCCTGCCGCTGGATGTCGAACGGTCACGAGGTTTCTTCTGCCCCGTGGGACGAAAGGAGAATAATGTGTTTACCTCCAAAGTCGCATATTCTTTCAGATAGTAGCCCAGTGAGGATTTAATATTTTTAATGTGAATTCAATAAAATTCATTCGGGGATTATAAAAATTTATTTAAAGAATAAAATCTAAGTAGTTTTCTTTTATTTTTACAAAGCCTCTTCTTTGGGGGCGCCAGGATCCTTTGCCCCCCATCCCCCCATCTGGCTACGCCACTGACGAAAATTTCAGATATCCCAAGAATTTATGAGTGACGTTTTGGTAGTTTGAAGCTGGAGTCTCCAGGCATGTCGGTCCGAGGCACAAAGTCTGGAGAAACTGTATCACTATGGATTTCATCGTGAATATCTGGATTCAAAGAAATTTGCACTGATTCTTATCAGTCCTATTGCATTGGCTACTGTAGCAAGGGAACCAACGTCCCTTACTCTAAAATAATAAAGTAATCTAATGGAGCCCGATAATATGTAAATCAGTAGCTCGATGACACTATTGAAATACTTGGAATACTTCAACCCGCGGAGAACAATATGCCAAGGCCGCAGACGCGGGGAGCAAAGACCAAAGACATCCAATTAAGTAAGTTTAGCTTCCTAATGAACCGAGAAAAGCCCCCTAGAACGTTTCGCAAAAGTGGCTGGCTCTTACAGCAGTGATGCATGTAACTGTACAAGCCCGGAATATGATACAGTCCCTGTGTTCCTCTTTACGAGACCGCGCGGGCAGCCAAGAGTCGCGCGTAGGGCCCACTTTATGTACTCGAGTACCTAGCGTGGATTATGTAGTGACCTATGTACCTCGTGTGTTCCTGCGTCCCGCGAGTCGGGCCCCGAGTCCTGCCGCGCAGACGGTTTCGTATTGCAAACTGGGCTATTGCACGCGATGCATCCGCGCGCTTCTAGAACAATGCACCGCCGCACTCGTGTTCCCATCTATGCGCGTTCACGTGCAACAGCGAGGCTGTGTGCAGCCTGCACGCACGACAGGAATGCCGCACGTGCGACTGCAGTCGCATTGCTTACGTATGCCCCCGAAACCGCGTTGCAACTTAAGCGATGATTCGTTCGAGAAATTGTAGAACTCACTTTTAACCATTCTGATTTATATTTGGGGATTTTTTAGATTGGGTTGGGAGGAATTAATAAATGATTCCTTCTCTGACGCATTTCCTCGACTGATGGGGCGTGTGCGCAGAAGTGGGTGTTGTTTGGTGAAAGTAGTGATGGGTTGGAACATATCGCGAGTATTTTTGTTTGAGTGAAAACTTTTCGATTCTAATTATTAGCGAGTAGAGTTATTCTTGATTTTAAGGGGATGGAATGCTATCTGGGACGCATGAAAATTGTAAATTTATTTAGCAATTTTTTCTTTTAAATAATGGACTCAATAGAAAATCTGATTAATGGCATTTTTTATACATCTCTTGGAGATTTTTAAACTGGTAAATAAAACTAGGATTTCCACTCTTCCGAGGTGGGACTCTCCCTTAAGTATGCATCAATCATTCCTCAGATATTGCTTCCTCAATACTTAGATGTTGCATACTCAAGTTGATTTCTCCTCTAAATCGATAGCGATTAGCATCAAGTATGCAAAATGCTAACATGCAAGATGACACGGGTAGAAGTCGAAGTTCCTAGAGCTTCTGCCACAATGTAGACATCGGAGCGCGGGGTTCTCGCGACTGGAATCACGTTAGACCAGAAGCGGCACTGGCGAGCGGTAAATCATCGCGCCACGCACCCGACGATCATAATTTACCCGCGAATAACGAACTGCACCATGGTACGAGCGATTCGCGCGCGAATTTGCATCACGGTGAGATCCGTTAAGCGCACCCACGCGAGCGCAGCGCGGGCAGTATAGCTCATTAACGCGGTTCATCGACCGAACTTGGCGTTTCCGAGTGTTTCCAAGACTTCCTATCGTCTATCTCCCGAGGTCAATGCTTTGTGTCGCGAACGCAGCTCGCGTAACTCGATCCCCGCGAACCTGGGCCAGCTTGGATCTCGCGTCTTTTTCGAAAACGAGTACCTCGTGGCGCGATTCGTGCCCGAAAAATATATTCTGCCTCCGTGTTCAAGATCTTATCCACCCACGTGGTGCGTTCAAACTGGCGCAACGACTCCGCCGTTTCGAGAAGAGCTTTTGGAGATTTATGGTCCGTTGAATGCGGAGAAGAGAGAACAGTGACGAGGATAAATAGAGAACAGTGGGTTTTCGTGTGTACCGTGGTTGATAATTGAAGAGCCCTTGTAGAAAATATTGTGAGTGCCAAAATTAAAAATTCTTTTATCGAAAAATGTTGTACGTACCAATCGTAATATTATAATATAGAATTTTAATTCATTTTCCCTTTGTAAATAACTTAACAATCGTGATAAGAGATGGTACCGCTGGTACTTTCAATGTCACTTTTGTAGAAAACAATGTCAGAGCTAATTAAACGATAGGTAATTAAGATTGGCACTCATAGTGCTGGAAAATTTAACTAAATGGCACATTCAGTTTTCTCGACAACTAAGAGGTGGCACATTCAGGATTTAGATAAAATAGAAATTTTGTGATGCATTTGGGTTATTATACCTATACTTAAACATATTTAGCAATCAAAAAAAAATCAAATTTTGTAAATAATTTAAAACCGGGGAAGTTTCTTCTCTCTCCTGAAAAATTTGGCAGTGTTTTCTTCAAGAACTCTTCAATTATTAATATTTGATGTTAGAGAGATTTCTATCGATTCGTATTTGTACAAGTTCTCAACTTGCCTGCAATTCCTTCCCTTGATCACTAATTGGTATATCTCTATTTCGTGAGATACAGCCACGTAGAGTTACACGTTAAGCTAATCGAACCTTGGTGATCAAACTGTGCTATACTCGAGTGGAATGCGAGTACAGATAGGAAGTTGGTCCGCAACTTCCCTCAAAGTAACGGTTCCCAATTGAGTGGGTCTCTTCCCAGCTACTCATACCAAGCTTCCCATGGCTAGCCCCAATAACAAATCCAAATCCAAATCCCTACAATTTCGCCCACCATGCTCACAAGCCTAAAATTCACCCAAACTCGCCACGCAACGAGTATCGATCACCCCCATTCATCGCCGGTACATCACCCGGGGGCAGTCAACGCGAAGCTCGCTACCGATTCGGAATAAATTGCGACGTTCATTGTTCATAGGAAACTAATAAGCTATCAGAGCCGCGGGCAAAGCGACTCTCCCAGCGAAGCGAGTCTGTTACACGCACAGAGACCGGTCCGAACAATGCATAACAAGCATTGTTGTCTCTCAGCTCCGCCCTCCAATTCCATTCCACGCTATATTGCCTTTATCTCTTATTCCGCTTATTCGCCCGCATGCACCGACACGCAACCCGCCGTGCGCGCGACGGAGTGGGGGGCAGCGGGGCCCAAAGAGGCCCAGAGGGGCCCGGCGGGGCCCAGGAACGGTAACACGGCGAACATGCGCGCTCAATTATCCGGCTGCTTAGCTTCGTTTCTGACGATCGTGCGTCCACCCAACAAATAATCGGCCCCCGTGCACCAGGGAAACGGGTGGGGAAAAAATGGCACTACACGGTGAACCTGCAGAGCACCCCGCCCCCCGTCCCTTTCCATTCACCAGCCCCATTTATCCGTCGCACGGTCGATGGACAATCGGTCCGGTTGAATAAACGGCGTGGCCTGGCCGTATCGATCGTGTAATGGATACCTGGGACTCCGGGGCGATAATGCGACTCTGATTCATTCGACGGCCAGATTAAAGGTTATCGGGTGCACGGCGTGCGGCGTGCTTAGAATTCGCGGGCAAAAATCGTCGCCCAGAGGTGGGAGATTGCGCAATCCGCCCCTCCTGGCAAATAATTCAACTGGGTTACCTGATCGCAAGGGGAAGAAGTTTTGAGAGGGGGTCTTTAGCTGTTGCGCAAGATGGTAATCGAGGAGTTAGTTTCTGATGAATGTGCCGCTGGGTCTGAATAGACCCATCTGGCATAATATCAGTGAAAAAAGTGGAAGTTGTGTATGGAACAGTAGAAGTATATCCTTGGTATATACGAAGCCAAGTGTCTCCTTACAAATGTACACCTGTTCGTAGGCCCAAGACACCTGTTCACCCTGCTGCGCTAGAGCTCAACACACATGTGGATACAGGAGCGTAGGATATGTTGACGTGGACTGTATGCTGCACGAGAGTAAAGGCATTTGAAATTGAGGGGCCCAGTGAGAAAAACTGCCACTGTTTTACGAGTTGAAAGAAAAATTATTTTCATGGGAAATGTGGTACGGTATTGTAATTATTTAAAATTATTTTATAACTATTATCAAATTTTAGCTAAGAAACTAATTTTATTACGTCACGTGTCACTTGTCCACTGCGCATTTCTTTTCTCAGCGTGAAGAAAATTTAATATGGAGGTGGCGGAATTGCACTACATTGCAGGAACGAATTAATGGTACAAAGAAAAGAAAAAACCATACGTGGCATCTGCCTGTGTTTCAGTAGGTCCCTCAATTTTCAGGAAGAAATGAATTAAATGTCCCTTTCAACTTTAAACAGAGTGGAATGTATTTTATAATCGCACTGGAAGTTGACTGATCGAGGGCTGAACCGATGCAGTGGCAAACACTGTTTGCACAGCAGTATTCAATCACAAAGTACACAATCTCGTTGAGTAAACGGCAAACGGCGCAAAGCTGGCTTTAATTTCTTCCTGAATGGCACCCCAAGTACCGAGCATTACAGCGAGCATTAATAACGGTAATTCCAAACGGGGCAAAGTGGGTGCAAGAGCACTTGGCGACCCATTCATCTGCGCCCTGAAAAACGGTAATTTCGCGTTTCGCACCGAGTTCCGCCTGTTGCGCGATAAATCTGTTTGTCGAGCGTTCGACATCCTCCTGCGCGTATGAATCGCTCGTTCAGCGATCCTCGAAAATGTCGAGCGAGCCCTTTCCGCGCCAGCCGCGCCGCCACACGCCCACACCCTCTCTTTTTCTCTTCAGCGTCCGATCATTATTGTTTGCTCTACGTCTAACGAGCAATAACTGACAACCCCCGGCGGGAATAGACTCTAAATGGGCGTCATTAAACATCGACAACGATGGAATGAAAATCGAGCACCGTCTTCAAGGTAATTAATGGGTCGTTGGCGAAATTCATCGGCAACGTTTCCCGGCGATAAAACTCCTGTAAAGCGGATTTAATGGACCAGAAATTATTGTCCGCTGGGATTTGAGTAGACAGCGGTTGCACTTTACGCTGCCTGATTTATCGACAAACTGATTAATTCTTTCAAACGACCTTCACTATTTTTTTCGCTATTCCGACCAATTGCGATTTTTTTTCAAAACGACGGAAAGCGTTACCTAGTAAACTAATTCTTCTAGCTTCTCAAAAGAACTCAAGTCGCCTGGACCAATTTTAAAAAAGTTATTCTGTTTTAAAGAGCCTTGAAATAGATTTGTCCCCCACTGTATCTTGGAATATTAATTTTAACTCAAAATCAGTTGATCTCATATTCGAAATTAGCTCATCTACCGCAGACTTACTCCCTACGAAATCTTTAAAAAATTCAAGTGTTCACAAAGAAATAACAGTATGAGAACAGTCGTTATTACTATTCCGCCAGAAAGTTGACAGTAAACGCATCCTCGAAAGTTAGATACCTATATTAAATAGATAATTCGAAGCAACCTAACTCTCCACCATCAAGTGGAGACAGCACATTGCGTATTACCACTCGTAAAACGCAAGGGAGCACTGGCTATCCCGGCTCCGCGAGATCCACACTTTCCTCCTTTTTTAAACAGAACTGTTGGCCATCGTGTAGACACAGGTGGGCTGCCGTGGCTGGTAACGCACCCGCCGCACTCGATGCACTTTACGCGCGTGTAAACTTCCCAGCTCCTGCGCGTCAGCGACCCAAGCAAATGTTAACCAGTATCCAGCGTGCGAGTGTGCCTCGTTAACGCAAATCCCGTCTCGAATTAATCGACCCAGCCTCCAGATCCGCGAACTTTATTGGCGATCGTGACCACGGTTGACGCGTTCACCCCGAGACGCAATTTGTCAGCTGGCCCCAGTTAACCCCCGCCTGGTGGGTACACAATCAATCTTGACCCATCCTAAATATCAAACGCATGTGTTTATTATCTGTTATGAGTAAGTTTATAAGATTCAATTAACCTTAAATACAC
This sequence comes from Andrena bicolor, assembly GCA_960531205.1. Classification (NCBI taxonomy): domain Eukaryota; kingdom Metazoa; phylum Arthropoda; class Insecta; order Hymenoptera; family Andrenidae; genus Andrena; species Andrena bicolor. Next base: position 25,845,126 of record OY482667.1, read on the forward strand.
TTTTATAAAATTCAGTTTATTTAGTTAATAGATCTATTCAATCTTAACCCATCCTAAATATCAAACGCATGTGTTTATTATCTGTTATGAGTAAGTTTATAAGATTCAATTAACCTTAAATACACTTTTATAAAATTCAGTTTATTTAGTTAATAGATCTATTCCATATATTTACTATAGAGTTAATCAATTTATATATATTGTTTATTAACACGATGAGAATATGTGTTCGATTGAAATTATATATGTGACAAAGTGAACTGCATACAACACGTGGTAAAATAATTAATCCATAGTGCAATGATTAATGAATATCTTGCCACGACTCACCCTTACGATTACACAACGAGTCTAATGGAATTGTCAACCGCAAGGTAGCAAGGCGATCTCGATACAAAATGCGCAACGAGGCGGCTTACGAAACTTGCATTTATTACGAGCAGAATGCAAATGCTGGCGAGCCGCACGTGCCCCCCAGTATTTCCGATTGGTCGCGCCACGAAATGGAAAACCGTTGAAAATGTCACCAACGGACGCGAATCAATTATCCCAAACGTTGGTCGGGAACAGGGGGGGGGGGGGGAGGAAATGTGGCAACCGGTCCGCAGCTTGGGCAACTCTCTCTCTATCCGTCTCACGGGTTCTTGTTTTGTAGATCGGCGCGGATTCGCTGGGAGAGCGTTCCTGACATAGCTGTCGACGGACACGGCCCGATACCGGGCCCCGTTCTTTCCTCCCACGAACAATAAACATCCTTCGCGTTCACCTCTATATTCCAACGAAATTGGACAATTAACGGCAAGTTTATCTTATTGCTCGCGGGCCGAATATAGCGCGAGGAGAATTTACTACGTTATCGAGACGGCGATAAGCCTGTTGGCTAGCGGAGCTGAAAGCGTACGGGCTGGGCGGCAAGTGTCCGCCGTAAATGTTAAATCCGTAAGAGCGTTTTCAGCCGGGGTATGACTCAATAATTTCCCCGAGTGTCGATTACATCGGGCCTGGTTCACGATTTCCATCGATCACCGCGCGATCTAACATCGATCGCGGGACTAATCCTCGGCCCGCCTCGGGGAGCCTTCCCATTTACCTGCGCTTTACGGCGTTACAACGTGACATGGAAATGGGCCGTGTGCCACGGTATCGCGTAGCTCTGGGAACGAGAGACGGTGTCGGGGCGGAACGCCTGATCCGCTTGCGAAATCTTCGACGACCGGTCGCGGAGTGGGTCCGAGAACTGCGACCACTCCGCGCCGTGGAAACCTACGACCGTTGACCCAGCCGTGTACGTGGTGCATTCGCGCGGACGTGTACAGTGTACGGGGACGGGAGCGCGAGCTTTGTTTCGCGCGCGCGAAAGTTTTGTTACGTATTTCGCGTGCGGGACGAGGCGGCGGCGTGACTAACGATTATCGCTCGGTGGTCACTTTTCTTCGGCCGAGAGAGCGTTTCGAATATATTCCAAGATACTACCGGAAGAAAGTGGTTTTGGTTGACACGCGTGCGAAACGGGTCCCCCATTTGGACCAGCAGTTCTGCGCCGAGCTGATTTTCTAGCGATACGGGGCTGGGATTAGGTGAACCACGTTAAAGTGGGAATAATGTGATATAGTTTGAGGTGATAGCAATGGAGTAACCGCGGGAGAAACTGGGAATTAGGGTGAATCACGTTGAAGTGGAAATAATAGTGTAGAAGGTGGTATAGTGATGGGTTAGGAAGCGCAGAGAAAATTCTGAGATTGATTTGGTTGTATCGCATTGAAGTGGGAATGGTTATTGGAGGTGATAGCAATCGAGTTAATAAAGGAATCGCGGAAAAAAAGGTCTCTCCTTTCGGGGACGAGGGGATTTGATCTCGCGATCTTCGGACTCCCGCGTACTGGCCAAGCTGCGCCTTAACCATCTCAGCCACTGCCGCCCTCTCAGTGTCACTGCTTTCAGTGTCCTCTTTTACTCGTGTGTATGAGGGTTTCTAATCCCACAGTAATGAGGGGATAGTGTGGTGGCGGTATTGATAATAGTGAAAATATGAAAGCGAAAAGTGGTAGTGATAGCAGTGTGAATAAATAATAACAATAGTAGGAAAAACGCTAGTGTTTTAATAATACTAGAAATAGTTGTGTCGGTGATTACGAGAGTGGTGTAAGTCAAAAATCTAAAAAAAATTTGAATTCATTACTTACTTTATGTTACATCACCTTAATTACAAAATAAGTGATAAATTGAATTTTTAAGATTTTTTATAATTATCGGCACAGTTACGAGTAACAGTGGCGACATTACAGATACCATTTTCACACTTCTTTCCAACGAAGCAACAGAAATGAATACGTCGCGAAGGCAGTCACTCCATTACAACTGGCAAACTAGCACATAAGTCCTTTGCATACCAGTAGAAAAAAGTAGAGAAACTCTACTATAATTAGCGATTACTACGCGCTAGCTTAACCACAAAGCAATTACATACATTATCAAAAGAACGTCCCAAAAAGGAGCAACCACAAACACAAGCTATACCGTCAAACAGGTTTCACAATTGCTCAAAAGTCGGCGATCCAGCAACGATGGAGCGAGTATTCGAGAGCACAGCGTCGAGAAGAATGCGCGAAACGCTCGGAGAAAGTACCCGCGCGTACCCTCGCGTATCCACAACGACTTCGCGGGCGTTTTTGCGTAAACGAACACCCTCAAAACTCTCGACAACCGTTCCTATTACGACTTTCTACTCGACGCGAACCAGAGAAGTCACGGGGGAAAAGAATCGGCTTACGCAACAGCGTTTATCGAACGGAGCACAAACGAATCGATCCACGTCTAAATCTGGCGCGTCGAGGCGCCGTTCGCGAGACGCTAAAACTCCCGTCGTGACTGAATACAATTAATAACGAGCCTCAAAACAAAGAGAGCGATTGTTGAGCGTCGACTAGACGCCGTGAAAAGCCAGATAAACGGAAAGCACGTCGCAGAACGGAGAAGACGTCAGTTATGAAGGCGGCGAGATCCTCTGACAGGGAAAAACTCCCGTTGCGACGATTAATCGATGATTGCTGGATGGAGAAACGCGAAACGAGATCGACGCGCGATCAGATAACAGACAATTCGAGAGAATAAGGGTGCTCGTGAGATCGAAGAGAAAGCGACGATGGTTTTGCTTGTAAGTTTGCACAAACAGGACCAAGTCCTGACTGACGCGATGGAAAAAAGTTGCTGCGATTCAATCCAAAGGAAATTTATTAAATATAATCGCTACCAAAATACTCCTCCACCAAAGAACAAATAGATAGTAGTATAAATCACTTGCAAGGTGTTTCTCGTAAATTAATATTTTGCGTAATTTGTTAAATTTATTGTTCACAGAGGCTCATACATCAGACAGTACCTGTTACCTTTAGCTAGGCCAGAATCTACTAATTGTTTTACTTAATTATACGTCAGATGAGGCACAAAGATACGTTTTCTCAGTTTCTGTTTTTCTTAATGAACAAATAACTGCATTTGAAAAAATGTATAGTGTTCCATTCCCTTCCATATAATTATCATGTACATTGGAAATGTCGCCATCATTGAGCTACCCCGAAATATAGATCAATTGTTGAATATATTCTCAATTTTATATTTTATAAAAATGAACAAATTCAGATGGTAAGAAGATCAAATTTTCATATTTGGGAAATAAGCTCCACCCTAACCACTACGATTCTCAGTCCTCCATATATCTGTCACGGTTTTCAACGCGTTCCCTGTGTTTGGAGATACGATTCCGATTGTCAGGCCCCCGTTTCCTGACACCCAGCAAACACGCGACGCAAGGATGCATAAAATGTGTGAACAGTGCGGTAGAACGCAAGCATGTTGCAACAACGATCTAGCAGATTGCGATCGTCAGCACGTGGAGTCGATTCTACGAAGTACCAACTGCGAAATAACGAAGTTCGAGGGAAATGGGAACGAAAACGTCGCCTGTCATGCTGGCGGTTAATAACGAGGGTCAAATGCCTGCCCTGTCACTACATCAGATTGAAAACGCGTCCAATTAATGGAAACTATCTATTCCGAACAAAAAAAAATCTACCTTTTACGTTCCACAAAACTCAAGCAAAGGCTACGACTCTTCACCCACCTGCAATTAGGACTTACGCCCCCGGTTCTAATTTCCAGAATTCCCCAGAATCGCGAGTAAAACCCTCGGTGTATAATCAAACTCTCAATGCCCAGAATAAAAGCTCGCCTTCGTCGTAAACGTTTCGCAGGCGAGCAGCAAACGGAACCCATAGGTTGTCGTGTCAGCTGTGACCCTCTTACGCTACTTGTCGCCCGCCATATCGTTATTAATTAGCGCGGCTGCGTGACGGCAACGATACGGCCCATGTCGATCGCCCACACCGCGCGACACCGTTAATTTGTCGATCCCGTGAGCAGCGCTCGCGTTAAACGCGCCGTTATTTATCGACGCGGCAATTACGATGACGAATCGAGGGGAAATCGAGTCCGGTTCGTTTCCTTTTCCAGATAATTACGTCCACGGTGACACCGCAGTTTTGTTGACGATGTTATTCGATCGTCTGGTGGAATTGCGATTTTCTGTTGTAGAGTTCGTGGACTCGAAATCGAGAGAAGAAACAGTGGAACGTTACTTGCTAGTGGAACGGGTGGTTCAACGGCCAGACGTGGTTCGAATACGGTACTGGCTTGATATATCGCGTAGACGACACACCCCCTCGCCCCGTTTCAATTCAACCCTGTCCGCGAATCGCGTCGGAGAATAATCGCGGGCCAGCGTCTGGTGGATGGAATATGCTGGGGCGTAATTCACGTCGTTCCATTACCAGGATTGAGCAGCGTTCTGCTATAGTCTGGGTGGGGAATATTGATCGGTCAAGGTCACTGAGCGGCTACTCCCCCCACTCTGTTATTTTGCTGCACCGTCGCGAACACTTTTCGACTCTTTGATCCACTTTGGTTCTTTTACCCGTTTTCTTTGGAAATTTAAAAATGTAAATAGGTGCCGTGCGGAGTGTTTGCATTCTGATACTGGGAATTGGAGGTGGGAAGTTTCTGTGGTAAACAAAGTTATCGTCACACGATGCAGTTAATTTTCTACCGAGCTACTGCATACTGAGAAATCGTTATAAAAGTAAGTTTCGAAGTCACGATCAGAATTTCCACGAAGAGCTAATGGCAGGCGAAGCTGTTTTCCATCCGTCGTGGCACGATAACGCATAACCGCGACACACGGTGGCAATCAGCCGGCGTGCTTCCCTTTCGCATCGCGTTATTACGATACATCGTGTCCGCGGTTATGCGTAGGTTGCACCGCCAGGGATGCAGCGGCGTGCAGCACGTAAATCACCATTGAATCTGCATTAGACGCCCCGAGGTACCCGCTGACCGAACGTTAACGTCCGCGCGCATGTGAGTCGATTTTTTTTTTCTGCGGGAGTAAAAACGAGGAAGCTGGGGAGCGTAACGATCACTGTAATTCTGGAAACGGGAGTTTCCTTTTTGATGGTGTGTACGTCTGACGATGGGAACGGCCGTTAGAGCGGGGTTCGTGATTCGCGGGGAAAGGGCGCTTCAGTGAAGATTACCTGGGTATTGGTTTTTCAATCTGGTTGGAGAAGAAGAAGTTGATAACCTTGCACATCAAAGGAAATCAAGGGTTTGATGCCCGGAAAATTCTAAGGACTCTGATACGTTTAGGAACTCTGGGAAGTCTAGAAGCTCAGAAGTCGGGGAGCTCAGAATGCGGAGCGCTCAGGAATCGGAGAGCTTAATGGTTGGGAAGCTCAAAAGTTGGATGGCTCAAAGTTGGGAGCTCAAAAATTGGGAGCTCAGAAATCGGGGAGCTCAAAAATTGGGAGCTCAGAAATCGGGGAGCTAAAAAATTGGGAGCTCAGAAATCGGGGAGCTCAAAAATTGAGAGCTCAGAAATCGGGGAGCTCAAAAATTGGGAGCTCAAAAGTAGGGAAGCTCAAAAATTGGGAGCTCAAAAGTAGGGAAGCTGAGAAATCGGGGAACTCAGAAATTGGAGGTCAGAAGTAGAGAAGCTGAGAAATCAAGAGCTGAGAACTCTGAGAGCTGAGAAATCGGAAGCTCAGAAATGGGGAAGCTCAAAAACCTAAGCTCTAAGAGATCTAGGAGCTCTGAGAACTGTGGAAGATTTCCGAGAGTCTTTACACCCGCGACCGATTTTTAGCACCGCTCAATAGAAAGTTTCCCAAGACCTCCCCGAGATAAGGGCGTCTGCGGAGGAAGTACGGATGCGATCGAATAATCCAGCGAAGAGAGGATAATTCCATGGCTCTTCACTGGACTCAAGCACCCCCGATAATAGCAGCGCGCTGTCTGTTTACGCTACTTTGATCCCTGTGACCAATTACCGGACAAGCGTGTTATGCCAATAATGAGAGATTACCGAAACCGGAAATAGTCGCCATTACGAAAGGCAAACAATGGCGTGGAACGTGCTCGACGGCGTATCGAACACGCGAGCACGGTGGTCCCTCGTCGACGTACAAAGACCCGCAACGCAACGAAAGCAAATATCAACGGGTACAGCGTCACGAACTGTTGCGAAAAATTTGCGGCCCGGTGAAAGGAAGCGAGGAAATAACAAGATCCACGATTCCTGACTTCTCAGACTCACTTCCCCACGAATCCACGCGTTCCACGTATTTTTACCAGATTCCAATCTCCCCCTTCAATTTATCGCTCCTACGAACCTCTAAACGTCCACTTTTCTTTCCGACCCCTATAATCCCCACGATTCCATTTCACTGAACGTTATCAAAATCCACGACTGTAGATATCATAAATCTCGCCAAATTTCGGCCGACGAAAAATGGAACTTTATACACATTCCGAAAGCTATTCACAATCCTCTTCGTGGCATCCCCGGAAAGAATTCGGCCAAAGGGACTTGGAATTTGATCAGCGTAGGCAGGGGACGAGAGAAAGCTCGCGAATTCAGCCCCTACCCTGCATTCTACTTGGCAAATGCAGCTACGCTTCTGTAGGCAGATACGTGGCGGAATACTCGCGAACTGGTACTATCCGCGTGCACCGCCGCGGAGGGCAATAAATCACGGGACAATCGTCCCGGGCGATCGTCCGCGAGTTCGCTCCGCTTGGGAAGCGGGAAAAACTCGGCTCGAGTCTTTCGCCTCCTACTCTTTCCGGCGATTCGTCGATACGATGAAACACGACGTTTCGTACACCGCGGGAAAGTATAATTTAAGTGGCACCGGTAGCTCCTTCGAGGATGAGAAACCAAATACCTCATTTTTTACAGTTCATCAGTTCATCAAGCTTATCAATTGTTCCTAAGTGGTTGGAAATTATCTTCAGTTCAGTTTCTGTTCAGTGCACGCTAAATTTTTCCAGATATTTTCTAGAAAATATCGAAAGTATTGTTTAAGCGTCCTTGAATGTTTAGTCTGAGAACAAAGCGAGCAAGGGGTTCGCTTTGTGGGAACTTTCGAAGCATTTTTCAAATGCTCGAGTCACTCAAAGTGTTAGGTTTCAAGGGTTCGAGAAAGACAGCGCATTTCTGTTGAAATGGTATGCACTTTTGTACACTGTTGGATGTAAAAAAGGAGGCTACGCTAAGTAGTGGCACCGTGTCGACACAGTTCTGTGACTATAGCGATAAATGGAGCAAGATAAGTGGAGAATGTGTAACGCGTGTCGGCCGCAGCTATTAGAAAACAAAAATTGTCGTCCACAGAAGTCCAATGGAAGGAACGTCGTCGTTCCATTCGAGGTTAATTACACGATACGCGGTATCATTTGCCACTGTGCGCTGCGCAGGAGGATGCTACGTGCGCGGTGACATCAAAAGCGCTACGGTGATGTCCTAGCGGGTACAGTCTAATATACCCCGTCGTAGGTACTATTGCCTCTCTCTATCACTTTGACGGACAGATCCGTTTTGCGGCTGGAAGAGCACTCCGCTGAATTTCACAGCCACTTCGTCACTTTGGATCGCGGAACGGAGGAAACGCGGGGTAGAACCAACTGCAATCTTCTTTTCCCACGCACAAACTTTGAATGACGTAACGGAAAATTTAAGTGGACAAGTGGATAGATACACTTGGGGACATCGACTAATCTTCGGGGCATTATTTAAGTGGGTAGGTTATCCCCAAATACTTTTCATACAGCAAGAGGAGAAAATCATAAATTTCAACATAAAAATTGTATTCACTTTTTTATCAAAATTCTGCTTCCGGCACAAGATAGAGACTGTCTTACAAATTATAAAAACGCTTTTGCTTTGCGTTTTAAGCAATTCACATTTATATTTATAACTTTTCTTTATGTGAATATATTTAAAATTTCCTAAGTTTTTTTTTCTTTTTAAAATTAAAAGAATAAGTTTACTTTTATTCTTCATTTATTACTTCAGAATATGCGTATGAAAAGAGCCTATTTTGGGGCTGTTGAGGGTAACCTACGCCCTTAAATAATTCCCCTCTCGCATCATTAAAGTTCACACGTGGTTAATTAACATTGTCGGTCTTTCTACGTGGTGGATTTTCGAGTAAAATTAGGAAATCAGAATTAATGAAGTAAGTACCAAAACATCAATACTTTGGGTATCATAAGCTTCCAGTACATTACCCCAAGATAACAGTCTCCAGTGCCTAACACCGTCTACCAGTGTCACAGTGTCAACGGAAGGAAAGCCACTTTCTCAATGAAATCGATTACATTTTCAACGGTGCAATTCGTCAAGGTATCCGCGTCGAATTTGCCCAGCAGCCTCGGACACGCTCGCCCGTTCCTATTCGTTTCTAACGACCGCGAGCCATCGAATCATTGCGAAGTTTTCCCGAGCACCAACAGCGATGGCTAACAAGCGTTTATCCGGCGATCACGCGCGATTCAGGGACTAACGACGTGTCCACGAGACGCTGTGGGCCCAGTAGCGTATTTGCCGCATTCTTCGCCTTGAACGCGCTAGGGGACGCGGTGTATACACTGTATGTATGTATGTACATAGCGTGTTGCAGAAGTATGGAGATGTAAACACACTAGGGAGCAAAGTCAGTGAAATCCTTGAGTGACTAAAAAGTATTCAGCACAGTTTTTGGATATGAGTATTTCAACTCTTAGATGGCGAAGTTATTGACAGTCGGTTGTATAAGGCCTCTTTTGGGCCCATAATTTCATTCTCATGATATAAACTTCTTATTTAAGTAAATAAGTGATGAGAAGGTGTAAATATAGACCACTCTGTTCATTTCAAGGAAAACACATAGGTACTGAAAATGTAAAAATTGCATGAACCAAAGATGGAAATGGTAGTATATATATCTGAGATAATGTATCAGTAGCTTATAGCGTGAAAATTCATCTAATTAGAAGCTGTGCTATTTCTAAAAAATTTCTGTCAAAGATATGGTTTCAGAAATTGGATTGATATATGAGGCATTGAGAACAAAAACCGACTAGCCCACAGTTTTTGCGAAATTGAATTAGTAGCAATAATGTATCCCAATAGGCTGTACTATTCATATAAAATAGGAAAAATTAATTCTTTTTTATGTGGGTTATCCGTTTTTGCTCTTAATGCCTCATATTTAGTATGTCGAAACAGGCCCCGCATCCACTAAGCAAAGCCCAAAGCCCCAATATATGCATACATGTGACCAAATAACCACAGCCCTGTAACAAGTGGCGAAGAACACATTTAGCGATCGTACCCTCAGGGACACCGCTTCTCACGCCCGAAGATAGCCACAATATCTCCTCCATGCACACTCCGATCTCCCCCGAATTTTTCCCGAGCGGCCGTCGGCGCGCGCGTATACGTAGCTGCGCGCGCAACCCACACGTAATCGCGGGCCGGTGCACTCGCGTCGAGGGCCCAGGGATCTCTCGGGCCGATCTTTATGGTGAATGACGTAGCGAGTTGTCGGTGCACAGGCCGCAGGCCCTCGTAATATCAATGATATGAATTATCTAACGGCGTGGGCGTACCAGCAGCCTACCAACACCGAGCGCCGCGTCGCGGCCTTAGAGCGCTCTCGAGCGCTAGAGCGCTAGCCACCTCGCTAATAAAGACGGCTCTCTCGTTGCTCGGTATTAGGACGATAATACTCGACGAACCGCCCCGGCTGGCTGCATACACGCATTCCACGCTGCCCACGACTCGGCAGGTAGCACCAGGTGACTACGAGTGTCCACGGGGGAGGGGTCCGAGAGGCCCACGGGGCCCCGGGACGCATGGGTGCGACGGGGTGGTGGGGGCGGGAGACGGTTAACGGCGCATAATCGAGCCGATACGTGGGCGATGTGCTCGCGAAACTGGCGATTTCGAAAAGATAGATCGTGAAGGGGCCCGCATTCCCCCGGACCGGGCCCCGTCGCGCCGCACCGACACGCTCGCGGATAGGGAGCTGCTTCGTGTATCATAATTGCTGCCAGGTGCACGCGCGCGTCGGGAATACCAGGGCGGACGCTGGCTGCTGAGCGGGACACCGCGCGGACCAGAGATGCTTTTCTGGGGCCCTGCTCGGTTGAGATGGTAATCGATGCGGGGAATGGAGTTTGTGCAACCGGTTCATTCGATTTTGTCCTGTCTAATAGAAGTAAGTCGTGAATAGTGGGCAACTTTATATGGTTGGTGATCGTTTCGCGAATGCCGTTAGGACACTTTGTGAACTTGTTACTGGGGAGGAAGTTATGTTGTAGCAATGTATTTATAAAATATTGTAAAGATGTTCGCAAAGGGCATGGTGATCGAGTGAAGCTGGGATACGAGCAGCCACTTGTTGGTGTTTTAGGGAACAAAATCGAATGAGTCTGTTGTCCTTAATTACGTATATAGTACTATACCTACGTATGGATGCATGGGACGTTTCTTCGAGAAGGTATTACGTAGGTATTCGAAACTTGAGTTGAGTGGACACTCAATGGTTAGTGATAAACCTTCTGGACAGAAGATTTGCTAAATCAAGTTTGTTACAATCAGTGGCGGATTGGGTCTAAAAATATTGTTTGCCAGGAGACAAAGAGGGCCCACCCACAATTATAAGACTACCACATAACCCAAATAAGAATTATTTTTTCAGTTATTTATTATATTCTTGAATAGACAGTATCCTCGAAAAATGGTTTTATTAAATTTTTTATTAAAATAGTAATACGACGTAAACTTTAGTTGCATACAGTAATAATATTGGAAGGTCTGTTATATTTTTAAGCTACTTCAAGGTCAGTAACATTTTTTTCACATTGTCTGACGAGAAATGGGATACGAGTATTAAAATGGCCGCATGGCAGCTGAGCTTCTGAAGGTTAACAAGTCTACAACATTTTCTCTAAAAAATAAGGAAGATAACAAGCATAATGCCATAAGGAAATAGGCCTTCACCACAAAACATCCAAAGCAGAACGAATAACGGAGAAAACCACAGAAATAAGTAACAACTTCGCGTTTCCAGAAAGCCAGAAACACGTTAACGATATCATCGAAGAGTGACACTCTTGCGTGTGATTCGTCAAGGAGTGACTTAACATTTACATGAGAAGCGACTGAAATAATTACGAGCGAGAGACTAGCTTTTAATAAGTCTCAGTCGAGGAATGTTCCGAGACACGCGAAAACAAATGGTCCCGCTGAACAGGCAGGGTGAGTTTCTCCCTTTCCGGTGCTCGTGCATCAGATACCGCGAAAAAAACGGTAACATCGGACGGGGCATGTTTAAGGGAGAGAAAACGAGTAAATGAATGTGTACCGAGGGAGTTGAGCTACTGCGAGCGAACCACTCGTTACGCTTCACCGAGCGATTCACACTTCTCCGCGGCAACACCACGATGAGACACGGAAAGAACGTCCTCGAGAAGGATTCGTCCTTTTTCAGTGGCTACCGTATGCCTGTTACATTCATCAAGATCCTGTCGATTCGAGGATTACCCCCCTTACGGCGTGTATAATTTAAATAACGTTCGTGTTCCCCGAGTTTTCGTGTCGGCAGCAATTGCTTCTGTTCACGATACCTATTATCCGGTGTATCGAGAAGAATACATCCAACGTGGATGAATCCCTGCCTCCAATGATGTTAAAAGCTCCGAGGATTAGGTACTTTCGAAATTAATGACGGGTATGTTTGTATTTATAGACGGACATGGTTTCGTAACTTTTCTTTGCATTTACATTGAATCGATCTACTTTGATCCCAATTAGCTCCGTCAGTAGAGATCCAAGATGCGATTAGACGAGAAAGAAACGAGCTAGACTACTGAAGAAAGGTTTATGTGAGTAGGTTCAGTATCAGTAGAAATGCCAGAAACGATATTACTGGATTGGACTTAGGTATAGCATATCGAGAAACGTCTGGCTTATTTAACATTTGCAATTCAAAACTTGTACCTTTTCAGTTATTTTGCCACTCCTATTGTAAATCGACGTATTGTTACAAACGTACTAGGGTTTCCCAAGCTCTTTTGAGGCGCGCTCTCCTTTATAATATTCAAATAATCTGCGACCCTCCACCCCTATTTACAGTAAGGTAAATTTAAAAAGGTAAAGGAAACACGAACTTAAGAATATTTAAAAAAAAAACGTGACGACCTCTCAAGAAGTACTTCGTGACTCAATTGAGGGTTACGAGCCACAGGCTGGGAGTCACTGTACTAAGCTACCAAGATCCTTAGTAGAAAAAAAATTGAATGCACATAAATGCAATATTGGAAAGGGATTCAATTTTTTTTATACTTAAGTATACATACAATATTTATTCTAGATTAAGAAGCTAATATTTTTCACCGAATATAGAGGAAATTTTCATTTTATATTAGGAAAAGAATAGTTTTTCCAAATGTCAAGAAATATCCATAAATATTAATTTTATATTGCTTGAATATTTATTTTACAATTCTGAATATTTATTTCACATTTCCTGGATATTTACATTTTCTAAATATTTCCTTTCTATTCCACGAATATTTGGTTCATATTTTCTAAACCATTATTTCCCATTTTCTATATGTGTATATAATATTAGAATTCAACATTTTTTCATATAAAAAAGTGTGGTTAAAAAAATATTTCTTTGATATTTCAAAAAATTATCCTACCTTTCTGCAGATTTTTAAGAGACATCGAAGCAGATACTGAGATAACTAAAACTTGCTATGAATGTATTGCAAAGTATTTAGATTAAATGAAAATACCCAAGTGAGAATTCACAGATCGATTCCGGTATCCAACACGCGTACGAAATAGGCGCAACGCGTAACAAATACTTGTTCCACCCGCGCTCGTAATCTCCCTGTACACGCGTGCCAACAGACCCAGCGAAACAGTAGCGCAGAGCGATAAATCCCGTCGACGACACTTAACGACTCGATAGTACGAAACGTTTGTCGACGTCCCGCCGAGAAAGTAATCCACGGCGACTTTGCGCCGTCGCGTTTTCACCAGACGAATCTATCCGCCGCTGCCAGGGGACCGGGAAGAGTCGCTCGCGATAAGCGCGGCTCGTTGTCCGCCTCCCTCGATGAACAGAGAGGCAAGCGTGAAAACGCGAGTCCCCCCGAAATTCGCGAACAGCGCCCGAGCTTTCGAACTTTCGAAACACGTGGCTATCGAGGCCTCGAACAACGTTAGCCCATTTCGTGAACCTTGTACGCGGCCGATATACACGCCCAGCAACGATACGATAACGAGACCGCGGAGAGCTAAGGGGGCCTCAAATCCACGATCGCCGGAGCGTGAGATCGAACGTCGAGTCCCCGCGATCGAGACGCGATTAACCGGTCGATCGAGAGCGTTTTTCTCACGGCCCACAGTTTATTGGTCGCCAATGGCGAATCCGTTCAGCGATCACCATAGCCTGCTTCCAGGCGAGGGGCATTTTCAGGAGACCACCCTTCAGTGAACTAAACCTTCACTAAAAAGGGAAACACGTGAGGTGTTAAGTATCAATTTTTATGCAACTTCGCAGGTGGATAGAGAGCTGAAAAATATTTCAAATGTATTCGATCGTTTGCTGAGTCAAATGTTTATTGCAAAAGAATTGAAGCTCGGAGCATTCTTTGTGTAAAACATAATGGATTTTTTTTAAGTATTAATGAACGTTTTGAAATTCAATTCAACGCGAAAAGTTCCCCTGGCACTCGTTCAACTTGTCAAAACGAAAGGAAAAGGAGAAGCACTGTGGTGCGCGTGCACGCGACGCGGCATTCGCTAAATGAGAAACGAAAAGTCGCGAACGTGCACCTGTCTGACCGACAACGTATTAATAGAACACGCGAGCTGGATTTTCTGCGCCAGTCTCGGCAATTTTTCTCGCACAGAGGACAGAGGCGCGGGCCGGAAAGAAGGAAAACGAAAGGCACCACGGGGCCATTCATAGCGCGCGGCACAGTTTTTTCGCCGCGCGCCGGTCAAAGTCTCGCGGCGGCTGCCTTCTCGGTGGAGATAAACGCGACATTACGGTGGACCGACCTGCCAAACTCGTTTCGCCTGGATCGCGAGCACCGGGCAACGCCGTGAATGGAAATGAGATTCGCCGGAGTGGGGAGCTGGCTTAAAGGGCCCACGACGTTGCGATTCTTTCGGCGGTTTGTCGTAGGAGGCAGGCATGGTGGACGTTTTTATAAATGTGTCATTGACAGATGGTTGCGATTCGGGAAAGCAGGATAAAGGTGACACGCGAAGCTTCTGGCTTGAATAATTATTATATTTCAGCGGTGGCGCACCCAAGAACTTTGAAAACGAAAAGAAAAGTGGATTTTATTCTGTAAATAAATTTTTATAATCACCTAATGAATTTTACTGCATTTGCATTAAACATATTTTTATCTAATATTTTATTTAAATTCTAAGTGCGTTACTGTATTTGAGAAGGATAAGTGTTCAACTCGTTAATGGAATTTGGAAAAGTAATTATGAGGGAGCTCATTACGCATGCAGGTTGCAATTTATCTTTGTGGAGTACATCATAAGGTAGAGACCATGGAGGCACCGTACAAATTGTTCCATATGACAGCATTACATGAAAAATTATGGGTATGAATCGTTTTACAGACACAAAGAGAGAAACTTCCTCCTTGTATCATGTTCTCTGTACCCAGTTTCTTGTTTTTTTTTTAGAAATCATCTGCTAATATTATCGTTGCAAGAATTGTTTCTATCTTGTTCGATATTACTGGCAGCATATAGTCTGGTTGTTAGTAAAACTGACGAAGTCACCTTTTCTTCAAAAATGAGATTTTGGTATTTGACAAATGCCAAGTACATTATTTTTTAGTAGAGGAGAGGTGGAGTGAAGGGGACATTTTTGTTTAGGACCAGATAATAAAGAAACTAAACCATTCGAGTTCTAATTGGTAACATTAGAAAGATCAGTTATCTGATTATAGCTTCTCTCTATATTTACGTCCTATTTTTCACTTTTTAAAAACTGCATTTTGTCCCTTTCATAAATTGACTATACTGAATGGAACATGGTCATTATTTACGAATACAGCAGCGTAATAAAACAAGTTAATATTAATATTATTTCTGCAGGTACCAAAATCGCAGTATTGATGTCGACAAGTCTACAAGTCGACGTTTTTCTTAAGTTACATAAATACCACGGCATTGCCAAAGTATTTGTAACGAAATTTAGATTAAGCCTACATAGAACCTAAAGACCGAAATCTCATTTTTGGAAGAAAGTGGACTTACTCAGTTTTACCAACCAGTCAATGACATCCACACTCTACTTGCGATCAACTTTGCTCGATTAATTACTCAGCATGTAACATTCGACGTACTATACACAATTGATATTCGTTTCACAAGCACTTCTAGAATATTCCAGGACCTATGACTTAGTTTTGATCTACCACCATATTCCCGAAATATGGTAGAAGTATTCGCAAAGTGTTCACCTGCTTGGAGCGATATGTTTTACCCAAGTGAAGCCTAAATCGCTACGCCTGTCTCTTCCAACTCATCGTGCGAAAATCGCGTCTGCTTTGGGCCCTTTTACCCCGGACTTGCCGTGTTGCGCAACTGCTTCGCCCTCGGAGCTTTCCCGATTCACAGTGGCAGGCTCAGGGGAGGAAGGCAGAGCGCGAGCGTGTGGCTTTTAATTAATGGCGCCTGGAAATAAACGTGTCGCAAGGCCGATTTACGGGCCGGCAGGCCGTTGTAGCGTGCACCGGGATTTATGGTAGCGCTACGCCGTTTCCTGATGATATTTAATACCGTTCCGGGAGAAGAGAGGCCCCGACGAGCGCTTTACAGGCGTCCTTTCGTACCGTTGCTGCGCCGGGCGACATCCTCGTCGACCTTTCCTTTACGTGCGAACGGACGATAACGCGGCAACGGTATCGCGGGTGGACGCGGTATAGTAGTGTAGGTAGTGGGCGGAGGAAATGTAGCGGGGTACAGTTGGCGCGAGAGCTTCAAGAGGCTCGTGAATTCGGGAATCGAGTGCTGGTGTCAATTTAGACAGAAATATGGTGAGATTGCCGATCGCGGGTGGCAAAAAATTTCCTTTGTTTACGCTGAGGATACGAAAGAATTGCTAATGCCGACTCACCACTCGATAGATGTCACAGAAACTCAAAAAAATAAGATAGTTAAAAGCAAAAAATATTTTTACTTAATCTCCTCAACGCGATTTCACGGAGTTTATTGAATTAAAGGGAAGATGGGGAATTGAATTAGGATGAAGTGATATTTTTCGGAGGTAAAAGATAGAGGGTGCGTTTTATTCCACACACGCAGGTTGAAAATGCTGATGAAAATGCTGAACTACTCGTGTGGAAAAATGCTGAATTGGTCTCTAGTCGACTGACAGCGAGGATTATTGCCGTCTTCGACCCTTACTGCTTTTACGAATTCGCAATATCCGCGTTATCAACGACCCTTCGTACAACCCTGAATGAGATTCATCGCCCCATTTCCTCGTATTTCTTTCCAGCCACATGTCTCGTCGCTGGAAACACGTTTATGCTTGACACCCCGCTGATTTTACGACACCGCCATATTTTTCCCATCAAGCGTAGTGGAAACAGGCACAGGTGGTGTGTAAGGCGATATCGTTAACCATTTTTCACCCTACACAAACAGCCTGTCTGTTTTCTAAATATCGAGGAAGTGCCTATATTTCTTCTAACGTGTTGATAGGTTGCCAGTACACGAGGGTACTGTTTGATCGCAACGTTTCTGTTTACATCACACTGAATATCGACCTGTGCTCCATTGTTGACACAGAAGCAAGACTGACTAATGAGAGGGTCCTGTCCTTGTTCGTGACAACGCTCCGCGACATTCTCGCGTTGTTCATTCTAAAAACTGAATGACCTCGAATATGAAATATTCTCGTGTTCGCCATACCCGTCGCATTTATCTTTTGCCAGCTGTCACTGGACGAGTTTCGTCCTTCTCCGTGACAGTACACAGCTATATTATTCTTCTTAAAATATGCAAATATCACTATAAATCGCATTTTTCTCTGGAACGTCGAAATCAACTGCATTCGTTACTGTTTATTATTTCGCCAATTCACTGAATACAGATTACTTTTCTCATATTACTAAGGAACAGCAGAAAACGTCTGTCTAAAATGCTTAGAACCCAAATCTAGGGGACCAAAAATTTAACACTCTTCGCGCAAGATACTCATACTTTTCCTTTTAGCACCCTGCGACACAAAGAGAACCTCCCAACAAAACATACCCCAGAAACTAAAAAGGAATCTCTCGAAACATCAGAAATTTCCAAAAAAGATTGCTTTCGAATCTCCTACCTTAGGCAGCCGAAGAGTAATCCCAAAGGGCGCGGAAACTCCAGAAGTACCTCCCACACACTGGCCACTGAAAGTTCTCCGTTTTACCACGCCGCTTGCGAATACACTCTGTCACGACTCCGTATCGTTCCAACCGCGGTGATTCCACAGACTGCTTCACCAAAGAGGGCCTCACGGGGCCCTGCACCAGTCAGCGACGACCGAATGCCGCGGAATCCACGGGGACACTCACTGTTCCACTGGATCAGATTAACGTTTCGCCAGCTCCCACGGAAACACCACTATCAATCGCGATCGCGACGTGCCAGGTGCCGCGATCTTGTCATCTCGCGAGACGTACGTTCGCGCACGGTGCACCTCGCAGGCCCGAGTGGAAGGCCCGGTCGGGGCCAGGGGACATGATCCGCGCGCTGCGCGACGTCGCCCGACGAGATGGGCCCACGGGGAAACGGAGCACGGCCGCGGTGGACGACCTCCTTCGAGGAACTGACCTACGACGAATCGTTCACCTCCGTGCGCTTCATTCAGCAGCAGCCAGCTGAATGGGCCCGACGCTGGCTCGCGTACGAAAAATGCCACGAAACGGCGCCACTCGGCTAGGGGGGCACGAGGCGTAACAGTGCCACTTCACTTTCCTCGAGTATCTTCGGACCGAGCACCCTTTGTTCTACGGAATCCTCGGTACATACGCGATTGGTTGCGTGGCTCAGGGGCCTAACGAACCGTGCTCCGGACGATCGAACTCGCGCATGTTGTCCGTCGGTTTTAGGCTCTAGCTGATTGTAACGCGTTATATGACGGTGACGAGGGTGTTCGGTTTTTAGTGAACAGCGTCGGTCGTGGAGCACAAGCGCGACGCGCGAACACGTGCCCCGGGTGAGTTGGTCGGTGGTAGCGAGTGCCCTGCGAGAGGAGTCACGGACGCGCAGCGAGACGCTCGATCGGATCGTAACTGCGGCCACGACGGCAATGCCCCCGCGACGAACGCTTAAGCGCCGCTGACGCGCTCCGAACCCTCCTGGGCTCCTTCCCCACTACCGCGCCGCTATCCCCACCAGCCGCCACTTTTCCGACGGCTCCGCTCGACGCACATCGGTTCTCCCTCGACTCTCAGCCACTAGCAGCTCAACCCCCCGGCCACGCATCTGCACGGCGCTGGGAAAAGTGTTTTGCGAAGGCAAAGTTTAACCTTTTCCTGGGCGAGCGTGTGATGGGTGAGCGGGGGTAATGTGGGTGATTGTGGATCGAATGCGGGAGTTGGTGAGGATGATGTATGGTGGGTGTGGGATGAAGAATGGATGAGGAGTGATTGTTTAGGGGTTGCGTTAGGATTTCAGTGTCTTCTTGGGGTACAGGAATGGGTTTTTGGTGGGGCATATTTGGCGCTGCTCTAACAGGAGGCGCCACCGTCGGGTGGGCCCAGGAGAGGAAAGACACCGCGGTAGTTCGGGGTCCGTGACGCGGAACATTACGTCGCGGTAATTTTTGTTACTCATGTAATAGTTTTTCCCTCCCCTAACCACTAAGGGACCTAACAGTTTGCAGTGGGGCAAAAGAACATGGCACCCCCCAAAGAAAAAGGAAAAAGGAGAGTAATGTAACCACAACTGATGTAATTTAAGAGCTTTGTAAAAAGAAAAGAAAACTGGATTTTAAACTGTATTGAATTCGCATTAAAAATATTTTTTATCCAAACAACTCAGCTCCCCCCAAAATTAAATCCTGAGTGCGCCACATTACGTTTTATATTTTTTCTGCTACGTTCTGTTTTCGTTTAGTGGTAACGCTTGTTTCTCTACTCTGTCTTTTCACCTCCTTCTGTCACAAAAGGGGACTTGCCCGCTCATGAGAAAATAAATGAATAAATCAATATGTTGAAACCGAAATAGTTCTTACACACAGAGAATCTTTGAGGGTAGTTGCAAATTGAGGATGTTCCAGCAATCTACCGTTGTTAATAAGGTA
Source organism: Andrena bicolor (assembly GCA_960531205.1). Taxonomy (NCBI): domain Eukaryota; kingdom Metazoa; phylum Arthropoda; class Insecta; order Hymenoptera; family Andrenidae; genus Andrena; species Andrena bicolor. Next base: position 25,864,850 of record OY482667.1, read on the forward strand.
CCAAGGGTTAGACCTAAGAAGACGGAGAGTTTTTAATAATATCGAAAGTGTGGGAGTTCGGCGCTCCAGGACCAGGAGCTACGGAATGAAAAATCACCGTCTGCCCCACGTCGGGGGTAGTAACCTCCACTCACCCCGCGCAAGCGGAATTTCAGACGCTCTACGAGCCCAGCCCTGCTCTTCTGCTACGTAGAGGATACCACCAGGCTTTCGAGATTCCCCGTACCAACTATGCGCGGATAATGGACCTCGAAACTCTCCATTATTCGGCGGATTGCCACCCTTCGCGAGCAATAGGAGACAATGCACGTTGTCACCTAAACATGTCGGTGGTTTGTACAAGTAAAATTGAATCGTATAATATAGTACAGAGGAGCTGCTAAACTTAGCACTTAGTAGCAATTAATAGCATAAAGCCTGAACAAATTTTAGTAACATATGATATTCTGTATCTCATTTTTTTGGAACTTCCCCTAAAATTATTTTCCCAGTCATAACCCAGAGGAAACTCTAATTGAGGAGTTGAAATGGTAAACGATGTAAGTGCCAAAAAAAATAAACAATAATGTTTTAGTGGAAAAGGATGAATTTCGTGCAGATTATGGTGGCAAAACATATAAATGCTAGAATAATTTATTTAAACTGTTAGGGCTATCGCATATTCAGCTAAAATCGTACGTTTTGACTACTTTTGAACTTTGAAACTTTTGAAGTTTTAACTACTGGCATTTGCATTATTTATCATTTAAATTCCTCAATTATAACAGTAATAAGAGTTAGAATACTTTCCCAGAATAATTTTGAGCCCTATATTCAGTCAAAATTGAGTTAACTACGGTTGCACAATTGTAATTCCCCACTCTAAACAAAACCCAACTACGTACTCCACCCAAAATACTACAACCGTACCTGGAGCACCACGAGAGAAAAGTTACAAGCACTCTATTAGCACCGTCGCCACAATTTCCCCCGTATAACTGTGATGTCATCATCCGACAAAGCTCCCCGCAGAATCATAAAGATCCAAAGCCCCCGAATAACTCGTCCCTCCGTACAGGGAATGCGCCAGGAAAGCCGCTAGGTATCGATCGGGGCTGTAGTGGCGATAAAGTAAGCCTCTTCCTCGATCGGGATCTTTGCGATCCATCGGGCCCATAATGCCCGGGACCGTAGGAGTCAAGGATGAGGGTACGCCGTCGGAGGTCGTTGCAGAAATAATTCACGAGGGCTATTGGCTCGGCGTGGCTGTTGTAAATCCTTCTCCCCGACGATAGATGGAAAATCTCGAGCACCGGGCAATTACGTGGCCCCCCCGAATGGGCCCCTCGCGCGTGCACGGTGCCCTTTGAAGTCCCCGGGCCCCCCCTCGACGCGCTTTTTCGACGCTGGCGAAGGACTTGGTCGCCGCAGACCGCAACACAGAAACAGACACGGTGCTACTTTGTGCTAGGTTGTACCTTGCCTGACCTACCTGCGCCCCGACACACGGCACGAACATGGAAAAATATGTAAATATCGGGGGTCTCATCCATTATCCAACACGAACAGAGAAACGGGAGGAAGAAGGGATCTCGCTGGGTCGTACGCGCTCGCTCGCCCGCTCGCTCGTGCACGTGATTCCAGACCGGAAGGTACAACGACCTACACCCGTGCATCGATGCTCCCTGCTGCTTTAGCAACGCGTCGGGTATCGATTTCGATAGGACTGAGATTTCTTCGTGAAACGATACTTCTGTTGGTGCAGCAGGGTTAAGCGTGTCGCGGTGAAACCACGAGCTTTGCGATTTTGTCAACCTACCCTTTAGAGTTGACTTAGTTAAGGTGGATGAGCTGGTTGCTAGGAAATCGAGGAATGAGAATGTATCGCAAATGAAACTCGGTCGAGGTGGCGCCCTGATCGTAGTGCTCTGAGCATGCGCGTGATGACGCCGTGACGTTGAACCAATCAACGCCAGCGCACAGCCAAGCTCATCTTGGCGTTGATTGGTTTGACGTCACGGCGTCATCACGCGCATGCTCAGAGCACTACGATCAGAGCGCCACCTCGACCGAGTTTCATTTGCGATACATTCTCATTTAAATTGAGTAAGTTCGATCATGTCTGATAATAACATCTGTATATAGGTGATTAGCTATTTTCTTGTTTTTTTTTCCCCAGAGTGTAGGCAGAGTGTAACCTGTGCGATTGGCACATAGGTGGCGCCCCGTTGGTTTCGCTATTTATAGAGTTCGGAAGAAAGTTACATCGGAGAGTCGGTGTTGGGGAAATTGGTAACACGACGGCCCAGTAACGCGTGGATCCCCGAAAATCTTGGGTTCCAGTCCCATCGCCCGAGGCTCATTTTTTTTCGCCTACAAGTGCTACGTGAAAGTTTAAAGATTACCGAGTGGATTACTCCGGGATCGTTGCTCTGCCAACGTTACGCGTGCAAATGGAGAAATTTCGATCATTTAACGAGCGAATCGTAAAGTTCTTAACGATTTCCAAGTGAATCGAGTCGCGCCAGGGACAAGAAGGCATAGCTCGTGGTTACCGATCGTAAATGCGTACGGGTTTTCGAAGGGAGTCGTACGGGGATATTGCCGCGCCACGTAGGTGGGATACCTCGGGGCGGTTACCAGGTGGAATTATAGGGGAGTAACGAGATGGGTGAGTGCTGACTGTAATGACGCTCGTTCGGGGAACTACGCGTTCATCCGTGTCTTTGGAAAGTGCAAGAATAAACAGTTACACGATAGGGGCGACGTAACACAGCTGCGGGAGATGCCCTTTTCCATTGTGCAACTGCTTTACGTAAGCGTGAAAAACGAGTAATCGCGAAAATACCAAGGAGCTCGCCTTAACTGCATTCGCTGAATTATCCCTTATTCCTTAACCACCGCTAACAAGGTGCCAAACCTTATGGTAAGCGAGCTTTCACAAAGGGTGACTCTGCCGCGGTGGGAACCACTTCAGACTTACATTCAGCATTTACGAATAATAGGAAAAGGTCGGACCATACCGCAATGATCATCCGCGAATGTATCTGATTATTTCAATGAAACCGTATACTGGAGGAGCATCGGCATATTTTCATAATATTTTGTTATATAATATAAAAATTACCGTTTTTACATTTGCTTTAACCCTTTCCAACTTATTGTTAATTTCTTCCCTGGTGTCAAATTGGCACAATGCTAAAAACATCAATATAATCAAAAGATAAATAGTTGACTTTGCAGATTCTTTTATTGAAAATAAAAATGAAACTTCTGTATATTCAGGTATACGATTGCTCATATCGTTCTCAAATAATATAGCGATATGCAGAAAGGTATATTGCATTTTAACATTTATTGCCACGTGCACTTTATATATATTTGCGTTTGTATGAATCATAACATTGCAACTTTCGTGATTATACTACAAGTATCAAAATATATTAATTTTTTAAGTGTTTCTTTGTTTATTACATGTAAAATAACCGCCATGTTACCCCGTACTGCCAATGGTCCCCAGTTTACGGTTCTTTGCAAATGTGTAGAGCAGCAAAATTAAGAAACTTCAGTAGTCCCAGAATACATTTCTCTCCCAGCATAAAAAATCAGTTTCCAATTTTAAACTTCCAAAACCATAAACTCAATTTGCCCCTGGAGGTATCACATTTAAAAACAACGAAGGCAGAATAGTTCCCCTCACTGATACGGTCATCCACCTATTACACAAAGCATTCATAACCCTTTCCCCTCACACAAAAACACCCGTGACCTTCCAATCCCATTTATCCAAAGTGAAACGCCGAGCAGGCCCTTCGCAGGGGCCCGCGAAGGGGTGAGGCCTCTCCCGCGGCACAGCGAATTTAATTTATAATTGAGGGAACCGCGCGCGCGCGCACGTGAGCGGCCGAGATCGCTCGGGGGAAGGAACTGCGCGCCGCGATATTCTAATCGGCGTGACGACGTGATACGCAATTAATCCATCGCGCGTCAGTGTCTCGGCGGCGATAATAATGGATACGTCGGGTCCGCGGGGCCAAACGCTCGGGCAGCAGCGGCGCCGTGGCGCGCATGCGCGCTCAGAGCCCGCCGCGTTCCCTGGATATGATTAATGGCGTTGCTATCAGTGCATGAACGGCGCAAAACGAAGACAAATAGCCGAGTATGGGCCTCTTTAAACGCGCTCGCCGTGGATCCGCGCCTCTGCGCCATCGGAAACGGTCCCAGGAGACGCGAGATTACCGAGTTCCCGTGGCACACAGGCCGAGAGAGTCCCTCCTGGCGATCCAATTAATGAGTACGCGCCGAAAGCCGCGCCTTCCTGCGCGATCGCGTATCCTTTCGCGCCTCTCTCCCCCTCTCTCTCTCTCTCCTTCGTTTCCCATGCAGCCAGCATCGCTGGAAAATTTCATTTCGACGGTGTCCGATTTATGAACCGCGGGGCAAAGGGGTGGGGACGCGGTTGTTTCGTCGATGACGATAGGTAACGTGAGAAAGAGAGAGTCGTGGGCTACGTGGCCCGTGTATCTGGTAATTGAGTCACCTTCTGGGTCAAGCCGCGATTAAGCGTGAATTCTGCGGCAATCGAGGAGATACGATCCAGCTGCGAACGGGGGGAATTGTTTTGTCCGTTTCCGTGCGCTGGGATGGACACGAGAGATCGGAACAATAAGAAGCGCGCGAGGCTGACGCGCCTGGGAACCGACCGACGATGAGGGAAGTAAAAGGATTGGAATCGAGGCTGCTCCTGTTGCTACTGTTCCTTTGGCGTGGTGCTTCTGTTTCTTTCAGCTTTAGGCGATTGTGGATGGTTCGGGGATGGTGGGGCTTCTTTTTCGGCAGTTTTTGAGTGCTGAGTGCTGTGTGATTGCTCCGTTTGGGTCAGCCGTTAGGGAATTCTGTGTTGTATTCTTCGGCTGATTTCTTCTGAATGACTTGACGCTCAAGCAATTTGGTATTATTTTTTACCCTATTTTTTACCAATCGGTCACGTGAGAAGTTAAACGAAATTCATGTAAAGTCAATAGTTTAGCGTCTGATACATAAATGGCATTGGTTTAAATTATCAATTATTATTAGTAAGAAGAAGATGGTGTATTGTTTTAAATTTAAGAATTAATAACCAAGTCGATGGCCGAGCAATGGCAACATAAGACTTGGGGATATCCAATGAAGAAACATAATATTTTTTACAAATTTGTGAAGTAGATATAAATGTAATTTTTATACAGCATAAAGAAACAGTCGGGAACCATTTTTTACATATAAAATCCCAAATTTCACAGAAAGTGGACATCTAATATTTGTGGACTAAGCTTTAGAACCTAATTATTTATTCAAAGCGACCAACTTTACCGTAAAAAAAATGTGTCGCAATAAATTGTTGTACGTAAATTTCGTGTATTCAAATTGTTTTCTGAATGCTAATTATTTCTTACATAATTGTTAAGAAGATTCTATATGCCTTTCCTTGAGTATTTATTTTTCGATTAACCTATATTCGGCAAAAATAAATGTCCAGCAATATATTACCCTTAAGAGAAATCGTGGTACTCACATCGTTCCAGAAACTTCCCTTACCGTCCAAGATCCTTTCACCGACCAAATACTACGCTTGCAAGCGAACACACCGCGCGCGACGTATTTGCGAAACGTTACCCTCCGTAACATTTCCTGTCTGCCGATAAACCTGTATCTCCGTAGATTAAGAGATACAGGCGACAGAAAGCATGTAGAAATCAGAAAATTCGTACCGTCGGAAGCCTACTTGCTCCTTTCTAAACACACTGCTCACTTCTGAATACATCTGCACGGTCCAAAGTTCACCCTTGCGTTACAACATTGCGCCTTTTACGTCAATCACCGCGCGGAATGAATGACAACGAAACACGTGCCAGCCGACAAACTACACACAAAGAATTTACCCAACCCAATTTGCGATACTACTCCTTCCACATACTTCCCAATCGTCCCCACGTATCAAAGCAAAAAAAAAAAATAAAACAGAGAACGCGAATTCCTGCACGCAAGCCTCCATTTACGCCGAGCCGCGATTTAATTAAAAAAAAAAAAGGCAACTCCGTTATTCGCATCGCGGCTGTTCCAAAGGATCATAGCGTCGTTTCCCAGGATTGTTGGCCCGCAACCGGAAGGCGAACTTCCCCGTCAAAATTTCCAGCCGGAACAATATTCTCGGCGCGGCGCGAGATAAAAATCGCGGCTGTAATCGCGGCCGCGGCATCGGAACACCGCGGGGCAGAGTTCTTCCAGGTGGACTGGCCGTGCAGCTCGAAAATTCGTACGGAGCGGCCCGCGCTCGTTTAGGTAACGCCCACGCGCGCCCAAGTTGCATTCGCGAGCGCGAAAAGTTTCTGCGAACTCTGGGAACCGAGGGAACTTCGAGCCTTCGAAATGCGCGGCGCCTTTCTATCTCGGCCCACCCCCGACTCGTTTCACCCTTGGGCGACAGGAGCGAACGGGGGGTTGTGATCGACGACTGCAGACTTTTAATTACTCCGACGGGGGCGCAGGTCCCGCCACGTGGAAGCGAGAGATAAGCCTTCGCGGAAATGGAACGAGCCCGACGTTCCGGGCGCGAAGTTACGCCGCAAATTATGCAATTAAAAGTACGGAACGGATGCAGGTCTTCGCCGGTGTCTTCCAGACTAACGACCTTCCTGTAGTCGATATCGACGGGCGCTGCGCCTTGGGAGACCGTTCGCGTGCCGATTTCTGGATGCTCGTGTGGGTGCTGAGGATTTCCGAGGGTGAATGGGAGAGACGACCTGCCGGTGGGAAGTTCAGTGAACTTGGCAATTCTGCAGGGGGACATTCTTCTGCGAGGACGACTGTGCGATCGTGGAATGAGGTGAGCGGAAATTGGAGCGTGCTTGGGAAGGACAGATGGAGGGTATGGTGTTAGTAGTGTGGATGGATCAGGTGGAGATTGTAGAATTAATAATGGTAATGAATTGTGAATGATGCTTTAAGTGTAACGTCGATGCACCCGTATTTGGCGAATTTGTAACTATATTTGTAACTCGATTTCGTTTAAAGAAATAAGAAATGTTCTGAATTCTCAACAATCTTTTTATGTGGAATTTTTTTATTTTGAGTGGTCATAAATTGAATGTTAGCTAATACTAATGATCAAAAATCAAAATTTGAAAACACTTTTTCGATGGTACCGCAATTTCCTCTAAATTCTCCATAAATTGAATAACTTCCAAACATCAAGATCCAAAATCTAATAATACATTTCCATTTCTTCTTGTATCATCAACGATATCCATTTCTCAACCAACGAAAAAAACTTTATTCAAATAATACTTTCGAAGACCAAATAAAAGTTAGAAAAATTATTCGTCACGCGTGGAATAAATTTAACCCGAATTATTCAATCCCCGAAAGCAAATGAAGTTAAAGCAACTTTTTCTCGATCCGTCACTTAAATAATTTTTTATCTAAATGCCCAACTGCTTCGCCAAAAATCTACCACAAAGTTAACCAGAATTAGAACGCAACTCCTGGCACGCGGGAATTAAACGTTGCACGCGACGAGCCCGAGAAAGAAAAGCTGCCCTTTCAGCAATAGATCAGCGATTAATCTGGACAAGCCGAAGACAAACTCGCCGCGATAAGTGGGGAATAGGGAACCTGCTCGATTATTCGGGAAGAACAGTTTCCCTATCTCTACTACAAGGATTTCTGTTCGCGTGTCTAGATAATCGAGAGGCAGTGAATCAAGGGGCCCCGTTGCAATCGAGAATCCGACTGCTCCGTGTAACAAGCTTGCCACGAATCCCGTAATAAAATCCCGGTGAAAATTCTAGCCAAGGCTTTCCCCGGCGCTCGTTATCGCTGCTAATTTGTCAGAAAACGGCCTCGAATAATTCAAACGCGCCGGCGAAATATCGCGCGCCACGGATAACCGAGGCACAATAAAATAATGATGCAATATTTCTTCCCACGGGCAGCGAAGTTCAAGAATCGCGCACGACTGCCTCGAACTTCCGACAAATCTTCGCCCGATGCCTCGGAACGCGTAATTATTTCTCGCATGCCGGCCGCACACACGGCCGCGTATATTGCGTGAGAGTAATGAGCCGCGGTATTGTCTGAACGGATCGAATTGGTTCGCACCGCGTTTAACGGAAAGTATTACATCATTATGTAAATACGCCGTATCGATGCACGGAATACCGCTTCAGGTGCACCGTCCGGGAATTACCGTCGGCTTCGTTAACATCGTTTTCATTAATATTCATTCTTACCCGCCGCGGCTCGTCCACTGAATATTAAGCGCGATTCATAGGATCGCATTGTGCCCCCGTGTCATTAAGGCCCTCTTGTTCGAGTTTTCGGTCAAATTGTATGGATTGCCAACAATCGATCGCGATTGTGTGTTGAAATAGTGATTAATAAATGTTAATATCTCTGTGCCTGATCTGTCTTTGTCGCCGATGATCAAGCTGGAGATGAAAGGGATACAAATTCTGAGATAATCAGCATTTCAAATTTTCAAATTCCACGCACATACGTATATATGATAGAGCAGTGTTTCCCAACTTCTTTTGAGTCACGATCCCCTTTTATAATATTCAAATAATACCTCTCCTATATAAGGGAAGGTAAATTTAATAAGGTAAAGAAAACATAATAAAAATAGGTATTTCAGAATATAATTACAACTTACTAATATTTAAAAAAAAACGTGTCGACCCCCCGGAAAACACTTCGGGACGTACAAGTTGAGAATCTCTGTGATAAAGGTACAGGAGTGTTGATTAAACAAGGGATAAAACATTTTTACCATAAATTATTTTGTTTTTTTAGTCTTCTTTTTAGTTATATATAAATAACTAACAAGTGAAGTTAAATATAAAGCTTATTTTTTAAAACAAATTTTTTACTATAAATTATTTATGCCTTTTAGTGAAAATATTGTATTGTCATCGGAACTACTTATGTGTGCAAAGTTTCAAGTGACTCAAAATTAACTTACAAGACGTCCCCGTTAAACTAACGAATTCCCAAGTGAAACTAAATAAACGCTTGACAAAAGCGAATACTGTAGATCTATAGAATCACTTCTTCCTCGCATAAAATCCCTCAAAACCGTACAACATCCTCTCTAAATCACTTCTACGGTATAACGAACATAAAGAGACTCACGCCAGAGGATTAACTGGTTCACCGTGGGCATTTCTTGTACAAAATCTCGTAGCCGTCGCGTTATCCAAGCAGATAGTCGGTAAACGACAGAACCCTCGCCTGCCATCGGTTGGAAACAAAATTACATAAGCACAAGGATGCTTCCCTGCCCGTGGCTCCGTTGCAAGACAGAGATAACATCCTCGGCGGTAATTGCGCGTAACAACCGGCGGATACACATCGATCCACGTCGAAACAAGGTTGCCGGAAGACCTCGTCGATCAATAGGTAAATAGGTTAATCGTAGCGCCGTTCGTGCTGAATGGAGGTTCGAGCTGGCTCCGAGCAGCAGCGCGCGCGATTCTTCGCTGCCGATTCGACGGAAATCGCACGCTCGATAGACCCGAAACGGCGACCTCGACCCGGCTGCACGCAACACGCGCGCGTGCATTGTGCCAGCGGCCGTCCAGGTGACTGTGCAAACGCGCCTTAATTGCCGCGCGCACAATGCGGGAATCGAGCCCCTGAATGGAGTGAAATCGATAAGAAGTTTACCGCGGTAAATGGACAGAGAGATCGGGAGTCAATGAGCCGGAGTAAACAGTTGGGGGATTGCATATGGCGGGATAAGTGCGGGTGGTCTTGATTGTATATACTTTTGAATAGTGGTGGAGAACTATCGATGGTACTTACGATAGTTAGCGATGGTTCTCACTATCGAAATTTGTAATAATATTACAAATTAAATTTGGGATTCTGAATTTCAACTGTTATTATTTTTTAATCGACTAACCTACGATTTTCAATACCGATAATCATCGATAGTGAAAATAAGCCATCTATAGTTATCGATAGTGAGAACCATCGATAACTATCGTAAGTACCATCGATAGTTCTCCACCACTACTTTTGAATGGCGATCACGGATTTGCTGTATGGAAGTTCATCGGAGAACAGGGGAGAGATATTAGGATGGTGGAAAAGTTAATTCGCTTCGTTGAACGAAAATCTTTATGAAAAGTAGAAATATATCAGATGGTTTTCTAATTAGAGTACTATTTATGACGTTTTATCAATTTTCTGGTAAAAGTATAAGAAGGTGTAGTAACAAGAGACACTTCCGTACACCTAGCAGCACCTAACAGTCAGCGAGCGAACTTTTGTACCGACCTAAGAGTTTATTTTATGGCGTTGTTTTGTTTCGTGGAGAAAGACATAGGAAAAGAAATGACTGATGTAAATACAGAAATGGGAAGAGTGGAGGGAGAAATTAAAGTTCACAGTATTTATAAATAAATATAGCCGACGGAAGTGGATTATGGTAACGAGGGACTTTGAACTTGGGTTCCCAGAATTGCGATGGACTTTAAGCATTCTATAGAAATTTGAACGACAAAACTGTTTATGAATGGAGCTACGGACTAAAAAGTTTATAGTTAACAGATGTTAGAGAAGTAGTGAGAACATGGATTTGAATGGAGCTGTATAGTTTCAAAGAGCGAGAGGTTTCATTCACCGTTTAATTTCTCGCAACGATACTCGTGGAAGCATGAGAATCGCTAAGAATTACCGAGCATTTACTTATATCAGCGCTTGCAATCTCCTCTCGTCATACATGTTTGTCTCTCTTTCATAAAAGCGTTATGAATCGAATGCTATGTAATTCATTCCGGCGCGTTGAATGAATGAGAATATCAGGGAAAAGCAGTGTGCATCACAACTACTGAAACTATGAATATGAGAGCAGCAAAACATCTACAGATAATCATGCAAGAAGGAAGCATGAATGGAAAAATAATAATAATACTCTAAAACGCATGCAATGATAAACAAACTCTAATGCAAATGCGGGGGAGATAAAAATAATACAATTTATTGCCTGAAAACTACAAAGGACCATCGCCAGCCTTGAACACAATAAACTACCAACAAAGGATTTTTTCTGTTTGCAAAAAATTCACAACCCCCGTAAGGGTTATCAAAAATTGCCGTAGCCGATGATTTTTCACATCGTCTTGGCGGGGTATTGGTAAAAGTTTTCAACTAGCAATAATCGCACCTCAGTAGAACCTCATCGGTTACGATATCGCCACTGCGCAAAGCTAACAAGTCAGCCCGCGGTCGAGGCAGATATAACGTTTCCTGAACACTTTTACGCGCGAGAAACTTTGTGAACCGAGTCGCCATCTAGGAACGGTCGAACGAAGCTCCGCACTTCACCCCACGCGCGCCGTAATTCGCCCAACTTCTTACAGTTTACCTCATATTGACGAACTAAACATGTGAATCTGCAAATATTATCAACAATTTACTGATAACTCGTTGCACAAACTGCTCTCTGGTGTTTTTATCATAAATAAAACAACTGACGGATACAATTGTCTTTTTTCATTCGTATCTTTTATTTTACTCACTTTTGCTTAGGTACTTTTGCTCGCTTTTGTTGGATTTTTTTAGTAGTGCAAGGCTAGTTGCTATTTATTTACCAAAAGCTTCACTTGCCGAGGACGAACACGTTATATTAAATGCATGTTATAGACTATTCTGGAAAATCGTTTCATTTTCTGAGAAGAGCCTATAGCGACAAATGTTTAGCGAATTCCAAGGGAGCAAAGAACCGTGCACATCTAAATTGCACCCTCGAGAGGCTGCACTTATCCACCGTACGCAGAAATAAAAATTAATTTATGGACATCCGTAGCGCGAGCGAAGTGGAAAGTAAATGAATGCTTCCCGCTGCCCTCCTGCAATTATTCTACCGCGCATGGTAGTGAGATTTATTGTGGGTTTTTATAAGTATAATGGCGCACGCATTACCCTTTCATCAAGGAGGCACGTTCGAACGAGCCTGTAAACACGAATGGCACACGTGTTCGATCGTGCTGAAAGTTTCTCTTAAATGGCCAGAAAAGGAGCATTGCCACCCAAGCTCCTTTCAATTTTAAGGTTTCATCTATTTATAGAAGAATCTCCCTTGAAGAGACGTGCCACAATCTAGAATATATATATATTTAATTGCTTTAATTTAAATGATATTCGACAATATAAGTTAAGTATATCTACTTATAGTTCTGACACACCCTGTAGAATTCCCACGATTTTTGCCACACGAAAAACTACTAAATTCTCATTCCAACGCAAAGTCCTCAGGCTTGGGAAAAAGTAATTATCTGCAATACGATGTTATCTTGTCACGGGCAAAATTTCTACCGCGAAAATGCTTCCTAGCGCGCGCGATACACTTTCTCCCGCGACTTTGCGTTTTCATACGCCCACAACTGGGTCGTTCGCTCTTGATCGCGATACTATCAACTTCTGCGTGATTGCAAGTTTTTCAGCGACTTTGCAGAGTCCATTTTAATTGCCCAAGGACATAAAAAGGAATACAAAGTCTGATTGCAACGTGTTCGTTTAATTACACACCTGTAGCATTGGAATCATAAATACAAACATTAAGAATGATCCAGTGGTAATGTATTCGAATTCTTAATGAAATATCATCGTGATTAAACGGGTAAAATATTTTACATTTGCATCAATATACAGGGCCTTTCAAAAAGAATCCACCCAGGTTCTTGGATCTTGAACCATGTTGAACTATTATACTTTAGATCTGTGCAGAGTTGGTCATTAACTGAATAAAAAGTTATTTAAATAACAGATCGAATCTTTAACTTTAGATTATGTGACGAAGAGTATTTAACCCCGGTTAACTTTATTCGACACATGACGAATAATTCTTTTAACTTTTATTCGTTATTCGAAATTTTTATTTAAATAATGACTGCAGTGCAAGAAATTATAACGTTGGAGAGCTTCGGATTTGTTTTGGTGCAACCTGTATATTTTTAAGTGTTCAATAACCAAAGTCATATTCACCTAGAATACCGATGTTCCTCTTCAAAGGCCCTGTATTATTCGAAGAGATTGGAAATAGGACAAAAGCTGAGGACAATGGCTGAAAATGTGCAAGCGTGCGAATTGGTGGCGCATCATTACTGCTCGCCGTCATTAGGATGCGACGTGCGCGCATGCGCGAGATGCATCCGCGATACTCAATCTACTTGACAATCAATCACCAAGGCGAACTACCGCGCGCTTTCACCGTGAACACAGCGAGCCCGTACGTGCTCCGTTTTCGTATGGCTGTCATCAATATCGCGGCAACCGCGGCTCGACAGATCGATTACCGTCGGTAATTATTTAATTTCCTAGCGATTGCGGGCCGCTGATCCATTTACCATCCAAGTATGCGCCACGGTTCCTTGGCACCTGCGATCTCGCCTATCGACTTCCCCCCCACGCGCTGATCAACGAGCGCCACGCTAATGAATAGCGGGCAGAGCAGGACGCTCTTATTGTCGAGGGATTCAATTACGTTATCCGCGTGGAAGCGTAGCGATGATGAGTTGCGTCTGGGTTGGCGAGTACGCGTGATAACGAGGGGAGGGGAGGATCTATGAAGAGTGTTGCTGAAAGAAGTCGAATTGCGAAGCGTGGAGACCTTCAAATCGGGTAAAATTAAATTTAATGTGCAGACTTTGATGTGATTCACCTTTGATTTGAGATATTCAGAACTGATGCTTGTGGGTCATGAGTACGACACGAATAAGCTACTAGGACGCTGAATGTCTGTGACGCTAGATTTATGACACCTTGTATTAATTACTCATTTAAGATAGAGTTCTTCCAAGTAGTGGGGCGGTGATTAGGAGGAGCGCACCACCTTGTAGGCTAAAATAATGGGTGGATTTAAAATTTATTTTCTCAGGTAATTTCGGAATCTTTTTAGGAGATGTTAGGCAACATTTTAACTTTATTTCCATGAATTATTTATTACTTAAAGTTTTAAAATGACGGAGTTATACTACATTGTCTAACGCCATGTCTGACAGGACCTTGTGAGCTGGCACGCAGGATCAAAAGCGATAGCAACATAAAAAATAAAAAATTCTTATGCCAACTTTAAGAAAAACAGATTTTCCTCTATGTAGCTTGCGATTTTTTAATAATTTTAGAAAATAAGGAAATGGTGACTTTGTGAAGACAGGGTGGCCCAAGAAATCGCCCCTTTTTGGTCCCACGATTTTCGAACTGAATTTCATGCCAAACGATACCTTATGATAAGACAGCAATCACACGAAATTTTCAGGTTGAGGTGAGAATTAGTTTCTGAGATATGGGGGGTCAAAGAAGTGAAAATTCGTCAGCCCATACGCTTTGATGTACTGACTTTCATGTAAAAATTCCTCATTTTTGGGTCAATGTTTCTTTTTTCTTCAATCAAACAGGTGGGCTTTGGAAGCTTATAAAAATTGAACCATTATTATTCCTTCATCCATTTGAAAGTACAAGTACTTCAGAAGCTTTCTGACACTATTTCTTAAAGCTCCGTTATGAAGCACTGTCAATACCACGCCGTAATAGCCGTAAACCAAGTGCAGGTGAAATCTCTTCTCGAGGAGCAAAAATCGGAGGATCGCAAGGCAACGAGCGGCAACTTACATATCATACCCGGTGCATAATAGCAATTATTGCCGGGACACGGGGTCCCAGAGGCTAACGATGAGAGATTCCACGCGGTTTCGCGGTATTAGCGCTTACCGGCAATACCGTAAATTCCAGCTGGCGCGTGTAACATGAGCGCGCCTCGAGTGCATAGACAAAGCCAGCAGGCCTCTCTAGCGCGCTTAATAAGACTACGCGTTTAAGAAACAGGAATATGCGTTTTGAGCCGCGGCAGGATCGTGGGCTACTAACGCGCGACACGCTACAAGCAGACGCGTGAGAGCCAGTAGGAGCTTCTCACTCCCACGACTTGTGGTACAGCTTCGAACCCTCGAATTCCGATGGCCAGCGTTATTCAAGTGCGGCAGCTGAATCGTCAGCTAAATTAATTTAGATTTCAATTTTCCAGGCGAATTTCACGCCTCCCAGCTGGGAAAACGGTTCCAAGGATCCTTCTGAACGGGAAGTCGCGGCTTATGTAGGATTGCAAGGAGTTATTAGGCGACGATTATATTGGTGTTCCGTGCTGGAGTTTAAAACGCGAGCGTTAACAGCGAGGAGGAAAAGCCTGGGGGCTGCAAGCGCGCGAAAGGATGCCTCCCCCAGCGTGAAAGCGGCGGCTTTTCAGCGGGCAATAGACTGGACAACGGAAACCTACTCATTGCCAGTGGAAGAATCTGTACCGCTGTATGATTGCTTTCTCAGCCACCGCCGGCTACCGTTTGACTCGAGAATTTACGAAGACCACTTTCTCCGTTCCGCGACGTTATCCTGCGTAACTTGCAGCTCTGGAAAAGCTGTCCTTCCTGCAGGAAATGATGTTAGCAAAATGAGCTACAGTCGCGGCGCAACTTTTGAATCATAGAAATCTACGGCTTCGCCATTTGCTTGTAGATCAATATTCAGGGAGGGAGCTAAAGGTAAGTAGCCTCCTTTGCTAGCTAAAATTGAATCCTCGCTATATGTACGGTCTTAGAGCGAACAAAGTATCCAAACGCGTCGAGAAATCTGGACGATGTGAAGGAGGAAAGCAGAAGGATGGTTTCCGAGGTGAAAGGCTGAGGAAGCCGAGCTCCAATTAAATTGTACCTCCTTTAATAGGACCGCTGTTACGGATACCTAGCGGGCTGGTTGTTTAAGGCAGAATGCAGCTCTTGCCCGCGACCACGGGGATCGCGGGCACAGCTTCCCGCATAGGGCAACAGCGAACAAGCTTATGAAGTAGCGCCAGTTTTTGCAGCCGCCGCGACGTTATAGGGGACTAATTTATTAACTACCTGGGCGAGCATCGCGGAACCGTTTCATCGGCAACCGCGGCTTTCGCCGCGCAAGAAACGCGCGCAATCTTCCGTCCAATCTTCGTGAAATGCAAGCAGTCCGATTCCCTGGGTTTCTTCGCGCCACTTTCTTGCCCCGCGAGGCCAGCACCCTCGCTCTGGCGAGGGCCAAGGTTGGACTTGCTTCTGCGCGGGGAATATAGATAAGCTGCTTCGATTTTGGCGGAGGATTTACCAAAAACTTGATTATGTCTAAGGAGCCTGCGGATGGGAGCTGGGTTTGTGATAGGAAAGTGACTCCTCTGCAATTTTTGAGATTGTATATTGGACTCTTTTAAACCTCGAATTAAATTATTTAACTTGTAATCTCGAATTAAACCTCCAATTAATTCATCATGATTTCATCACAGGAGATGAGCATTGGTAGTTCAAACTTCTGTAGAGAGAAGAATTCTAGGCGTTCAACTAGGACTTGGTGGACTTTGCGTGCTTAACCGCAACCCTTCAACAATTTAATTCTTTAAGTTTCTTTTACTGTGTCAATTTCATTACATTAGGTACACCACTACAGGGGATAAATCCACTGACACGTTAAAGTAAGTCTGAGGAGTCTGCCTAAAATATAAGCAGGTGCCTGCATACCCCACGAACTGCATGCAGCGGGTTTCCTGTGCGCCACGGGGGAAGAAGCGTCCGCGGAGGAAGGGGCTGGCGAAGGGGAAGAAGACGAAGGTGGCCAGACGGAAAGGAGCGGATTTCCGCGGTCGCCCGGTCGGCAGGCACGCGGTACGATGACAAGCCGCGCGACGGTGTATCTTATCGCGATCTACCATCGCGGGAACGCGCGCGTAGTTAAGCGTTTTACGTTGGCGGGGCTGTCCCCGTGGCGCGTTACCAGTTTCCCCGTGTCCCCTAACCTGCTATTAGAAATTGGTCGCAGTTGTTTCGCGCAACAGGGCCCCGGTGGCCGTGGTCTCGAGCAAAATCGGCCCCCTCGGTTTCTTCGCTTACGTAAACAAAACGAAAATTTCCACACCGGCGACGCACGGTTTCCTTACTTTCCTATTCATTACGTAAAGGGGCGAGTGTGGCCGCGCCATCGGAAAATAACACTTGCTTCATTTATCTTGCTGCCCCCCTCGCGGATACAGGAAGAGAGAAAGGCTCCTCGCCAGCCAAGATTGAATCTTCCGCGAACAATGAGCCGCCGTGATACGCGTAAGCGATGCTGCCTGAGATAGGGCTTTATGCTTGGGCGAGAAAAATTGGAAAATAATCGCCCGCCGCGGAGAAAGAAGCTCCACTTTTCTGCGTCGAGTGCGCCCGGTGATCGGGGACGTAAGTCGTTAAAGCGGCGATCTTAGGAAGATGATGTAAACGAAGGGTGCGCGAGTGTCTGCATAATAGCAGTGGCGGATTTAACGGTCGGCTGACGAGCAGTTGCCGCTTGGGCCCCTACCCAGAAGGCCCCCCAAGGCCCCATCTAAAAAATATAATTATAACTTTATCGAAACTATATTTCTTTCTGTACTACTACACTTAACTCGTTTTTAGTAAACTACATCTTCATGTTTCCCGAAAAAGTGGGCCCCTCAAGACACTTGCCACCTGGGCCTTTTTCCTTAAATCCGCCACTCAGAGTAATAAAGAATACCTTCTATTAATTTATTAAATTTTCGCTACTTCTAATTATGAACCTTGCACCCTACAGTATGCGTAGGATCCAATTAAGGCCTTTAGTTTCTAAGAAAAGTTAGATTTTAAAATTCAGAAAATTTCTATGGTGCCCTAAGCACGTGCTTATTCTGCTTATTGGTTGATCCAGCACTGAGTGCGGGTTATAATCAACAGAGATTAGTAAAATAGTTAATACTTTCCAACACCATCCCTTTATCCTAACTACTTTAACCAAAACAATTTCGCGACACACAAACGAGTCTCTCGCCCTCGATCCGCAGGATTTCGCAGGCCAGCGGCGGCAGCTTCTCGGGTCGTCCATAAAAATATGGACTGTCGGAGCCGCGCGGGAACTCGCCGCAGACGGTAGCCGCTTCGAAAGCGGGGATGTCTCGTCTCATTGTCCCTGGCATGGAGGTCGATCCTCGTTTGGTAGGTTGGCAGGCCATTCAACAAGTAGGTAGGTAGGTAACGCAAGCAGCCGGGCACGTAACCGATTGGTCGCGGGTTAAGTAGCTGCTGGTAGCCGCCACGCGGATACTGTCTTCTCGATATCGATATATCATGCACGGGAGAGGATCGAGCGTGCTTCGAGCGTGTCTCCCATCGGCGCGCACGCGAAAACTTCCGTGACGATGGGGGCCGGCGCGACGGCCAGCTCGCCGCGGATCGTGTGCGTCGCCTACCATGCGGACCGTGCGTGTTCCGCCGGGGAACGATTTGCGCTGACCCTATTGGACGTCGCTGTAAAATCCAACAACCTCGCGCGCCCGTCCATTAAGACGAATGCTTCGCGCCAAAAGGATTTCTCTCCGGCGAGATTCCGGCACGCTTCTCTCCACCGGGGACCTTCTATGATAATGAAACCGCGTAGCGGAGTCGAGTACAGGATGCTGCTCCCTTGAGAGTTTCGAACTGAAGTCGTCCAGTTCGCTGGTGGAGAAGAATCTACTGTGTGGGATGAGTTTTAATGGGGGAAGAGGGATCGGTTGATTGACGGGTTTTGGAGAATCCTGAGCTGTTCGAGGTATTCAGAGGTTCCTCTTTATGTACTGCGTTGAGTATTCTATATGGATGCTGCCCGTTATAGTAATGTTCAGCTTGGAGACACCCAATTAGGTCTATCAGGATTGGGAATATGCGTCTACGAAGTTCTTCCTGGTGGTCTAGAGTCTAGACTGTCTTCAGTGAACAGCCTTTGAGGCAAGAAGATTCTGGTTCTAGTTGGATCATTGAAGTTAAGCTGCACTGAGCAGGATTAGTATACTATACTGTCGTTAGCTGAGAGATCTAGGAGTTTCTATGAATTTTAGAATCAGTGATTCAGAAACCATGCACTGCAATAATCCTCAGCTAATGATCCTTAGTAATTGATACCTCATCACCGGAACACTCATTCAACGTCCGTCTATCGTCTTTTCCGTGAAATATTATCAAATACTTTAATTCAAAAGACTTTAGACAATTTTAATATTAACTAATTATTGCTGATTTGCTACACAAAGAAAAATTGAATTGTTTTTTAGGTTCTCCCAAGACTCTGTGTTTAAAGTTCACCCTTCACTTTTGCTGTTAAAGAAACTAGACATTTTATTTTAAAAATAAAAAGTTGCAGACAAAAACATTTTGCTATCTGTTTTCCAAAATCCTACTTAGTTTACATATAAATCAGCCCCTGCCAACATCTTACAACCCGAATGCAAACCCAGATCTTTCCTCTTCCACGCGACAGCCCTCCAAATTTATCTATCCAAGTAGTACCTAAGATCCTCCAGGGAGTCCTCAATATTCTAACGATAAGTAACAGTCGCCCACGCGGTTTACCGTTTCCGTAGCAATTGAAAAGTCGATCCCCACGAGACATCGGGGTATCGCTGCGATCGGGTTAATTCAATCAGTTAGAAATTATAGGAGCCCGATGGGAGGGAACGTCGCGATCGGGCCGATAGGGACGCCTGATCCTGTGCTCGCTGGATTAAAAGAAGATCGCCGGATAACCACGGCAGAAATGTATATATCGGTGTGGTTTACACGATGCCTGGGACCTGGGACTCTGTGTACCGAGTCGAAACGCGCAGCCTTCAATCATTGTCAATCAGTTCGGACGAGGCACCGTTACGGTGTCTTCGATGGTCATGGCTTCTCGTCGTCCCGCGCTATCTGGCTACACCTACTACTATTCTTTGGCGGCGCACCAGCCTCACTACGCAGTCCCGTTTTCCACCAGCCTTCGTCCACCTATACACACCCCTCGACTACATGGGACAGCCTCTGTCCCTGGTCCTTGGCCACCTGGCAGCCTTTCGATCACAGCTCCATGCGAGACTGTTCTCGGTGCTTGTGGCTTCTCGTTTCTGGACCTGGGTACTATTGGTACTCGAGTCCAATTCTCGTGGGCTAATGACTTCTTGGGTCGGAAGGTAGTATATTCTGTTGCAAAAGCAGTTGTTTTGCTTGCTTCTTCCTGGCGTATATGGGGATTGGGGAAGTAGGTCATTGGAATACTAATACATAATAGCTTTTGGAAGAGGGAACGAGGAGATAGTAGCAAGTTTCTGAAACATTTTGGGGTAGTTGTAGAATAGTCGAGGGGATAGAGGGTTCACTCCTTAACTTCTCACTGAATTTTAGAAGGACTTGTACAAATTACCTCCGATAATCTTGAGATTGTGCGCAACAGACATAATATTATGGAGGTGGGTTTTAAGGGGTTAGACCACCTTGGTCAAAGCAAGAAATACCGCACCTTTGAGGATTTATTTCTGTTGTCCAAAGTGGTTCAGCAATCTTAAGACACTATTCAATCCCTAGCACACCTCCAACCGGGTTCAGGCAGAGGTGGCGCGCTACAATTCACTCCAAATTGAAATCTACGACCAAACCCCAGAAAAAGTATCAGCCCTAATGGAACGTACCTAAAGATAGACAAGCAGAGGCGCAGTAAGCCTGCTCGGAGCAAGGGGCTGGCCAGGCTAAGCCTAGCAGCGTGTACTTGCCCAAGGAATTATTACTATTACAGTCGCGAGCACGCACGCGCGTAACCTTGTTATCAGTTATGTTGAGACGGCGATTACGGATGCACCGTAAAGCAGGCGGCGATGTAAACATCGCTGGACGTAACAGGCGACCGGAAAATCACGAATCGCATCGAGTCAATGGCAGCGGCTTTAATTGGATTCAACCTGGGTGTAACAGGCTCTATCGAATTACTCGTCCGGCAGGTAATTCACTCGGAGCAGCATTCGACAACCTTCCGATCGAACGGCCGTATTTAACGGCGGATAATTCCCGTTTCGTTGCACGTATCGCGCGGGACGATATCGATCGAGTCATGCTGGCAAATTGCACTGATTTACACCGCCTCCTTCATTACACCGCAGCCATCGTTTCTCTTCCAGACTGTTATCGCGTGGATGCTAGGTGTTGCGTAATATAACAGGGTAGAAGTTTCGCGAAACGTGTGGTACAGTAAATTTCTCTGCTGGGGTGTGGGGATGTTGCTTTCGGTTGAATGGTGCTTTGGCGGAATAGAGTTCAAGTTGTTGGGCTTGAGTGCAAGTGAATTGTAATTATATGTGGTTATACGTATTATGTAGGTGTTTATTAGGTTTCAAGCCGTTTTCGAGAATAATAGTAGGCAGAGAGTGGGGATTAGGGTAGATCATCGCTTGCGCAGGTATTTTTTATTAATTATGTAGCATCCTCAAACTACGTAGTTTATGATTTGTTGAGTAACCAGCTATTTAGTTTGGGGAAAATAAAAGTCTGTGCGTGCAGTTGTGAAGAATGCGTTGTAGTTAGTTAAACGAGAACTTCTGTTCGCAAGCTAATCAGGAGGATCTTTTAAGGGAAGGTTCCGGTGTAAAAATCGAATATTTTTATTTAATTTTTGCGAATGTTCTCCCTTTTAGGAATGCGTGTTTAAAAGGATTTGTTGAAATTCGTAGAATTCCCGAAGTTATAGGAATATGAATAGCGACAAGTGTTTTTCTCGAAACAGTGTTTTTAAAATCGGTGGAACCTCCCCTATTTCATCCACACAAAATCCACGATACGGAATATAAATAAATGACACGAAGGTACGTTCTCCCCACCTCGCAACACAATTACTAGAACATGCCACTACAGTTTCCCCAAACGATCTAAAAACACCAGCATAATTGGTACAAGACAACGCGTCAGTGTCACTACACCAAATCACCGCGTCTCCCTACGTCCCATCAAGATTACCCCAGTTAAACGCTCGCCGAGAACTCGCGTAACGCCGCAAATCGCGCTTCGTTTTCCTCTGAGAAACCAGTCCTACGAACCACTCGTCTCTTCCTTCCCTCCCACCGAGGGCATTCTATTAAGAGCAACCGTTGACGCGAACAAAGTGGCGTTCCCGAAGAAGGAAGTCCTAAAACGTTCCCAAGGAGTCGCGGGACAACGGACAAATTTGCAGATCGACAGCGGCGGATATCTCATCTCGCTGGGCCGCCGTTCGTCCGCTGACAAAGCCTGGTCTTCGCCTATATTAGGTAGAACGCGCCGGTTCTGGCTGCCTACTTTCAGAAATTCTGCGCTAACGAGCGCGGCAGCCAACAGGCTCGCGTCGCCCCGCTTTCCACCGCGGACATCGCTGCCCCATATCTGCCAAATTGTCCTTTTCTTTATTGGACTCAGCGCAATTTATCGACCGTCGCTCGTCACGCCGTGGCCCGATCAAGTCTATTGTACGAAAACTTCGCTGTATATTCGACGATCGCAGGAAACCACTCACTAACTATAGACAGGATCCTCATTTTTAGACAACAACAAGGATGTATTGTATTCGCTGACGGTGCACCAAAAAGGGTTGAGAACCCCCAACTGTTTCCGCCTTGATTAGGCTTATCTGCTAGTCAACGTAGAAGAATTATAATAATATTAAGAATAAGCACTTATTATCGCGGTGTAAGAGGATTCTACATAGTGGAGTTGCTTTGGAATGTGGAATACTCGAATCGAAAATTTTGGAAAATGTAGAACGAATGTATCATACAAAACACCGAATAAAAGTATACCTTTACCTGTAAATATCTAAACCTTTAACACAGAAATTGAAATAAATGTAAATAGATAGAGGGTCGACCTTAAATTACGTGAGGCTTTTTGGAGGGAGAGGGGGTCGCGAATTCCTTACGTTTTCTTGCAAGGGGGAGAGGGAGTCACAAAGCGATTTGCGTACTATTTTTTAACCTAATTTTCAATATATGAATAACCTAAAAACAATGTTTCATCACGCCAGTGAAACCGAGTTAAATAAATTATATAAACCTTTAAAAGAATTTTAATAACTGAACTGATCTTTACGTCAGGCGGAAGGGGAGGGGTTGGAAAATAAAATCTTACGAATTCTTATACTGGATGAGGGAAGGGTTCAAAATTAAGTTTAAGTAATTTAAAGTCCGCTTCTAGAATGTGCTACCTAGGATTTTGTACAAAAACGAATGACTTCCGTGTCAACATGAGTCGAGTTTTGTTAAAATTTAGTCCTCCACTGATTTAGAATAATTATCGCGCTCAATCGCGTCAACCAGAAACCCATCAATCCTTCAATCCTTCAATCATCATCTACACTGGTAAGGTTCACCCTCTGACGCGCAGCAGATTCCTAGCAGCGATTCCGCATTAACTCCGAGGGATTCAATTAAGCCGCCAAGGATTCTCGAGGACAGAGAGGCGTCACGTAAGCTTGTTCGAGAAGAAAAGCAACCCTTCCACCGCGATTGCCAGTAATAACCCCTGTAGTTGCGGGTAACCGGGCTGTCTCCAATCTCCGGGCCGGCGTTGCGAGGGTTGCTGGCGCGTCGGAGCACGTGCCTACTCGAGGGTTAATTTATTTAAGTCGAGGGCCACGCCAGCCACACGAGGTGTCTCGAGAGGGCGTTTGCAAAAGCGACCAGCTAACCTAACGACATCTCCAATCGGACCTCGTCCGTGAACGTTAATTAAAACTCGCCCTGGGAAAGGGTCAGTTCACAGATGGGGGGAAAATGGGCTAATCTTCGACACTGAGTCGCTGCTTCATTGAGGGGGTAGGGTTTTGATTAGGGGAAAGATGGCAATGATGCGTTTCATCAATTACTACTTTGGCTTTATAAATTTTATAATTCACCACCTGTTTTAAATCATCTCTTTTCTTTCTGCACTTGAAATTGATGTTGGGTGCACAGTTGGGGAATATTTATTCCAATAATCTTCGAATTAAATGAAGTTACTCGAGTATAACGAATAAAAATTAATTCGAATAATGCACAATTCTAAATTATTTCTGACAGCATTGCTTGCAAGTTTACTGTGAAATTCAGTTGTTGCTCTGCCTATACACAGTTCTGTTATCACACAGAGAACCTTGCACCCTCTACAACATCAACTACAATATTATCCACAACACTGGCAGCTACATCCAATTACTCAAGCCTCTTCTTCCTTCCACTCAAATCCAATTCCTCTCAGAAGGAGCCGAAACTCGACCTGGCGAAATAAAAAGGACGATGGGAAACCTGCTCTTGGAACGTGTTCGGTTCGCAGCGATTCACACGCGCGTACGTTCCGCCGGCAAGAGGCTTTCCTCGCCTCTCGATCCACGCTTTCATCGGCGATTAAATCGGTCAGGCATTATATAAATAGAAGCTCGTGTCATCGGGACGACCGGCAATAACTCAGATTTCGCAACTGCCCGCGAACTGGATCCAAGGTATCCCGGCCATACTTGGACGCGAGCACGCGACTGATTACTTTAATCGCTTCGCGGAACAATCCGACGACCACATTCTCTCCTCTCTTTCACCTTTTCTACCTCGCGGACAATCTACGCGGTCGACCAGGTTTCACGGATCAACAATCTTGCTTCGGAGATCCTCCTTCCTTGACGAATGAATTCTAGGCAGATGGACACATCGTTCCGGAGACGATCGACTAAAAAATCTCCAGTTTCCCTTCATCATGTAGAATAACATTCTACGATTTAAAAAAAATTGTGCTGCATCACAGACTACCGAGAATTACAAAATAAAGACGTAGCACAGAGTTTCCCAAGTTCCACAAATCAAAGGGGGTAGTAGTACGCCCACAACCGAAAATACACGACGATACCATAGCAGGTGAGGCATAAATCTTGCAAGCCAGGCCTGGTGGTACAGCTCAGAGAACTGAAGAGAGAGGGACTCACCGTTTCGGAGGCGATGGACTTCACTTCCGCGAGGAGCGACGCAGCCGGTGAGAGATAAGTCCTGAGGAAGTTCTCCAAGTTGCCGTGATAAGCACAGACCAGGATGTCCCGGGCCTGTCTTATCAGCAGATTGATAACGCCATCGCCGTAAATCGGGCCGAGCAAGTTCCGGACCAGCGAGGCGACATCTCCTCGACCCTGCAACAAAGAAGCCCTTTCATCAGTGTTTGCTCCACGAATATTAGTAGATATCGTCAACGAGGGGGTGCAGGTGTTCCTGTCTGGGCAACCTGGGCTAGCTAATTAATTGTAAACTATCGTACAAGCTGGTTCAGTTCATGAAGTTCACGAGCTCGATAGTTAAATCTTAACAAATAGGGTTAGTTTCTAAGAAGGTCAAGTTTTATTTGTGACTTAGCCAAAGCTTCAATTATGGAATAATATAAATCAAAGATACTCATTTTGTATTGATGATGAGAATAAATATAAGTATGTGAAAATTGTATTTTTTTTTTGTCCTATATTACTGTTATTCCATTAGAAATACCTTTGAACTGTTGTAGCCACTCTGATCCTGCACTACGTAATATTTCGTCGCATTAAATTCATTATATCATCACTATTATTACGTTAGAACTCATTTAGTACTTCATCTTTCCAAGTGTCCCTTGCAATTCACCAGAAGAGCCCATTCATCTTGTCACTTTTACCAACGAAAGTTTAAATCAACGTCTCCTACACATTTCACCGTAATAACGCTCGAAAGTATGATAGATAATAATGACGCGAAATTGCTTCATTCGACGCCAGCCATCAATATATTCGAAAATCTTCCGTGACCCGAAGCGGTACTTTTACCAAAACTCCCTCGGGCGATCCGTTTAAATCGCCATTGCTCTTTCGAGCGGTTTTTGAAGAACAGTATTAAGTGTTAATGCGCGGTATCAGGAATATTCGTACGACGGAGATTTAAGCGATAGCCCGCGGCATTCCTGAATTACGTAACACTTCTTCGGGGTTTCCGCATTCCCAGAAGCTCTTAACGCGCGGGGCCAGCAGGTTCCGGAAACGGGAAGCGGCCGAAGCAAGGGGACAAGCGAAGTAACGGTCCCAACTTCTTCCATATTGTTATGGAATCATGGCCTACGCCAGGAGAATCTGTTATCGACGCTGATCTCCCCCAACGGTGAGAACAAACAAGGGGGAATAAATTGAATTTTATGGCAGCGGCCGACGAGGACTACCGATGAACCCTGCCAGCACGATTTTAGGGAAGAACAATAACTCCAGCGGCGGTAATATTCGTCGTCCTTTTGAGCACCGACCGGTCTTCTTTCTGGAGAAATTTTGAATCGGGTGCAGAATTCCCATAATCTCGAAGTTGGGATTTAGAACTTTAATTAAAAGCCATAGTTGGGCCACTGAAGAGTTACAAAGAAACATAATGAATTTCGAAATTTTGCGGAGAGAACACACGAAGCATTCCCAATCAAAAAATTCTATATTAAAAAGACGAAAAACGTGATGACTTTAAGGGCTGATTTCAGCCTTCTGGAATAAATTTTCCTTGCATGCTCCAATATTCTCTACATTCACAAGAAGTTTCACTAAAATCAGAATTTGGAGATTGGCATTATTGGCAACGTTTCATTATAACTTCTAAAATTAGTCAACCCTGCTTCGAAGGTCTTCGAAGCGCCGGTAATCATAAAATTTTCTGTGAAACGTTAAAGCCTCAAGCCTTTCATTTCAAAACTCCCCACCCATTC
Source organism: Andrena bicolor (assembly GCA_960531205.1). Taxonomy (NCBI): domain Eukaryota; kingdom Metazoa; phylum Arthropoda; class Insecta; order Hymenoptera; family Andrenidae; genus Andrena; species Andrena bicolor. Next base: position 25,891,405 of record OY482667.1, read on the forward strand.
ATCCTCTCCACCGACTCGAATCGAAGAAGCTTCAGCAATTTTCACCTGAATATCGAAAGCAACCACCAAGAAGCCACTATTCTCTCGAGGTGTCCTTCGCGCGGGTCTATTGGAGTTAGCGGGGGGTATCCAGGGATTTTTGCGCAGCTATCGAGAGGGAGTGGAAGGTTGGACGAGCACACGAGACCGTAAACTAGATAGTTTGGTGCGAAATCAGCTCGTTGCTCGCGGAACGGCGTCGTAGCGTCAGCGGGGCTATCTGGGCGGATCGTTTGCCCGCCGGGACGCGAATACCAAAGCGGACAAGTGGCGCGCGTCCTCCCCGCGGCGATGTGGGTGCATTATATCGGGTCGCATCGTTGCACCGCGCTGCATAAACAGAGGAGTTTAGTGGAGCCAGCGGGCGGGGGAGCGCAGCGGTGTAACCATTATACGTATGTGCTCGATCGCCCACGTGTTTCCGCCCTCATCCTGCATCCGCACCGTGCATCGTCGGTATAAGTACTCGAGTGGGCTCGTTTTTTTATTTTTTCCACGAACATTCACCGAAATTTAACGGTTCATATTGCTTGCGGCGGGAGGGGTGGAATTTTGAGTGAGAAAAGTGGGTGGTATTCGTGTTATTGCTTGACGTGCGTGATTTTGGTGGCAGAGGGTTGAAGGTAAGGATCTGAAGAAAATTGAGGAGTGGGCTTTGTAGTGGAACTGTTAGTGGATTTGATAGAAAGTTTAGCTAGTAGATACTGGGTTACTGTTGGGTACAAATGGAGGTAGAAAAGAGAGGAGTTCGAAGGTTGAAGGGAATTGAGATTGAGGGAGGCTGTATGGGAGTTGGATCGGTTGAAGTGGAGGGTTCCTGTAGTGGCGCTGTAAATGTATCGCTGTTATTTTGTGTGGTTAGGTAAGTACCTATCATTTTTTGAATGAGAAATTCTGGGAAATCTGAAGCAAAAAATCTAAAACTTTGCAGAAATGTAGCTCAAATAATGATGATAATGTAACTATTTCTTGATTCGACAATAGAACAGTACTAAAGGTGAAATAGCTGCATAACCGCCAGAGATATCGAAAAAAAAGTTCAGTTCAAAGTTTTATGGTTTTCGATATCCTACAGTATGGTGATACAGAATTGTCGAAAGAAAAGGTGCTAAGGATAAATTTGGAAAAAATAATGTTTTTCAAAATTCATAAAAACTATAGAACTTTGAATTTAACTTCTTTTTTATATCTTTTACAATTTCGTAGATATTCACGATAATATGAAAACCCACATATTTTTCGAGGTGTGTTTTCACCCTTAAAACCGTTTTGTTACATGATTAACATCACTTGACAATATCTCTGCAAAGTTTCAGATTTTTCTAATCTCGGAGTTGCTAAATTTCCCTTATGAGTATCAATAAGTAGTTCGAGGAGGGATGAAGATTTTAAGGATATGGAATTTTTTGTAAAAACAAATAGACTTCTCAGACTTGATAACAAATTTCAAGATTAATTACAAATTTATCAACAAGTCCTTCCATCAAACTTCCACAAACCTATTTGCTTAGATTCACCTGTAAAAAGCATAGAATACAATTTCTTTTTACCAAAGACCATCTGCACCCTTAATTCCACCAGCACCTCCAGTGAAAGCAAGAAGCTAACTTCTGCAATGATTCTGCGCAATTCACTGGAGCATTGGCAAGAGGGAGGGAACTTTACAAGTTGTAGTCGCTGGATGCAACGCTGAAACGACCGCAGTTTCAATTTGTATCGTGCCGATTACACAGACCGAGCGACCGTTACCAGCTCATAAACAAGTAGTATAAATCAGCTATTGTCTCGCGTCCGCCCAGCTCAGCGAGTACGTATCGATAATATTCGCTGTTCGAGCAGGGGGACGTCCCATGGGGTCACGGCGATCGGAATAATAGTAGCCACTCTACCGCTCGTCACAGCCAATATTTGGCCCCGCGGAAATTTATGGGAAAAGGGTAAGTGAACGGTGCATAAAGGGGGGCTCGTTAGGGTGGGGCTAGGACACCCCATCGTGAGCTCGAGGGGATGGAAACAGACACCGAGTTCAAGTCCGCGCATAAATTAACCACGCCGTGCACGTGCCCCCGCTTTTAATCGACCACCTTATGGCCGCGCGTTTGTTTATTAATGCGTTTGCTCGCACAAACAGGCGCACCCTGATTTACCGTCGCGTATTTACGCTTACGCGCGCTAACGCGCGGTGATTTATCCCGCGGAAACGAGACGCCGAACAGTTTAACGTCTTTCTTCGAGCTGCGAAACTAGCTGTACCAGCTCAACGCTACGATATCTGCCGGGCATTTGCATACCGTCAAAAAACCTATCCATTTTCATTCAATATCGATTGCCTCCGAACTTCACGCTCCACTGCACACTCCATTTTACTTTTCCATTGTATTCTGGATTAGGTGTACACCTGCGCCTCAGTTATTTAGCCGCAAGTACTCCATTGATATTCATATTCTATGCAAATCCTTCGCACCGAGGACCTAAGCTTGTCATTTCTCCAAAGTCCCGCATTTTTAATTTCGAACGTAATTGAAGAGTCCTTGTAGAAAACACTGTAAGTGTCGAAAATCACAATGAAAAAGGAAAAAGGAGATTAATAACCCCACGACTGAAGTAATTGAAGAATCTAGAACTGAATTTTATTCTTTAAATAAGTTTTTAAAATTGCCTAATGAATTTTATTGAATTTCCATTAAAAATATTATTATTCATTCTACTGAGCACCCCAAAGGTTAAATAAAAAATAGTATTATTATTTGCACGTAGGACATTTTCGATAAAAATTTTCTTCTTAATTCTGCTTCGATTTCTACTTAAAATTCCAAACCGCCCCCCACCAATCCCAATCTCACTAGTGCTTCAAAAAATTCATACATCGATGGGTCAATTTAGCACACGTACCACGCAGTCACGGTAACCAGTGAATCGACGTGTATCCCTGCAGCGAATGCGTTCATTAAACCGCGATGCAGCCGGGGAGGGGGAGAAAAAGTCAGTCGAAAACGTCGGCACTACAAAGCCGAAAGCCAGCATAGAAAGAACGCGAGGAGAATTGGGACGTCAGGCTCGAAGCAACCCCGCGCCTTTTGCATGCGCGCTGCGCTGACAGCAAAGCGTTCCGCCCGCGGAATTGAAATTGAGCAAGAGCGCGCCATAGGGTGGGCCTTGATTAGCCTCTTTGTTTAACCGGCCGCTTTGTTTAATCGCGTCCCGTTATTCCCGCGAAAGGGAACCTTCACGCCCACCAATTTGCATCCCGTCCATTTGAATTTCGGCCCGGACCGCCGACCCTGCCCGAAGGGGAGTGTCGAGGGAACGTCCAGCAGGCAGTGAAATGAAAATTATGCGGAAACTCGAATCAGAGTTTGTTCCCTTTCCGCGCTGTATCGCGAAGCGTTGAACTTCTCGAGCGTCTTGTCGGGACGGGAACAAGTGTTTGAAATGAGGGAAGCTTGGCTGGATTGGGGGTGTCTTTTGGGATTAGGAAGTGTGTGTAGAGAACAATTGCTTATTTTGAATATTCTGTTTCATAGATCAAATTTTTGGGAACATGAAATACATCAGTGTTTCCCTAAATAGGGTAGTGTGTCCTCAGTCGTGGGATTATAATTGAGGAGTTGAAATCGTAAACGAGGTAAGTCCTGAAGAAATTAAATATTGGTTTCGTAGTAGAAAGAGATGTAAGTTTCAAGTTGAATACGGTGGTAAATGAAGTGGTAGAATAATTTATTTTAGTTTCTAAGAGTGTCGCAAGATCCAGCTGATATCATAAGAATATGAAGGTAGAGTTTTTAGTAGGTATTAACACTTCGTTACATAACTTCTTCGATTTTAGAAAAAGATACATTCTTGGACTCGTACAGGTGATCATAATAAAGGAAAAATAATAAAAAATAATTGTATGTTTTATTTTTTCACTTTTTCCGCTATTACGATTATAATTACTTAAAAATCGTGGAATTACAACGTTCAACGTGATCCGTGTAAATGTTTAGACACTGGGATATGTATCATTCATGATTACATCACACTACATGCTAGTTACAACAAAAAAATTATAAAAAAAATATGTTACATATTTGCAACAGCATGCAACGAAGCAGAATATGCTAAAATTAATTGCCAAGCCGCAATTTAATCGGATGATTAGTTTCTCAATAATTTGCATGAGAAGATCACCTACTTTTTCGAGCTGTCACAATAGTCTACCCCGTAAAACAACCTATCCAACAACAACCCCAAATTGAAATACCCCACGAAAATACCAACGTCGCTGTGTTTGAAAAGAAAATCCTGAAAATTTCACTTCTAGCCCCATCATTTACCATTTCGCTCCTCAATTTACAAAAGAAGAATTCAACTGTGTGTGACGTATTGATTATCGAATAATCATTTCAGAATCACCCATGAATGATTTCCCTGTTTTCACGCGATTTAAAACGGTTCTGCTATTCACTCAGAGGCAGAAGAGTTACGTTTGATCGCCGTAAAACGGTCTTCCCGACGATATCTCACTCGGGAACGTTCGATCGGTGCCAGGGGTTTCGCAACACTCTAATGTCCAATGTAATCTCGGGAGATTTGTCCCGGCGTAACGCGATTGCGGTTCGAAAAGTCGAGAGCATGGGAATCTATGGTGATCATAATGGAAACAATGAAACGCGACGGCGCGGAGGGGGACAAGCGGGCTTCGGGTCATTTTTCTCCGGCCGCGAATAATACAGATCGTGAAAACATTTGTTACACGATCTACCTAACCAATCAGCCAGCCGTCCAGCCCATTCTCCGCGATGCGTGTCTGAGCAATAGAATATAATTTAATACATTTATATAACTGACGGGTTATCACTCTCCCTGGCGTGTCTGACACCTTCTTACGTGGCCTCTATTCACTTGGGGGCTCGTGGCAAATTCGCGCCCGTCACTTGCGCTTTCGTGGTCGATTCGACTCGCGAGTTCGCGAAATATCGGGGGGAGGGCTAGGCTTTGTGACCTTCTTATTGTTCGACGCATCACCGTCGAATTTCTCGTCGACGAAGGGGTCGATAGAATTTCGATGACGTTTGAGGGAGGGGTCGGGGAAGAGTTTGCATGTGCATGAACGGGGTGTATTGTTTGTGTATAATTTTGTCAAGTAGAATTAGTGAGGCAATGTGGAGGGTGATTTGGGCTGATATTCTTGAAAAACAGTCGTGACTGAACTTCGCCTGTGCTTGTGTCTTTGTTTACTTTCGTTCCTTGCTATTTTCTTGTTTGCAATAAAGACGCTTAATAATAATAATAATTATAATATGTCTGTGAGGCAAATAAGAAGATACCATCTTCATGTGAGGATACGAATTGAGGGTGTAACGATGCATCCGTACTCGCCACAACAGGGCATGTTAACCGATTCCACTCTCTCGCGAGTTTCTACACTCAAACGTATCTAAGTATTCCAAATAACATACTGTGATGTGCTTTAGCTGTGCTCCATTTTAGTCCTGCCCTTTATTAATGTGATTACATCGATTACTGCAACTTGACGGTCAGATAATTTTATGTGTTAATATTCTCGTTTTTAGATATGCCCTCTTACTCCTGTGCACTAAAGGGAAACCTTTCCCATTTACAAACAAACAATAAATAAACAAACTACTGATTCCTATGTACCTACATTCTGTTTCACCCTACCTCCTAACATACCGCGTCCAAAGCAGTGTCTGGTGTCCAAACACACTTCTTTCCATTCCTCCCTTTTCCTCCCTCCCATCCAAGATCATTGTTCGGTGAAACTTAGTTAACGCTGGCAAGGGTACAGTACCTAGAAGGGACATAGCGAGGTCGTAAAAGCTGCGAGTGTCCTTTAGTTAACGGCTTTGAGGTTTCGAAACGAGAGTTGACATTACCTTTTGGGGAAGGTAAGCTTTCCAGATCTCGAGTTCCGAAACCTCAAAGCTGTAAACTTTGGGACTTTCGCAGCTTAAAAGCAACATAGGGTGCATCTTCCCTTAAATAAAATATGATCACCCCAGTGACGTATCCATCATACTTTTTGCATACTACTTCCACGTACGGCCAAGGAGTGTATACGAATCTAATCAAATAAGCTCTATAATAGATGACCAACACATTTGTTTGTCCGTACCCTCGAGGATATCGACAACACACCCCACTCGAGTGGACCCCAGGTAAGTCACTATTCCTCAGCAAGGCAAGGGTATCTACAGCTCTGCCATTGTGAACTACGGAGCGACGTGTCCGTCCACGGTCGGTACATACTACTTTCGCCGATATTTCCTCGAGGCTCGTCTCGTTAGCAGTTCTGCCAGCGAGCGTTGCGTTCGCTGTGACGCGGTGTCTCCCGGTAATTATCGAAAAATAGCCGCATAGGGCTCGACGTCGTTAATTAAATGGCCTCCAGCAGGGGGATCGCGGGAGGCCATCGGAAGCGGGGCTGGCCGACGCTGGAACGGTTGCACAATACACCAGAAGCGCTCGCGATATCCATCAATGCTGCGCTGTTTAGGCGCACGATAATGCAACGGACCACCGAGTCGCGACTCACGGGAGAGAGTTTCTCGAGCGAGACGGAACGCGAACCGCGGCCAGAAAGAGGAGACAGCATGGAAACGCGCATTAATCAATCCCCACGCACGTGGAAACCCCGTGCCTGCCTGATCAACCGCCTCTCGCCCCGACTTCAACTTTGAGAATCGCTTCTGGAAGGAGTTTAATGACACGCGGCAAACTTTGGGTGCTCGTAAACAGTTTATAGTCGGAGGATGGTGCTTCTGCTTTTCGTAGTATATACATGCTTTATTTTAGACGCTACGTCGTCGCTGATTCACTGGGACTTAACTATTTTTACTGAATGAAAAATAAAATTAAAAATTAAAACTTACGCTACCGCGGCTATAAAAGTTTCACTTAAAAAAAACGTTGATGTAAACAAAACTTAACAATAAAAATAAAACACAGTGGTCTGAAAAGAGTGAAATAATAAATAATAATATTTGGATAATGTGTTTACACTAGAACTTTTCATGAGATATATTTTTATCGATTTACAATCAATTAACAGCCTAGTCCTTACCTAAATGTGAGATCCCGCACGACGGCCCGTCGTGGGTAAAATTAAAGGGTGACAATCCTCATGTTCAATCCATAAGTCAGCATTAAATTGATAAAATACGGCACAAAGTAGGAGGAATTTTCCCTTTTTTCGTAGTCTTCGAAATTTTCTTCTTTCTTGGGTTATCATCTAAACTTAAAGTTACGTCGCGTCTGAGAACTTTCGAATTTTTCTACTTAGAGATAAATATAGGCACTATTGTGGAACCTGAGGGGATAAAAGTGGGCACACACCAGCGCCGAGATTCGAATTCCCGGATCTTCGTAGTTCCGGCTGCTCAGCCTTAAGCTGGGTTTACATTAGTCCAGTCCAGTGATCCAGTACAGCACTGGATTAGAACTGGAATAATGTAAACAGTGTGTACATTCTAGTACAGTGCTGTCATTCCAGCAGATTTCGACTGGATCGAAAGTCTACTTTTCGATGCTACTTTTATGTTTTTTATCCTTCTTTTGCGCGAATCTGTTATTATTACACTCTACCACTTTCAACGGTTCAGAAACGACTGGAATAATCAAAATATCACCTGATTTCCAGTCGAACCACTCGTTGGATCCAGCAACTGGAATAATGTAGACGTCGACGTGATTTCCAGTCAAACCACTCACTGGATCCAGCGACTGGACTAATGCAAACCCAGCTTTAACCAACTGCGCCAACGCTCACCCTCCAACTTCCGCTCTTCCGGCTTCTCTCTTATATTCCATGGAGGCCCTGATCCCACCCTACCTACAAATATTTCTTACCCATTCTAGTAGAAATCTATGGTCCCCACGATCAATACTAAACAAGCATAGATTCCACTGCAGACAATCAAAATCTTCAGACACCGCCCAGCCAAACCTCCAAGTAGAAAAATCTGAAATTTCTCAGCCAAAGTAGCCTGCGCGATATTTAATCGAAAATACTGACAATCTCGCTGCATGTCTCCCATCCCCAAACGCTCCCGATGCCCCCCCAGGACCAAGCCACCACCTCCTGTCACCTCGTCGAAAGAGTTCACCGACCTAATCCACAGCGGAGAACGCATACCCTCCGACAGCTTTATATGTCACCGTGATATTTCTATCTAAAATTGATCCCTTATCTCGGTTCCACGGCAACAGTCTTCCGTCGATGGAACAATGGCCGGCTTTCGAGGGCGCAGAAGGCGACTCGGTTCGATCCCAGGACGAGCGGCGCGGCGCGGTGCAATCGCAATCGCGCAACGACGACTCAATCCAACCGCGGTGCATTCCAAGGATTTGTTTCCACTCAGATTACAACGGCAGATATCGGCGACAACCAGCCGATATTTCATGTTAGAAACGGCCACCAATGGGCGCCGTTAATTCCACCGGGGTTCCACGCTGCCACGCGCGCGCGCACACCGCGGAAAGATTGGCCCCGCGACGCGTCGTTGATGTCTGTCGAAAGACAAACGACTGTCGTCCCGAGAAAGTTCCAGGGGACCAGGGGTCACGCTTCCTAATGTTTATCGATTCAGATATTTACGTTAGGACGTCCAATTAATAATCCGACGATAGCCAGACGTTCCGAGACGCGTCGCACAAGTGGAAAAGACTTTCAAACCGTTACGTGAATTGAGACGTTGGACGGAACGGTTTTTGGTCCAGGGAAAGGTCAACGCTGTCACAGACCGCGTTAGGGTTGCCACCCGTGCTATATTATAGTATTCTACCATATTTCGGTAAATTGTACTGTTGAAACGAAATATAATACGCGAAATACTATATTTTCACTTCATAATTAATTAAAAATTTAATTATAAACCTAACTAAAGTAATCTAATTGCAGCAAGTCTCGTTGCTCAGAACGCACCCTTAGCTATTAACGTCACGCGACACTTTGCAAGGCTACCTTAGGTAAGCTGTCATTATTTAAGTTGTTCTTTTATGAATATTGAAACACATAATAATTAATTTAAAAAGTTTGTATGTATACTTTCCTTGCAAAAAATTCCCCCCAAATGATCCTTAAATTCTACTTTTTTTCCCCAGCTTCCCCTTAAATTGAATGTACCAGAATCTGCGATCGAAAATGGTCTACTTGTAACCATTTGATTGCTCTAACAATAAGATCTCAATGGTCACACAATACTCCATTCTGACCTACTCTCGAACACGTTACACAGAGTCAAGTATATCGCATGTCCCCTGGGCCCGTCAGAGATCAAGATTGATCGGGCCAATTTCACAAGACGAATTAATAAACCTGGAGGAAAAAGAGCACACCAGCATGCGTCCATTATCACACCCCTGCCAGCGGACGTATCAATCGCTGGCCCGTCCAGATTTAATTGCTCGCCGGCAATTAATTCGTTCCATTCGGTGGAGGTGCTCGACAACAGCATCGCAGGCACGGTTTCGCGAGCCAACGGATCAGCGACCCCGCAAAAATCTCTGCCCCCGGTGCCAGCCTATTACCAACCACACCGCCACGTGACTGGAGATTGCGTTAACCAACAAACACCAACGCCGTCGCGGTAATAACCGTACCGCGGCGAACGATCTCGTATCGTTCGGCCCGACACCTTCGACTCGAGGCAGCACCAAAGGCGAACGATAGAGAGAGAGAGAGGGGAGGAGAGAGAGAAAGAGAGAGGTATATATCGGTAAATTAGACGTCAATGGGATACTCGAGGAAATGAGCAAATCGTTTAGCTCTAATTACATTTGCCGTCAGTGCGGAGGAAAAAGGGCCCCCGAGTGGATAGTTGGAAGGAAAGCGGCGACAAATGGCGTCATGCCCCGCTGGAATGCCACGGTGGTGTGTTATCAAGCCGGTGGTATCAGGAATCCACGCCGCGCCGCGCCGAACGGACTTTCGCGCGCGCGGTGAGCAAAGAAATCGGTGTCTGCGCGGGTCGCGGCGACGGGTCACGGCTGCGGCACCCTGTATATAGGACGGTGACGTCACCGCCGCGGGTTACCTACGAGAGCAGAGCGTATAAAATGCATCCGGTGGGTGTGTCGCTCCCATACCCTTTGTGACTCCGGCTGGCGCTAGGAGCGACGAGGCCGCGCTATTACAAACGCCGCCGTTTAACCGCCAAGCCGCGTTAACCGCTGGACCACGAAAGGGAAGGTGGTACCAAGCGGGCCCGCCACCAGATACCGTAGTTGGCAGCTATTCTTTCCAAGAAACGCTAAAAAGTTTGTTGAACAGTTTATTACGTGCTTCAGTTCTAGGATGTCGTTTGCAGTGATTTTTGGGGATCGATCCCAACTCTTTCGTAACTCTGCTCCCCGCCGAAATGATAGAATATTCCCGTGTTTTCGAGCGTTTATTCAATGACTACCTATGTATATTTGCGTGAAAACGCAAATAAACCCTATTGGAATACAAATAAAAGAAAAAATTAGAAAAAACAGTAGACGGCTGTTGGAGCACAAATAAAAGAAAAAATAAGAAAAACACTATACAGTTACCGTCAAGGACCCAGTTCCTGATCACTTAAGATGCAAATGGAGAAGTTTCTGATCAACCTAAAACATTTTACTATGAGCTATCAAATGTTTGCGTATAAATTTAAAAATACTTCAAAATTATTTAATAATTTTTTGGAATAAATTTGTATCGTTATAAACTTATTATTCGGTATTTATATACTAAACTGATCAGGAATTGGGTTCTGATCAGGAACTGGGTCCTTGACGGTATTGAAACGCAAATAAAAGAAAACACTACCGGTATAGAATTAGCTAACGTAGATACACATAGACTATAGACCAATAAATAAAAAGAAAACTAAGTAGTAGAAAGTACAAAAAGTAGAACGAATAAATAAATCCATGATCCCTAAAATAATATTTAATTTAACATGTTATTATTCCACCTAAGCTTTTGCATTCTCGAAGAACGCTGACCGCTTGAAATGTTTTTCTGAACAGTGGACACTCATAAAGTTCAGGTTCTGGAAAGCTTTTAGAGATTAAGTGATTTTACTTTTAAATAAGAACAGTTTAAAGTAGAACTGGTCTGTGTATTTCTAAATTTCAGCAGTTGCTATTGTAAGCTAAGTAGTTTCACTTCACAAGCATTTGGAGTCGCGCGGTTTCCTCGTCGTTCGTAGATAAAAAAAGGAAAAATTCACGCCTCCGTTGGAAGGCGTTTGCGTATCGATCGCCTGGCGAGGCAGGGTCCGAAGCTAATGACATTAATCGAACGTGGAAACAAATAGGGGAAAGTCCAATAACGTCGAGCGCGGTACGGATAATAATGGAAACGCGACAGATCACACGAGACGCCTGTTTACCGTTCGATATCGTTCAGCTCTCTCCTCCGAACGGAAAAATCGGGCTGCACGGTGCTCGAGCAGGCTGACAACCGCGCTTAGAAAAGCCCCGTCAGGTAGATGAAAAATGACGGGGGCTCGTAATAACTGTAATTCGAGCGACACGTTTCATGGTATCAGCGACATTGCCAATTATGCTTTTAATGTTGCTCGTAAGAAAATCGGCGCACGGTCCCTGCGCATGGAGATAAATCCACCGGCGTTCGTCCATTACGTGGACGCTGGTATTAAGGAAATTAGCGGCAACGACGAAGTTACGGCTGCTCGCGAGTGTTTAGCGAGCCGAGAAACTTGTGTGATCGATCGTGGTGGATTCGACGCGGTCGTAAATTAGCTAATATTCGCGAAACCAGGTGGTTATTCTGATGGATAATAGAAACAGGACTTGGGAGAAATGTGGACGGAATTGGTTTTGTTGCTCTCCTATTTTCACGCGAGGACGACAAAACTAAGTAGGTAGATATTTAAATAGCTAGAAACAAGTGGAACTGGAATGAGCCATCACAATTTATTTATATCAGCGTTATTATATCAGCGCCAAAGACGTGTGTGCGACGCGTGAAAGGGTGTCGAGAATAGGTTGGGGCCGATGTTGTGAGAAGAAGGAGGATGTTTAATACATTTCCCATTCATGTTTATATTCGGTATATCTTATTACTAGAGTTACTACACAGCTTTGCCCGGAATTTAGATTCTAATTTTGTAAAAAAGTTTTTTTTTGTGTGAAAATAATCACATTCATGTGCATTAGACGGGCATAATCAGCTGAGGCTCATTTCGTGATCCCATAGTTTTTAGGCGACAGATAAACACACATGCATATAAACTTCCTGCTTTATATATTAAGAAGATAGATATTATTCAATATTCTATTTTGTAAAATAGCGTGTTTTCTTCCTGAACCCCTCAGAACCAATTGAATCCTACATATTACATAATTAAATCGGTTAAAAATATAAATAAATACCTAAGTACTTAGTAAAGACGAGATACAGCAATATACTGTTATAAACCAAACCCAACTATACGTCTAGATAAATAATTTACTCTAACTGTTGGATTATATTTGTATATCCAATGAGAACTCTTCTATTTTCTTGTTCCGGTGTGAGACCACCATCTATGCGATACGCGGTTTCCGCTTTCAGATAGAAAAGCATTGCGAACACGTGGAAACTACCTGTTAAAATAAAACTAATAATAAAGTTATAATTGTGATTAAGCCAAAGCTTATAGTTGCTCTGTTGAGTTTATTTAACCCTTCGTGGTCACACGGGGTGTATTGTACCCCAAGAGCAATTTTTGATTTGAAATTCCACACCTTTACATCTTACAAAGGGGATTTATCGCAAAAAAAAAATAAAAAACTTTTTAAAAAATCTGTATTTTACCGCGGCGATGGAAAATCCCTCGTTTTCAACTACAAATTTTAGCATATCAAAATTTACATTTCTAGAAAAAGACTATTAGACCATGACTGTATAAGTATTACGAACGTAGAATTATCACTGAAAAGTTAAAAGATTCAAAAATACGACAATGGTAACAAAAAATGACGTTGGGGTACAGTGAACCCCGTGTGACCAACTTGTGATTATAAGAAGGTGTGACCACGAAGGGTTAACCTAACACTAACTATCAGTATTACTTTCCGTACCCCATCGCACGCCCCTCGAATCATCAAAGTCACCTCCTCCCTTCAATATCCCAGCACACAGCTCCCGCCTTACACCCACAAATCCACGAACATTTGTTTCATAAAACAACGCGTCCCGCGAAAACATCTTCTCCACGATCTTCCCCCGGAGGCCGCGGAACGCGTCCGCGCACCCCGTAAATCACCAGCAGCGAAACATCGCGCGTTGCACAACGCGGCGGCGCGCCGCTCCGTCCCCTCGGTAACAAAGTCCCCCGTGATGGACGAGTACACCGCTCGGAGGAGTCGGATTTCCTCGGCGAGACGCGATTTTCCACGTGGCGAGGTGCACGCGCTCGCGCGGCCCGGGCAAAGGACGAACGGCAGGAAGAAGGGACGGAGGCTCTGGCCAGAGGACGATGGAACCGGAGGAAGAGGAAGAAAGCAGAGGAGGCAGACTTTCACCTGGGCTCGCCACGACGCCGACGATCACGAGGGATCGAGCGTGCTGCATAAAAGAGAGGATAGACGACGCCGCCTGGAGTTCCCTCGGCCTCTTGAAACGGGAATCGCACGGCAAATGAAATCCCTCTTGCTCTCGAGCGCGGAAACGTCCCTTCCGGCGACTCGTAGGTGGAAACTCGCGTCTCGATGCTCGTGTACCGATCGACCACCAGGAGCAACCACCTCTCGAGTGGTTCGGCCGCGGCGTGCAACTCTCCACTCGCTTGCCTCCCGTCTCTCTCTCTCTCTCTCTCTCTCTCTCTCTCCTTTCCTCTCCCATTCCTCGTGGCCGCTTTTATTAACCCTGCGCTGACGGGGCCGTGTATATACGTACCACCGGCAACGACGATACGGCAAATATTTGCCCGGCGACTTTACGCCGTTCGTAAACGATGAAGAAGCAGGTCGCTGCCCTTTACAAACATTCGACGCCGTGACAACGATTGTCCTGGCATCCGTGTCGTATTAAAGCGAGCAAACGCGCGGACTGTTGAGGCAAACCACTGGCTTGGCATCGTGCTTTCGTTTTACGTGCGTCGAATTGACGAGGGAGAGAAGCGTTACAATTGATTTTTAGTGGGATTCTGTAGGGTGATGGGGTGGGGAATATTGAGGAGGAAGGGAGTATGAGGAGAAGCTGAAAAGGAAGGCAGGTTTCAGTTGAAGGTAGGACTGAAGAGGAGAAAATGAAGCTAGTGGTCTCATCAGTAAGCTTTTACCTAAATAGCAGACTCTGACTTACGATTAGACGTGGGGATGTTAGGAGTTTATTCTTATTTTTTTAAAACATTGGCGATATAAATTCATGTGAATTAAGAAGGACTTTGGCTTTTTTATTTTAGGCAAAAAATGGATCCACTAGGGTGTACACAATTTGACAACTCCGGCGGCGCGGCGCTACGAAGATATACCAATAAAACAATATTAAATGAATAATTATTGAATAAAAGAAAAGTTTTCTTGTTGTCTCAATATACAGTAAAACACCTTTAAAGTTTTCGACAAATTCTCTTTATATATTTGTTGAGAAAATAATTCTTGAAAAATCACCGTGTTTTCAGCGTCCTAAACCAGGTTCCCCCTTTAAGCTACGAATAAAAATTCCGAGTGAGGTCATCAAAAAGCTCAAATAAATGTATTATAAATAGAGGACGCAATTTGGCAAGTTCCCCTAGGCACAAAAAATGCTGAAGCCGGGCCTGACTACGAAACACTGATTTAGGTGGAGATAGTTGAGGGATTTCGAGAGACCTAAGTATTCTTTTGAGTTAAGTACGGGGTACAATGGCCCACCTTTATTGCGACTTATGAGAGGGATATCAGTTTGGGACATTCTGCTCCTCGATCTGTGTAGATTAACCGGACTCCGCCACAAAACTCTACCTATCACTCAACGCCGACTGAAACGTAATATCCGCGGACAGTTACATCAATAGCCTGTGATTCGAGTTCCAGTTAGGATTACGGAACGTGACTGTTGCTGGTTGGAGAAGCAACGTAAGCTGGATCGAGGAGATATCAGCGACCAGTATTAATTGTCCCGTAATTACGATTTAAAGAAACGTAGGCTGGTCTTTTATTGAAGCAGCCTGGGACAGTACGTAGGGATTAATAACTGTGCAACGTTACTTTTAATCGAGTTATATGTTGACTGATGGGAGAGCGAACTTTTCTGTTGATACAAGAAATTGAAGAGAATCTCCAAAATAAATGGAATATTTAATAATTAGATACCTAAACCTACCAAGTCATCAAAATTATTTTCACCATCCTCACCTATGCTTTTCAAAGCCTACGCAGCGTTCTCAAATAAAGTTTGCCAAGCGTCTCTCATCCCAAAACTAGAAGCTAACCCACGACAATTTTCAATCTCGTACATTCAGTTTCCAAAAGCTAATACACTCGCCTAGATAACACACAGAAAATAATCTCGCCCCTAGACTTCTTAAAGAAGCAATTCCTCCACTGCAGAAATACAAACCTTGAAAATGGCCAGCTGCCTTATCAGCCAGACTCCAGTGACTCAGGCCCAACAGCAGTCCTCCACTTTGAACCGGCCAGTTGCCCTTGGGCAGCGAGCTATCGCCCCCGGCCGAAGGCACTAGACTCGACGGAACCAAGGGCACGCGAAAATGGACCCGAGCACGCAGATAGCTCGGAACATTCCGCCAAGAATGGAACATCCATCACGGTGGAATAATTAAGCGGAGCCACCACCCAAGCTGCGCTCGTCCCCGGCGAAAGAAGCTCAGGTATCGGTGCTCGCGTACAACCAACAACAGTCGGGATTATTAATCAACGTGCCGGGAAGTCTGAGGAGCTCGGGACAGCGGGACAAGCGGAACCGTGATAAATCGTGGCGTGGCGACGTCGTCCCAGCCAGCGTCGAAAGCGAGAATGAAAACGTCAGCGGTCCGTTTAAAGGCGCGACGCGGCGTAACCGGCCGAACCGCCAGGATTAGGCGCCGCTAATCGCCGCGACTAATTATTTTCACGTTTCATATTTCAGCCTGCACCGCGAACCGTATCTTTTCGCTGGAATTCAACGCGATAACGCGGCGAGGATAATTGAAATAGTTCCAAGTGGAACGCGACCGTTCCTCGAGCTCGCGTGCTCCACGCCTCGCCTCCAACCTAATCCTCGCGGAACGTACGGGGTAATTAAGCTACGTGCTGATTGGTCTAGAAGGGTCGAGGGAAATAGTACAGAGTGATTGATCGGAACTAGGGAAACTGGCACGCTGCAGGATTTATTCCTTTTGCGGGTGGATAGAAAGGGATTGAGGATTTGAGGAGGAGGGTGGATAACTATTTTACAAAAATCTGTGCGGTAATGGAAAAAGAAAATTTCAAACTGGTATTCGAAGGGAATGCAAGCTACCAATACTATAATAGATTTTGGTAGACTATTGTTTATAATTCTTCTTTTATATAAATATATCTATTTACTTTCATTGCATTTTATTGTTTCTTGACTGTCTTCTATCTTGACACTACTTTTTTTCTCTATTTTTTTCATTTTCGTGTGTCTACTTTTATATATTAATCCTCTACTGGTTTTCTCTGTTCTTTATGTTCCAAACGGTTTTCCTGTATATATAAATAAATATTCTTTTCTGTTGTACTGCAATTCAACTCGACATTGGGAACAATGCTCGTTTCTCACTTCGCGAAGCTGAATCGTAGATTTCCTAAGTCCGCGACGGTAAGATTAGCGCGTAATTAAACTGGAAATTTACAGCAGCCATTAGCAGAGCGTACGGGATTGATTTCAGTTACTTTTAGGCTGGCTTTCACGCGAACGGATCTAGCGGGCGTGCAAGCAACGGATCCGTGCGAGTTCTCTTCCTCGAGTAGAAAGGCGGAATTATCTCGCGCGTCAGCATACCGATAACACAATTCCCCGCTTAATATCAACGAAACGGGAGAACGATAAGGCGGCGCGCGTCCGATGCGACGAGGAGTTCGCACGCCACCCACGCCAAGTAACTGTTTGCGCGCCATAGGGGGAGAAAATACGCGCGAAAACTGCCAAGATAGTGTCTGACGTTAACGCTCGCGAAACTCTGGTTAATTGTGCTCTTTTAATTTCAGCCCGTGTCGTTCCTGTTATTTGAAAAAACACTGAGCGAAATAAAAGACGTTTGTGTTAGATCGGTGCAAAAGTTCGTTCGCTTTATTGAAGCAATATCTTTATTAACCCCTTGCCGTATCAATTAGTAGGAGAAAATCACGACCAAACTGGTTTGGGACGACATAATCGAGTACTTTGTAAACAGGAATCTTTCACGTTCATGAACGTTCATATTTGGCCCGAATTTAATGCCACGAGTCAGACTCGTGATAATCATGCTTGGTCCAAAATTGTCACGAGTGGGACTCCTCAAAGTATGGCAAGGGGTTCAAAGTAAAAATATATAAAATACAAGTAGGTGCAGTGAAGTATTTCAAATTCCTAAATAAACATATTTTCTTTTTTTTGTGTTGAAGATGTCGATCATTTGGTTTAATTTTTTATATATATATGCTTTATGAGATTTGTACAGCTTACATCGTTATGAGAATTCTGTCAATATTGCAGTCGCTGAATTACATAACATATTAAGGAAAGTTTTGTGAAACATATAAAAATTGCACAGTGCAACTTGCGTATATAAAGTTAATCACTGTTCAGAATTTATTGGAGTAAAGCGCTTCGTGAACAACTAATCCTTATTTACCACAACCTAAATCTAAATTCTAAACTACATTTAACATTAAAGTTAACACTTTGAGTAGCTTAAGATTGTCGATAAATCTCACCCGAAATCTACCATACACACATTCAACAATATTCGAGAACACCAAAGTCTCTCTTACAAAACACAAATTCCTCCCCCAAGAATAAATCACAAAAGAAAATCAGAAAAAGAGCACGAAAGCGTCCGAAGCGGAGAGAAGCCTGGGCGAAAAGGAAATATGAAGAGGCTCGACCCCGTGGCCGTGTCCTTCGTCCCATGGCATCGGTTGGCGCAAACGAGAAAAGCCAGCTCGCTGTACCGTTGGAGGAGCAGCAGCGTGCTGAGAGAAACCGAGCGATAGCGAGTTACAAGCCCTCTCCATCGTGTTCCTCTGATTTGCATCAAGTTAGCCTGTTACGGGACGGCCGTGTACGCAAAGGGAAGGAGTACCGGAGCGGAGCGCGTTTCCACCCACGCCCGGTGGCTGCTTGCTATTCCCTAGGATATCGTTGCAAAAGGCACCGCGCAGCTTCCCTGCACCTAAACGCGACCGAGCGCACACGCGCTTACTCTGCTCACTGTGCTGTCCGAGCCAGCGACACGCACAGCGCGCCCAAGCTTTTACAGTCTTTATCACTCTAATCTACGGGCCGATGTTGCTCCCAGCGTCTGGCCGCCGCGCGACCTGTCCCACCGCGGATCGGATTCCGTACGCGTTTCACGTTTATTAAGGGTTCCGTTAGGAGCACGCTTCCTGTTGCTACGTCGCGACAGCGGGTTCGCGAAACCAACGGGTGCGCAACCTGGATGCTCGAACCTTGGAAATTAGAAAGCTTCAAAAGTGTAAAGCCTCCAGTCTTTTCGAATAATTATAAAACACTCGGACACTACTACCGCCAGTTAGGATTTAATCTTGAGGGAGCCGAGTTGTAGGGATACAAATATTTTTAATGCAAATTCAATAGAACTCATTAGGAGATTATGAAAATTTATTTAAACAATAAAATCCAGTTTTCGAGGCTTTTTACAAAGCCCCTTCTTTGCAGGTGCCATTGACTACCACTGTGATCATTGCGCTATCCTAATTAATCACAACTACCGT